>CM039678.1:524375321-525575321 GCA_022496015.1 Hordeum marinum
GTAAGAAGAAGAAGAAGAACAAGAAGAAGAAGAGAAGTTGAAAGAAGAAGAAGAAGAGGAAGAGGAAAATAATAATAATTAATATAATAATAATAATAATAATAATAATAATAATAATAATAATAATAAGAAGAAGAGAAGAAGAAGAAGAAGAAGAAGAAGAAGAAGAAGACAAAGAAGAAGAAGAAGAAGAAGAAGAAGAAGAGGAAAATAAGAAGAGTAAGAAGAAGAGTAAGAGTAATAAGAAGAGTAAGAGTAAGAAGAAGAAGAAGCAGAAGAAGAAGAGTAAGAAGAAGAGGAAGAAGAAGAGTAAGAAGAAGAAGAAGAAGAAGAAGAAGAAGAGGTGGTCGCTTCCGTTTCTTGTGGCCGAGGGCAGAGGCTGAACTTTGGAGGAGTTGAGCGGCGGCCACCGCATTCGCCGGGATGTGGCTGGCGCCGGCACGAGCGCGACGGTCAGGAGCAGTGCTATTGCGGGGAAGACGCGACGGCTGCACTCGTGGCCGCAAGTCGCTGGCAACAACAAGGTTTGGGTTGGGGAAGCTGTCTTCTAGGCTAGCGTGCCGAGGCCGGGTGCGGATGAAGGAACGAGGAAGAGGCAATGGGAGGCCATTGTTGCGGTGGTGGTGATGAAGAAGGTCCCACCCGGACCGAGCTTCTAGTAGCGGCTCGCCCCAAGGTGGGCAGCAACTGTCGTCGTTTTCTCAGAATAGATGCCAGGGGGTGGCTTATCGAGGTGATAGCAAGGCTGTCGTGGAAGATCCGGTATGGGTTAGGGTAGTAGCACGCGGTGGTTTACCCAGGTTTGGGGCCTTCTCATGGAGGTAACACCCCTAATGCTCCATGTCTGATGATATATGCGGTGTCTCTAGTTGTAGAGAGTTGCTCCTGGAGGTGTATGGAAGAAGAGAGCCTTGAGGCTTCTTGCCTCACGTGTATGCGTGGGAGCACGAGAGGGATGAGAGAATGTGAGGAGGAGTCCCCAGGGAGTGAGCTCGATGGATGCTTTTATGTGTGTGTGCGTGGGTGCCTTGGTGGCCTAGGGGGTGCCTTGGTTGCCAAGCCCCAGCCTTGTTGACCAAGTGATCTCCCCAGGTGCCTTTTATAAAAGGAGGCCTAGGGGACAAGGGGTGTCCCACATGGCCAACTATACTATTCGGAGTGGACATACGAGGTGACGCAAGATGCATGCTACAGTGCACCACTATTGGTCAACAATCTTGTATGCATGACGTAGGCTATAGTGTCTTCATGTTTTGTCTGATGGGACATCGTAGTTGACTTTGCATAGCGGGATAGCTGGAGGAACCGGAGGGGGAGCCGTATGAGGAGCCGACTGGAGCAGTCGGACCGGGGAGCCAGCCAACCTAGGAGCCGGTCAACCTGGGAGCCGACCAATCGGGGAGCCAGCCAGACCGGGGAGCCAGCCAACCTAGGAGTCGTCCAACCGGGGAGCTAGCTGGACCTGGGAGCCGACCAACCTTGGAGCCGGCGAGAACGGGGAGACAGCCGGAGCGACCGGACCTAGGCGCGTTGGCCGCATCGATATTTTGAAATGTTGAGTCGTCTCCTTGAGCCTACCTGGGGGTCATCCCGCTGAAAATTGGTTTTGAATTAACTACATGTTTGCACATGGTCCAAGTCAAACTTCTCAAATTACTCAGAAGGAAATACCATACTACCCTATCACATCATAACCGTTTCAATGCATGTTGACACACAAGATAAATCATTATCCACTACTAGTTGTTTAGGCATGGCATGAGAAACTATAATTGCTAATTGCCATCATAAACATGTCTACTCATGATGTACTGAATCAAGATCGAACTAGCTAAACAGATTTACAAAAACGGAAAACAAGAAGAGTTCATATCAGCTTCCCTTGCCACGATCACTTCATCAAATATCGTCAATATTGCCTTTCACTTGCATGACCGAATGATATGATAATAATAATAATGCAAGAATGGCATGGACTAGGCTAAAATATACAGAGCACTTTTAGACAAAGCAAGGGAAGACAAGATAATATTGGCTCTCTCTTAGATCAACAATAAAGCATATAAGAGCCACTCAACATTTTCATCATGGTCTTCTCCTTTCAAAGACTGAAAAGGAAGAAAATCAGATAAACACGCTGATTTTTTTTTAACTTTTCGTTTTTCACAAGCAAGGAAAATAAACCAGGGGAAAACAAGAAAGAGAAAAACTATTTACACGGAAAAGCTCCCAACGTGCAAGGGAAATCATTTTGGGTTTTCTTTTTTGTGTTGCAGATAATTAAATGATGAAAAGAAAAACAAGAAAGAAGCGAGAAATATTCTTGGATTTTCAAAGTTTTTCAAACACACAAGAAGAATGCGGGAAAAATAAAACTAACGTGGATATACAAAGAAAGTGGATGAACACCGACAATTTAAATGAAGTGTAAGCATGAATGTAATGTCGGTGAGAAATATGTACTCCCCCAAGCTTAGGCGGTTGCCTAGCTTTGTAATCACCACTGATAATAGCCATCGGGTCTAGGAAAGTGTTTTTGCGGAGGTACCTGAGCATCCCAATCCCGGGCCTCTGCCTCCTCAGCAGCCAACTCATTACGGTATGCAATTATGTCTTCTGGCATGATGTTGTATCCGTTCCTGGCATATAAGTCAAACAAAGAAGGTGCAAGCAATACAATAATATCACAAGTATTCTCGTTGAACACTAGGTTGTAAGGAAGGTGTTGCGGCAGTTTACGTTTCTCAAGAAATTGGTGTTCCTCCATGGATTGGTGATCGAGATAAACCTTTGGCAGCAAGTAACCAATAGGGCGTATAGCAACCTCCAGGTGCTTTTCCAAGAGCGCGGCGTAAATACCACCTTGAACCTTGCCTTTGGTTCGGTTAAGATGTAATCGGCGCACAAAAATAGCTCCTACGTTGTAAGTGTTATCACCACAAAGGGCACGACGTAGAATAGCGAGGGTGGGAGCACTGAGGCCACCACCCTACTCCATAACAGTTATGCATTTCCCTATAAACAGAGAGAAATAGTGCATGGATGAAAAATGCAAACTAGTGGCTCTGGCATGTGATACGCCCCATGTTGGGGATATAACCCCGCGATATGACCTGCCCTGGAGGCTCCGGGTCATGTTGCTGGCTCGTGAGCCGGCCCAAGGGTGAGCCATAAGACTGGTGGCCCAGGAAGATATGCGGCTCAAGGTATGGGCCGTACAACGACCCAGACGGAGAAGACCCGGGCGTGTAAGCCATCTCAAAGACAGCTTGAACAAGAAGATAGAGAGAGACTCGGACATACAATAAGACTTGGTTAACAATTGTAACCACTCGGGGGTCCTGACTTCCTATATAAAGGCAGACCTGGGGCGACTTAGAGGATAGGTGATCGAGAACTAAGTCAAGCTCATAGCTCCTTGTAATCGATACACAAGCAATATGAACACAAGCAGGACGTAGGCTATTACCTTGACTTGAGGGGCCAAACCTGGGTAAATCCGTGTCTTTCGTCCCGATCAACCCCTTTGAGTCCACCCCGTTAGCGATGGCCTCGAATCCAAGTCTGTTCACCCGGACATCTGCCGTGATAAATCCACGACAGTTGGCGCCCACCATGGGGCTAGCGCTTGGTGGTGTTGAGTTCTCAAAGGGCTCTCTCCCCGGCTCGAGGGATACGTGGTTGGAAGGATGAACAAGAGTCGTCGCGGCCGGCTCTACATCGACGATGCCGGTTGGGCGCTTGATGCTGATTCTGTGGAGTATGGATTCCGTGTTCTGTTTGGCGGGATCCAGGTTTTAATTGGAAAGGTTGATGGATCTACACCCGGGCCGGACATCTGCACCAACATCGTCGAGCCAGCTCGGCCTCTCCAATCTGCGAATGGTGTGCAGCCTGCCTGTGCCCATCCAGGTCAAAAGCATGTTCTCGTGGGCTTCACTCAAGGTATGGATCTGGAAGCATCCGGGTCACCGGGAACTCTTATTTGCTCGGAAGATGAGTCCTCCAGTGGGGAGACAGAGTCAGTGTATCGGCTCAGCAACGGTGGCCTTGGGGGCTACTACGACACCTATTCTGAGGTAGAGGGCTTTGAATCGGATGCTCCGAGACCCCCGGTTCATGCGGCTGTGTTCATGGCGGGATCGGCTCCAGCCGCCGATCACACAGCTGCGGGAGCTGCCACAGCGGGTGATAGCCCGCCGCCGCCGGCTCAGGTTCTAGTGGAATTGATGGACGAGCTTACAGCTCTCCTGGCCACGGAAGTAACACCGGATAATCAAGCAACCCAGAATCTAGAGGTGGCACGGATCAAGGGCCAGATGACAGAGGAACGACAAAGGATGGCTGAGCTGAAGATCCGGATGGAGGAAGAGGCGGAGCGTATCAAGGCAGATGCTTTCCATCTAGAGCTGGAGCAAAGGTCAGCAGCCATGGTGCATCGGAGGAGGCATCAATCCCGTCTGCCAGAATGTTACGAAGCAAGGAACCTGTTTAATACCCCTGGTGCGGGGCGGGTTACGGGTGCGCCGGAAAGCCGCCCGATGGAACACCCGGCAACCCATCCACCCCAGCATAACCAAATTTCACCTAGAGCTTTTCTGACACCGGCGGGTCATTACTCTAACCCGGCCAAGAACATGGTGGCGGCGGCCACCCGTCTTGGGACAATTCCCATCCCAGACGAAGCACCCTTTGCGGAGGACGTGCGAAACGCCATTGGATATTTACAGACGGCCATGGCCCAGCAAGAGAGATATGCTCACAGTCGGAGACGGGTTCACTCTACCCCCCTCCCCAGTCGAAGTTTCAGCCGGCGCTATGAGTCGCCGGCGTGTTCCAGCAGTCATCCACGTCGGGGACCACCGGAGGATGAACAGGCGGCTCTAGATGCACAAGCCCTCGCGGACCGGGCGAGGAATAGGCGAGAGGCGGAGATAGGGCAACTCGTCCAGAGCCGGTGCTTTCCATCTCAATGGGAGTAGTTAGTACCAGAGCCGAGGGGTGCCATGTTTAATTCTGGCTCTGAGAAGTGAATGACTACCGAAAGATTTTAAGGGGCCTCGAAAAGTTCCGAATTACACAGCTGATCTACCCCCTAAGGCTTGGGTTGAGAGTTATGAGCTGGCCATGGAGATGTTGGACGTCAGTGAGGCGGTATGTGCAAAATATTTCATCATGATGCTTGAGAGTCCGGCTCGCACATGGTTGAAAGGTCTGTCGCCTAACACGATAAGTTCATGGGCGGAGCTGAGAGCGAAGTTTATTAAGAATTTTTAGGGGACCTGTAAGCAGCCTATGACCATTGTAGACTTGGATCATTGTGTTCAACAGGAAAATGAGTCGGCCCATCATTGGGTCCGGCGGGTGTCGACCATTATTCACTCTTCATACTAGATCACGGCGGCCCAAGCGGTGCTTATTCTGGAAAAGAACAGTCATTTTGTTCCATTGAAACAGAAGCTCGGCCAGCTCAAGCGCACGTGTCAGGATATGGGAGAACTCATGATGGCCCTAACAAAGTATGCCGACTCAGATAACACCAAGGATCTAGGCTCGGATGATGAGAAAGCCAATCAAGGGAAGAAGAACAATCAAGGCGAAGGCTTTGTGAACAATGGGAATAAGAATAAACGGAAGAACGCTGATGGCGGGTCAAAGCTAGTGGCAAACACCAACACAAGACAGAACCATCCAAAGGGGAACAGAAAATTCAGGCCGTTTCACCAAAGGAACAGAGGTCCTTTCAATATAGAAGAAGCGCTTCGGAAGCCTTGTCCGGAGCACAACACGCCTAATAAGCCGGCGTTACATGCGTGGGGTGATTGCTTTATCATGCGGAGATTCACAAACCAGCATTCCCAACCACGCAATAACCAGGGCGGTGGCCCGCCTGGCGGCTCAGGGCATGGCGGATCAGGGGTTGGATTCGGCGCCGGAGGTTCAGGAGCCGGGCATCCGGGTCAGAATAACCAAGGGGGGCACCAACAACATCCTGGCAACAACAGCAATAACAACAATCAGCAGCAGCAGCAACGCAATCAATCCGGGTTTCGGAGTAACCCGAAGCAGCTTAGTTCTGGACAGTATCACGTGTTCACGACCGGTCACAGTAAACGAGATGAGAAGTTGCGGAGGCGAGCGGTTAATGCGGTTGCTCCGGCTCTCCCGCAGTACTTACCATGGTCCGAGTATGACATAATGTGGAGCCGGGAGGATCACCCGCCACGGGTAGATGACCCGGGCCGGTTGGCTTTAGTTGTGGCCCCTTAGGTGAATGGATATATGGTGAACAAGGTGCTCATGGACGAAGGCAACAGTATCAACATCCTTTATTATGACACTTTCCGGCGGATGAAGTTGCTTGACAAAGACCTTAAACCTTCCTCCACCATCTTTCATGGTGTGGTCCCGGGTAAGTCAGCATACCTGGGTGGCCGGATTTCTTTGGAAGTGGATTTTGGCGATGAGTATAATTACAGGGTGGAGTCCTTGTGGTTTGAGGTGGTTAAAATCAAAAGTCCCTATAATGCATTGTTTGGGAGGCCGGCTTATGCTAAACTTATGGCTAGGCCTTGCTATGTTTATTTACAACTCAAAATGCCCAGCTTAAATGGTACAATTACCATTCATGGTAACCGGAAAATGGCTCTCGAGTGTGAGGAAGGAGATGCAACGTATGAAGAGTCTAGTTGTGCCCAGGAGGAGCTGAAGTTCCACAAGGAGAACGTTGACCCGGAGGATATGACCCCGCTGAAGAAGCCTACTATGGAAGTTGAGCCGCCACTCAAGTTTTCAGCGGATGATACCAAGGCAGTAGATTTCAATCCGGGTGACTCATCCAAGCAGTTCATCATTGGGGCTCACATGGATCCCAAATAGGAAAGCACGCTCATCGAACTCATCCGTGAGAATCGGGACATCTTTGCATGGAAGCCTTCTTACATGCCGGGTGTACCAAGAGAGTTCGCTGAGCACAACCTTAATGTGGATCCGAAGTTTAAGACGATTAAACAGTTTCTACGATGGTTCAATGAAGAAAGACGTAAAGCTATTGGGGCGGAAGTTGCCCGGCTCTTGGCTGCAGGCTTTATAGTGGAAGTTTTGCACTCCCTCGTATCGATCAGATTATTGATGCTACAACCGGGTGTAAGAGTTTATGCTTCCTGGATGCATATTCAGGTTATCATTAGATCAAGATGGCAATGAAAGATCAGGAGAAGACGGCGTTTATTACACCTTTTGGGGCGTTCTGCTACGTCTCCATGCCTTTCGGGCTCAAGAGTGCCTAGTCGACTTACCAACGATGTGTGTAGAACTTCCTTCACAGGCAGATCGGCCAAAATGTTCATGCGTACATAGATGGCATCGTGGTTAAATCCAGAAAGAAGGAAACTCTCCTAGAGGATCTGAAGGAAACTTTTGACAATCTATGGGTCTACAAGATGATGCTTAACTTGACGAAGTGTGTTTTTGGTGTTCCAGCTGGAAAGCTTTTGGGTTTCTTGGTCTCTGAGTGGGGCATCGAGGCTAACCCAGATAAAATTAAGGCTATCACTTCTTTAGGAGAGCCGACGTGCATTAATGACGTTCAGCGCCTTGCAGGACGGATTGCTGCGTTGAGCCGGTTCATAAGCCAGCTTGGGGAGAAGGCCATTCCCTTATACCAGATGATGAAGAAGACAGAAAAATTTAAGTGGAGCAAGGCAGCGGCTGAAGCACTTGATGCTCTTAAAAAACAGTTGACTGAGCCGCCAGTGTTAGCCGCTCTGGCTGAGAAAGAGCCGTTAGTCCTTTATGTGGCGGCTAACAACAGAGCAATCAGTGTAGCAACTGTGGTTGAGCGCAAGGAGGCAGGGAAGGAATATCCTGTGCAAAGGTCGGTTTATTACATCAGTGAAGTTTTGGCAAAGTCTAAGCAGAGATAACCGTGGTCAGTTCTGCCCCGTTGGGAGATATCATTCAAAATAGAGAAGCCACAGGGAGGATTGCCAAGTGGGCCTTAGAGCTGGGTCCTCTTAACATCAAATATATTCCTCGTACAACAATAAAGTCTCAAGCCTTGGTGGATTTCATAAATGATTGGACAGAATGTCAAGCTCCCGAAGAGAGGCCGGATAACACATATTGGACTATACACTTTGATGGGTCCAAGCAGCTAGAGGGGTCCGGTGCAGGGGTTGTTATCACCTCCCCCAAGGGTGAAAAGTTCTCTTATGTGCTCCGGTTAATGTTTCCTTGTACTAATAATGCAGCTGAGTATGAGGCACTGCTCCATGGTCTCAGAGTCGCTAAAGAGATGAACTTAAGCCGGGTTAGATGTTTCGGCGACTCAGATCTTGTGGCTCAGCCAATTTCAGGTACTTGGGACTCCAAGGATCCACACATGGCGCCTTATCGACAGGCGGTTGATATCATTGCCAGTCACTTCAAGGGGTACCAGGTGGATCATATTGATCGTCGCAGGAATGAGGCGGTTGATGGCTTATCACGGTTAGGTTCTCAACGAAAGCCAGTACCACCTAATGTTTTTCTGGACGTATTGCATCATCCGACTGTCAAGATACCCTCTGAGGAGGATCTGGCTATTCCTGATCCGAAGGCGGAATTGGTGGCGGCTCTACATGCTATCCCAGACTGGACTATTCCTTATTTGGCGTATCTAACACACGGCGAGTTGCCTCAGGAGGAGGATCTGTCCAGGAAGATCACCCGACATTCAAAGTCTATGACGATTATCAATGGTGAGTTATATAAGTGTATTATGACGGGTGTCTTTCAGCGTTGCGTCTCACCGGAGGAGGGCCGACAGATCTTGAGTGAAATTCATGCTGGCGACTGTGGACATCATGCCGGCTCAAAATCTTTAGTGGCCAAGCCTTTTCGACATGGGTTTTTCCGGTTCCGGCTCAAGAGTTGAGGATGATACCAATCACTTAGCCATTTGCGGTCTGGGGGCTTGATATGGTAGGACCTTTCAAGAGATCCAAGGATAAGAAAACACACCTTCTGGTGGCGATTGATAAATTTACTAAGTGGGTAGAGGCAGAGCCGGTCAGCAAATGTGACGCGGCTACAGCGGTTCAATTTATTAAGAAGCTGATCTATCGCTTTGGTTACCTGCACAGTATCATTATGGACAATGGAACAAATCTATCCAAAGGAGCTATGAAAGCGTTCTGTGAGAAGGAGCATATCCGGCTTGATGTTTCAGCCGTGGCACATCCACAGTCTAATGGTCAGCCGGAGCGAGCCAATCAGGAAATTTTAAGAGGAGTCAAACCACGGCTCATGGTTCCTTTGAAGCAGACACCCGGATGTTGGGTTGAGGAGTTGCCTTCCGTCTTATGGAGCATCAGAACTACCCCTAACAGATCTACAGGTTTCACGCCTTTCTTCATGGTGTATGGTGCTGAGGCGGTTCTACCCAGCGATATCCGGCACGACTCACCAAGGGTGGTGGCTTATGTTGAGACGGACAATGAGATAGTACGCCAAGATGCATTGGACGCCTTGGATGAAGCACGAGAGTTAGCAGCAGCCAGGTCGGCAATTTATCAACAAGACCTGCGACGCCATCATAGCCGTAGGGTGAAGACCCGAACGTTCCAGGAAGGTGATCTGGTGCTCCGGTTGATTGAAGACCAATCTGGAATGCATAAGTTATCTCCACCATGGGAGGGGCCTTTTGTGATCAGCAGAAACCTTAACAATGGGTCATATTACCTCATTGATATCCGAGATGAGTCGGAAACCGCGGGTCAAGATACGTTGCGGCCATGGAATATCGCACATCTGCAACCATACTTTACTTAGCAGGCATTGAAAGCCGCTATCATTATATATATCATGCTTACATGAGTAAACGCTAGCATCCCCGCAAAGACTGGGGCCTCTGCTCTTATGTATATCTTTGTGCAATCAAGATGAAATTTTTCCGGCTCAAAAATTTGAGTTGAAGTGGTTTGTTCGCCGTCAAAACGGCTGATCTATCATCCAGCTTTATGCCCTATCAAGCACTGTTAAAGGGAGGCTTCTTGCCTTCGGGTAGAGCTTACATCTCCCCTGCACAGTCTGCTTTTACGCTGTTGCAAGGAGGCTTCTTGACTTCGGGTATATCTCACATCTCCCTTGCACAACCGGCATTATGCCCAATTAAGCACTGTTGCAAAGAGGCTTCTTGCCTTTGGGTATAGCTTACATCTCCTTTGCACAGCCAGCTGTTATTAAACTGTTGCAAGGAGGCTTCTTGCCTTCGGGTATAGCTTACATCTCCCTTGCACAGTTGGCTTTATGCCTAGTTTGGTTACATTAAGCGTTGTTGTTGATGGAGGCTTCTTACCTTTGGTATAGCTTACATGAGCCTAAGACAACAGCGTGTACACAAAATTCCAGTTGCTTATCAACTGCGGCCATCAAAGGGGGCTTCTTACCGACAGGTATCGCTTATCTCACCCTACTGGCCGGCTTTATGACACTTCCGGTTACTTATTAACCGTGGTTGTCGAAGGGGGCTTCTTACCGACGGGTTCCCTTATCTCACCCTAACAACCAACGTTTATGCCAAAACTCAGTTGCTTATCAACTGTAGCTGTTGAAAGAGGCTTCTTGCCTTCGGGTATAGCTTACATCTCCTTTCAAACAGCCGGCTTTATGCTGTTTCAGGCTAATCATTAGCTGCGATTGTCGATGGAGGCTTCTTGCCTTGGGGTATAGCTTACATCTCCCACCGACAGCCGGCGTTCACGCATACAACATTTCCTGTTAAAAGGAGGCTTCTTACCTTTAGGTATAGCTTACATTACCCTTCATACAGCCGGCTTTAGGCCGCTTCCGGTTCATCAATAGGCGCAGTTGTCGATAGAGGCTTCTTACCGTCAGGTATAGCTTACATTATCCTAAGACAAACGGCTCCTTAATGGATTCATCCGACAAGAGCCGGAGCCATGTTGCTCCAGTTGACAAAATTCAAGTTTTCAAAGATATTATCCGGCTCTAATCTTCTGGAGAAGGAATGACGTCTTTAAAGACAAACACCCCTCATCAGAAAAGCTCAAGGTATATTTATGCAAAGGAGCGATCAATCAATGGAGAGTCGGCAACACATCAAGTTGAAACACGGAGAGACAGAAAGTATACACAAAGAGATGGAAATATATACAGCCGACACTACCTTTAGAATGGCAGTGTCATCCTTAAGATATTACAAAATTTGCTCTAAGAAGGAGCAAAGGTATTACCAAGTTTCTACCGCCCACGGCGGGTCATTGCATGAGCCATCGCTTAGAAGGTTACAAAATGCAAAGTCAGACGGCCGGATCATCCTGCTCTGGCTCTTCTACTGGCTTCATCTAGAGAGTTTCCAAATCCCAGTTGCAGTCAGCCAGCGCGGCGAAGGAGAAGGGAGACGTGTCGAGATCATTAGGCAAGAGTTCCTTACTGCGGGCGGGTGTTAGAGATTTCCACTCATAGAGAGGCGCGCGGATCCTCTTATCCTCACTATCATAAGCCGCCTGGTTGACATTTAAGTTGGCTTCATCTACAAGTACAGACGCCAAGATGCGGGAGTCCTTGACACACTGGATGTAGTCTGCCTCTGTGAATTCTGAGCCGTCGTCTTTCTTCGATGGATAGCCATCCATCATTCAGCCGGCATCAGCTCAGGGGCGAAGGCTAGAGCCCGGCTCAATCCGGCGACTGCTCCTTGACGAAAAGCTGATTTCTTCAGTTCTTCAATCTGTTTTGGCATGGTGGAGAAGAGTTCCAAGACCCCTTTCAGAGTGGTGGGGATCTTCTCCTTATATTGACCACTCTTGATCGTGAAGATGGCGCCACAGTATAGTTGTTCGCAAAGGTGTAGATGGCCTTCAGTGGCAGAAGGCTATCAGAAGCCAACTGTCGGCTCTTGGGACCTGGATAAGCCGGATAAAGCTAATGAGTTGCCAGTTTTTCAATAGCAATGTTAAAATACAAAGTAAAACAGAAACTTACCAAATACGTCGGCTGACATCTTCGCTATGTGCCGCTTCAGGCCTTGGAGTTCGTCTGCCACAACTATAAGCCGCTGGCCGGCGTCGTCCGCCCGTTTGGTCAGAGCAGCCTTTTCAGATTCTGCCGTCTCTTTCAAAGAGGTAAGCTCAGCAGTGGCATTGGGCAGCTCCTCAGAGAGAAGCCGGCATTTTTCGTCAGCAATGCTTCGGGCCTCTTGCTGAGACGCCAAGTTGGCCTTTAGATCCGTCAACTAAGACCCGTCTTCATTTAAAGCTTCCTATAATACATCAAAATACATGATAAGTCACCAAAATACGGGACGAGTGTTAAAAGCAAAGTTATGTAAGTCTCAAACAGATTGCAAGCAATATATTTGACACTTGGGGGCTAATGTATATTTGATCTTTCAGTATGCAATACAGTTCCGGTTCATCTCCTTCGAAGTTAAGTCGAAACTTGGGGGCTACACTATGGCTCTTCAATGTACTAATAATGGAAGGACCGACTCAACTTGATAAAGTTTGAGCTGGCCCTTGGGGGCTACGAATTGGACCTTCAAAGACTGCTCCTGATGGAAGATCCAACTCAATTTTGTCAAAGTGGACTCGGATCTTGGGGGCTACGATTAGATCTTCAAGCTGTCTACATTAAAGACCCGACTCAAATAAAATCTGAGATAGCCCTTGGGGGCTACGATTGGCGGTTCACTTTATCTACAGTACTAAGCTAAAGCAATTATAAATGAATTTGGCATGACAATATCTACAGAGGTCACAGAAAGACCCGACTCAACTATCAACTAGATTAAACCAGCTCTTGGGGGCTAAGTAAGGATATAGCAAGAAGAAAAGGGTACCTCATATTTTGCTTTCATCAAAGTCACCAGCCGAAGCTCCAAGTCACGGCTGGTATTTAGCCGGTTCATATATCCGGCATGGAGCTCATCAGCTGTCATCTTCTCGTACGAAGAATCAAAGTTTAAGTTCCTTGAGGCCTCTGACAGTTCGGTATGTTTAGTCAGCACATGAGCCAGAGGCGTCTGCTGAGCTGACCTGGTGATAATGACCTCCGGAGTTGCAGGAGTTTTTGCAGGAGTAGGCGGCTTTTAAGGAGCCCTTGGAGGGCTCTCCATGATGACATCTTCAGCAGCCGGCTCCGTGGAGGCAGCCGGCAGGTTTTCTTGTGGTTGAGTCTCCTCCGGTTGTTCGAGCTCCTGCTCTTGGATAACAGGACCGGGGGAGGGCTTGTTGGTCTTGCGACGCTTGGCTTGGGCACTGCAAAACAAAAGGATCAGCATTTGAAGATGTTACTATCGTGTTAACAGCCGGATATCTAAATGTCATAGTAAGAAAGACTTACAGCGGATTGATCTTGGGCGGTGGTAGAACCGACGCCGAAGAGTCGCCAGAAGAAGGGGATTTCTAAAAAGAGTAAAATAGGAAAAATGAGAAAGCATCAAGATTACAAAGGAAAGACAAAGAAAAGTAGAGATGTAAACCTCCGCGGGGCGCTTCTTGGGAGCCGGAGAGTTTGGTAACCCGGACACGAGCTCAGTAGAGCTGGTACTCCGAGTCTGTCGACGCTCGGCCTGCTGTTGCTTTTTCAAAAGAAAGTTGGGAGCCAGGTAAGCTAGAGGATGAGAAAGAGGAACTTTTCCGATAACCCGTCGCGGCTTTCGGGGGACGAAACATTCTGAGCCGGAAGAAACATAATTTACCTCAGGAGCATTGGCGCGGCTAGTTTCCACTTCATCCTGCGAGTAAAACAAGCATTAATAAAGCAAGAAGGTAAAAGATCAAGCAAAGCAATTAAAGTATTACCTCTGAGCTGGACTATGGTGGCGGGTCAAACAAATTCTCTTGCGGGGCATCTTTTTTAGCCCTCTTGGTCGCACCCTTTTTCCTGGATTTCTTTGGAGGGGCAACATATTCCTTCTTCCAGAAGTCTGAGTCGGCCTACAGGAATGACCCGGAGAATGAATAGCAAATCAACAAAATACAAGCAACATCTAAGAGACGAATGGGAAGAGATTAACTTACATCGGGAGCCGGATTATTGATGCAGAAAGGCGCCAGGCCGACGGCACTGCATGAGCCGGAGGCTTCGTGGACAAGGCTCCGGATGGTAGTGGTAAGATCATCCTCTATCAGTATTGACTTGCTGAAGCACAGCAAGCTGTCATTTGCCTTCGTACTCGCACATAAGCAGACCTCTGCGGCTTAAAGGTATGATCCGCCAGGAAATCCAGCAGCGGATCAAATCCAATCCTATTAAACCATTGGCCAGGAGCGCTTTGATCTTGGCATGGAACGGCTCGTATCTGGCACGCTCTGAGGCTGAGAGCCGGCCGAGAAGCTCTGTGTCTATCCTAAGCCGGGAGGGGCGGTAACCCGTCAACGAGTGCTCCTTCTCAGGAGAGGTCTCTTGGCAGTAGAACCACGTCTTATTCCAATCCTTTGGGTGACTCGGCATTGGAGTGGCAGGAAAGATGATGTCTCGGCGGCGTTGAATAGAAATGCCGCCCAGCTCCAGACTCGGACCACCCTTCATTTCAGTTTGGCGGTTGGCATAGAAGAACTCTCGAACGAACCCCACGGATGGCTTGGTTTGCAGATAAGCTTTGCAGAGAACTTGGAAGTTGTAGATGTTTGAGACGGAGTTGGGCGCCAAGTCTTGAGGATGCAGCTAGTAAAAATGAAGAACATCCCAGAAAAACTTAGAGCCGGGCGGCATGAACCCTCGCTCGATGTGATAATTGAAGACTACTATCTCTCCTTTTTGGGGAGAAGGCCGGGTCTCTTTACCCGGAACCCACCAATTGAGGACCTCTTTGGGAGGGAGAGTACCTGCTTCAACATAATCTGCTAAGTACTCCTCCGTAACTCAAGAACCAACCCAGTTGCATGAGTTGGATGCACGAGACATATTGGTGGCTTAAATACTATGCAAGGTAAAGGGCGTGATGAGTCAAGAGCAAGCAAATATTTATGACGGTTTACAGGTTTTAAGGGTTCTACGGATAATGTGGAAAGACCCGGTTGATGAGAGCCGGAGAAGCTTAGCGACTCAATAGAGGAAAGGAAGATTGAAAATCGGCTATGTCCTAAAAAACAGATTCCGCAAACTACTGCTATGGCTACGGATCTACAAAAGTGGAGAAAAGGATTTTAATCGTGACCTAGCGATGAACAGCGGAAGAAAATAAAATGGACCGGAGCCATCGCGGTCCGCGCATTATGCGCGTCCGGCCCGCGCGCGGCGGCGAGGCGAGAGCGCAACCTAAAGGCACCAACGGCGTCGAGATATACTTGCGGTGGCGGTGCCGGAGCCCGAGCAGCGGCGGCGGAGCCCCCGGTGAAACCCTGCTACGGTGGTGGGCGATCTAAGAAGAAGGAGAACTCACCGGAGATGTCGTGGTGGAGGCGGAATGTCTCTGGTACGAATCAGGGTGATGCAGCGGCCCGGTCGGTGTAGCTGCGAAGATGGCGCCGAACGACGAGGACGCTAGAGTGGCGGCGATAGGAAGAAGAAGAGGCGTGAGCGGGAAGAGTGAAAAGCTTCGACCCGCACGGGTCGTATTTAAAGAGGGAATAAGGAAGGCGTGAAAATCTAGGCGACGACACCGTTTGACCAAAGCAGACGCCTCGATTCTCGGGATGACAGTTAATGAAAGATTCGGTGATACGTCAGCAGATCTCATGACGTCACGCCGGGTCATTTCCGGGCGGCTTGGCAAAATCAGAAGAGAAGGATGAAGTAAGCAAGCTCAATTCAACCTGGGGCCTAATGTTGGGGATATAACCCCGCAATATGACCCGCCTTGGAGGCTCCGGGTCATGTTGTTGGCTCGTGAGCCGGCCCAAGGGTGAGCCGTAAGACTGGTGGCCCAGGAAGATAGGCGGCTCAAGGTGTGGGCCGTACGACGGCCCGGACGGAGAAGACCCGGGCGTGTAAGCCGTCTCAATGACAGCTTGGACAAGAAGATAGAGAGAGACTCGGACATACAATAAGAATCGGTTAACAATTGTAACGACCCGGGGGTCCTGATCTCCTATATAAAGGAAGACCCGGGGTGACTTAGAGGACAAGTGATTGAGAACTAGGTCAAGCTCATAGCTCCTTGTAATCGATACACAAGCAATACGAACACAAGCAGGACGTAGGCTATTACCTCGACTTGAGGGGCCGAACCTGGGTAAATCCGTGTCTTTCGTCCCAATTAACCCCTTTGAGTCCACCCCGTTAGTGATGGCCTCGAATCCAAGTCCGTTCACCCGAACATCTGTCGTGATAAATCCACGACACCCCAGGTTTCTCCCACATTTAAGGCGAGGAGGAAGACCTCTAACTCCTTGGGTTTAGGTTCACGCATTCCCCCGTCAGAGGGAAGCAAACATATTTCAGAAAATTCATGTAGACGCATTTCATAGTTCGTGGCATAAAGAGCAAAGAGCACTATGAGAGCACCAGGCGTTTTTATGAAGTGAAAGTTTTGCACGAAGGAATTAGTGAGGAGATAGTATTGGTCACATTTACCTGTGAGGAAGTTGGTTAGCCCGGCATTTGCAACGAATTGCATGAATTCTTCATAAAAAGCTGATTCATTCATGAATAGTGTATGTGGCCATTCATAGGGCCTAACTTCCATGTTGTGAGGGAGGTTGATGTCATTGTCCTGAGTTCTTCTAACAACTACCTTGGGGCTCCGGCTTGAAGAACCTGTTTTTGAAACCGAGTTCCGGCCAAAGAGATCAAAAATTCCTGTTTCTAGGGGAAGAACACGTGGGACAAATGGATAGGGAATTTTTTATGGATGAATGAGAAAGAGTAGGATGAAGGGATAAGGCAGTGGGCCCCCTATGGGGCCCACAAGCCATCAAGGAGCATCCCAGGGGGTGCCTTGTTGGCTTGTGCCGTAGAGGTGGAGTCCCCTGCTGCAATTTTGACGCCAAAAATTCTAATTTATTCCAGAAAAATTCATGTTAAAATTTTCTGGCAATCTAAGACTTTTTATTTTCTAGCATTTTTCTATGCACGAGAAAAACAGAAAACATGAAAATCATGCTAATTATATTTTATCTAAACTAGGAAAAATAGGTAGTAAACTTGAGATACAGAGAGTTGTGAATACTCAATTCATCAATCAGATGTCTTTCTAAAAGGATCCATTAATAAGGTTGATCAAGTCTTATTAACAACCATTTTTCATTAATATGAAACTGAAGAACTTTTGTATGCCACTAGGTTAACTCAATGGGGATTTGTATCTCCCCAATAATAAGATTATGATATTTCTTTCTCTTGGCGGTAGGTAGAGGGATTGTAAAATCTCCAATGATGACCATGGTAATAGGCTAATTGACATTAATATTGTTAACCAAAGTTTGCTTCTTCAGAAAATGCACGATATGTTGCTTGCCATTGACATGGAAAGTAACCTTGCTTTTGTCGCAATCAATAACTACCCCTGCAGTATTTAGAAAGGGACTACCAAGGATGATCGTCATATCGTCGTCCTTGGACATATAAAGAATAACAAAGTTGGTCAAAATAGTAACATTTGAAACCACAACAGGAACATCCTCACAAATTCCAATAGGTAAAGTAGTGGATTTGTTAGGCATTTGCAAACATATGTCAGTACGTGTGAGCTTACTCAAATCAAGTCTTTTATAAAGGGAGAAAGGCATAACACTAACACGAGTAGTTTTAACATAATTTCTTTTAATAGAGCAAGGTATTGTGGGTATACCCGGATCTCCCAACTTCTTAGGTATTCCACCATCAAAAGAATAAGTAGGAAGCATCGTAGCCATTTCAGTTAAGGTATTTTTTCTTTTGTTGGTAATAATATCTTTCACATACTTAGCATACGGAGGCATTTTCTGTATATCAGTCAAGCAAGGACGCAAGAAGACACGTCTAGTCATTTCAGCAAAATGCTAAAAATCTTCTTCGTCCTTACTTTTGGAAGGCTTATGAGGGAATGGAGTGGGTTTTTGAAACCACATATCTCTTTCCCTTCCATGCTTTCTAGCAACAAAATCTCTCTTATCATAACACTTATTTTTAGGAGGTGGGTTATCATGATCCTCAGCAGATTCAATTTCTACATCTTTTTCATGTTCTTTATTACCATCCGGTGGAGCATCTACGTGAACATCATTACTATCTTTTTAATTATAAATAGGTGCATGTTCACTAACAGATTGTGTCTCATTATTAGAAATAGAGACATCATTACGTTTCTCAACATGTTTTTCTATCACAGGTTCACTAGAAGCACACAAGTTCCTATCATCTTTCTTTTTCTTCTTATTCTTAGAAGAACTAGGTGCATCATCATTAATTCTTTGAGAATCTTGTTTAGTTCTTTTTGGATGTCCTTGAGGATAAAGATGTTCTTAAGTCATTCTACCTCCTCGAGTACTACTCTAACAACATGATCGTTCATATTACTATTCGTTTCAGCAGGAAAATCATTCTGTGACTTAGCTACTTGATCTAGTTGGGTGTGAACCATAGAAGCATGCTTACCTAGACCTTTGACATCATTATCAATCATAAACATCAAGTCACTTAAGAAGTCTATCATCCTGTCATTATTTCTCAACTGAATCTTAACATAGTTATTTAAGTGTTCTTGCTTAACAACATAATTATCATATTCGTCCATGCATTGTTCAGGAGTCTTAGTGTAAGGTATATCACTTTCACTAACATAAGGGAGAGAATTTATCTCTACTACCTTTGTCGAGGTATCAAGTCCATGTATTTCTTCAATAGGTGGTAGCTTCTTGATATCCTTAAGTTTAATAGATTTCTCCTTCATAGATCTTTTTGCTTCTTTCATGTCTTCAGGATTGAGGAATAGAATACCTCTTTTCTTTTGGATAGGTTCCAAAGGTGGTTCAGGAAGTTTCCAATCATCGGCATTTTGCAACATGTTATTCAATAATTGTTCTGCTTGTTCAATAATTCTTTCAGTGAAAACACAACCACTATCTAGGAAATCCCTAGAAGCATCGGTTAGTCCATTATAAAAGATATCAAGAATTGCTTTCTTCTTAAGAGGGCAATCAGGCAAAGCTCTTAGTAACCGGAAAGGCCTCCCCCAAGAATGAGTGAGATTATCTTCCTCAATTTGAGCAAAGTTAAATATTTCCTGTAAAGCAATTTATTTCTTATAAGCAAGAAAATATTTTTCAAAAAATTAATAAAGCATATCTTGGGGACTACGCATACAATCAGGAGCAAGTGAAAGGAACCATTCCTTGGCCCCACCATTTAGTGAGAAAGGAAAAATCTTAAGGATATAATAGTAGCAAATATTTTCATCATTGGTAAACAAAGCAATAATATAATCAGTTTCATAAGATGTTTGACAACAGTTTCATTTTCATAACCATGAAAAGGATAAGATTCTACTATAGGAATTAACTCAGGATCTACAGAGAAATTATAATCCTTATCAGTAACAAATGTAGAAGTAGCAAATTTAGGGTCACATTTAATTTATCTTGCATAGATGACTCTCTGCAGCAAAAGTTTAGTAGCACAACAAATAGTAGGAATAGCAATAATAGTGATAGTAGTAGTTTTAGTAATAGTAGTACACTAGTAGAAAACATGCCATTAGTCCTAGTTGGGAAGGGCCTTTAGTCCCGGTTCCCCAACCAGGACTAAAGTATAGAGACTAAAGGGTCCAAGCCTTTACTCCTAGTTGGCTACAAACCGGGACTAAACCCTGGCCACGTGGCCGACAGCGCATGCCAGGGCATGCGGTCCTTTGGTCCCGGTTCGTAACACTAACTGGGACTAAAGGATTAGATGTTAAGCCTTCATTGTTTATTTTTCCTTTTCATTTTGTGTTTTCCATTAAATTTTCTCCTCTAATTCAACGTGATCACTTGCATCCATCCACTTTAATCAAATATATGTCACAGAACTCATCATCATCTTACTCATCAAACAACTCATCATCAACTTAATCATACCAAGTTAAAACCTCATAAAACGAAAAAGATCATAGTACTAATCATCCTAATCGATCATGCAAGTTAATATAAACCAGAAAAACTTCTCTCTCATAGGAGCTAGTCCCCCCTCCTAGGTAAAATGGCATAAAACAGAATAACACCTATTCCTCCATGATGAAGCAAAGAGATCCAACGGTGTCGTGGATTTGCCACGGCAGATGTCCGGGTAAACGTACTTCGGTTCGAGGCCATTGCTAATGTGATGGAGTCAAAGGGGTTGATAGGGACGAGAGACACAGATTTATCCAGGTTCGGCCCCTCAACTCGAGGTAATAGCCTACGTCCTGCTTGTGTTTGTATTGCTTGATGTATTGATTACAAGGGAACTGAAGCTTGACCTAATATTCGATAACCTAATCTCTAAGTCGCCCTGGTTTTGCCCTTATATAGGAGGTCTAGACCACGGGTCATACAATTGGTAACCGACTCTCATTGTCTATCCGAGTCTTCCTCTATCTTCTTGTCCAAGTTGTCCCCGGGCGGCTCACACACCCGGTTCTTCTGGGCCACCGTCCATCCTACCTTATGAGCCGCCAAGCTTCCTGGGCTTTTAGGACCACCGGCTCACCTTGGGCCAGTGTTGAGCCGCCAAGTATAACCCAGAGCCCTTAGGACGGGTCATACCGTGGGGTTATATCCCCAACATTAGGCCCGGGTTGATTTGAGCTTGCTCGCTTCACCCTCTTGTCTTGCCCTTTTGGTGAGTCGCTCGGAATGACCCGCCATGACGTCACGTTGACCCTGCAGGAAAGATTTGCTGACGTACCCACCAAATCTTCGCATTAAGTGACTATCCCGAAAATCAAGGCATCCGCCTCGGCCGAAATGTTTCCATCGCCTAGATTTTCGCGCTCATTCCACCTTCCCCTTTTAAATAGGACCGCCCCAGGCGATTTACCACTTCCCTGGCTCGCTTCCTCATCTTCCTTTTCTTGACGCAGCCGCTTCCATCACCTCTAGCTCCGGCGCCGCCTCCGCTCCGTTGACGACAGGCCGCTGCATCAACCTGTGCGAACCTGAGCTTCATCCGTGTTTCACTCTGCCGTCACCGGTAAGCTCGTGCTTCTCCTTCGATCCATTACCGCACCGGTAGGGTTTGTAGAAGCCCGTCTCCTTCGCGCGGGTTCCTCCGACGCCATCGCTCGGGGTCCTCTGACGTCGGCCGCACCCTTGACGCTCACGTCGGCTGCGCCACCGCGCACGGGGCTACTGCGCACAATGCACGGGCCCATCACGGCTCCTTCTCATCGTTTCAGTTTTCATCTGCTTCGCCTGTTCTTCGCTAGGTCTAAAAATAGGAACCTTTTTCCTACTTTTGTAGATCCGTAAAAATAGCGGCAGTTTATGAAACCTGTTTTCAGGACTTAGCCGAATTTTCCCTCCTCTGCGTCGGCTCTCATGAGCTGGAGTATAGCACCTTATACATAGAATCTTTCAAGCTCATAAGTTGCCATAGATTTTAATCTCCTCTTGACTCACCATGTTTTAATTTTCACAATCTTTGAACCGGAAGAATGTCTCGTGCCTCGAACTCCTGTAACTGGGTCAGGTCTTGCGTTACGGAAGAGTTTTTGATGGACTTTGTTCACGCTGGTACTCTCCCTTCCAAAGACGCCATCCACTTGCGGGTCCCGGGTGATGAACTGAAGCCCGTTCCCCAAGAAGGAGAGGTGGTCATTTTCTCGGACCATATTGAGCGGGGTTTTGTGCCTCCTGGCTCAAAATTCTTCCGCGATGTCCTTCATTTTTACAAACTCCATCCTCAAGACCTCGCCTCAACTCCGTCTCAAACATTTGCAAATTTCAAGTGTTGTGTGAAGTCTATTTTCAAGCCAAGCTGTCGGTAGGCCTCTTCCGGGAGTTCTTCTATGCCAACGATCAAACTAAAGTGAAGGCTGGTCTGAGTCTCGAGCTGGGCGGAATTTCTATCCAAAGGCGTCGGGACATCACCTTTTTGGCTATGCAGCTGCCGAGTCACCCAAAGGACTGGAATAAAACATGGTTCTATTGCAAAGATACTTCTCTAGAGGGTGAACGTCCACTGCCGGGTTACCGTCCTTCCCGGCTCAAGACAACGTCAGAGCTTCCGGGCCGGCTGTCAGCTTCAGAGCATGCAAGATACGAGTCGGCTCATGCCAAGATTAGGGCCCTCATGGCCAACGGCTTAACCGGACTGGACCTAATCCGCTGCTGGATCTCTTGGCGGATCATGCCGTTAAGCCACAGAAGCCGTCTTATGTGTGAGTACAAGGGCGAATACGACAACTCACTTTGCTTCAGCCGGTCAACCTTGACAGAAGACGACATCACCACTGCTATCCGGAGTCTCATTCACAAGACATCCGGCGCCTACAGCGCTATCGGGTTGACCCCCTTTAGTGCCCTTAATCCGGCCCCAGATGTAAGGCAATTTCTCCCCATCCGTCTCTTGGACCTTACTTGTACCTTGCTGATCTACTACCTTTAACCGGCTTATTCTTTCAGGCCGACTCTGATTTCTGGAAGAAGGAATACATCCCTCCCTTGAAAAAGACCAAGAAGAAGGCCCCAGCCAAGAAGCCCAGGAAGGACGCCCTGCAAGAGGGATGGTTTGACCCGCCACAATCATCCGGTTCAGAGGTACAATTTTCGCTATTTTCTGAGACTTTGTTTTCTCATTTCACTAACACCTGTTTTACTCACAGGATGATGTGGAGACCAGCCACGCCAACGCCCCTGAGGGAATCTATGTTTCTTCCGGCTCAGAATATTTTATCCCCAGGAAGCCGCGGCGGATTATTAGGAAAGTTGCTCTCTCTCACCCTCTTGCTTATCTGGACCCTCAGTTTCCTTTTAAAAAGCAACAACAGGCTGATCGTCGTCAGACCCGGAGCGCCGGCTGTACAGATCTCGTGTCCGGTTTACCGAACTCCCCGGCTCCAAAGAAATGCCCTGTAGAGGTATATATCTCTTATTTGACTGGTTTGATTTGCCATTTCAATATTGTCTTATCCTTTCTCAACTATCTCACAGAGGTCACCTTCCTCTGGCGACTCTACAGCGACCGCCTGCCGCCTCCTAAGATTAATCCGCTGTAAGTATTTCCTTTAACCATGCATTTCTGTTCCCTCTGGCGGCTGTAATCCTTGGGTTCTAACATTCGTGCTCTCCAGGGTTCAAGCGAAGCGTCGAAAGACGAACAAGTCCTCCTCTAGCCCTGCATCCCAAGAGCCAGAGCATGACCAACCGGACAAGTCACGACCGAATGTGGATCCGCCAGCCGCACCTACTGGGCCGACTATTGAAGATATCATCCCAGAGAGCCCTCCAAGGGATCCTTTAAAACCACCAAGTCCTGCCCAGATGACCAAGAATGCTGCCACACCGGACGTCGTGATCACCGGCTCTGGCTTCCAGTCTCCGCCGGCTCACATGTTGAACAAGCATAAAGAGCCGGCCGAAGCCTCAAGGAAGTTGGAATTTGAATCTTCTGCCTTTGAGAAGATGACAGCCGATGAGCTTCACGCTAGTTATGTGAACCGGCTTTCCACCAGCCGGGATCTGGAGTTTTGGCTGGTCAGTCTGATGAAGAGAAAATATGAGGTACTCCTTTTCCTGTTATAACCTTCCTTAGCCCCCAAGGGCCGGCTCAATTTAAAGTTGAGCCGGGTCTTTCATGATCTTCCTTGTAGAAAATCCAAATCCGTAGCCCCTAAGGGCCGGTTTAATCTAGTCCAAAGTTGAGCCGGGTCTTTCATGATCTTCCTTATAGAAAATCGAAATCCGTAGCCCCCAAGGGCCGGCTTAATCTAGTCCAAAGTTGAGCCAGGTGTTTTAGTGCCAAAACGTCTGAAAATAGACATTAGCCCCCAAGTGTCACACATATTGCTTGCGATCTGTTTGGAGACTTGCCTACTAATATTATGCTTTGACATTCCACATGAAACTTTAGCTGAAGCCGGGTCGCAGTTGACGGATCTGAAGACCAATCTGGCAGCTCAACAAGCGGCTCGAAGTGCTATAGACGAGCAGTGTCGGCTCCTCTCTGAGGAGTTGGCTACAATTAAGGCCGACTTTGCCGCCTTTAAAAAGTCAGCCGAGTCTGAGAAGGCCTCCTTGACGAAGCGGGCGGATGGCGCTGATCAACGGCTAATAGCTGCATCAGATGAACTCCAAGCCTTGAAGCGTCATATTACCAGAATGACAGCCGCACTCTTCGGTATGTTTTTGATAACTTGTGCTTCAATCGTCATATAATACTCATACTGGCGACTTATCGTGAAATTTTCGACGTATGCAGGCGCTAGGAGCCGGCAACTGGTTTCTGACAGTCTGTTGCCGCTGAAGGCTATCTATACCCTGACGGAGCAGCTGTACTGCAGCGCAATGTGTACTATTAAAGTTGTGCAATACAAAGATAAGATTGATGCGACTCTCAAGGGCATCTTGGAGCTCTTGTCCACCATGCCCAAGCAGATTGCAGAGTTAAAGAAATCAGCCGCCCGCCAAGGGGCGATTGTGGGCATCATCTGGGCCTTGGCTTTCTCTCCGGAGCTGACATCAACCAAGATGATGGATGGATTCCCTTCAAAGAAAGATGACGGCTCTGAGTTCATCGATGCTGACTACAGCCGGTGCGTAAAGGATTCCAGAGTGCTGGCTTCCGTCTTAGCGGAGGAAGCTGACCTGACGACCTACCAGGCAGCTTATGGCCCTGACCAAAAGAGAATTCGTGGCCCGCTTTACGAGTGCAAGGACATAACGCCCGCCCATAGTAAGGACCTCTTCGCTCCCGACCTTGACCCATCTCCTTACTTTGAAGAAGGCTCTTTTGTGGCTCTAACGAACTGCAACTAGGACTTGGACAACCTCCAGATCAGGGCCACCGAAGAGCCGGAGCAGGATGACCCGGTAGCTAGCTAGTCCTTAGTTTGAAAAACTTGTAATAGCCGACTCTTCATGGCTCGCCGTGTAGCGTTGAAAAAAAACTTGTCCGAAATTTTGGGCTCCTCAGGGAGTGTATGTAATAGACTAGATGTCACTTTTGCTTCTGCTAAACCTTGTTCTATTACACTGTATAAAATGATCCGACTCTTCAATTGCCTTTGTATGCTGCTTTGAGCCCTTATGCTGCTTTGTCAACACAGAAGACATCGGTGGCCAAGATTAGGTAAGCTACACCCGGAGGGGGTAAGCCCCCTTGGCGATCATGGCTAATCTGGTTAGCCAAGGATGGCATAAAGCCTGGCCGATAAGGCATTAGAAGCTATACCCGGAGGTAAGAAGCCGCCCTCGGCTGGTTGTTCAAGGTTAGATGAGCTACACCTGGAGGTGGGAAGCCCCCTTGGCAACCATGGCTAATCTGGTTAGCCGGAGATGGCATAAAGCCTAGACGATAAGGCGTTAGAAGCTATACCCGGAGGTATCAAGCCGCCCTCCGCCGGTTGTTTAAGCTTAGATAAGCTACACCCGGAGGTGGGAAGCCCCCTTGACAACCATGGCTAATCTGGTTAGCCGGAGATGGCATAAAGCCTGGCCGATAAGGCGTTAGATGCTATACCCAGAGGTAAGAAGCTGCCCTCCGCCGGTTGTTAGGGTTAGATACCCGTCGGTAAAAAACTTCCTAGAACCGCAGCTAATCGTGTTAGCCAGAGATTTGGAATGAAGCCGGCCGATAGGGTGTTACAAGCGATACCCATCGGTAAGAAGCCCCCTTCAGCAATATGGCGTAAACGCCGGTCGATAAAGCATTAGAAGCGATACCCGAAGGTAAGAAGCTGCCCTCCGCCACGGCTAATCATGTTAGCTGGAGATTTTGGCATAGAGCCTGGCCGATAGGCATTAGAAGCGATATCCGAAGGTAAGAAGCCGCCCTCCGTCGTAGTTGATCTATCAACTGGAATTTTTATGAACTCTTCTTGTATGAACAAAGGTGCGTGTAACAAAACAGGTCCCATCTTGCGGGGATGATATATTATTTATATATGGTATGTACAATGATAGTGTACAATGGCGAGTCTAAATGCCCTTATGTGTAATACGATCGTAGATGTGCTAGTTTCCATGGCCGGCGGGTTTCCTGAGCCGCCGTCTCTGAGTCATCCCTGATATCGACGAGATAGTATGACCCATTGTTGAGATTTCTACTGACCACATAAGGTCCTTCCCAAGGAGGAGATAACTTATGCATGCCTGTCTGGTCTTGAATCAGCCGGAGCACTAAGTCGCCTTCTTGGAACGTCTGGGTCTTGATTCTGCGGCTGTGGTAGCGGCGCAGGTCTTGCTGATAGATCGCCGATCGGGCAGCCGCAAGCTCCCCGCTTCTTCCAAAGCATCCAACGCGTCTTGACATGTTGTCTCAACATAAGCCGCCACACGTGGAGAATCATGCCAGATGTCACTTGGCAATACTGCCTCGGCACCATACACCATAAAGAAGGGTGTATAGCCTGTAGATCTGTTGGGGGTAGTCCTGACACTCCATAAGACGGAAGGCAATTCTTCTACCCAATACCCAGGCATTCATTGCAAAGGAACCATAAGCCGTGGCTTGATGCCCACGCTCCGCCTGACCATTAGAATATGGATGCGCAACTGCAGAAACATGCAGCCGGATGTGCTCCTTGTCACAGAACTCTTTCATAGCCCCCTTTGATAGATTTGTGCCATTGTCGGTGATAATGTTGTGAGGGTAACCAAAACGGTAAATCAGCTTCTTAACAAATTCAACCACTGTAGCCGCATCACACTTGCTAACCGGCTCTGCCTCCACCCATTTGGTGAATTTATCAACCGCCACCAAGAGGTGCGTTTTCTGATCTT
This sequence comes from Hordeum marinum, assembly GCA_022496015.1. Taxonomy (NCBI): domain Eukaryota; kingdom Viridiplantae; phylum Streptophyta; class Magnoliopsida; order Poales; family Poaceae; genus Hordeum; species Hordeum marinum. Next base: position 524,402,150 of record CM039678.1, read on the forward strand.
TGGATATTTTGAAAGGTCCTACCATGTCTAGCCCCCAGACTGCAAACGGCCATGTAATTGGTATCATCCTTAACTCTTGAGCCAGAACATGAGCACGTCGGCCGAACTTTTGACAGCCGGCACATTTGCGAACCAAGTCTTCTGCATCCTTGTGAGCCGTCAACCAGAAGAACCCATGCCGGAAAGCCTTGGCTACCAGCGACCTCGAGCCGACATGATGTCCACAATCTTCGGCATGAATTTCACTTGAGATTTGCCAACCCTCCTTAGGTGAGACACAACGTTGAAAAACGCCAATCACGCTGCACTTGTGCAACTCACCATTAACTATCGTCATTGATCTGGAGCACCGGGTAATCTGCCTGGCCAGGTCTTCATCATCAGGTAACTCACCTCGGGTCAGATAGGCTAGGTAGGGGACAGTCCAATCTGGGATAGCATGCAAAGCCGCCACTAACTCCCCCTCCGGGTCAGGAATAGCCAAATCCTCTTCCGAAGGTAACTTAACAGTCGGATGATGTAAGACGTCCAGGAATACATTGGGTGGCACCGGCTTTCGTTGGGAGCCTAGCCGTGATAGCACATCTGTCGCCTCATTTTTGCGATGATCAATGTGATCCACCTGATACCCCTTGAAGTGTCCGGCAATAATATCAATCGCCTGCCGATAAGCCGCCATCCGTGGGTCTTTGGAGTCCCAAGTGCCCGAAACCTACTGAGCCACCAAATCTGAGTCGCCCAAACACCTTACCCGGCTTAAATTCATCTCCTTGGCTAATATAAGCCCATGAACAAGAGCCTCATACTCAGCCGCATTGTTAGTGCATGGGAACATCAGCCGGAGCACATAACAAAACTTATCAGCTTTAGGAGACGTCAAAACAACTCCTGCGCCTGACCCTTCTAGCTGCTTGGATCCATCAAAGTTTATAGTCCAGTATGTATCATTCGGCTTTTCCTCTCAGGCTTGACATTCCGTCCAATCATTTATAAAATCCAGAAGATCTTGGGACTTGATGGCCGTACGAGGCACATATTTTAGATTAAGAGATCCCAACTCGAATGCCCACTTAGCAATCCTTCCAGTGGCTTCTCTGTTCTGGATGATGTCCCCCAACGGAGAAGAACTAACCACGATTATCTGGTGCCAAAAAAATAGTGCTTTAATTTGCGGCTGGCCATGAAAACCCCATATACCAGCTTCTGCCAATGCGGGTACCTTTGCTTGGACTCCGTCAGGACCTCACTGATATAATAAACCGGCCTTTGAACCAGATACTCCTTTCCAGATTCGTTGCGCTCGACCACAATCACAGCGCTTACTGCTCGATTATTAGCCGCCACGTATAAAAGTAACGGTTCTTTCTCAGCCGGAGCAGCCAGCACCGGCGGCTCAGTCAACTGTTTCTTGAGCACCTCAAGTGCTTTAGCTGCCGCCTTGCTCCAGACGAATTTGTCCATCTTCTTCATCATCTGATATAAACAAAAGGCCTAGCCATGAATTTTGCATAAGCTGGACGTCCAAACAGTGCGTGGTAAGGACTCTTAATTTTTACGACCTCAAACCACAAGGACTCTACCCTGTAGTTATACTCGTCACCAAAGGCCACTTCCAAAGAAATCCTGCCCACCGGATACGCCTACTTGCCTAGCACCACACCATGAAAAACGGTGGACGAGGGTTTTAAATCCTTGTCTAGCAGTTTCATCCTCCGAAAAGTATCATAATAGAGGATATTAATACTGCTGCCTCCATCCATTAACACTTTATTCACCATATACCCCCCTACTTGGGGGCCACAACCAAAGCCAGCCGCCCGGGGTCATCGACACGCGACGGGTGATCCTCCCTACTCCATGTTATATCATACTCAAACAATCGTAAATACTGTGGCAGGGCTGGTGCAACCGCATTGACCGCCCGCTTGCGCAACTTCTGATCCCTTTTGGTGAGGCTGGTTGTGAAAACATGGTACTGACTAGAGCTGAGCTTCTTCGGGTTACTCTGATAGCCAGACTAATTACGTTGTTGCTGATTGTTGCTGAGCCTGTTGTTGATTGTTGTTACCAGAATGCTGCTGGTGTCCTCCTTGATTACCTTGACCTGGGTGACCAGACCCTGAGCCGCCAGACCCAAAACCGGCCCCTGACCCGCCATGCCCAGAGCCACCCGGCGGGCCACCATCCTGATTGTTGGGGTGTGTAAAGTGATTCTTAAGTTTCTGCATGAACCGACACTCTCCCCATGTGTGGTTCACCAGCTTATCGGGCTGGCCGTGATCCGGACAAGGACCCTTCAGCGCCTCCTCCAAATTAAAGGCAGCCTGTCCTTATTAAAGGGTGGCCTAAACCTCCTGTAGCCCCTAGGTTGATTCTGATTGGTACTTACATTGGCCATCAGTTCTGACCCGGCTTCAGGATTCTTACGTTTGCTCTGGCTACCATTGTTTGCCATACCCTTTCTCTCATTACCCTTCTAGCCTTGGCCGGCCTTCTCCTCGTTGGAGCCCGGATCCTTCGTGTTATCCGAGTCGGCATATTTCATGAGAGCCATCATGAGCTCTCCCATATCTTGACATGTGCACTTGAGCCGTCCAAGCTTCTGCTTTAGCAGGACAAAGTGGCAGTTCTTCTCTAGGATCAGTACTGCCTGAGCCGCCGTGATCTGCTCAGAAGAGTGGATGATGGTCGAGACCCTCCGTACCCAATGATGAGCTGACTCATTATCATGTTGAACACAATGATCAAGATCCACGATGGTCATGGGCTTTTTACACGTTCCTTGAAAGTTTTTAATGAATCTGGCTCTCAGCTCTGCCCATTAGTTGATGGTATTGGGTGGCAATCCCTTTAACCATATGCGGGCCGGGCCTTCAAGCATCATGATGAACTATTTGGCACAAACCGCCTCACTGACATCCAACATCTTCATGGCTAGTTCATAACTTTCCACCCAAGCCTCTGGGGGTAAATCAGCGGTGTAATTTCGAACCTTGCGGGGCCCTTTGAAATCCTTTGGCAGCTGCTCACTCCACAGAGCCGGTGATAAACATGGCACACCCCACTCTAGTGGTTCCTTTGACTCCTACTAACACGGATGGTGCGGGCTCCTGGAGAGTCGCCTCGGCTAAAGCTGTCATCTCTTGCCGGCTCTTGTATCCATAGCCATCCGATGACCCGTTGGAATCTCTTGGTGCCGACTACTGCTGGAACCTGCCGGCGACTCATAACGCCGGCTAAAACTCCGGCTAGGGAGAGGGGTTGAATGAACACACCTATGGCTGTAGGTGTACCTTTCCTGCTGGGCCATCGCCGTCTGCAAGTATCCAATGGTGTTTCGCACATCCTCCGCAAAGGGCGCTTCATCCGAAATAGGAATTGTGTCGAGCCGGGTGGCCGCTATCACCATATTCTCAGTCAAGTTAGAATAATGACCCACCGGTGTTGGAAAAGCCCCAGGCGAAGCCTGATTTCGCCGGGTCGGCTGAGTCACTGGCCGAGCCGCGGGCGGCTTCCAGGTGCATCTGCTGTTTGCCCTGTCCCTGGTGTGTCGAAGAGGTTTCACGCCTCATAACATTCTGGCAAACGGGATTGATGCCTCATCCGATGAACCGTGACTGCCTATTGTTGCCCCAATCCGAGACGGAAAGCATCTGTCTTGATGCGTTCTGCCTCTTGCTCCATGTGGGTTCTTAACTCAGCCATCCTTTGCTGCTCTTTCACCATTCGGTCCTTGATCCTTGCAATCTCCAAGTTTCTAGCCGTTTGATTGTCCGGTGTAACGTCAGTAGCCATTAGTGCCGCGAGCTCGTCCATCATCTCCAAAAGAATTTGAGCCGGCGGTAGCGGGTTATCGCCTGAGGTGGTGGCCCCTGCGGGCGTACTATTTGTGCCTGGGACTAACCCCGCCATGAACACGACAACATGAACCGGTGGCCTAAAATCGTCCGCCTCGGAGCGATCCGACTCGGGGTTGATCTCATCAAAGCCCCCGAGCCTGTCGTTGTGAAGCCTGTAGACCGACTCTGGTTCTCCGCTTGAAGATTCGTCCTGTGAGTAAACGAGAGTTTCCTGTGATCCGGAACCTTCCAGATCCATACCTTGAGTAAAGCCCACGAAGACGTGCTTCCCGCCCGGGCTAACACGGGCGGGTTGCACGCTACGAGCAGGTTGCAGATGCCGAGCGGGCTCGATGAGGTTGGTGCAGATGTCCGGCCCGGGTGTTGCTCCATCAACTTTTCCGATGAACACGTGGATCCCACCGAATGGAACCCGGAAGCCATACTCCACAGAACCGGCATCAAGCCCCCAGCCGGCGTCGTCGATGTAAAGCCGGCCGCGGCGACTCTTGCTCATTCTACCAACCACGTATGCCTCGAGTCCCGGGAGATAGCCCTTTGAGAAGTCAACACCACCGAGCACAGGCCCCGCTGTGGGCGCCAACTATCGTGGTTTTGCCACGGCAGATGTCCGGGTAAACGGACTTCGGTTCAAGGCCATTGCTAACGTGATGGACTCAAAGGGGTTGATAGGGACGAGAGACATGGATTTATCCAGGTTCGGCCCCTCAACTTGAGGTAATAGCCTACGTCCTGCTTGTGTTTGTATTGCTTGATGTATCGATTACAAGGGAGCTGAAGCTTGACCTAATATTTGATAACCTAATCTCTAAGTCGCCTCGGGTCTGCCCTTATATTGGAGGTCTAGACCACGGGTCATACAATTGGTAACTGACTCTCATTGTCTATCCGAGTCTTCCTCTATCTTCTTGTCCAAGTTGGCCCCGGGCGGCTCACACACCCGGTTCTTCTCGGCCACCATCCGGCCCACCTTATGAGCTGCCAAGCTTCCTGGCCTTTTAGGACCACCGGCTCACCTTGGGCCAGTGTCGAACTGCCAAGTATAATCCGGAGCCCTTAGGGCGGGTCATACCGTGGGGTTATATCCCCAACAAATGGTCTCCAACTTGTGGCTTGCGATCCTTCTTTATTTGTCCCCATGCTTCAATTTGGAGATGTCTTGGTGGTTTGCGCTCAGTCGAGTATGCAAAAGAGAACTCGGGCTAGAAGGGGCTTGTAATTGTCATATTACCTTTGGCTTGCATCAAAGGAGGCACAACTTCATTTCGTAGTTTTTGTTGAAGAACATAATAGTAGCCTAGTTAGGAATGTAATCAATACCATTTACGCAACAGTACTTGTGTACTTAATTAGCAACTCTTACCAAGATATTTCGGCGAATGTCATCTGCCCTCAACCTATGCACCAGTGTCCTATACAATGTATAATTTGGGTCTGTTCCCAAATTATACGAGAAGATCTCCCTACCAGCTAGGACGCCAATAACAAAGTTGATAAGATCATCCTTCTCCTCCAAGATAGATGTGATCCATAAGTGTAGTGTGTCGTGTCGATTATGTTCTGTGTTTCACTCGAAGAAACGAAATAAGTTGTAAATTATAAATTAACAAATTTAGTATGGATGAACACGAACTATTTTTAAATATAGAATGCAAATTACTTGACAAGAATGCATGGTTGACAAACTCACATGGAGGTAAAACAGGAAGCATATCTACGTCCACCCAAATGTCTATGTTACCTTCAATATGATCTTCAGGACGAAGATTGAAGGTTATTTCCACATCATCCTGAAATCCATATGCCTTGCAAATAGCTTCCCAATTTGAGCATCCTAATTCTGTGTTATTAAGTGCATTCATTACTTTTACCAGAAATGTATGACCATGTTTAGTCCTCACGTTGGTTGTCCTCATCTCGAAACTCTCGTCCTCTTCGAAATCGAGCCTCTCCAAGAAATATCGTCTTGCATGACTCGGGATGAACTAGTCGAATTGTATAAAACAGAAATTACGCGTCGAAGGAAAGAAACAGAAGTCATGCTTAATTACGAAAAAACAGTGGTCATCGTTGCGTACCATAGAAATATCAAAGTCCTCGTAAAGCTTCATGGTGAAGAACCTACCGTCTCGCAGCCCAGGATGGTAGCAAAGACCCTTATCTTTGCCGCAGAGTTCACACACTTGGATCCTATCGTCGTCATCAGACGACGACATTTCCTGTGTTCATGATTCAAAAATTGATTATTACTTTTGGTCTGTCAAATATAAAACAATTAGAATGCATTCAATAAGAAGAACCGGAGATATGCAAATCAATACAGGGTAATGCAACAATATGATCATATAATATCAGTAATACATCATCAAATAATAGTATCAATAAGACATCATCGAATATTGGCGCTAATACATCATCGAATAATATCACTAATACATCATCGAATATTATCCACTAATACAGATATAGTTGGCGTCCCGCGACGCAGGCGGTGGACACCCAAAGAGAAGGAACCATGACATGATCATAGCTCGGGTGAGATCCCTGAAGAACCTGCCCGGTATTGGAGAACCTGGTGTCCAATGCAGTCGTGTAGCATCAGACGTGCTCCTCCTCCTCCCTAACACGGAGACATATCACCTTCGTGGGGGCCGGCTCCCTATGCACCGATAGTGGTCCACGCGACCGCCACCAAATAACCTCCGGGTCGACAACGGGACCCTCATTCCTCACCAAGCTCTGCGCCGCAGAAGGCAGCACCTCCCACTGCCAGCCCGGCGGAGGCCAGTCCCAGACATGATGCATATCAGGGAGGTGGTTGCTGCCAAGTCGACGACGAGGATGCGGGATGGGCATCGTCGACTTGACGACTACGCTATGCAATCAATTCAACGGTTAGGAAAGATGCTTTATATGCAATATGTCAATTAGCAAATCAGCAACATCTAAACATTTAAAACATACATTTAAACATACATTTATTTAAACTAATAAAGTGTATAAACTCCCCCAATGATCGGTAAATTCTTTAGAACCTACGATCATACGTTCAATGTTATAAACTTCTAGGGCAAATTTAAACTAATAAAATGTATCATTCATTTTAATTGCCTCAAAGTGACATATTATTCTAGTATTATCAATTTTTTCTAACATACACATATACACATCAATATATCGAACATACAAATACTATAAACTCCTAGGACTCCTAATTTTATCTAACATACACATATATACACATACAAATACACATAAACATCTAACGTACACATATATACACATACAAATACACATATACACATACACATACACATCAATTTGGAGGGCAGAGGACGGATCGGGCTTACAGCATGGAGGAGGAGAGCGGCGCCGGCAGAGCTGACAGCGATGGTGTGGAGGAGCGGCGCCAGTGGAGCACGACGACGGCATGGAGGAGGAGAGCACGCTGCAGTGGAGTCGACGGAGTTGACGGCAATGGCACGGAGGAGCGGCGCCGACGGAGCAGGGCGACGGTGTGGAGGAAGAGAGCGGAGGCAGTGCATGGATGGACGGCGCCATCGATCGAGGGTGCGTGCGGGGCAGCCTGGCGGCGGCGGCGCGCGGGTGAAGATGGAGTGATTTGGGGAGGAAGAAGGAGGGCTTAAATAGGCCTAGGACCTTTAGTCCCGGTTGTTGACAGTTGAGTTCTCAATTCAACCAACTTAGGATATCTCTCTGCAGCAAAAGTTTAGTCGCACGACAAATAATAGGAATAGAAATAATACTATAATAGTGATAGTAGCGGTTTTAGTAACAATAGTAGCAGCAGCAATTGAGTTGCAAGTGTGACAGTAACAGTAGCAATAGTAACTTAGCAAGATTCAATGTATGTAAAGCGTAGGCACATGGATCAACAATCATCAATGATTTAGATGACATTGATCATATAACATTTACACACTAGGGCGACACAGAGCTAGTTCCAATTCATTAATGTAATGTAGGCATGTATTCCGTATATAGTCATATGTGCTTCCGATAAGAATATGCATGACATAATTTTTCCTACCCTCCTGTGGCAGCAGGGTCCTATTGGAAACTAAGGGATATTAAGGCCTCCTTTTAATAGGGAGACGGAACAAAGCACTAACACATGGTGAATACATGAACTTCTCAAACTATGGCAATCACGAGAAAGAATCCCGATTATTGTCACATTAGGATATGTGGATCAAGACACGTAATAGGTGCATACCACTTGCCAGATAGGATCCAAATCAATCTTATATTCGTGAAAACATAATATGTTCAGATCTGAAATCATGGAACTCGGGCCTCAGTGACAAGCATTAAGCATAGAAAAGTCATAACAACATAAATCTTAGAACATAGTGGACACTAGGGATCAATTCCTATCAAACTTAACTCGATTACATGATCAATCTTATCCAATCCCACCACCATCCCGCAAGACTAGAAAGGAATCACTCACTCCTAGTGGTGAGCATCATGGCGGTGTTGATGGAGAAGGGTTGGTGATGGCGACGACGATGGTTTCCCCTCTCCGGATCCCAAAACAGGCTCCAGATCAACCCTCCACACGAAGAACAGGAGGTGGCGGCAGCTCTGTCTCGTGAAAATCAATGAACACTTCTCCATTTTTCTCCGCGGATGTGGATTTATAGGACTAGAATTAGGGTCGGAGGAGCCACGAGGGCCCCACAAGCCATCAGGGCACGACCCAGAGAGGTCGTGCCTTGTTCGCTTGTGCTCCCCGGCCAGTCCTCATATGGCAGGTCTTCGCTCCATAATTCAATATATATTCCAGAAATAATTCATAAAAAGTTTCGTCTGATTCCAAAAACTTTTATTTCTGCACAAAAATAACACCAACGTAGTTCTATTAAAAACATCGTTAGTCTGGGTTAGTTCCATTCAAATCATGCAAATTAAAGGTCAAAACCAGAGGAGAAGTATTTGTAAAAGTACATACGTTGAAGACGTATCAAGATCCCACGCAGGCCAGTCCCCTACGGCGGGCACGGATCCCGGGTCGAATTCACGGACGTTGCCAGCCGCACGCGCCACAACCAACCCACCCCCGCACGACACACAACAAGATGCAGCGATGCAGTCGTGCGGGATCGGCTTGCCTTTCTCATGGCTCGACAGCTGGCACAAGTCGACTGGGTGTGAGATGCCCACCGCATGATGTCATGATGGCGCCAACAATCCTCCGTGGGCCTCTGTCCACGGGTTGCCTCTTTGTCGGTCACTTTCATCCGGCCCACGGGGAGTGAGTCCAAGGTTGGCTAACCGTGCGGCTACAAAGGGGGATTCTCCTGCGTCATTACAAGGAGGCGGATGTCATATTGCTCCTGCTGGATCCTCTGCGTTTATAGGAACCAAATCTCCATCATCTATTGATTTTTGACACAAGTACAACTACACGGGTGACTTGTTCACAACGAGGTATTGTCAAACCTTTCGTATCCAAGGATTAGACAGTAAGCTACAAGCAAAAATTCAAGTTTGCAATTTTTGCTGCTACTTGTGAGCCAAAAAGTGTGATAGAAGCATTAAATGATAAAAATTGGAAAAGTTCTATGAATGTTGAGTATGATGGACTAATGAAAAATCAAACATGGCACCTTGTTCCACCCAAGTGAGGGATGGATATTATTGATTGTAAGTGGGTATACAAAATCATGAAGAAAGCCGATGGCACCATAGATAGATACAAAGCTAGGCTAGTAGCTAAAGGATTTAAACAATGCTATGGCATTGATTATGACGCCTTTAGTCCAGAAGTAAAAGTTGTTACTATTAGGCTTGTTATGTCTATTGTTGTTTCCAGGGAATGGAGTCTTCGTCAACTGGATGTACAAAATGCATTTTTACATGGTATTCTCGAGGAAGAGGTCTATATGCGATAACCACCTAGTTTTGAGGATGGTTCTAAACCAAATCATGTATGTGGGTTGGACAAAGCTATGTATGGCCTGGAACAGACGCCCAGAGCATTGTATTCAATGCTGAGTTTAAAACTGCAAGAACTTGGTTTTCATCCATCAAAGGGAGACACATCTTTGTTCCTCTTCAGAAAAGAGAAGGCAATCATCTTTATGTTAATTTATGTTTATAACATAATTGTTGCTACCTCTTCACAAGAAGCTACCTCAACCTTATTAAGGAACTTAAAATGTGAAGTTTCACATAGGGGTTGTCTAGTTTGCGACTAAGTGTGCCAAAGGTTGCCACACCTAAGGTTAGGTAAGTTTTATCAACTTAGGTGAGTGTCTGGTTCAAGACAAACCTTCGGCAAGCCACATTATGGTACCAAATCACATACACTCAAAAAGTGTGGCAAGATTTTCTTAGGCTTGCCAACTTGTGGCTCTCATTTTCAAGAAATAACCTTAGGCAATTGTGGTAACATTGTGTGGCAAAGTGTGGCATTGCTAGGTGTCTAGAACCAAACAACCCCTTAAGGACTTGGGAGAGTTGCACTACTTCTTAGTCATTGAAGTAAAGAAGGGGCAATATAGCATTTTGCTCACCCAAAAAAGTATGCTTCAAATATATTAAAGTGTGTAGGAATGAAGGATTATAAACCTTCTAGTACACCCATGTCAACCACTGAAAAACTATCACTGCATGAGGAAAAATTGTTAAGTCGATAAGAGGGAACTAGGTACCGAAACATAGTTGGGGCACTTTAGTACCTAACATTGACAAGACCTGATATATCATTTTACTTCAATAAGGTTTGTCAGTTCTTGCATGCACCTACCACTTTACATTGTACATCTATGAAAAGTATTTTGAGATACATTCAAGGAAATGTTGGAACATGTCTAAAAATATGCAAGTCTCCATCAACTATAGTATGTGCTTTCTCTGATGCAAACTGGATGGATATCCAAATGATAGGAAACCCACGGGAGGCTTTGCTATTTTTCTTGGTTCTAATTTCATATCATGAAACGCAAAGAAACAAGCAACCGTATCACATTCAGTCTGAAGCAGAATATAAGTCCTTGGCGAATGCAACTGCTGAGGTAATGTGGGTTGAAACAATGCTTGATCAGTTGAGTGTTCATAGACCACATGTGTCATATTTATGGTGTGATAACCTTGTTGTCACATATCTTTTTGCAAATCATGTATTTCATGCAAGATCAAAACACATAGAGATTGACTATCATTTTGTTAATGAAAGAGTTGCACAGAAGTGGTTGGAAATAAAATTTATTCCAAATGGAGATGAAGTGGCTGATGGTTTCACTAAACCACTTCAAGTTAGACAACTCCAATCCTTCCAGAACAATCTAAACCTTGATATGTTGAGATTGAGGAAGGATGTTAGACGATAGGCCTATGTGTCATGTAGCGTGACGCGTGTCCACAATGGGTATGTGCGTGCGTCTGTTTGTATAATCTAGGTAGGTTATTAGGCTACATATGATCCTATCTCTTGTATAGCTTGGAATAAGGGTCAAGACTTGTAACAACCCACCACCCCTATTGTACTATACTGATCTATATAAACATGCATGTGTCCATGCTAGGAAGCATACACTTTCACTAATTCTTTCACCCATGTCGCTTATGTCCCGCAGCTGATGTGGTGCTAAGGCCGTCTGCGCGTCGCCATGTCCCTAGCTGCTCACATGACATGCCAAAGGTCAAACATGCCTTGTCATAAATGTGTTTAAATTATCCAAATAGGCAACTAATAAAAAGTGACACGTTTCACTATAAGAATAACAGCTAAGGCCGACGGCCTAATCTACGCCGACGGCCCCCATCGGCATAGAGGGAGGTATGCCCACGGCCTAGGCGAAGCCGTCGGTGCAGGAAAGCCGTCGGCGTGCCTGGAGATATGCCTACTGTGGCCGTCGGCATATCCAGGCCGTCGGCATATCGTAATATATGCCTACAGTGGCCGTCGGCATAGATCTGGGCCCGGCAAGCCTTCGTTCGACGGGAGTCTGACGTCGTCATACCTATGCCGACGGCTCTGACGGTGGCCGTTGGCATAGAGTCGTCAGCATAGCTATGCCGACGGCAAGGCCGACGGCAAGGCCGTCGGCGTAGGTTTGGTCCACATCACCGATCCGCGACGCGTGCCACGTCATCTATCCAAGGCCTACGGTCGATCCGTGGGCAAACCTATGCCGACGGCATATCTTTCTTTTATTTGTTTTTTACTTATTTTTATATTTTAGTTTTTTTCTAAATTAAAATTTGATTAACTTAAATGTGTCTTATCTAAACATAAACATTACATAATAGATTATATATAGATTTGTGTTGAATTTTTCATATATTATGTATATGTAGTTTGTATTTGTTTTCGAGTATGTTAGTAATGTGACCACATGTTCTTTTGCATATAGGTTCCTATACTTTATTAAAGTCAAAGGCGTAGACCGTCCTGTCAAGTCTCTCAGGGTTAGATGGGACGGGTGTAGTTTGGGGGTAGCTATGCCGCCAGGTCTTTATCTGGGCCCTCCTACACGTCCGGAAGTGCCATAGTGGGTGCGAGCACACGACACGCGGATCCATGGTGTGACCCCCTCACCGACGTCGCTGCCACCGTCGCATGGAGGGGGAACAACCACATCGGGCAGTAAAGGAGGGAATATTGGTGTGGGTTGTGCCCGGACCTTGATACGAAGTGTACCTAGGGGATGGGCTATCACATCCAGGTGAAAATGTCCATCGGTCAAACCCCCTCCAGCGAAAGTCAAAGGCGTAGACCGCCTGGTCAACTCTCGCAGGGTTAGACGGGATGGGTGTAGTTTGGGAGTAGCTATGCCGCCAGGTCTTTATCTGGGCCCTCCTACACGTCCGAAAGTGTCGTAGTGGGTGCAAGAACACGGCACGTAGATCCATGGTGTGACCCCCTCACCGACATCGCTGCCGCCGTCGCACGAAGGAGGGAACAACCACGTCGGGCAGTAACGGAGGGAATCTTGGTGTGGGTTGTGCCCGGACCTTGATACGAAGTGTACCTAGGGGCTGGGCTATCACATCCAGGTGAAAATGTCCATCGGTCAAAACCCCTCCGGCGAAAGTCAAAGGCGTAGACCGCCCGGTCAACTCTCGAAGGGTTAGACGGGACGGGTGTAGTTTGGGGGTAGCTATCCCGCCAGGTCTTTATCTGGGCCCTCCTACACGTCCGGAAGTGCCGTAGTGGGTGCAAGCACACGACACGCGGATCCATGATGTGACCCCCCTCACCGACATCACCGCCGCCGTCGCACGGAGGGGGGTACAACCATGTCGGACAGTAACAGAGGGAATCTTGGTGTCGACGGCTAGGCCGTCGGCATAGGTACACCCACGGACCGGGAAGGTCGCGCGGATCGATGACGTGGCTGTGCGTGGACCTATGCCGATGGCCAGACCGTCGGCATAGGGTCACGTTATCCAGTCCTTCGCTCCACTGACATGTGGGCCGAGCCTATGCCGACGGCCAAGCCGTCGGCATAGGTCCACCTTATCCACTCGGCCGGCCTCCTCCTCCACTCATTTCTCTCCCTGCCTGCCGCACCCGAAGCCGATCCCTCTCCCTACCGCCGCCACCCACCACCTTCGACGCCCGCCCTGAGCACGCCACCGCCCGCTCGGAGCCCGCCGCCGCCTGCGCCGCACCAACCCCGCGCCGCCCCGCCCCGAGCCCATCGCCGCCCACGCCTCCCCGCCCCGACCCCGCGCCGCCCCGCCTCGAGCCCGCCGCCGCCCGCACCTCCCCGCCCTGACCCCGCGCAGGCCCGTCCCGAGCCCGCTAGCGCCCGTGCCTCCCCGCCCCGACCTGCCTCGAGCCCGCTGCCGCCCGTGCCTCCCCGCCCCGACCCCGCGCAGCCCCGCCGCCGCCCGTGCCTTCCCGCCCCGACCCCGCGCAGCCCCGCCCCGACTCCGCGCCGGCCGACCCGAGCACGTCGCCGCCCGCATCGACCACGCGGCGCCCTGCCCCGACCCCGCGCCGCCCCTCCCCAACCCCGCGCCGGCCGCCCCGCCCCGACCCCGCGCCGCCGCCCCGCGCCTCCCCGCCCCAACTCCGGTCGGCCCTCTCGAAGGTGAAATTTTTATGTATTTTTTTAGTGTTTTTAGTAATTTTGTAGCTAGATGGTTAGATAGGTATTTAGATAGTTAGATAGATAGTTAGATAGGTGAATATCTTGCAAAAAAATTGGTTAGGTGAGATGCTATATGTTGCATATCTTGCAAAAAAATTGGTTTGATGAGATGAATCAATGATTATGACGAATAGGTGATAATGATGATGATGAATATGTGATGAGGATGCTGAATATATTGTTAATGTTGTTAGTTTTTTTCCTACATGATGCAAAAATAAATGAATGCCTGTTTAAATGTTTTAAATATGCTCTATGAGTTGTGATGTTCTAATTTTTTGTCGCGATGGAATTTGCAGGCTTTGTGCTGTCGCATTTCATTGGAGTGACCGTTGTCCGACGCGTTGGTCCCCCTGAGCATCCCTCTGCTGTTCGACTACTTCCGAACATATCTATGGATGACGAATTGAGATGGGTTTCCAAGGATTTTGACCCTGCTGTCATGACATGTAAAAAGTATGATGTGAATGGGTATCGCTTCCATACAGAGGAGCACCAGAACGGCTGTCCTGATCCCAAAACTATAAATACCGGAGTGTACACCCCCGCTCAAAATTCAATAGACTACTACGGAAGGGTGCAAAATATATACATGATTAAATTCTGCAAAGGGCACGAAACCCTAAGTCTGCCTGTGTTCAAATGTCGATCGTTCGATCCGCGGGAGGGGCAGAGACATACGCCTTCTATTGGTTTGGTCGAAGTTAAACCATCAACCGTCTATGTAGGAGCCAACCTCTTCATTGTGGCTACCCAAGATACACAAGTTTATTATCTGCCTTACCCATGCCAGAAAGAGTACCTAAAGGGTTGGGAAGTTGTGTTCAAGGTGTCACCACATGGTAAGCTACCAGACCCGAATGAAGACGATTACTACAACATTAACCCCGTGACATACGAGGGAGTGTTCTATCAAGAGCAACCTGATGATGATGTGGTTAGAAACGATGACTCTAGACCATTGGTTGATGATGATGTGGATCCAAACAAGGACGATGCACGGAATGATGGTGAGACCATTGTCAATGAAAGTGACATACTTATGCAACAATAGTTAAACGAAGACGTTGACGACGAGGAAGAGCCTACACCTCCGTCAGACAACAAAGATGATATGATTGATAGTGATGATGAGACCGACCGAGAAATAGGTTACAACAGTGATGATTCGTATGGGTTCTAGGAGATGTATGTTTCAAGACTTTTTTCTATGGTTTAGGATTATGCCTTTTTATGATTATTTATTACTATGATTTTTCCTTCATTACTAATGCTTTTCATAATGCTTTTTTTCTTCATTATTAATGTACTAATTGTTTATTCTCTTTTCAATGAAGGTTCGTGGAACATGGGCAAGGGGAAGGCCGACGGCGTGGGTTTCCTACGCAAGGTCGTCGGCATGCCTAGTCGGACTGGTCGAGCACGTAATCCTACCCCTCGACTACTTGAGGATGACTCCTCACAGGGAGGTCGAGGGTGAGGTGCCCCTAGAGGAGGAGGGGGCAGTGGGAGAGCCCCTAGAGGGCGAGGGGGTCGCGGCCAGAAACAACGCACCCTCAGCGACTTAGGGGTGTTGTCTTCGAGGCCCTTCTCTAGTGAGGTACCCTCCTCTAGTGAGGTACCCTCTTACGAGGAGGAAGACGAGGAGGTTCAGGAGGAGGAGGAGGAGGAGGCGTAGGTTCGAGATGGGGGCAAGGAGGAGGAGGGGGCTGAGGAGGAGGAGGAGGAGGCAGGCAAGGAGGATGGTGTTGGCGGGGATGATGGTGCTGGCGGGGAGGAGGGTGGTAACAACTATCGGGAGACGTAGTAGTAAATCAAAAAAATTCTTACGGTCACCAAGATCTATCCATGGAGAAGCCAGCAACGAGGAGGGACAGATTGCATCTTCATACCTTTGAAGATCGCTAAGCGGAAGCGTTACAAGAACACGGTTGGTGGAGTCGTATTCGCAGTGATTCAGATCGCGGTGGATTCCGATCTTAGCGCCGAACAACGGCGCCTCCACGTTCAACACACGTGCAGCCCGATGACATCTCCTACCACTTGATCCATCAAGGAGGAAGGAGAGGTTGAGGGAGAGCTCCGCCAGCACGACGGCATGGTGACGGTGGAGCTACGTGAACTCCGGCAGGGCTTCGCCAAGCGCTACGGAGAACGAGGAAGACGAAGGGTAGGGCTGCGCCGAGAGAGAGAGAGAGAAGTCGTCGTCTCAAATCATCCCAAACCCTTGCATATATATAGGAGGAGGGAGAGGGAGGGCCGCCTTGGCCCCTCCTCCAAGGAGGAGAGGTTCGACCGACCCTAGGGGGAGAGTCCACCTCCCACAAGGGAGGTCGATCTCCTCTTTTTCAAACTCCTTTGCCCTATCTCCTTATCTCCAGCCGCATGGGCCTTTCTAGAAGGTCTTGGCCAGACCAACAAGGGCTGGCACACCTCCTCTAAGGGCCCACGAAGTCCTATGGTCGTCACACCCCTCCCGGGGGTCCTCTGGCACCCTCCCGACACTCCCGGTACACTACCGATGAGCCCGAAAACTTTCCGGTGACCAAAACTGGACTTCCTATATATCAATCTTTACCTCCGGACCATTCCGGAGCTTCTCATGACTTCCGAGATCTCATCAGGGACTCCTAACAACCTTCGGTAATCACGTATACCATTTCCCTATAACCCTAGCATCATCGAACCTTAAGTGTGTAGACCCTACGAGTTCGGGAGACATGTAGACATGACCGAGACACCTCTCCGGTCAATAACCAACAGCGGGATCTGGATACCCATGTTGCCTCCCACATTCTCCACGATGATCTCATCGGATGAACCACGATGTCGGGGATTCAATCAATCCCGTATACAATTCCCTTTGTCTATCGGTATGACACTTGCTCGAGATTCGATCGTCGATATCCCTATACCTTGTTCACTCTCGTTACCGGCAAGTCTCTTTACTCATTTGTAACACATCATCGCATGGCTAACTCTTTAGTCACATTGAGCTCATTATGATGATGTCTTACCGAGTGGGCCCAGAGATACCTCTCCGTCACACGGAGGGACAAATCCTAGTCTCGATTCGTGCCAACCCAACAGACACTTTCGGAGATACCCATAGTGCACCTTTAAAGCCACCCAGTTACGTTGTGGCGTTTGGCAAACCCAAAGCATTCATACGGTATCCGGGATTTGCACAATCTCATGGTCTAAGGAAACGATCCTTGACACTAAAAAGCTTTAGCAAACAAACTACACGATCTTGTGCTATGCTTAGGATTGGGTCTTGTCCATCACATCATTCTCCCAATGATTTGATCCCGTTATCAACGACATCCAATGTCCATGGTCATGAAACCGTGACCATCTATTGATCAACGAGCTAGCCAACTAGAGTCTCACTAGGGACATGTTGTGGTCTATGTATTCACACATGCATTACGGTTTCTGGTTAATACAATTGTAGCATGAACAATAGACAATTATCATGAACAAGGAAATACAATAATAACCATTTTATTATTGCCTCTAGGGCATATTTCCAAAAGTCTCCCACTTGCACTAGAGTCAGTAATCTAGTTACATTGTGATGAATCGAACACCCATAGCAATCTGGTGTTGATCATGTTTTGCTTGTGAGAGAGGTTTAGTCAACGGATCTGCGACATTCAGATCCGTATGAACTTTGCAAATATCTATATCTCCCTCGTGAATGTAATCACGGATGGAGTTGAAGCGGCGCTTGATGTGTCTTGTCTTCTCTTGAAACCTGGGCTCCTTCGCAAGGGCATTAGCTCCAGTGTTGTCATAGAATAGAGTCATCGGGCCCGACGCACTTGGAATTACTCCTAGGTCGGCGATGAACTCCTTCATCCAGACTCCTTCCTTTGCTGCTTCCGAAGTACCTATGTACTCCGCTTCACATGTAGATGCCGCCACGACGCTTTGCTTGATGCTGCACCAGCTGACTGCCCCTCCGTTCAAAATATACACGTATCCGGTTTGCGACTTGGAGTCGTCCGGATCTGTGTTGAATCTAGCATCGACGTAACCCTTTACGATGAGCTCTTCGGCACCTCCATATATGAGAAACATGTCCTTTGTCCTTTTCAGGTACTTTAGGATATTCTTGACCGTTGTCCAGTGTTCCACTCCGGGATCACTTTGGTACCTCCCTACCAAACTTATGGCAAGGTTCACATATGGTCTGGTACACAGCATGGCATACATAATAGAGCCTATGGCTGAAGCATAGGGGATGACACACATCTCTTCTCTATCTTTTGTCATGGTCGGGCATTGAGTCGTACTCAATCTCACACCCTGTAACACAGGCAAGAACCCCTTGTTGGACTGATCCATATTGAACTTCTTCAATATCTTTTCAAGGTATGTGCTTTGTGAAAGACCTATGAGGCATCTCGATCTATCTCTATAGATCTTGATGCCTAATATGTAAGCAGCTTCTCCAAGGTCCTTCATTGAAAAACACTTATTCAAGCAGGCCTTTATACTTTCCAGGAGTTTTATATCATTTCCCATTATCAGTTTATCATCCACATATAATATGAGAAATGCTATAGAGCTCCCACTCGGTTTCTTGTAAATACAGGGTTCTCCATAAACCTGTACAAACCCAAACGATTTAATAACCTCATTAAAGCGAATGTTCCAACTCCGAAATGCTTGCACCAACCCATAGATGGAGCGCTGGAGTTTGCATACCTTGTTAGCATCTTTAGGATCGACAAAACCTTCCGGCTGCATCATATACAGTTCTTCCTTGAGGAAGCCATTAAGGCATGCCGTTTTGACATCCATTTGCCAGATCTCATAATCATAAAATGTGGCAATTGCTAACATGATTCGGACAGACTTCAGCATCGCTACGGGTGAGAAAGCCTCATCGTAGTCAACTCCTTGAACTTGTCGATAACCCTTAGCGACATGCTGAGCCTTATAGACGGTCACATTAGAGTCCGCGTCAGTCTTCTTCTTAAAGATCCATTTATTTTCAATGGCTCGCTTATCATCAGGCAAGTCCACCAAAGTCCACACTTTCTTCTCATACATGGATCCTATCTCGGATTTCATGGCTTCAACCCATTTGTTGGAATCCAGGCCCACCATCGCTTCTTCATAGTTCAAAGGTTCATCGTTGTCCAAAAACATGATCTCCAGGACAGGGTTGCCGTACCACTCTGGTGCGGAACGTGTCCTAGTGGACCTTCGACGTTCCATAGTAACTTGATCTGAAGTTTCATGATCATCATCATTAACTGCCTCTCCAGCCGGTGTAGGCTCCACAGAAACAACTTCCTATGCTGTGCTACTCTCTGGTTCGAGTGGAGGTACAATTACCTCATCAAGTTCTATTTTCCTCCCACTTACTTCTTTCGAGAGAAACTCTTTCTCGAGAAAGGATCCATTCTTGGCAACAAAGACTTTGCCCTCGAATCGTAGGTAGAAGGTATACCCAATAGTCTCTTTGGGATATCCTATGAAGACACACTTTTCCACTTTGGGTTCGAGCTTCTCAGGTTGAAGTTTCTTCACATAAGCATCGCATCCCCAAACTTTTAGAAACGACAACTTAGGTTTCTTTCCAAACCATAATTCATACGGTGTCATCTCAATGGATTTTGACGGTGCCCTATTTAAAGTGAATGCGGCAGTGTCTAATGCATATCCCCAAAATGATAGCGGTAAGTCGGTAAGAGACATCATAGATCGTACCACATCTAATAGAGTGCGATTACGATATTCAGACACACCATTTCGCTGAGGTGTGCCAGGCGACGTGAGTTGTAAAACAATTCCACATTTCCTTAGGTGCGTGCCAAACTCGTGACTTAAATATTCTCCACCACGATCAGATCGTAGGCACTCTATTTTCCTGTCACGTTGATTCTCTACCTCACTCTGAAATTCCTAGAACCTTTCAAAATTTTCAGACTTATGTTTCATTAAGTAGACATACCCATATCTACTCAAGCCATTAGTGAGGGTGAGAACATCACGGTAGCCACCACGAGCCTCGACACTCATTGGACCACATACATTGGCATGTATTATTTCCAACAAGTCAGTTGCTCGCTCCATTGTGCCGGAGACCGGAGTCTTGGTCATCTTGCCCATGAGGCATGGTTCGCACATGTCAAATGATTCGAAATCAAGAGACTCCAAAAGCCCATCAGTATGGAGCTTCTTCATGCGTTTGACACCAATATGACCAAGGCGGCAGTGCCACATGTAAGGGGGACTATCGTTGTCAACCTTACACTTTTTGGTACTCACACTATGGACATGTGTAACATCACGTTCAAGATTCATCAAAAATAAACCATTGACCAGCGGGGCATGACCATAAAACATTTCTCTCATATAAATAGAACAACCAGTATTCTCAGATTTAAATGAGTAGCCATCTCGCATCAAGCGAGATCCAGATACAATGTTCATGCTCAAAGCTAGTACTAAATAACAATTATTAAGGTTTAACACTAATCCCGAAGGTAGATGTAGAGGTAGCGTGTCGACAGCGATCACATCGACCTTGGAACCATTCCCGACGTGCATCATCACCTCGTCCTGTGCCAGCCTCCGCTTATTCTACAGCTCCTACTAGGAGTTACAAATGTGAGCAACTGCATCGGTATCAAATGCCCAGGAGCTACTACGAGCACTGGTTAGGTACACATCAATAACAAGTATATCACATATACCTTTAATGTTGCCGTCCTTCTTACCCGCTAAGTACTTGGGGCAGTTCCGCTTCCAATGACCGGTTGCCTTGCAATAAAAACACTCAGTCTCAGGCTTGGGTCCATTCTTGTTCTTCTTCTTCCCAACAACTTGCTTACCAGTCCCGGCAACAGCCTTGCCGTCCTTCTTGAAGTTCTTCTTACCCTTGCCTTTCTTGAAACTAGTGGTCTTATTCACCATCAACACTTGATGCTCCTTTTTGATCTCGACCTCTACTGATTTTAGCATCGAGGTCAACTCAGGAATGGACTTCTCCATCCCTTGCATGTTGTAGTTCATCACAAAGCTCTTGTAGCTAGGTGGAAGCGACTGGAGGATTCTGTGAATGACCGAGTCATCCAAGAGATTAACTCCCAACCGAGTCAAGCGGTTGTGTAGCTCAGACATCTTAAGGATGTGCTCACTGACAAAACTATTCTCCTCCATCTTACAGCTAAAGAACTTGTCAGAGTCGTCATATCTCTCGACCCGGGCATGAGCTTGGAAAACCAGTTTCAGCTCTTGGAACATCTCATATGCTCTGTGTTGCTCAAAACGCTTTTGGAGCCCTGGTTCTAAACTGTAAAGCATGCCGCACTGAACAAGGGAGTAATCATCGCAGCGAGAATGCCAAGCGTTCGCAACGTCTTGCTCTGCTAGGAGAAGGGGTGGGTCACCTAGTGGTGAATCAAGGACATACAATTTCTTGGAAGCTATGAGGATGATCGTCAAGCCACGGACCCAGTCCGCATAGTTGCTTCCATCATCTTTCAGCTTGGTTTTCCCGAGGAACGCGTTGAAGTTTAGGGTGACATTCGCGTTGGCCATTGGATCTACAATATAGATTGTAAAGACAATTTTAGACTAAGTTCATGATAATTAAGTTCACATAATCAAATTATTTAATGAACTCCCACTTAGATAGACATCTCTCTAGTCATCCAAGTGACACATGATCCATGTCAACTAGCCCATGTCCGATCATCACGTGAGACGGACTAGTCATCTATGATGAACATCTCCATGTTGATCATATCTTCTATACGACTCATGTTCGACCTTTCGGTCTTCCGTGTTCCGAGGCCATGTCTGTACATGCTAGGCTCGTCAAGTCAACCTAAGTGTATCGCGTGTGTAAATCTGGCTTACACCCGTTGTATGCGAACGTTAGAGCCTATCACACCCGATCATCACGTGGTGCTTCGGAACAACGATCCTTAGCAACGATGCACAGTTAGGGTGAACACTTTTCCTGAAATTTTATTGAGAGATCATCTTATTTACTACCATCGTTCTAAGAAAATAAGATGTAAACATGATAAACATCACATGCAATCAATATAGTGACATGATATGGCCAATATCATCTTGCTCCTTTGATCTCCATCTTTGGGGCACCATGATCATCACTGTCACCGGCACGACACCATGATCTCCATCATCATGATCTCCATCATTGTGTCTTCATGAAGTTGTCTCGCCAACTATTACTTCTACTACTATGGCTAACGTTTAGCAATAAAGTAAAGTAATTATATGGCATTTATAATTGACACGCAGGTCATACTATAAAATAAGACAACTCCTATGGCTCCTGCCGGTTGTCATACTCATCGACATGCAAGTCATGAATCCTATTACAAGAACATGATCAATCGCATACATCACAATGCATCACATCACATTCTTTGGCCATATCACAGCACAAGGCATATGCTGCAAAGACAAGTTAGACGCCCTCTAATTTGCAGTTGCATGTTTTTACGTGGCTGCTATAGGTTTCTAGCAAGAACGTTTCTTACCTACGTCAAAACCACAACGTGATATGCCAATTGCTATTTACCCTTCATAAGGACCCTTTTTATCGAATACAATCCGACTAAGATGGGAGAGACAGACACCCGCTAGCCACCTTATGCAACAAGTGCATGTCAGGCGGTGGAACCAGTCTCACGTAAGCGTACGTGTAAAGTCGGTCCGGGCCGCTTCATCCCACAGTACCGTCTAATCAAGATAAGACTAGTAGTGGTAAGCATATTAACAAAATCGACGCCCACAATAACTTGTGTTCTACTCGTGCATAGATTCTACGCATAGACCTAGCTCATGATGCCACTGTCGGGAGACGTAGTAGTAAATCAAAAAAATTCCTATGATCAGCAAGATCTATCCATGGAGAAACTAGCAACGAGAGGGGAGAGATTGCATCTTCATACCTTTGAAGATTGCTAAGCGGAAGCGTTACAAGAATGCGGTCGGTGGAGTCGTACTCACAGCGATTCACATCGCGGTGGATTCCGATCTCAGCGCCGAACAATGGCACCTCCGCGTTCAACACACGTGCAGCCCGATGATGTCTCATACGCCTTGATCTAGCTAGGAGGAAGGAGAGGTTGAGGGAGAGCTCCGGCAGCATGACGGCGTGGTGACGGTGGAGCTACGTGAACTCCGGCACGGCTTCGCCAAGCGCTTAGGAGAACGAGGAAGAGGAAGGGTAGGGCTGCACCGAGAGAGAGAGAGAAGTCGTCGTCTCAAATCAGACCAAACCCTTGCATATATATAGGAGTACGGAGAGGGAGGGCTGCCTTGGCCCCTCGTCCAAGGAGGAGAGGTTCGGCCGACCCTAGGGGAAGAGTCCACCTCCCACAAGGGAGGTGGATCTCCTCTTTTTCAAACTCCTTTGCCCTATCTCCTTATCTCCAGCCACATGGGCCTTTCTAGAAGGTCTTGGCTATCCCAACAAGGGCTGGCACACCTAATCTAAGGGCCCAAGAAGTCCTATGGTCGTCACACCCCTCCTGGGGGTCCTCCGGCACCCTCCCGGCACTCTCGGTACACTACCGATGAGCCCGAAAACTTTCCGGTGACCAAAACTGGACTTCCTATATATCAATCTTTACCTCCGGACCATTACGGAGCTCCTCATGACATCCGAGATCTCATCCGGGACTCCGAACAACCTTCGGTAATCACGTATACCATTTCCCTATAACCCTAGCGTTATCGAACCTTAAGTGTGTAGACCCTACGAGTTCGGGAGACATGTAGACATGACCGAGACACCTCTCCGGTCAATAACCAACAGCGGGATCTGGATACCCATGTTGGCTCCCACATGCTCCACGATGATCTCATCGGATGAACCACGATGTCGGGGATTCAATCAACCCCGTATACAATTCCCTTTGTCTATTGGTATGACACTTGCCTGAGATTCGATCGTCGGTATCCCTATACCTTGTTCAGTCTTGTTACCGGAAAGTCTCTTTACTCGTTCTGTAACACATCACCCCGTGGCTAAATCCTTAGTCACATTGAGCGCATTATGATGATGTCTTACCGAATGGGCCTAGAGATACCTCTCCGTCACACGGAGGGACAAATCCCAGTCTCGATTCGTGCTAACCCAACAAACACTTTCGGAGATACCCGTAGTGCACCTTTATAGCCACCCAGTTACGTTGTGACGTTTGGCACACCCAAAGCATTCCTACGGTATCCGGGAGTTGCACAATCTCATGGTCTAAGGAAACGATACTTGACATTGAAAAGCTTTAGCAGACGAACTACACGATCTTGTGCTATGCTTAGGATTGGGTCTTGTCCATCACATCATTCTCCCAATGATGTGATCTCGTTATCAACGACATCCAATGTCCATGGTCATGAAACCGTGACCATCTATTGATTAACGAGCTAGCCAACTAGAGGCTCACTAGGGACATGTTGTGGTCTATGTATTCACACATGCATTACGGTTTCTGGTTAATACAATTGTAGCATGAACAATAGAAAATTATCATGAACAAGGAAATACAATAATAACCATTTTATTATTGTCTCTAGGTCATATTTCCAACAACAACAAGGGGTGGCTTCGTGGTAACGCAAAGCTACCAAAGCAGGTTCCTGCTACTAAGGAGCATAAGTGCCTCATTGAGCCCATGGGGAAAGAGTAAGTGTCACTTTATAATAATTTCATTATTTTGCTTGTCACATGCTCATTCCGGTTGTTATTTATTTTGCTTGTCACATGCCAATAGTTCATTCTTTTGCAGCAACTGGATATATTCTAAAGGGGTCCGTATTCCCAACGGCCTCATCACCGTCTTGCTGAAGTTATACTGGCCGGGGTTGTACTGTCCGGATCCAGTCAGGCACCCGGACAGTCGGGTTTTGGCCACGAGCTGGGACCACTGGAAAGCGGCCCTCCATGCGGAGCATGAAACCCATGCCAAGGCCGTGATCACTACTTTGTGGGTGAGTTCTCTTCAGAAGCACAAGTCCATTCTAGTTTCATGAATGATTTAACTCATGGCTTCTTCCATTCTTGTTTCATGCATGATTGTAGAAATTCTATCGAGTTCTTCCGGAGCACAAGGCCAGAGCCGACCAGATCGTGCTGCGCCAATGCAAGAAAAGGCCCACCAGATGTAGTACGAGGTGCGCTATGTGGCCATCTCGATATACTATCATGACGCTCTTGGTGTGAAGATGACCAAGGACGATGCGCGGAGGATGGGCATTACCTTGGAGAGGGACCAGTACTTGGCGGTAAGTATAAAAGATTTTTCATTTCGATGTTTGTGGTACATTTTACCGTTTCGTGTTGACATGCCATTATGCTTTCATTATGTAGGTGTGTCCAAATTGGTGTTATGGAAAAGATGAGTCTTGGGCGGCATTGGTGGATGTTTGGTGAGATAAGGATGGAGCCTGGGCGGCTACGAGCATCAAAAACAAGGCTAACCGAGGGACGGAGGGAGTACATGCTCAGGGAAACCGAAACCACTTTCTCCACAAGGCACTTAATGTATGACTAACCTCATTAAACATTCTTATTCTTCTATTTACCGTCACTTTCTTATGTATGACTAACCTCTGTTTGGTGGTGCAGGAGGAGAAACTGAAGCGGCCGCTCTCACACATGGAGGCATGGGAGATCGCCCATACGCGGAGGAGCGCCAAGCCTGGCAAGCCCAAGTACTACGGCAACACCACGGAGAAGAAGCATGCCTACTCTCAGGAGTATCTCAGGTTACATCCTGGCACATCTAACCCCATGAGTGCGGATCTGGACGAGAGGGTGGTGGTGGGCATGGGACCCAAGAAGCACGGTAGGCAGGTGGTTCTCGATGCTGTTATCACTCCTACTATCTCCTACACGTAGCTCCGAGCTACCGACCCGAGCCTGAGCCAGCGCACAAGCACGCCCATGACCAGTGCGCAGTCATAGTCCCTCTTTCAGGAGCAGCAATCTGTAAGTATTTTCCCTCTTATCTACATTGCTCACTTTATTTTCCAGCATTGAGATGTTTATGAGTTCCATCATGTCATACCGTAGGCCTACATGGAGTACACACACCAGGATACCATGACGTGGAACACGAGCCTTTATGCATACCATGAGCAGAACAATGCTAGGATGCAGCGCACTCTTGAGGAGATGGCGGCCGGACGAGTTCCTCAATTTGCAGCAGCGCCACCTCCTCCAGCATAACCAACGTTGCTTACCTTTGAGGAGTTTGTAGCACAGCAGCACGATGGCCCCTCGCCGGTATGTACACCCCCCAGCTATTCACCCAAAACATATCATGCCTTTCAACACAGTCATATATCCCGTTAATATGTCTTTTCAACATCCAGGGAACCGTTGGATCAACCGTTGGCGGTGGTCTTCGCAGCACTCCCGAGTCACGGAGCCCGACCACTCCAATCCATGGAGGCAGAGGTGGAGGCGATCTTGGAGGTAGCGCTGCCGCTAGCAGTGACGACCTGGGCTTCGGCGGTCTTTGCGGTGACGACCTCCGCGGTGCTCGACGCCCTGGCGCTTACGACTTTCGGTTACTTGTGTGCTTATGCTTATGTTTCTTTAGATGACTTGTGTGTGGTGATGATGATGATAAACTTGTGGTCTTTGATGGTCCTTTAGATGACTTGTGCGCTTCTTTATATGCTTATGCTTATGTTTATGTTGATTGTGATGATGCTTATGCATATATTGTTGTGACGGTGCCGGATGATACTTAGATGTGTTCTATATGTCTATTTCCATCATATATATCTGCTGTATTTTTGAATTGAATTGATCTAAAAACAAACAGAAAAAAAAAATCAAATACAATCTATGCCGACGGCCTAGCCGTCGGCATAATGCTGACGTGAGCACCCAGCTGCTGACATGTGACAGCTATGTCGACGGCTTAGCCGTTCGCATAGTTTGAAACTAAGCCGACGGCTAGGCCGTCGGCATAGCTGCCACGTGTCAGCAACTGGGCACACCTGGGGCAGGGCTATGCCGACGGCTTAACCGTCGGCGTAGTTTCAAACTAAGCCGACAGCTCGGCCGTCGGGATAGCTCTGCCCCAGGAGCGCCCAGTTGTTGGGGCCGTCGGCATAGCCCTGCCCTGGAGTAACGGCTACTCGCCACGTGGCGAGCAGCCGTTGGTCAGCACTTGACGACGGCTAGCGTTAGGCGGGAACGTTGCCGACGGTCCAGGCTGTCGGCATAGATGTACGGACACCGTCGGTATAGGACCTATGCCGACGGCCTCCGGGCTACGCCGACGTACATGTTGTCGACGGCCCTATGCCGACGGGGGCCGTCGGCATAGGCCTGTCCCGACGGGAATCAAGGCTATGCCGACGGCCAGAGCCGACTTAGGGTGCGATTCTGGTAGTGTTTTGGGGCGGATTACCACAAAAATGGTATTATATTAGATTTCATAATATGGTAACTTCTTTTGAACCGGAGGCAGAAGTGCTAGCTGTTTTGACTATGAAGGTGTTTGTAATGACTTCGTCAATCTTAAAATAATGTGAGTTTACGAAAGGTGGTCATATGTATAAAGTATGCGTGCGCACATTCATAGGAAGGAATGTATGTCTCGACGCGCGGATTTGATGAACATGGATGCGCATGCACCTTTTATGAAAAATAAATTCAAAAAATGCTAGAAAATATCGAAAAAATCTGGAATTATTTTTGTAATCTCTACTCTTAAAAAACAGTTCGTACTTCGTTCGCTTCGTTCGTTAGCCTCCCACCCCCGTCGATCGAAGCCACCACTGGTTTTTATTTAACGTAGTCCACCTCTGGTTTATGCCACCGGTTTTTATTTCAAATAAATCTGAGAGGAAAAACCCAGCTCCCTTATCTACCTCCGCACAACTCGCAGACCCTGATCCCTCGAAGGACTAGGGTTAGTGTTATCCATGCTGCCACCAGCCGCCACGCCGCTGCCAGCCTCCACGCCGACATCACCTTCGGCCAAGACCGACGAGTCCACGAGATCCCGTGAGCGCAGACTTGGAGGAGTTGATCTGCAAGGCCAAGGTGCAGGCCTTGCGCCAACGCAAGGAGAGAAGCGATGGTGCCTTCAGCAGCAGCTGTCACTCAGCGCAGGCCGAGATCCATGGAGAGGTATGAGCTGCTCAAGGACACCGGCGTCGGCAAATTCGGCGTGAGGCGGCTGATGCGGAACAAGGATACCAAGGAGGCCGTCGCCATGAAGTGCATCCCATGAGGCCTCAAGGTAATTCGGGCTCCCAGGTGATCTATTTGTTCCAGCATGGCACACTCCAGTCGAGTTTTTCCTATCCCGTCGGGATTTCCCTGCACAAAATTTAGTAACAGGGCAATTTTTGGGGTGTCCTGATGTTTTTCGGATTAACGAGAATGTGGCGAGGGAGATCATAAACGACCGCGCGCTGTGGCACATCAACATAATCCGATTCAAGGAGGTGTGTTTGCTCTGTGTTCCCTTGAGTCAATCACCATGATTTTACATCGAGATTATGTTTCTTCTTTAACAGGGACAAGAAGGAACTTTACCGGTCTGTTATAGACTAAGCGCTGAAAGCATGCTTCCATTCACTTTAGCTCATTCATTCTGTTACAGGGCAGTGCTTTCGTTATGTGTATGATGCTTGCTGTTTATTGAAAGATTTGTTCCAACGAATATATTCTAATCTTCTGAAACTTTGTTTTTTAATGAAAAATGGAACTACGAGTAAATTGTGGCTGCAATTTAGTGTTAACCTTTATAAGCTGGACTGTTTATGGGTTCTGGAAGTTTTGTAATAACCTCTGTGGTACATATGTTATCATCATAAGAGAGGTAATATATTCTTTTGTTCCTCACAAAGTGTTGCAGATGGAGCTCATTTGGCTGAATTTGCTATCAAGTTGTCACGTTTTGAGGGCCTGCAACTGAAGAATACAACACTTTTTTGGCAAGATGTATTTTCTGCAATAGAGTAATCATATCTACTACAAAGCGAGATGTATTTTCTTTTTCTTGGAGATTTTTCTGCATCTTTAATGGACGGCAACATTTGAGACAAAAATTTGATGTGCTAACCATCAAGATCAACTTCAACATGTCAGGCCCCTAAAATTTACTATTGACCATCATTAATTGGTGCATCCTATAAGGTATAGTCAGCACTACGAGTAGCATACCAGACATTGACCGTAGAAGCTGCTATAAACCTCTTGTGAATTCTAACCATGTTATTCATTTAGGATACCTAGAAGTATGCGGTACACAATCTGAAATTGTTGCAGGGAAAATAAAGCATTACATCCAGTACATCGAATCATATGAATTGATGGGACATCTCTATGTATAATCCTGAAGGGATTGCTACTATTGAGAATGCTCCGACTGAATCAGGGAAATATGGAAGTTTGACAGAAGAAATAAATCGGTTGCTGCAGAAGGAATACAGAAAAATATATTCTATATGGTCTCCTTGAGGTATTTTGACATTTTTAATGTCCCCCTATTCATCTTATAAATTCAAATACTTGAGAGCCATGCCGTACAATTACACCAGTTATCAGTAATAAGGTCTTGTGGTTTTTTCTCTGCTGACGTACGATTTTTCTAACAAACTGGAACTACTCATATCTCTATATATTACTTCGTTGTTGAAGCTTCACATTGTCTTAACCTTCAACGGTGTCGCAAACCTCCTTTCCACAATGGTAGCATGCAACCTTGGCCGCAAACGCTAATTTTTCCTGCAACGCCTTGTCGCCAGTAATGGAACCATGGAACTTGTACTGCTTTTCTCTACTTTCTTGATGCAGTTGACAGTAACGGACATGTACTTCTATGAATTACATTACGGAATGTGATCCTTTATGGAACTGTAGTGTCCCTTTGTTCAGTTAGTTATATGAAATAGAATTGTTTCTTTTCTCACGGACTATGTGCTACATTATACATGGAGAATTTTGGTTTAGTACTAACCTTTGAGAGATTGTTCTAAGACACAACTGCATCTAGCATTTTATTAGATAGGGAAGTTAATTGTACAAAGAAAATAATAGGGGGATTTCCTAGCAGTACTATATACGCTTGGAGCCATGAGGTAATTTTATTCCGTTTGACTTTCTTGATCTTGCGACTCTGATTCCCCCCCCCCCCCCCCCCCCCCCCCCGGCAACCCATTTTCTTAGGTTATAAGCTTTGACTCCCCAATTCATTAGTGTGAAGAAGTCGTTCCCATTAGATACCAACTTAGATACGAGGAATACATTGGTCTTCTTTATTTATGATTTTTATATACACTGTTCCACATATTCCTCAGAGCATGTAATACTTGCTCATAAGTGATACTTAATTAATTATCTGCAGCCATTGATTAATTAATATGGAACTCCCACATTACAGGCCATAATTTCTTGATATTACTTATATTTTCCCTGATGATACATTTGTGCTGGTTTTTAATCCTGCATAAAAAGGAGAGGTGTTCTTCTTCAGAAGAAAAAATATTCTTGCTTTCCCCGAATGTGATTATCAGTATGATCTGATCTGATCTGATTTTTCCAGATTATGGATGCTTCCATGTTTATCCAGTCTTGCCTTGGACAGCTGGTTCTTGAATATCTTCTCCTATTGAGAGTTAGTAGCAGAATTATTTATTATTTCATATGTACTTGAATAAATCTGAAGCTCGGATAAGCTATTCTGTTCAGTTTGTTTGCTAACAGTTCCATATTTTCAGATATCCCGCGTGTGCACAACTGAAGCTCCCAGGTGAAGCTGCTGCTTTCTGGTCAGTCACAAGCTCCTATTTCTTCCCAAAAAATTTGTACAATGATAGCCTCCATGAAAAAATTATTTGTTCTATAGGTGCTGCTCATTTCACAACTAGGTTGTTCTTGATACGTAGCTGACATGAATTATAGTTTGTTCTAGAGCCCTTGATATCAATACTTCTAAGTAGAGTTCTGAATGTACTTGTAAAAATTTCTCTTGTTAGATTGCCAGTTATCTTAGCTAAACCTTCTAGATGTTTGTTCTATACTGCATATCTATACTGCAGTCCCAATCACGCATTCATGCTCGATTCAAGAACATCAGCTTTAGTAAGTCATATAGAACAAGTACAACAGGTGCAGTTTCAAAGCAACCACAAAACTGCCAATGAAAGTGGGAACAAGGTTCTGAGTGCACAAACCATATGAAAGCCTTCAAGTTGTTGTAAATAGATCTTCCCTGTGATTTTCTTTCTTCTATTTCTCTTCTATATAGCATGCGACAGATGGGGGAGAGATGAGGGGGAGAAGGATGTCACGAACAACAGAGCCGAATGTCATGGTCACCGAGGTCCGGACCTACCTGCAGAAGCTGCCAAACATGCCACATGCCTCGCTCCACGTCACCTACTTGTCGTTATTGTACACCATGTTGAGAAGCTCCGTGGAAGCCGCGCTGGCCGCCAGGATCAGCTACATGAGCAGTTGCATCTATACATCTATATTGCCCTTCAATTAGTCTTGCGAGCTAATTAGCATGAATAAATAGTCGTGACCCACTTCAAGAATGATGCCTATCTTGTCAAGTGCAAGGTCGGTTGAAACTTTGGAGCATTGTCCGACTCACCTGGACTGCATACGACACTTTGTGTCCGCTAACTTATTTTCTGCAAATCTCTGGTTGAGCTATTCTCTTTCTTTCCATAACTTTATTTGTGAAAATTGCAGTTCAGCCGTGTGCATGTAAATCTCGGGTGTGTTCCTATCTCTATGGCATCCCTATTTTTCTATCTAGAAGGCTATATAGTCGCTCCGTCCGGAATTACTTGTCGTACAAATGAATAAAAATGAATGTATCTAGAACTAAAATACATCTAGATACATCCATTCCTTTGACAAGTATTCCCGGAAGGAGGAAGTATGTGCTTTGCCATAAACAAAATGAAATCAGTAATAGGTGCCTATGAGAATGTAGATTGTATAGCTATCTGGGAAACAAAGGATAACAAATCTATCATGCCATGAGTTCTGAGCTATGTACATATGAGGAAAATGAGTAATCGCATGCTTGTTGTTAATCTGTGCTACATACTCCCTCCGTCCCAAAATAAGTGACTCAACTTTGTACTAACTTCAAAGTTAGTACAAATTTGAGTCACTTATTTTGGGACGGAGGGAGTATGTAATTTGAACTGAAGAGAACTGCTAGCCCATAGTTAAGACTAAATGTATAAGCGCTTGCAATTTTTCTGTACAGTGCCAAGTATATATGATGGCTTGTTGGTTTAATATATACATATACTTGAGAATTGAGATGTTTCTGGGTGAAATTGGAGCTATTAATCCAAGCTTTTCTTTTTTTACCCGATCATTCCATACTCTTTGTAGCAAACTATAAATAATCACGGTGATCAAGTTATCATCTTCCCATGAACTATATCTAATCTGGAAATTTATGAGCATAGGAAACCGAAATGAAAAAATTATAGAGCTAATAAGTTATTGGTACTTTTTGTTAATAAGCTATGTCTAAAACATTTTCTTGAATCTCGTAGCATGGTCGATATATGTTTTGTTTATATTCTAAACTTTTTCGTAAACCCTTAACCCCTGCTGATGCATTTGTTGATGTAAAGCCGGAGACAAATTTAATTGCACATTTATTCACATTACTGAGTGTGGGTTGCAGGGCTATTGTGATTGTCAAATGTCTTCCTTGATTACCTATCTTTATTTTTTTCCTTCACGTGTACCATTTCTCGGAGCAAACAATGAGAGCTTGGCGACAATTCTTTGGAGTTGGAAGAAATGCCCAGATAAAAAAGAAGGTGCGTGAGCCGAAGGCACATGTCAAGACCAGATAGAGAAGTAGTGAAGGAAGATGAAGACCATCATGAAACTTTACCTATTTGTGTTTCAGGGGAGACTTACATGTGAAGAAATTGACATGATGATCGCTAAGTTTGTAGAAAAGTGAGACAAAGATATCGGAGTTTCTGAACGAATTTTAAAATTTTGAAAGAAAGACCAATTATTTCAATACTTGTTCCAAAAAGTTCACTCTATGATTTTGTAAATAAATGATATGGTATCCAATATGCACTTAGATTTATTTTCACATGTCTCTGTGGTTCAAATTCCATTTGGTTGGCAAGCATGCACTGCCGGAACTATCTTCAGTTTCTAAATATCATCATCATATTTCAGTAAGACTTCCTCTTCCAAAATCGGTATGTTTCTGCTTCGCTTGATTTAACCTCGGTTCAATAAAATCATAGGAATCATTTATTTAAATGTCCTGATAGTCCAATGATAAACACACACCTAGATATGAGCATTACTAATCCGTAAAAATAACAAATGGCAAGCATAGTAAGAGCTAGCTTATCATGTCACAATGAAATTGTATGGAGTGGCATAGAGTGATGACACCAAAGCTAGAGCATGTAGTAGACCGACATAAACGACGGTGAGGTAAGAGCAAATTATGTCTTGTCAGAGGGTGTGAAAAAAATTGTGTCTCGAGAAAATTTAGAACCAATGAATGAAGAGATAAAAGTTGTTGGAACAAATACAACCAGGGCAACATTATTATGTTACCCCGTGTTATCTTCTCTGTACAAATTTGACATGCCTTATGTTCTGTATGCAACCAGTAAAACTTTTAAAAAGCCCGTGCCAACGCACGGGCGTTCTACTAGTATACATAGTCAACCAGTACACTCACATATGAAGTTTCATGAAGAAATTAAATCCGTGGTAATCTGGGCAAAAATGACAAAATCAAAGCTATATTAAAAACACTGTTTGATGAATAGTATTGCCACAATTGTATTTTCTTCACTAAGAATACCATGAGCGTCAATACATCATGAAACTTTCCACGTGAGTAGAATGGTCGACTAAGTTTCTTACTGCTAAATTTCAGAATTTGTAAAAGAAAAGTCTGTGCTTTTTATGAATTTATTGTTCACGTAGGTGCACGCACACCATGTTCACCTTTGTATTTTCGTGTATGTCTGTACTATAGTAAAAAGAAGTTAAGAGGATCTGCACCCATTCAAGTCGTACCAACAAATAAAGAGTTGGTGTCATACGTGCAAGTCTCACATGAATGAAGGGTGATGTCTAGTAACATGGAACAAATTTAGTATGGGGGGGAGGTTTTTTTTTTTAAACAAAGGCAAAAAACTTGCCTCATTCATTAATAAAGAAGGAGAGTTTTAGAGTACAGGTTAATGGCTTCACATCATAGCCCGTCCGACAACAAAAGAAACAACAACTACTCTCGCGGCATGATGATACTCACGTGTCTAGCTCCTTCCGTG
The DNA here is from genome assembly GCA_022496015.1 of Hordeum marinum. NCBI lineage: Eukaryota > Viridiplantae > Streptophyta > Magnoliopsida > Poales > Poaceae > Hordeum > Hordeum marinum. The sequence goes on from CM039678.1 coordinate 524,436,477, forward strand.
ACCTAAAGTTTGGCTTCATCTTGGATAAGTTTTAAGATACAGAAGGGCTGTGTTGATTTCTTCCTGAAAACTCTAGCGTTTCTCTCGTTCCAAATGACCCAACTAACAAGCATAGTCAGGGAAGCCATGGCCTTTCGGTTCACCGTGTTGGGCTTTGACATGTTTGTCCACCAAAACATGACGCTACACTCAGCCGACCATTGATGGGTCTCGAGAGCCCCAAGGCCAAGCAACTCCTTTACCAATCTCCATACGCGTAGTGTGAACCTGCACCGAAAGAAGAGGTGCATGGCTATCTCGTTTGAAAGTAGAGGAAGGGGGTAGCTATGCCACCAAAACAATGTACATGTCCTTATATGTATGTTTGAAAGTAATGTGGCATGCGTAGATGCCCGTCGCGGGGCTACGAGGTCTGACACCCTCCACGGACGAGACTGCCGCCGTCAATGGCATTGTCACTTGGAGGGGAAAACATGCGCGTCGAGTAGAGCCGGAAGGAATCTAGTGGTTGATTGGGTCCATACCATGTTCAGAGTGTACCTACCTACCTATGGGATGTATCTATCACAATCAGGAAAGAGAGTCCATTGGTGAAAGCTTGTCCGAGAAAGTTAAAGGCCTAAATCTTTGGGTCAATGAGGATATGGCTGGTCCGATCAGGTGGGAGGGGGGGGGGGGATTTTGGGGTAGCAATGCCGTTGGCGGCAATCATTTAGACTAGGTTAAAAAAGTCTTGCTGATTTTATTTAGTTAAAATATGTTGAAATGTGATGTTTTAATCTAGTTTAAATGGAAATCATCCGGGTTACATGAAATTCACTCGGTTTGTTCAAATGCGTCTGAAAAATATGCACACAAGGCTAGATGATCGGCTCTCACTTCACCGATTGCGTGATTGCGGACGTGTCTACAGATACAATGTCCCGGTCCGCATTGGGGATACTCTTGGTCTACAAATGAGATGGTCAACCTAGCACTGTGCGATGTGTAGATCGGAAATGGGATAGATGTTGCGAAGATGATGACTTCAAACTACCTGATGTATTATTTTATAAGGTTTTTATAATTCATCAATAAACTAGCAATAATGTTAAACGTACGGGCAGATTTTACAGGGTTTTACGGGCTGGGAACTGTGCGCTTTTCTAATTGCCCCCGTGATTTTCACCGATGGGCCCATGCGGTTTAATCTATCCTTATACTAATTATGGACTCCCAAAAAATTCTCACGTTAATTAGAAAATTAGAACCGTTGATTTGGTGGGACCAAGTTATTATGATGTAGATTAACCCATGTAGTTCTCTCAGTTTGATTATTTTTTTCAAAAAAAGGCCCGCAGTATTTTCTGGGTTGTAGATATAATTCAAAGGAACAAAATCTTAGAAGTCCCACAATGTTTGACGTATTGTTAGCGCAAGCCAAATAAAAAAATTAAACCAAAAGAGATACGATCTAACTCTCATCATCTCTCAACTACTCTATCGTATCTGTATTAAAAAAAATCCTGATACATACATATACTAATTATGGACTCCCAAGAAATTTCCACGTTAATTAGAAAATTAGAACCGTTGATTTGGTGGGACCAAGTTATTATGATGTAGATTAACCCGTGTAGTTCTCTCAGTTTGATTATTTTTTTCAAAAAAAGGCCCGTAGTATGTTCTGGGTTGTAGATATAATTCAAAGGAACAAAATCTTAGAAGGCCCACAATGTTTGACGTATTGTTAGCGCAAGCCAAATAAAAAATTAAACCAAAAGAGATACGATCTAACTCTCATCATCTCTCAACTACTCTATCGTATCCGTATTAAAAAAATATCCTGATACATATACTAATTACGGACTCCCAAGAAATTTCCACGTTAATTAGAAAATTAGAACCGTTGATTTGGTGGGACCAAGTTATTATCATGTAGATTAACCCATGTAGTTCTCTCAGTTTGATTATTTTTTTCAAAAAAGGCCCGTAGTAGTTTCTGTGTTGTAGATATAATTCAAAGGAAACAAAATCTTAGATGGCCCACAATGTTTCACGTATTGTTAGGGGAGTAGAAGCCAAAATAAAAAAATTAAACCAAAAGAGATATGATCTAACTCTCATCATCTCTCAACTACTCTATCGTATCCGCATTAAAAAATATCTTGATACTTATACTAATTATGGACTCCCAAGAAATTCCCACATTAATTAGAAAATTAGAACAGTTGATTTGGTGGGACCAAGTTATTATGATGTACATATACCCATGTAGTTCTCTCAGTTTGATTATTTTTTTCAAAAAAGGCCCGTAGTATGTTCTGGGTTGTAGATATAATTCAAAGGAACAAAATCTTAGAAGGCCCACAATGTTTGACGTATTGTTAGCGCAAGCCAAATAAAAAACATTAAACCAAAAAAGATACGATCTAACTCTCATCATCTCTCAACTACTCTATCGTATCCGTATTAAAAAAATATCCTGATACATACATATACTAATTATGGACTCCCAAGAAATTTCCACGTTAATTAGAAAATTAGAACCGTTGATTTGGTGGGACCAAGTTATTATGATGTAGATTAACCCATGTAGTTCTCTCAGTTTGATTATTTTTTTCAAAAAAAGGCCCGTAGTATTTTCTGGGTTGTAGATATAATTCAAAGGAAACAAAATCTTAGAAGGCCCACAATGTTTCACGTATTGTTAGGGGAGTAGAAGCCAAAATAAAAAAGTTAAACGAAAAGAGATATGATCTAACTCTCATCATCTCTCAACTACTCTATCGTATCCGCATTAAAAAAATATCTTGATACTTATACTAATTATGGACTCCCAAGAAATTCCCACATTAATTAGAAAATTAGAACTGTTGATTTGGTGGGACCAAGTTATTATGATGTAGATTAACCCATGTAGTTCTCTCAGTTTGAATTTTTTCTCCAAAAAAAGGCCCGTAGTATTTTCTGGGTTGTAGATATAATTCAAAGGAAACAAAATCTTAGAAGGCCCACAATGTTTCACGTATTGTTAGGGCAGTAGAAGCCAAAATAAGAAAAATTAAACCAAAAGAGATACGATCTAACTCTCATCGTCTCTCAACTACTCTATGGTATCCACATTAAAAAATATCCTGAAGAAATGTTGTTGTACGTAATCTATACTGTCTCTCTCTTTTCCCATGTATAAAAAATCATATCTCTTTCAAATAGGATCAAGCAAGTTGGGCTAAAACAATGTATACCATGAGATTGAGTTTTAAATTTTTTATTGTTTAGCTTAAACAAAGACGTGAAAAGGTAACGATCTCATCTCGCAAAAAAAGAATAACGATCTCAATATATCTCCCTCGACCTGATCTGTGCGTTGCATGTATTCCCGCAAGCAGTAGTTGTCCTATCTCTCATGCAAGCCTTTTTTTTTTAAACCAAATCTCCTCACGCAAATCCTATCTTCCCGTCAAATCCATGAGCCCATGACCATACTCCCTCAATCCAGATTGAGGACACCGCTCCCTCTCTTGGCTGATGCATATGGCTTGATTCACGTATCATCGGCGCACCACCTATGGTTCATCGTCAGGTCCATCCATCTGATGCTACTGAAGTATGGTGGGCTGGCGGCTCTTCTGTTCACCGTCTAACTATTGGATGACTGTACGCCGGGCTCTTCCATCGTGGCTTCATGATCTGAGCATCGGTTGGACCGCCACCAATTTAGAGAGCATGCGTGGTTGTACCACGCCGGCGCACGTAAATGCTCAGTTTGCTTCTGCTGAGAGCCTGAGACACACAGGTATATGATGCATCTTTGGAAGAGGGTTGCTGGATACATTTCTTTCAAGGATAGGTAGCTTTCACTCACCCCAAAATTGTCCGAAAACAGGCGCACGGTACAGCGTAAATTAATGCATTTCATCATTACAGACTAAACAAAATTTAGTTGCTGTTAGTTGCTGCTAGATTTCTTCACCATAGCAAGAAGAGGAAGTGAATAAGTGTTCAAGTCAAGTTGATGTATTGATGTGTGTGATATGTAAGCAAAGATATTATATTTGTGTCTAATGGTTGATTATATTAGGCAATGATATTACATAACGTACCAAACATGAGTTACCAGGCCATGGCAAATCTTCTTTCAGTCACAAAAAAGGATTCTTCTTTACATCGCCGATGGTTGAGGAATAAACTCGCTTATATCAACGAAATCACACAACAATGTTTTTGGATATCATGTACTTTACCTGCATATTAGTTGTATAGTTTCTTCGAAGACCTTTTGTTCATCTACAAAAAAAGACAACAAACTACAATATCAACTTCGCCCAACTAAGTCACGCATTTATGTCTTGGGTTTCACATGCTTTAAGATTGATCTAAAGCATCAATAGTTAATACAATGCTTAATATTATTGTTACCATGGAACAACTTGATTCCCATTGTAATTATTGATTCTTCTTTATTCAACATGACATATATGTTTAATATTTCGTATTACAAGCCGCATATTGCTCAGAGACAAGTGTGATGCTTCATGTGCATGAGTCGTAAGGATCCCTAAATTATGTAGATATAACAAAACACTGCAATTCTACTTACCACTAGTGTAGAATCGGCCTATTGTCGCGGTTCGTAAGGGCCTTTAGTGCCAGTTCTCGAACCGGCACTAAAGGATGGGAACTAAAACCCATCCCCTTTAGTCCCGATTCAACACGACCCGGCACCAAAGACCTACCACGTGGCATCTGCTGGCGTCGTGGGCTGGGGGACCTTTAGTACCGGTTGCTAACACCAACCGGGACTAAAAGTATATTGTATTTAGTATTTTGTTTTATTTTTCCTTTTAATCCTTTAGGGGTTTATAAATTAATTATGGCTTAATTTTCCTTTTAATTTTTTGTTTTCCATTTAATTAATTTTCATTCCATACATATACTACGCTATTACATACTGTAGATACGTTGTGCATATATATATACAATTTCTCATACAATTTGAGCATCATTACATATGCAGGCATTACTTCTTGATCTTATAATAGTATTCTTTTTTGGGATCTATGACCTGGTCGACCAGAAATCCAGCTAATTCCTCTTAAATTGCTCGTACCCGAGCCTTTGGTAGGAGCTGACCCTACATCTCCATCAGCTACAAGATGGAGATCAAGATGAATATATTAGTTATGTGTATATATATTAGCTAGATCATGATAAAAAAATTATGGATAGTGTTCTGGCAAACGTACTCAAAGATTTCTTTCATCTCTGCTCCTTTCAAACGTCCTCATGCGAATGTTCTCGCAAACGTTGTATGCTCATAAACTATTCCCGTGCTCCTGCCTCATGCACTTTACGAGAATAAAATTCAATCAGGTAATAATTAATCAAGCATGATAATAGTATTGAAACTAGAATTAAAGATATGTATGGATGTAGGTAACTAGTACTACTTAATTACCTTGGGTCGCACCCATTTCAGCTGATGTGCCTGGTCGCGTGGGACCTGTTTGATGAACTTGGCCCATGCCCTGCCCGCCGGCAAAGAAAATGAATAAAGGAGTTATTAACTAGTTGATATCAGGAAATGAAGTAATTAAAGAGGTCGACATACTGTGATAATGATTGAAATTACATGTCAACCATCCCCCCACGATTGCGTATTCGGATGGATCCTTATATAGTGAGTCCAGTACTTCAACTTTTCCCTTGTCAACTTCAATGATTAACAAGATCCAGTGGTAACTGCATGGACATATGTTTTGTATAATTAAGCGGGCATGTGTATAACTCATCAACTACACTTATTAACATCTAGTAAGCAAAACATAGAATTTGTAGTACAAGATATATATATAACACTCACCCGAAGTTGTAAGGAAGTAGTATTTCTGGTTGGGTGTTTAGATGCTTCAAAAAATCTAGCAGGGATTTCTTTGTGTCTTTTCTCGAATATTGAGTTTCCCATATCGCCTGATTAACCGTCTTTGGGTCAATGAACCCAATGCCATAACGTCCAGCTTGTTTCATTTCATACATCTTCATTCTGCATAATACCACAGAAACGAATATAGTGACGATAATTACAGGTAATGAATGAAACCACAGGTAGCTAGAGACTTAAATTACAGAAAGAAATCACTTACAGACAATAGCAACTGACTAAAGATTTGTCGAGTGCATCTTGATTGAATAACTGAAACAACTCTGAATAATGAATCCATAGATCTTTTTTATGGAAGTAATGTCTCTCCTTGACTCTCACCATGAGGGACTCTGTATTGGTATTTACTATTATTTGCATGTACCACGTATGCAAATTGTACAATCTCATTGATAGAAGCTTGATATCTTCAGGTTTGACCAGAGGTTTGCCGCGGGCATATTGATATTTTACTTCCTCCTCTTTAAGCCCGAGGTTTTCCTGAAGGTCTAGGAGTTGTTCAACAGTGACACCGGCCTCTTTAGTCTGCCTTATATGATCGTCGGTTACTCCTAGCCAACTGGCGGTACTCACATGTGTTTGTACAATGAGCGGGGGGGGGGGGTCGATTGCACTGCCTGTTCTCCCAACTGGGGAACAGTTTTCCCGCTTTTTTGGCCAACTCCTTGGCTAGAGCTCGAGCTCGACTCCTTTTGTCCTGCAAGATATGACTTCTTGATAGACCGAACATAGTCAGAGTCCTTATGTTTGACATCTGGTTGAGCCATATCAATAAAGTGTTGTGGGACATGCTCAGGTACTTTCTCTTTTGGCAGCGGGGGCGGTTTCGGTCCAAAATAGGCCTTCACTTTGGCATCCACTGCGCTGTCGAGTTCCTCCTCAGTCAGGTGGTAAGGCAACTTCGGAAGAGGCTTAAGGTTGCTTGGACCATATTTGAATTTCTTGCATATTGTACCGCTAGTCGTCGTAGCTGCGACCTCTCTCTTTCGCTGTTGCTTAGGCGATAGAGCACGCTGAGTCGACGAAGCACGCTGACGCCATGCCAGACTTGGAGGAGGAGTCGGCTGATGCGGTGTCGGACTTGGAGGAGGAGGAGTTGGCTGACGACGTGTCGGACTTGGAGGAGCAGGAGGCTGATGCAGTCCCGGACTTGGAGGAGGAGGAGTCAACTAACGCGGCGGCAGACTTTGAGGAGGAGGAGTCGGTGGCCTTGGAAAGATGATGCAATCCTTTTTCCATAGAATGATACGATGTATGGCCTCTCACGGTGTTCTCTCCTCGTCACCTCCATGAATGTCAAGTTGTAGCTCGTGATATGCTGGCATCACCTCATCAACCCTGACACGAGCATAGCCAGCTGGAATGGGATTGCAATGGAAGGTTGCTTCTGGGGGATTTGCTAAAGCATAGCCGCCCTCCACCTTCATGGATAAGTTCTTCACTTTCATGTGTAGCTCACAGTTAGTCCTATCTTTGATATCATCCACAGGGTAGCTAGCTAGCAGTGCATCGTCATCGATATCGGCCGGGGCGGAACCCACGCTGCTTCTCGGCATAGATGGGACGATGGTATCCAATGCTGGATTGATCTGCTCATGCGGCCGTTGAGACACCCTTTCCTAGCTGAGTGAGTCGATCTGCTCCTGCTGCCGCCTGAGTCTGGATTCCATCTCCAGGTGCTTTGATTCTAGGCCTTCAAGACGGAGTGCTTCCTCCTTATTCTTCCGCTCCTCCTGCATCTTCTTTCTCGCACGGCTTCTGTAGTCGTCATTCCAACCCGCAAACCCCTCAAACCATGGAACAATGCCTTTCCCTCCTGTTCTTCCTGGTTGTTTAGGATTCTTCAGGGCGCGCGTAAGCTCGTCGTCCTCTCTGTTGGGCGTGAACACCCCTGTTCGAGCTTCTTCTATTTTCATTATTATGTCGTCTGTCACTCCTTTAAGACTTACCTTCACCATAATATCTCCTGTCTCTTGGTCCAACTTCCCCCCATGCGCATAAAACCATGTCCTGCACCTGGGGGGCCAGGTCAGTGTAACTGGAGTGACCCCTACACTAACCATCTCTTGTTCGGATTCATCCCACTTAGGCAGGGCCGTCTGGTAGCCACCTAGTCCCAGAGTATGGTGCCACTTCTTTTTCCCAGCATTAATCTTGTATTTTCTCGACCGTTCCTTAGCTAGTTCCGATTCCTTTTGAGCTTCATGAAATCGTCCTAGAGATCTTTTGCCTTCACCAGTGCTCCCTCGAATTTTAGAGTCTTCTTGTTTGCTTTGACGTACGCAGCCCATGCATTTTTCTTGAAGGTGTTGAATGCGATCGCCATCTTTTTAAGAGCATAATTTCTGACTTTCTTCAGATCTGCATCTGTCAAATTATCTGGTAGTGTGAAATGTGACATCAGCTCGGTCCAAAGCACATATTTTGCTCTTTTGTCAACAAAAGTAACTCCTTGATCTCCCTTTGCTGGCTTTTTCCATTCTTGAAAGGAGATCGGGATTTGGTCCCTGACAATAACTCGTCACTGATTCTTGAACTTGGTCGCATTTTTCTTAGGTTCAAGCGGTTCGCCAGTTGATGTTTTGATGGAATCGATGTTGAACTTTATGCCAGGGTCCAACTTTCTGGCCGGGCCTCAAACTACCCTGTTGCTTGTAGAAGATTTGCTCAATCCGGAGGCCTAAAAGAAGAAAGATCGATTCGCTAATACATATACAACTCAATTAAGACATGTAATGATCATTGGATGGATGATACGTCTCCGTCGTATCTATAATTTGTGATTGTTTCATGCCAATATTCTACAACTTTCCTATACTTTTGGCAACTTTTTATACTATTTTTGAACTAACATATTGATCCATTGCCCAGTGCCACTTCCTGTTTGTTGCATGTTTTTTGTTTCGCAGAAAATCCATACCAAACGAAGTCCAAACGGGATAAAAACTTACAGAGATTTTTCTGGAATATATGTGAATTTTGGGAATTGAAATCAACATAAGGCGGTACCCGAGGGGCCCACAAGCCTGGAGGACGTGCCCTGGGGGTAGGGAGCGCCCTGAGGGCTTGAGGCCACCCGTTAGGTCGTTTGGAGTTGTCCTTTGGCTGCAAGAAAGCTAATTTTTGGATAAAAATCCGCTCAAAATTTCAGCCCGATCAGAGTTATAGATCTCCGGATATTTAAGAAACGGTGAAAGGCCAGAATCTAGAAACGCAAAAACAGAAGGAAACAGAGAGAGAGAGAGAGAGAGAGATCCAATCTCGGAGGGGCTCCCGCCCCTCCACCGCCATGGAGGCCAAGGACCAGAGGGGAAACCCTTCTCCCATCTAGGGAGGAGGTCAAGGAAGAATAAGGAGGGGGGCTCTCTCTCCCTCTCTCCCGGTGGCACCGAAACGCCACCGGGGCCATCATTGTGATGGCGATCGACTCCAACAAATCCGTCATCTTCACCAATACCTCCATCACCTTCCCCCATCTATCTACAGCAGTCCACTCTCCCACAACCCACTGTACCCTCTACTTGAACATGGTGCTTTATGCTTCATATTATTATCCAATGATGTGTTGCCATCCTATGATGTCTGAGTAGATCTATTTTGTCCTATGGGTTGATTGATGATCATGATTGGTTTGAGTTGCATGTTTTATTATTGGTGTTGTCCTATGGTGCTCTTCATGTCGCGCAAGCGTGAGGGATCACCGCTGTAGGGTGTTGCAATGTGTTTATGATTTGCCTACGGTGGGTTGCTTGAGTGACAGAAGCATAAACCCGAGTAGGTGGGTTGTTGCATATGGGAGTAAAGAGAACTTGATACCTTATAATGCGATGGTTGGGTTTTACCTTAATGATCTTTAGTAGTTGCGGATGCGTGCTAGAGTTCCAATAATAAGTGCATATGATCCAAGTAGAGAAAGTATGTTAGCTTATGCCTCTCCCTCATATAAAATTGCAATAATGATTACCGGGCTAGTATCGATTGCCTAGGGACAATTCCGCAATTCCTACCACCACTATTCCACACTCGTTAAACTCTTAGTTGTTTCTTTATCTTAGCAGCCCCTAATTTTTATTTCAGTGCTCTTTATTATCTTGCAAACCTATCCTATCACACCTACAAAGTACTTCTAGTTTCATACTTTTTCTAGGTAAAGATAACGTTAAGCGTGCGTAGAGTTGCATTGCTGGTTGATAGAACTTGAGGGAATATTTGTTCTACCTTTAGCTCCTCGTTGGGTTCGACACTCTTACTTATTGAAACAAGCTACAACTAATCCTCTATACTTGTGGGTTATCACGACCTTTCTCTGGCACCGTTGCCGGGGAGCAATAGCGTGGGGTGAATATTCTCGTGTGCGCTTGTTTCCTTTATCACTAAGTAGATTTTATTTGCTGTTCTAAGTTGTTCTCTATCTTTAGCTATGGATATGCAACACGAAATACCAAAAAATTAGGTCTACTTGGTACTCATGAAGGTGGGGACCTCCTAAAACCCTCGATGATCGTTATGTGAAAGATATTATGCACTACCACTAGTGGAAAAAGACCCATTTGTCCCGGTTCCAGAGGCCCATGTGTCCCGGTTCTGGACCTGGGACTAAAGGGTCGGGACTAAAGACCATGACCTTTAGTCCAGGTTTGCTTACGAACCGGGACAGATGGGGCTACATGTGGCCGCTCCGCCGTGCCCATGCAGGAGGGCCTTTGGTCCCGGTTGGTAACACCAACCGGGACCAATGAGTGTCCACGCGTCAATAGCTCAGGAGCTGGGTTTTCTTGAAAGAGTGGGGTTTTTGAGGGTTTTGGAGGGTTAATTTAGGGGTTTCATATATTTTGTTAGCTAGCTAATAGAGAGAAGTGACCTCTCTTATCTCCATGCTTGGTCGCGACGCTACGTACTATATGTATAGAGAGAACTCGCGACACACTAGTTAGTAAGCAAATGAAGGAAACAATTAAGTACACAAGATCGTCATGAACATATACACAGAGAAGTGATCGACCTCCTCCTTCTCCGAGAGATTGGTCAAACAACAAGTTTTCGTATATCTATCCTATATTACAATCCCTAACATCTAATATCAAGTTCCATATGGTATTCTCCAGCTTTATTGATGATGTGGTCAATAAAGAATCCTACCAATTCCTCTTGAATTGCTCGTATGCGATCTTGTGGTAGGAGTTCATCCTGCATCTGCCACATCTAAGTTGAATAAGAGGGTCAATACATGTATATGAATGAAACTCAACACAAATGATGGTAATAAGATAAAATTGTGAATATTTTTTCTTACGCACTTCATATTCTTGTTCAGTGTAGCCCCGCTTATTAGGATTCATCGCGTCGTAGATGAACTTGCAAACGTAGTATCCACAAAAATTAGTCCCTTGTTCCTGAAACAAGCACTTTACGAGAAATAGAGGTCAATCAAACTGATAAGCAAGCATGCTAAATGGTATATATTGATGAAACTAGCTAGAATCAATGGGAGATGGGCAGAACTAGGTAATATATATTACTTACTTTCGGGTGTCTAAATTGCAGCTCGGTAGGCAGTCCGAGAGCAATTTTGGTGAAATCTTTCCAAACCGTAGCAAACAAAGAAAATAATTACTTGATATATATCAGGAAATGAACAAAGTTGTCGATATGGTGTGATAATGATCAATTGAACTTACCTCTAGAGAATTTCAGTCAGGTTCGCATACAACTCATATTTATTTCGTGTCAAGTCTAAGACGGTTACTACTCCCCGCTCAAGCTTAATCTCTAATAGAATAAAGTGGTGGCTGCACACACATGCATAGCTCATCAATTACATTACTATACCCTCGAGTAATAAGGGAGAAACTGAATATGCACAAGACAGTAACACTCACTTGAAGTTGTAAGGAAGGAGTATTTTGTCTTTGTTTTGATTTTTAAGCATCGATTGTAGCAAGTTCTCCTCGGTTTCTCTGACTCTGTGTTTAACCGTCCATTAATGTATGATATTTGGAATAATGAACCCAATGTCATACATTCATGCATTTCTCCATTCGACGATCTTCAATCTGCATAATATAGTGATGAGAATAATTATCTATATACATGCAATGAAAGAGGTGAGCTATATATAGACTTAATTACAGAAGTACTTACAGACAGTAGCAAGTCATGATTTGTATGTCGATGTCCTTTTGATTGTAAAACTGGAAAAGCTCGTCAAATTCAACAGGAATCATCTCATGGCCAAAGAAGTCGTGCTCCTCTTTAATACTCGTCATCAAACAATCCATCCTAGACTCACTGCAGGTTTTCATGTACCAATGATGCAATTGTCTCATCATCGTTCCTAGAGGAGGACTTCCATCTTTGACCAGAGGCTTCCCATACTGGTATTTGTATTCCACCTCCGCTATTGGGAATTCGAGATCCAGGTAATCGACAACATTGTCATAATCGGGCACCATCCCCTGATTAGGCACGATATCGGTAGACACCTTCAGCGGGGGGGGGGGGGGCACGATTGTATAGCCTATTTGCCGAGCTGGGGATTTGTTTTCCCACTTCTTCGTATAGCTAACCTCTCATCACTGGAAGTAGTTCTCATCCGCACCGCATTTTGATATGCCTTTTTAGTAGCGCGAACATAGTTGGTATCCAGCGGAGGCGGTGGTGGTCGCTACAGGGCCTCGATAGTGCGCTTCGCTGCCACCAGATCTATCGTCTGCTTTGGAGGTCGATCTTTCTTTGCAAAATGGGCCCTCACTTGGTCTTAAGAGATCTTCACGGTTTCCTCCACAGTCCTGTCGTATGGCAACTTTTCCAATGGATTGAGAGACTTAGGACCGTATTTGTATGGCCTCCTGCCACTGGATGTACTGCTAGCAGCCGGAGCGACGGCGTCTCTCTTCAGTCATTGCTTAAGAGGCGGAGTGCCTTGATCGTCGACGTCACGTGCCGAACGAGGCGAAGGAGGAGGCGGAGTGCCTTGATCATCGATGTCATGCGCCGGACGAGGCAAAGGAGGAGGCGGAGTGCCTTGATCCCTCGCCGAAGGAGGACGACGAGGAGGAGGATGAGTGCCTTCATCACTCGCCGAAGGAGGAGGAGGAGGCGGAGGTGCCCAGTTCGGAAGATTCATGTGCTCCTTCCGCCATAGACATGTACTCCTCAGAGCAAATCTTAGCTGAGTCTTCCGTCACCTGTAGGGTGGTCAAGCTTGAGCTCCTCAAATCCCCTCATTATTTCATCCACTTGCACGACAGCATAGCCATGTGGAATCTGATTGTGATGAAGAGTTCTGTCGGTTCAAGGAGGTGCAACAAAGCCGTCAGCCGCCTTGAAGGTGAGGTTAACGCATTTCGTCATAAGCTCGCAATGTTGGCCATCTGTGATAGCACCCACGGGGTAGCTAGGAGCCGTGAAGTCAGGCTGTTGAAGGACCTCCGTGGAAGCCACGCTGCTTTTCCGTTGAGATGGCGGGGTAGCGTCTGGGGTAGCTTCGTGCCCCTGAAAAAGCTGCTGGTCGGGAGCTCAAGCTTAATCTCTAATAGAATAAAGTGGTGGCTGCACACACATGCATAGCTCATCAATTACATTACTATACCCTCGAGTAATAAGGGAGAAACCGAATATGCACAAGACAGTAACACACACTTGAAGTTGTAAGGCAGGAGTATTTTGTCTTTGTTTTGATTTTTAAGCATCGATTGTAGCAAGTTCTCCTCGGTTTCTCTGACTCTGTGTTTAACCGTCCATTAATGTATGATATTTGGGTTAATGAACCCAATGTCATACATTTCTGCATTTCTCTATTCGACGATCTTCAATCTGCATAATATAGTGATGAGAATAATTATGTATATACATGCAATGAAAGAGGTGAGCTATATATAGAGACTTAATTACAGAAGTACTTACAGACAGTAGCAAGTCATGATTTGTATGTCGATGTCCTTTTGATTGTAAAACTGGAAAAGCTCGTCAAATTCAACAGGAATCATCTCATGGCCAAAGAAGTCATGCTCCTCTTTAATACTCGTAATCAAACAATCCATCCCAGACTCGCTGCAGGTTTTCATGTACCAATTATGCAATTGTCTCATCATCGTTCCTAGAGGAGGACTTCCATCTTTCACGAGAGGCTTACCATACTGGTATTTGTATTCCACCTCTGCTATTGGGAATTCGACATCGAGGTAATCGGCAACATTGTCAAAACCGTGCGCCATCCCCTCCACCACCACCCCTGGCGCCAGATTAGGCACGATATTGGTAGACACCTTCAACGGGGGGGGGGCACGATTGTATAGCCTATTTGCCGAGCTGGGGAATTGTTTTCCCACTTATTCGTTTTGCTAACCTCTCATCACTGGAAGTAGTTCTCGTCCGCACCGCATTTTGATATGCCATTTTAGTAGCGCGAACATAGTTGGTATCCAGCGGAGGCGGTGGTGGTCACTTCAGGGCCTCGATAGTGCGCTTTGCAGCCACCAAATCTATCGTCTGCTTTGGAGGTGGATCTTTCTTTGCAAAATGGGCCCTCACTTGGTCTTGAGAGATCTTCATGGTTTCCTCCGCGGTCCTCTCGTATGGCAACTTTTCCAATGGCTTGAGAGACTTAGGACCATATTTGTATGGCCTCCTGCCACTTGATGTACTGCTAGCAGCCAGAGCGACGACGTCTCTCTTCAGTCATTGCTTACGAGGCGGAGTGCCTTGATCGTCGACATCACGCGCCGAACGAGGCGAAGGAGGAGGCGGAGTGCCTTGATCATTGATGTCTTGCGCCGGACGAGGCAAAGGAGGAGGCGCAGTGCCTTGATCCCTCGCTGAGGAGGATGAGGAGGAGGAGGATGAGTGCCTTCATCACTCGCCGAAGGAGGAGGAGGAGGCACAGGCGCCCAGTTCGGAAGATTCATGTGCTCCTTCCGCCATAGACATGTACTCCTCAGAGCAAATCTCAGCTGAGTCTCCCCTTTATCTGTAGGGTGGTCAAGCTTGAGCTCCTCAAATCCCCCCATTATTTCATCCACTTGCACGAAAGCATAGCCATGTGGAATCTGATTGTGGTGAAGAGTTCTGTCGGTTCAAGGAGGTGCAACAAAGCCGTCAGCCGCCTTGAAGGTGAGGTTAACGCATTTCGTCATAAGCTCGCAATGTTGGCCATCTGTGATAGCACCCACGGGGTAGCTAGGAGCCGTGAAGTCAGGCTGTTGAAGGACCTCCATGGAAGCCACGCTGCTTTTCCGCTGAGATGGCGGGGTAGCGTCTAGGGTAGCTTCGTGCCCCTGAACAAGCTGCTAGTCGGGAGCTCGTTGTCTCATAACTTCTTCCTCTAGCCTTCGTACTCTTACATTGAGCTCCTGCACAACGCGCAACTCCTGTTTCCTCTTCCTCTCCCGGATTTTGTAACCGCCGGCGCTGGGAAATCCAAGCTTCCACGAAATGGAGCCTGGCGTGCCTCGTGTTTGTCCAGGGTGCTCGGGATTCCCGAGGGCCTCAGTCAGCCTGTCCTTCTCTCTATCGGGTTTGAACATCCCTTCCAGCGCTTCCTTGATAACTTGCTCAAGCTTCCTGACGGGTATTGCAAGTTGGTCGTCTGTCCAAACGCACTTCCCTGTTTCAGGGTCCAAAGTTTCCCCAACCCCGAAGAACCAAGTCCTTGAACGTTCTGGCCAATTCACTGTCTTTGCTTCGACCCCGTTAGCTCGGAGGTCATCCTCCCATTTGGCCCACAATGGTCGGGATCTAAGGTAGCCACCTGACCCCGTGCGATGGTGAAACAACTTCTTTTCAGCATTTTTCTTGTTTATCGCTGACATTTTCTTACTCTTTTCAGAAGCCTTGTAGGCCACAAACGCATCCCATTGATCTCTTATCCCCGCATATCGGCCGACGAATACCGGAGTCTTCTCTTGGTCGACAAACTTAGCTTTCAACTTATTCTTCCACCTCCTGAAAAGGTCTTCCATCTTCTTAAGAGCAAATGACCTGACCAGTGGCTCTATAACTCGATTACTCTCATCCTCCTCTGGCGGTAGGGTGAAATTTGCCTTCAGGGCCTTCCAAAGATCTTCTTTCTGTCCACTCTCCCGCAACCCGCTGTACCCACTACTTGAACATGGTGCTTTATGCTTCATATTATTATCCAATGATGTGTTGCCATCCTATGATGTGTGAGTAGATCTATTTTGTCCTATGGGTTGATTGATGATCATGATTGGTTTGAGTTGCATGTTTTATTATTGGTGCTGTCCTACGGTGCACTTCGTGTCGCGCAAGCGTGAGGGATCCCCGCTGTAAGGTGTTGCAATGTGTTCATGATTTGCCTATGGTGGGTTGCTTGAGTGATAGAAGCATAAACACGAGTAGGTGGGTTGTTGCATATGGGAGTAAAGTGAACTTGATACCTTATAATGTGATGGTTGGGTTTTACCTTAATGATCTTTAGTAGTTGCGGATGCTTGATAGAGTTCCAATAATAAGTGCATATGATCCAAGTAGAGAAAGTATCTTAGCTTCTGCCTCTCCCCAATATAAAATTGGAATAATGATTACTGGGCTAGTATCGATTGCCTAGGGACAATTCCGCAACTCCTACCACCACTATTCCACACTCGTTAAACTAACTTAGTTGTTTCTTTATCTTAGCAGCCCCTAGTTTTTATTTCCGTGCTCTTTATTATCTTGCAAACCTATCCTATCACACCTACAAAGTACTTCTAATTTCATACTTTTTCTAGGTAAAGCGAACGTTAAGCGTGCGTAGAGTTGTATTGGTGGTCGATAGAACTTGAGGGAATATTTGTTCTACCTTTAGCTCCTCGTTGGGTTCGACACTCTTACTTATTGAAAGAGGCTACAACTGATCCTCCATACTTGTGGGTTATCAAGACATTTTTCCAGCACCATTGCCGGGGAGCAATAGCGTGGGGTGAATATTCTCGTGTGTGCTTGTTTGCTTTATCACTAAGTAGATTTTATTTGATGTTCTAAGTTGTTCTCTATCTTTAGCTATGGATATGGAACACGAAATACCAAAAGATTAGGTGTACTTGCTACTCATGAAGGAGGGGAAACTCCTAAAACCCTCGATGCTCGTTATGTGAAAGATATTATGCACTACCACTAGTGGAAAAAGGCCCATTTGTCCCGGTTCCAGAGGCCAATCTGTCCCGGTACTGGACCCGGGACTAAAGGATCGGTACTAAAGCCCATGACCTTTAGTCCAGGTTTGCTTACGAACCGGGACAGATGGGGCTACATGTGGCCGCTCCGCCGAGCCCATGCAGGAGGGCCTTTGGTCCTAGTTGGTAACACCAACCGGGACTAATGAGCGTCCACGCGTAAATAGCTCAAGAGCTGGTTTTTTCTGAAAGAGGTTTTTTTGAGGGTTTTGGAGGGTTAATTTAGGGGTTTCATATATTTTGTTAGCTAGCTAATAGAGAGAAGTGACCTCTCTTATCTTCGTGCTTGGTCGCGACGCTACGTACTATATGTATAGAGAGAACTCGCGACACACTAGTTAGTAAGCAAAGGAAGGAAACAATTAAGTACACAAGATCGTCATGAACATATACAGAGAGAAGTGATCGACCTCGTCCTTCTCCGAGAGATTGGTCAAACAACAAGTTTTCATATATCTATCCCATGTTACAATCCCTAACATCTAATATCAAGTTCCATATGGTATTCTCCGGCTTTATTGATGACGTGGTCAATAAAGAATCCTGCCAATTCCTCTTGAATTGCTCGTATGCGATCTTGTGGTAGGAGTTCATCCTGCATCTGCCACATCTAAGTTGAATAAGAGGGTCAATACATGTATATGAATGAAACTCAACACAAATGATGGTAATAAGATAAAATTGTGAATATTTTTTCTTACGCACTTTATATTCTTGTTCAGTGTAGCCCCGCTTATTAGGATTCGTCGCGTCATAGATGAACTCGCAAACATAGTATCCACAAAAATTAGTCCCTTGTTCGTGAAACAAGCACTATACAAGAAATAGAGGTCAATTAAACTGATAAGCAAGCATGCTAAATGGTATATATTGATGAAACTTGCTAGAATCAATGGGAGATGGGCGGAACTAGGTAGTATATATTACTTACTTTCGGGTGTCTAAATTGCAGCTCGGTAGCCAGTCCTAGAGCAATTTTGGTGAAATCTTTCCAAACCCTGGCAGACAAAGAAAATAATTACTTGATATATATATTAGGAAATGAACAAAGTTGCCGATATGGTGTGATAATGATCAATTGAACTTACCTCTGGAGCATTTCAGTCAGGTTCGCATACAACTCGGGTTTATTTCGTCTCGAGTCTAAGATGGTTACTACTCCCCGCTCAAGCTTAATCTCTAATAGAATAAAGTGGTGGCTGCACACACATGCATAGCTCATCAATTACATTACTATACCCTCGAGTAATAAGGGAGAAACCGAATATGCACAAGACAGTAACACACACTTGAAGTTGTAAGGCAGGAGTATTTTGTCTTTGTTTTGTTTTTTAAGCATCGATTGTAGCAAGTTCTCCTCGGTTTCTCTGACTCTGTGTTTAACCGTCCATTAATGTATGATATTTGGGTTAATGAACCCAATGTCATACATTTCTGCATTTCTCCATTCGACGATCTTCAATCTGCATAATATAGTGATGAGAATAATTATGTATATACATGCAATGAAAGAGGTGAGCTATATATAGAGACTTAATTACAGAAGTACTTACAGACAGTAGCAAGTCATGATTTGTATGTCGATGTCCTTTTGATTGTAAAACTGGAAAAGCTCGTCAAATTCAACAGGAATCATCTCATGGCCAAAGAAGTCATGCTCCTCTTTAATACTCGTAATCAAACAATCCATCCCAGACTCGCTGCAGGTTTTCATGTACCAATTATGCAATTGTCTCATCATCGTTCCTAGAGGAGGACTTCCATCTTTGACGAGAGGCTTCCCATACTGGTATTTGTATTCCACCTCCGCTATTGGGAATTCGACATCGAGGTAATTGGCAACATTGTCATAACCGGGCGCCATCCCCTCCACCACCACCCCCAACGCCAGATTAGACATGATATGTGTAGACATCTTCAGCGGGGGGGCACGATTGGTTAGCCTGTTTGCCGAGCTGGGGAATTGTTTTCCAACTTCTTCGTTTTGCTAACCTCTCATCACTGGAAGTAGTTCCCGTCCGCACCACATTTTGATATGCCTTTTTAGTAGCGCGAACATAGTTGGTATCCAGCGGAGGCGGTGGTGGTCTCTTCAGGGCCTCGATAGTGTGCTTCACTGCCACCAGATCTATCGTCTGCGTCGGAGGTGGATCTTTCTTTGCAAAATGGGCCCTCACTTGGTCATGAGAGATCTTCGCAGTTTCCTCCGCGGTCCTCTCGTATGGAAACTTTTCCAATGGCTTGAGAGTCTTAGGACCGTATTTGTATGGCCTCCTGCCACTGGCTGTATTGCTAGCAGCTGGAGCGACGGTGTCTCTCTTCAGTCATTGCTTACGAGGCGGAGTGCCTTGATCATCGACGTGACGCGCCGAACGAGGCGAAGGAGTAGGCGGAGTGCCTTGATCATTGATGTCATGCGCCACACGAGGCGAAGGAGGACGCGGAGTGCCTTGATCCCATGTCGGAGGAGGAGGAGGAGGATGAGTGCCTTCATCAATTGCCAGAGGAGGAGGAGGAGGTGGAGGCACCTAGTTCGGAAGACTCATGTGCTCCTTCCGCCATAGACATGTACTCCTAAGAGAAAATTTCAGATGAGTCTCCCCTTCACCTATAGGGTGTTCAAGCTCGAGCTCCTCAAATCCCCCCATTATTTCATCCACTTGCATGACAACATAGCCATGTGGAATCTGACTGTGGTGAAAAGTTCCGTCGGTTCGAGCAGGTGCAACAAAGCCGCTAGCCGCCTCGAAGGTGTGGTTAACGCATTTCGTCATAAGCTCACAATGTTGGCCATCTGTGATAGCATCCACGGGGTAGGTAGGAGCCGTGAAGTCAGGCTGCTGAAGGACCTCCGTGGAAGCCATGCTGCTTTTCCGCTGAGATTGTGGGGTAGCTTCTGGGGTAGCTTCGTGCCCCTGAACAAGCTGCTGGTCGGGAGCTCGCTGGCTCATAACTTCTTCCTCTAGCCTTCGTACTCTTGCATTGAGCTCCTGCACAACCCTCAGCTCTTCTTTCCCCTTCCTCTCCATGATTTTGTAACCGCCGGCACCGGGAAACCCAAGCTTCCATGAAACGGAGCCTGGCGTGCCTCGTGTTCGTCCAGGGTGCTCAGGATTCCTGAGGGCCTCAGTCAGCTCGTCCTTCTCTCTGCCGGGTTTGAACCTCCCTTCCAGCGCTTCCTTTATAACTTGCTCAGGCTTCCTGACGGGTATTGCAAGTTGCTCGTCTGTCCAAACGCACTTCCCTGTTTCAGGGTCCAAAGTTCCCCCAACCCCGAAGAACCAAGTCCTTGAACGTTCTGGCCAGTTCGCTGCCTTTGGTTCGACCCCGTTAGCTCGCAGGTTATCCTCCCATTTGGCCCACAACGGCCGGGCTCTAAGGTAGCCACCTGACCCCGTGCGATGGTGAAACAGCTTCTTTTCAGCATTTTTCTTGTTTATCGCTGACATTTTCTTACTCTTTTCAGAAGTCTTGTAGGCCATGAACGCATCCCATTGATCTCTTATCCTCGCATATCGGCCGACGAATACTGGACTCGTCTCTTGGTCGACAAACTTAGCTTTCAACTCATTCTTCCACCTCCTGAAAAGATCTGCCATCTTCTTAAGAGCAAACGACGTGACCAGTGGCTCTATAACTCGATTACTCTCATCCTCCTGTGGTAATAGGGTGAAATTTGCTTTTAGGGCCTTCCAAAGATCTTCTTTCTCTCTATCGGTGAGATAAGAAAATTGAGGGTCATAGTTCTTAGCGTTCTTAGCCGGCTCATTCCATTGCTGGATGCTGATCGGGATGATGTCCCTGACAATAGCTCCACACTGAGCAGAAAATGCATCCTTGGTCTTCTTCGGTTCAGTCGGTTGGCCATTGTTTGCGATTAAGGTGATCGTGAACCTTTCTTCCTTGCCCAACCTCTTCTTCGGGCCTCGTCTCGTTACCGAAGTTTGGCTCGATCTGGAGGGCTATATAAAAGAAGAAATAAGAGTTAGTATATGTACATACCAAAACAATTAATGCATCAATTAGTCAGCACATGCTTAATTAATATATATATACCTCGCGGGCCGGCCGGAGCGGGGCGGGGCGGAGCAGGGTGGCGCGGGGCGAGGCGGCCGGAGCGAGGTCGGGGAGGTTGGGGACGGCGGCCGGCAGCGGCGACGGTGACTAGAGAGCTAGCACGCGCGATTTGGGCAGCCTAACGGTGTGGGTGGTGATCTGGCCTTCGGGGGAGCGAATGGGTCGAAAACTGCTAAGTGTGGGGTTTTATACAGGGAGCATTGATCCCGATTGGTGGCACAAATCGGTACCAATGCCCACCTTTGGTCCCGGTTCGTGCCACCAACTGGGACCAAAGCCCTTTCGTCCCCGACTCATGCCGGGCAGCAAACCCTTTCGTCACGGTTGGTGGCACCAACCGGGACCAATGCCCCCCTTTGGTCCCGGTTCGTGCCACCAACTGGGACCAAAGCCCTATTTTCAGTGAAAGCACCCCCCTTTCATCCCGGTTGGTGGCACGAAGCGGGACCAAAGGGGGGCAATGATCCCGGTTGGTGCCACCAACCGGGATGAAAGGGGGTGCTGCCCGGGGACAAATGTTTAGTCCCACCTCGCTAGCTGAGAGGGCTCGAGAGTGGTTCATATGCGCTGTTGCGCCAACCCTCTAGAGATCCTCTCATCTTCAGGCTTATGGGCCTAATCGCACACTCCTCTGCCCGTGGGCCTACTGGGCCTGATGCGGGCCTGAATCCTGGCCCAACTTGGTGGTTGGGTTTCTAGTCGTATTCAGGCCATGGTGGCCTAGTAGGCGACATTTTTTTTTTAAAAATCATGTTTTTTTCAGCAGCACCTTTCGTCCCGGTTGGTGGCACCAATTGGGACCAAAGGTCCCTTTTCGTGAAGTAGAGACCTTTGGTCCCGGTTGCTAGTACCAACCGGGACTAAAGGGTGGCACAGCGATGTGGTGGGAGTTTAGTCCCACCTCGCCAAGCAAAGGGAGCACGAACGTGTTTATAAGCCCCGCCGTGGCAGCTACCTTGAGCTCCTCTCAAATTGAAAATACATGTTCTTATATAGGAAAATGGACGTTAATTTAAAATGCGAATTAGGTGCCTAACTAGCACTTTGAATTTAGGTTCAATTTTCTCTATAAGCGCATCTATTTTCAATTTTGCCATTTTTTAGTTTAGTTTAGTTTTTTGCTTTATTTTTTTATTTTTTCAAGTATTTTTATTTTGTTTATTTATTTATTTTAATTTTTTTCCAGTATTTTCTTCTGTTATTTTAGTTTATTCTTTTGAACAAATCGGTACGAAAGGGGGGTGCTGCCTGGGGACAAATGTTTAGTCCCACCTCGCTAGCTGAGAGGGCTCGAGACTGGTTTATAAGCGCTACTGCACCAACCCTCTTGAGCTCCTCTCAACTACAAGCTTATGGGACTCTCAGTTGCATAAATTTTATATAATTTTAGTTTCAAAAATACTAGAGGTTTATAAAAGATTTTAGAGTTTCGTTTTGCTATCAGAGTTTTATAAAAGCTTTTTAGTTGATTCTTTTTGCTATTGAACAATATTATAGTTCATAAAATAATATTAAAATTGATTATTTTTAGTTCATTATTTTTCTATTAGGATTTCATAAAAGTTTTTTAGTTGATTCTTTTTGCAATTAGTTCATTCTTTGAGCTAAATGACCCTGAAATTGAAAATCACTACAAATGAACTCTGAAAAGGTTGAAAGTTGGCATGGTATCATCATTTCACACACATAGCATGTGCAAAAAAGTTGAGAGGGTTACGATAAAAACTGGATGCACTACGTGTGCAAAATGGACAATCTCTTTCGAAGTATATGGATTTCGAACGAAAATTCATCTGTTACAAAGGGGTTTCATTTTTTAACTTATTTGAACTCCTGACTTTTTGTGTGTTCAAACTGAACCATCCAAAGCCACATCATCAATTTTCAACCCCTTCTGACTTCATTTGGTATTTTTCATGCATTTATTGATATATTTGAGCCAAATGACCCTGAAATTGAAAAGCACTACAAATGAACTTTGAAAAGGTTGAAAGTTGGCATGGTATCATCATTTCACCCACATAGCATGTGCTAAAAAGTTGAGAGGGTTACAAAAAAAACTGGATGCACTTCGTGTGCAAAATGGACAATCTCTTTCGAAGTATCAGGGTTTCGAAACCTCATCTCTTACAAAGGGATTTCATTTTTTGAACTTATTTGAACTCCTGACTTTTTGTGTGTTAAAAATGAACTATCCAAACCACATCATCAATTTTCAACCCTTTCTGACTTCATTTGGTATTTTTCATGCATTTACTCATTTATTTGAGCTAAATCACCCTGAAATTGAAAAGTTCTACAATTGAACTCTCGAAAGGTTGAAAGTTGGCATGGTATCATCATTTCACCCACATAGCATGTGCTAAAATGTTGAGAGGGTTATGGAAAAAACTGGACGCACTTCGTGTGCAAAATGGACAATCTCTTTCGAAGTATGAGGATTTCGGACGAAAATTCATCTGTTACAAAGGCATTTCATTTTTTGAACATATTTGAACTCCTGACTTTTTGTGTGTTCAAAATAAACCGTCCAAAGCCACATCATCAATTTTCAACCCTTTCTGACTTCATTTGGTACTTTTCATGCATTTACTGATTTATTTGAGCTAAATGACCCTGAAATTGAAAAGCACTACAAATGAACTCTGAAAAGGTTGAAAGTTAGCATGGTATCATCATTTCACCCACATAGCATGTGCAAAAAAGGTGAGAGGGTTACGGAAAAAACGGGATGCACTTCACGTGTAAAATGGACAATCTCTTTCGAAGTATCAGGGTTTCGAACGAAAACTAATCTGTTACAAAGGGATTTCATTTTTTGAACTTATTTGAACTCCTAACTTTTTGTGTTTTGGAAATGAACCATCCAAAGCCACATCATCAATTTTCAACCCTTTCTGACTTCATTTGGTATTTTTCATGCATTTACTGATTTATTTTAGCTAAATGACCCTAAAATTGAAAAGCACTACAAATGAACTCTGAAAAGGTTGAAAGTCGGCATGGTATCATCATTCCACCGACATATCATGTGCTAAAAAGTTGAGAGGGTTACGGCAAAAGATGAATGCACTTAGTGAACAAAATGGACAATCTCTTTTTTAGTATCAGGGTTTCGGATGAAAACTCATCCGTTACAAAAGGCATTTCATTTCTTCACATGTAACTGCAGTGATATTCTAGATCCAGGGCATCATCATAATAGTTGTGGAGAGAAAGTCTTCACTTTTTCTTTGTTTGTGTCCTTTGCTTATTGCGCCGTAACCATGGATAATCTTCATTGTTTAACAGGGTGGTTGGGTCAGCCTTGACTTTGAAGGGAGGAATTTCCTGAAACTTTTCATAATCTTCAAACATGTTTGTCTTGCCCTCCAATCCCACGGTGTCTCTTTTCCCTGAAAGAACTATGTGACGCTTTGGCTCATCGTATGATGTATTCGCTTCCTTATCTTTTCTTTTTCTCGGTTTGGTAGACATGTCCTTAACATAGAAAACCTGCGCCACATCATTGGCTAGGACGAATGGTTTGTTTGTGTACCCAAGATTGTTGAGATCCACTATTGTCATTCCGTAATGCGGGTCTACCTGTACCCCGCCTCTTGTAAGATTGACCCATTTGCATCGAAACAAAGGGACCTTCAAATCATGTCCATAGTCAAGCTCCCATATCTCCTTTATGTAACCATAATATGTGTCGACCTTCCCATTGGTCGTTGCTACATCAAAGCGGACACCGCTGTTTTGGTTGGTGCTCCTCTGATCTTGGGCGATCATGTAAAATGTATTCCCATTTATCTCCTACCCATTGTAAGTCAATACAGTCAAAGATGGTCTCCTGGCCAATGAGTACAACTCATCAAAAACAATGCTGTCACACCTGAGACGTGTTTGCAACCAACTTCCAAAAGTCTTGATGTGTTCACATGTAATCCAGTTGTCACACTGCTCTGGGTGTTTGGAGCGCAGAATGTTCTTGTGTTCATCGACATACGGGGTCATCGAGGTAGAATTCTGTAGAACTGTGTAGTGTGCTTGAGACCAAGAATGCCCATCCCCACATATTATTGACTTCGCTCCTAGCGTGCCTTTTCCAGTCAGTCTCCCCACATACCGCGATTGAGGGAAACCAATCTTCATAAGGTCAGGAATGAAGTCAACACAAAACCCAATGACATCCTGTGTTTGATGGCCCATGGAGATGCTTCCTTCTAGCCTAGCGCGGTTATGGACATATTTCTTTAGGACTCCCATGAACCTCTCAAAGGGGAACATATTGTGTACAAATACAGGGCCCAGAACGACAATCTCGTCGAATAGATGAACTAGACGTGTTGAAAAGGATGGTGGGAACACCACCTCGAAACTAACAAGACATTGCGCCACATCACTCCTTAACCTTGGTAGGATTTATGGATGATCACTTTCTGAGAGATTGCATTGAGGAATGCACATAGCTTCACAATGGCTAATCGAATGTTTTCTGGTAGAAGCCCCCTCAATGCAACCGAAAGCAGTTGCATCATAATCACGTGGCAGTCATGACACTTTAGGTTCTGGAACTTTTTCTCTGCCATATTTATTATTCTCTTTATATTCGACGAGAAGCAGACAAGACCTTCATACTGAGTAGGCATTCAAAGAATATTTCCTTCTCTTCTTTGGTAAGAGCATAGATGGCAGGACCTTCATACTGCTTTGGAGGCATGTCGTCTTTTTCGTGAACATGTTGTTGGTCCTCCCATGCCTCCGGTGTATGTTTTGTCTTCCCATGCACGCCCAAGAAGCCTAGCAGGTTCACGCAAAGATTCTTTTTTACGTGCATCACGTCGATTGCAGAGCGGACCTCTAGGTCTTTCCAGTAGGGTAGGTCCCAAAATATAGATTTCTTCTTCCACATGGGTGCGCGTCCCTCAGCGTCATTCGGAACAGATAGTACGCCAGGTCCCTTTCCAAAGATTACATGTAAATCAGTGACCGTGGAAAGTATGTGATCACCGGTACGGATGGCGGGCTTCTTCCGGTGATCTACCTCGGCTTTGAAATGCTTGCCTTTCTTTCGACATTGATGGTTGGTCCGAAGAAATCGACATGCCCCAGGTACACATTCTTACTGCAATTTTCCAGGTATATACTTTTGGTGTCATCTAAACAATGCCTGTATGCGTGGTATCCCTTGTTTGTCTGTCCTGAAAGGTTACTGAGAGCAGGTCAATCATTGATGGTTACAAACAGCAACGCAGGCAGGTCCAAATCCTCCTGTTTGTGCTCATCCCACACGCATACAACGTTTCCATTCCATAGCTATAAAAGTTCTTCAACTAATGGCCTTAGGTACACAATAATGTCTTTGCCGGGTTTCTTAGGGCCTTGGATGAGAACTGATATCATAATGAACTTCCGCTTCATGCACAACCAAGGAGGAAGGTTATAGATACATAGAGTCACAGGCCAGGTGCTGTGATTGCTGCTCTGCTCCCCAAAAGGATTAATGCCATCTATGCTTAAACCAAACCATATGTTCCTTGCGTCACCTGCAAACTCCTTCCAGAACTTTCTCTCAATTTTTCTCCACTTCGACCCGTCAACGGGTGCTCTCAACTTCCCGTCTTTCTTACGGTCCTCTCTGTGCCATCGCATATTCTTGGCATGCTCTTTGTTTCTGAATAGACATTTCAACCGTGGTATTATAGGAGCATACCACATCACCTTAGCAGCAACCCTCTTCCTGGGGCGCTTGCCCTCAACATCACCAGGGTCATCGCGTCTGATCTAATAGCGCAATGCACCGCATACCGGGCATGCGTTCCATTTCTCGTACTCACCGTGGTAGAGGATACAGTCATTAGGGCATGCATGTATCTTCTGCACCTCCAATCCTAGAGGGCATACAACCTTCTTTGCTACGTACGTACTGTCGGGCAATTCGTTATCTTTTGGAAGCTTCTTCTTCAATATTTTTAGTAGCTTCTCAAATCCTTTGTCAGGTACACCATTCTCTGCCTTCCAATGCAGCAATTCCAGTGTGGTACCGAGCTTTGTGTTGCCATCTTCGCAATTGGGGTACCACCCTTTTTTGTGATCCTCTAACATGTGATCAAACTTCAGCTTCTCCTTGTCACTTTCGCACTGTTTCTTTGCATCAATAATGACCCGGCGAAGATCATCATCGGGCACATTGTCTGGTTCCTCTTGATCTTCAGCTTCCCCGGTTGCAGCATCACCGTATTCAGGGGGCACATAGTTGTCATCATCCTCTTCTTCTTCGTTCTCTTCCATCATAACCCCTATTTCTCCATGCTTGGTCCAAACATTATAGTGTGGCATTAAACCCTTCACAAACAGGTGGTTGTGAAGGATTTTCTGGTCAAAGTAAGACTTCAAATTCCCACACGTAGGGCATGGACAACACATAAAACCATTCTGCTTGTTTGCCTCGGCCACATCGGGAAAATGATGCACCCCCTTAATGTACTCATCGGTGCGTCTGTTACCGTACATCCATTGTCGGTTCATCTGCGTGCATTATATATAATTAAGTGTTTCAAAAACCATTACAGAACATTAGGAATACAGAAGTGACAAAATTAATAGAAGTTCATCATCACATTAAAACCAAAGTAGATACATAGTTCTCATTGACCAACATATAGCTCTCCAGAACATCTAATTAAACCTTACATTGAAACTATTTAAAACATTTCAATGCAACAACAAATGCGATCATAATCACAACTAAGGTAACAATTGATCCAATGGCATAATGATACCAAGCCTCTTTATCAATGGCATATTTTCTAATCTTTCTAAGCTTCAGTCGGTATCCGTTTCTGGTATCCTCCCACGTCGTACGAGTAAGATCATACGAGTAAGAAAATCATAAAAGTAAGTATATTTTCTGTTAGAAAAAAGATAAGATCAAGAGGGTCACCACGCGCGGGCGATCGATGGCGGTTTCAGGACGGGGACAGGACATGACGGACCGTCAAACCTAGACAAATCTTGATGAAAATGGAGTTTGGACAAGGAGCTTCGAGAGGAGAAAGCTTAAGTGTGGCTCGGGCATTTCATCGAACACCTCATGTGCATAGGAGGTGAGATAGAGCACCACAAAGCTCTAACACTGTTGTCCTGGAAAAACAGAGCACTCCACGGCTCTACTAGCGATGGGCACGGGTTTATATAGGTATCTCATTGGTCTCGGTTCATGGCTGGAACCGGGACAGAAGGTCTCCCTTTGGTCCCGGTTCCATCCACGAACCGGCACCAATGGTCGTGGACCAGGAGTGAGGCGCATTGGTCCCGTTTCGTGCCTGGAACCGGGAGAAAAGGGGCCAGACGAACCGGGACCAATGGCCCACGTGGCCCGGCCGGCCCCCTAGGCTCACGAACCGGGACAGTTGCCACCTTTGGTCCCGGTTCGTGAGCGAACCGGGATTAATGGGCTTAGTAGGCCCGAACCAATGCCCCGTTTTCTACCAGTGTACTTTAATAATCCTCAGAAAACCCCATTCAATTATATCATGGGAGACATGTTGGATCAACGTGAATACTTTGGGAATTATCGCTTGACTCAAAAAGGGAAACTGTTATGGGATCAAATTTATATGTTGAAATGGCATGCCTGGAATTTATGCCAGAGATATGATTATACTTGTTCATCTAGGATGAAGGCTCCACACCTTCCTTTTTCATGTAAATTTAATGATAATAAAACCTTGGCTTCTTATGCTAATCGTATTTATGATTACTATGATGTGGAACGAATAGAAGAATTCATTGCTTTTAAGGATGCTTATGAAATTGAATGTTTGTTTGAGAAGTGTGAAAATTATGATGATGATGTTTATAGACCTGAAATTTTTTCTATACTTAAATATTGCTATGAAAATTATGAATATAATTCTGATATTGATGCATTTATTGAGAGAATGTATGCTGCCTTGGAAGAGACTAATATTTTGTAGGAAATTATGGAAGAAGAAATTGTTGAAACTGTGACCTCATTAGATGAAAAAGATGACGAGGAGAGCAAAGAACAAAAGGAGGAAGAGCGAAGTAGCTACCCATGCCCACCTTCTAATGAGAGTAACTCTTCAACTCATACATTGTTTAATCTCCCTTCGTGCTTACCTAAGGATAAATGCTATGATAATTTCTATGATCCCTTGGATTCATTTGAAATATCCCTTTTTGATGAATTTGATGCTTTCTATGCTTGTGGCCATGATGCCAGTATGAATTATGCTTATGGAGATGAACTTGCTATAGTTCCTTATGTTAAATGTGAAATTGTTGCTATTGCACCCACACATGATAGTCCTATTGTCTTTTTGAATTCTTCCAACCACACTATATCGGAGAAGTTTGCTCTTATTAAGGATTATATAGATGGGTTGCCTTTTACTATTACACATGATGATTTTGATAGATATAATATGCATGTGCTTTCTGCTCCTACTTGCAATTATTATGAGAGATGAACTACATCTCCGCCTCTCTATGTTTACAACATGATAAAATTACAAGAAACTCTTCATATTATACATTGGCCTTTACTTTGTGTGCATGAATTGTTCTTTTATTACATGCTGATGCATAGGAAGAGAGTTAGACTTCGTTGTTGCATGATTTATGTTACTTTGTGATCACTACTAAATTACAAATCATTGTTAATTAAAATTGGCTTTGATATACCTTCGGATCCGGGCGGATCCATTACTTGAGCACTTTATGCCTAGCTTAATGGCTTTAAAGAAAGCGCTACCAGGGAGACAACCTAGAAGTTTTGGAGAGTCATTTTATTCTCTTGTGTGATTTTATTTACTTTTAAAACAAAAAAATAAAGAGGGGAACCTAAAACTTTTTCAAAAAGAGAAGTGAAATAAGAAGGACGAGCACCGTTCAAGTGGGGGAGCTCCTTGAACTTTGTTCATGCCCATGGAAACTTTGCAAATCTTGATTATAGAAACTTTTCAACAAAAATAATTATCCCCTGGTATAAATCCATTGTATTATAAAAATAATATGCCAAGATTTTCCTTCAGGATGATTAGATTGCGTGTTTGGTGTGTGAAGTGCAAAAACAGAAACTTTGGCTGTAGTGCGTGAATTTACATTTTTTTACTGGAATGTCAAAAGTTTCTGAAATTTTTACACAGTACTTCTATGCAAATTTTTTATTTTTTCCTAATTTTTCAGAATTTTTAGAGTTACAGAAGTATGGTGAATGTTCAGATTACTACAGACTGTCCTGTTTAAGACAGATTCTGTTTTTGATGCATTGTTTTCCTCATTTTGATGAAACTATCAATTTTATCGATGGTATAAGACATAAAGAAATTATGTTACAGTAGATAAAATGCAAAAAAATATGAATTGGTTGGCAACAGTTCTTAAAGTTGTAATTTGCTTTATTATACTAACGGATCTCACGAGGGTTTTGTTAAGTTTTGTGTGATTGAAGTTTTCAAGTTTTGGGTGAGATCACGATGGATGAAGGAATAAGGAGTGGCAAGAGACTAAGATTGGGGATGCCCGAGGAACCCCAAGGTACTATTCAAAGTCTCCCAAGAAACTAAGCTTGGGGGGTGCCCCGGAAGGCATCCCCTCTTTCTTCTAACAACCATCGGTAATTTTACTTGGAGATATATTTTTATTCGTCACATGATATGCGTAAATGTTGGAGCGTCATGTGCTTTTTATTTTTCTTTTAATATTGTACCATTCTGGTATGAGAAAGTCCTTGGCTGATTTATAGAAGGCTCTTTCCACCTCAATTATATCTTTTGAGTATGGCTTTATAGAATGCTTCATGTGCTTCGCTTATATCATTTGAAGTTTGGATTGCCTGTTTCTCTACACATAGAAAACCTCCATTTGTAGAATGCTCTTTTGCTTCACTTATATTTGTTAGAGCATGGACATATCTTTTGTACAAATAATTAAACTCTCATGGTTCACTTATATCTATTTAGAGAGTCAACAGGAATTGGTCATTCACATTGTTAGTCATAAAATCCTACATAAAACTTGTAGATCACTGAATATGATATGTTTGATTCCTCGCAATAGTTTTGATATATAAAGATGGTGATATTAGAGTTATGCTAGTGAGTAATTGTGGATTAGTAAAAATACTTGCGTTAAGGTTTGTGATTCCCGTAGCATGCACGTATGTTGAACCGTTATGTAACGAAGTCAGAGACTGATTTGTTTAATGATTGTCATCCTTTGTGTGATGGGTCGGGAGCGTGCGATGGTTTACTCCTACCAACCTCTCCCCTAGGGGCATGCATCTAACACTTTGCTTTCATGACTAATAGACTTTTTCAATAAGTGTGTGAGTTCTTTATGACTAATGTGAGTCCATGGATTATACGCACTCTCAACCTTCCACCTTTGCTAGCCTCTCTAGTACCGCGCAACTTTCGTCGGTGCATTAAGCTCACCTTCCTCAAAACAGCCACCATATACCTTCCTCAAAACAGCCACCATACATACCTATTATGGCATTTCCATAGATATTCCAAGATATATTGCCATGCAACTTCCACCGTTCTATTTATTATGACACGCACCATCGTTGTCATATTGCTTTGCATGATCGTAGGACAGCTTGCATGACGTTTTCATGGCTTGTCCGTTTTTTGATGTCATTTGCTAGGCTAGATCGTTTCACATCCCGGTATCCTACCAGAAGCATTCATATGAAGTCATATTTTTGTTCTAGGTATCGAGTTGTAAGTAAATAAAAATGTGATGATTTTCATTATTAGAGCATTGTCCCCTGTGAGAAAAGGATGATGGAAGCTATGAATCCCTCACAAGTTGGGATGAGTCTCCGGACATTACAAAAAATAAAAGAGGCTAGCTAAGCCCAAATAAATAAATAAAATAGGCCAAAGATACCCACAAAAATAAAAAATGAAAAAAATGAAAAATGAAAAAATGAGAGAAAGAGAGAAGGGACAATTACTACTATCTTTTTCCACACTTGTGCTTCAAAGTAGTGTTGGAAATATGCCCTATAGGCAATAATAAAATGGTTATTATTAAATTTCCTTGTTCATGATAATTGTCTATTATTCATGCTATAATTGTGTTAACCGGAAACCGTAATACATGTGTGAAAACATAGACCACAACATGTCCCTAGTGAGCCTCTAGTTGGCTAGCTCGTTGATCAATAGATGGTCACAGTTCCATGACCATGGACATTGGATGTCGTTGATAACGGGATCACATCATTAGGAGAATGATGTGATGGACAAGAGCCAATCCCAAGCATAGCACAAGATCGTATAGGTCGTCTGCTAAAGCTTTTCTAATGTCAACTATCATTTCCTTAGACCATGAGATTGTGCAACTCCCGGATACCGTAGGAATACTTTGGGTGTGCCAAACGTCACAACGTAACTGGGTGGCTATAAAGGTACACTACGGGTATCCCCAAAAGTGTCTGTTGGGTTGGCACGAATCGAGACTGGGATTTGTCACTCCGTGTGACGGAGAGGTATCTCTGGGCCCACTCGGTAAGACATCATCATAATGAGCTCGATGTGACTAAGGAGTTAGCCACAGTATGATGTGTTACGGACCGAGTAAATAGAGTTGCTATTAACGAGATTGAACAAGGTATAGAGATACCAACGATTGACTCTCGGGCAAGTGTCATACCAATAAACTAAGGGAATTATTTACGGGATTGACTAAATCCCCGACATCATGGTTCATCCAATGAGATAATCATGGAGCATGTGGGAGCCAACCTGGGTATCCAGATCCCGCTGTTGGTTATTGACCGGAGAGGTGTCTCGGTCATGTCTACGTGTCTCCCGAACCCATAGGGTCTAGACACTTAAGGTTTGATGACGCTAGGGTTATAGGGAAATAGTGTACGTGGGTACCGAAGGTTGTTCGGAGTCTCGGGTGAGATCTTGGACATCATGAGGAGTTCCGGAATGGTCCGGAGGTAAAGATCCATATATCGGAAGTGAGGTTTTTGTCACCAGAAGTGTTTCAGGCATTACCGGGAACATATCGGGACCACAGAAGGGTTCCGGGGGTCCACCAAGTGGGGCCACCAGCACCAGAGGGCGTCATGGGCCGCAAGTGGGAGGGAACCAGCCCCTAGGTGGGATGCTGCACCCTCACAAGGGCCCAAGGCGCAGCACAAGAGGAGACCGAGGCAAACCCTAGCCCAGATGGGCCTAAGGCCCACCTAGGGCGCCGCCCCTCCCTCTCTCCCTCTCGCCGTCGCACCAGATGCCATCAGGGCTAGCCGCCAGGCCTAGGGTGGGAACCTAGGGGTTGCGCCCTCCCTCCTCCTCCTCCTATATATAGTGGGGGCTTTGGGGCTGCCAGACACACGCATCTCTCTCTCTCTCTCTCTCGGCGCAGCCCTACTCCTCCTCCTCCTCGTCCCCCGTAGTGCTTGGCGAAGCCCTGCCGGAGTACCATGCAGCTCCACCGTCACCACGCCGTCGTGCTGCCTGAGCTCTCCCTCAACCTCTTCTTCCTCCTTGCTGGATCAAGGCGTAGGAGACGTCACCGGGCTGCACGTGTGTTAAACGCGGAGGCGCCGTTATTTGGCGCTTAGATCGGAATCCACCGCGATCTGAATCGCTGCGAGTACGACTCCATCAACCGCGTTCTTGTAACACTTCCACTTTGCGATCTTCAAAGGTATGAAGATGCACTCTCCCTTTGCTCGTTTGCTGGTATCTCCATAGATTGATCTTGGTGACACGTAGGAAATTTTTGATTTACTACTACGTCTCCCAACAAGTAGCACCATGAGCTAGGTCTATGCGTAGAATCTATGCACGAGTAGAACACAAGTTGTTGTGTGCGTCGATCTTGTTAATTTGCTTACCGTTGCTAGTCTTATCTTGATTCAGCGGTATTGTGGGACGAAGCGGCCCGGACCAACTTCACATGTACGCTTACGTGAGACCGGTTCCACCGCTTGACATGCACTTGTTGCATAAGGTGGCTAGCGGGTGTCTGTCTCTCCCACCTTAGTCGGATCGGATTCGATGAAAAGGGTCCTTATGAAGAGTAAATAGCAATTGGCATATCACGTTGTGGTTTTGCCGTAGGTAAGAAACGTTCTTGCTAGAAACCTATAGCAGCCACGTAAAAACTTGCAACAACAAATTAGAGGACGTCTAACTTGTTTTTGCAGCATATGCCTTGTGATGTGATATGGCCAAAGGATGTGATGTGATGCATTGTGATGTATGAGATTGATCATGTTCTTGTAATAGGCTTGACGACTTGCATGTCGATGAGTATGACAACCAGCAGGAGCCATTGGAGTGTCAATCATAAATGCCATGTAATTACTTTACTTTATTGCTAATCGTTAGCCATAGTAGTAGAAATCATAGTTGGCGAGACAACTTCATGAAGACACGATGATGGAGATCATGGTGTCATGCCAGTGACAGTGATGATCATGGTGCCCCAAAGATGGAGATCAAAGGAGCAAGATGATATTGGCCATATCATGTCACTATATTGATTGCATGTGATGTTTATCATTTTTACATCTTATTTGCTTAGAACAACGGTAGCTAAATAAGATGATCTCTCACTAAAATTTCAAGAGATGTGTTCACCCTAACTGTGTGCCGCTGCTAAGGTTTGTTGTTCCGAAGCACCACGTGACGATTGGGTGTGATAGGCTCTAACGTTCGCATACAACGGGTGTAAGCCAAATTTACACACACAGAACACTTAGGTTGACTTGATGAGCCTAGCATGTACAGACATGGCCTCGGAACACGGAAGACCGAAAGGTCGAACATGAGTCATATAGAAGATACGATCAACATGGAGATGTTCACCATTGATGACTAGTCCGTCTCACGTGATGATCGGACACGGGCTAGTCGACGTGGATCATGTGTCACTTAGATGACTAGAGAGATGTCTATCTAAGTGGGAGTTCATTAAATAATTTGATTATGTGAACTTAATTATCATGAACTTAATCTAAAATTGTCTTTACAATCTATATTGTAGATCCAATGGCCAACGCTAATGTCACCCTCAACTTCAACGCGTTCCTAGAGAAAACCAAGCTGAAAGACAATGGAAACAACTATGCGGACTGGGTCCGTAGCTTGAGGACCATCCTCATAGCTTCCAGGAGATTATATGTCCTTGATGCACCGCTAGGTGACACACCCGTTTTCCCAGCAACTCAATGTTGGAAATATGCCCTAGAGGCAATAATAAAATGGTTATTATTGTATTTCCTTGTTCATGATAATTGTCTATTGTTCATGCTATAATTGTGTTAACCGGAAACCATAATACATGTGTGAATACATAGACCACAACATGTCCCTAGTGAGCCTCTAGTTGACTAGCTCGTTGATCAATAGATGGTCACGGTTTCATGGCCATGGACATTGGATGTCATTGATAACGGGATCACATCATTAGGAGAATGATGTGATGGACAAGACCCAATTCTAAGCATAGCACAAGATCGTGTAGTTCGTTTGCTAAAGCTTTTCAATGTCAAGTATCGTTTCCTTAGACCATGAGATTGTGCAACTCCCGGATACCGTAGGAATGCTTTGGGTGTGCCAAACGTCACAACGTAACTGGGTGGCTATAAAGGTGCACTACGGGTATCTCCGAAAGTATCTGTTGGGTTGGCATGAATCGAGACTGGGATTTGTCACTCCGTGTGACGGAGAGGTATCTCTGGGCCCACTCGGTAAGACATCATCATTATGAGCTCAATGTGACTAAGGAGTTAGTCACGGGATGATGTATTACGGAACGAGTAAAGAGACTTGCCGGTAACGAGATTGAACAAGGTATGGGGATACCGACGATCGAATCTCGGGCAAGTATCATACCGATAGACAAAGGGAATTGTATACGGGATTGATTGAATCCTTGACATCGTGGTTCATCCGATGAGATCATCGTGGAGTACGTGGGAGCCAACATGGGTATCCAGATCCCGCTGTTGGTTATTGACCGGAGAGGTGTCTCGGTCATGTCTACGTGTCTCCCGAACCCGTAGGGTCTACACACTTAAGGTTCGATGACG
Source organism: Hordeum marinum (assembly GCA_022496015.1). Lineage (NCBI taxonomy): Eukaryota > Viridiplantae > Streptophyta > Magnoliopsida > Poales > Poaceae > Hordeum > Hordeum marinum. The sequence continues at coordinate 524,472,727 of CM039678.1, forward strand.
CTAGGGTTATAGGGAAAAGGTATACGTGATTACCGAAGGTTGTTCGGAGTCCCGGATGAGATCCCGGACGTCACGAGGAGCTCCGGAATGGTCCGGAGGTAAAGATTGATATATAGGAAGTCCAGTTTTGGTCACCGGAAAGTTTTCGGGCTCATCGGTAGTGTACCGGGAGTGCCGGGAGGGTGCCGGATGACCCCCGGGAGGGGTGTGACGACCAAAGGACCACATGGGCTGTTAGATAAAGTGTGCCAGCCCTTATTGGGCTGGGCAAGACTTTTGCTAAAGGCCCATGCGGCTGGAGATAAGGAGATAAGGCAAAAAGGATTTAAAAGGAGGAGATCCACCTCCCTTGTGGGAGGTGGACTCTCCCTTTAATTCGGCCGGCCATCTCCTCTTTGGAGTAGAGGCCAAGCCAGCCCTCCACGTCCCTCCTCCTATATATACTTGAGGTTTTGGATGTTTTGAGACAAGATTTGATCTCTCTCTCTCACGGCGAAGCCCTACCTCTCTTCTTCCTCCTCCGCAGCGCTTAGGCGAAGCCCTGTCGGAATACCTTGCTACTCCACCACCACCACGCCGTCGTGCTGCTGTTGGAGCCCTTCCCCAACCTCTCCTTCCTCCTTGCTGGATCAAGGTGTTGGAGACGTCACCGGGCTGCACGTGTGTTGAACGCGGAGGTGCCGTCCGTTCGGCACTTGATCGGATCTACCGCGATCTGAATCGCTGCGAGTACGACTCCATCAACCGCGTTCTTGTAACGCTTCCGCTTAGCGATCTTCAAAGGTATGAAGATGCAATCTCTCCCCTCTCGTTGCTGGTTTCTCCATAGATAGATCTTGGTGAACGTAGGAAAATTTTGATTTACTACTACGTCTCCCAACAGTGGCATCATGAGCTAGGTCTATGCGTAGAATCTATGCACGAGTAGAACACAAAGCAGTTGTGGGCGTCGAGTTTGTTAATTTGCTTGCCGCTACTAGTCTTATCTTGATTCGGCGGTATTGTGGGATGAAGCGGCCCGGACCAACTTTACACGTACGCTTACGTGAGACCGGTTCCACCGCCTGACATGCACTAGATGCATAAGGTGGCTAGCGGGTGTCTGTCTCTCCTACCTTAGTCGGATCGGATTCGATGAAAAGGGTCCTTATGAAGGGTAAATAGCAATTGGCAAATCACGTTGTGGTGTTGACGTAGGTAAGAAACGTTCTTGCTAGTAACCTATAGCAGCCACGTAAAAACTTGCAACTACAAATTAGAGGACGTCTAACTTGTTTTTGCAGCATGTGCCTTGTGATGTGATATGGCCAAAGGATGTGATGTGATGCATTGTGATGTATGAATTGATCATGTTCTTGTAATAGGATTCACGACTTGCATGTCGATGATTATGACAACCGGCAGGAGCCATAGGAGTTGTCTTATTTATTGTATGACCTGCGTGTCAATCATAAACGCCATGTAATTACTTTACTTTATTGCTAAGCGTTAGCCATAGTAGTAGAAGTAATAGTTGGCGAGACAACTTCATGAAGACACAATGATGGAGATCATGATGATGGAGATCATGGTGTCGTGCCGGTGACAGTGATGATCATGGTGCCCCGAAGATGGAGATCATAGGAGCAAAATGATATTGGCCATATCATGTCACTATATTGATTGCATGTGATGTTTATCATGTTTACATCTTATTTGCATAGAACGACGGTAGTAAATAAGATGATCTCTCAATAAAATTTCAAGAAAGGTGTTCACCCTAACTGTGCACCGTTGCTAAGGATCGTCGTTCCGAAGCACCACGTGATGATCGGGTGTGATAGGTTCTAACGTTCGCATACAACGGGTGTAAGCCAGATTTACACATGCGAAACACTTAGGTTGACTTGACGAGCCTAGCATGTACAGACATGGCCTCGGAACACGGAAGACCGAAAGGTCGAACATGAGTCGTATAGAAGATACGATCAACATAGAGATGTTCACCATGGATGACTAGTCCGTCTCACGTGATGATCGGACACGGGCTAGTTGACATGGATCATGTATCACTTGGAAGACTAGAGAGATGTCTATCTAAGTGGGAGTTCATTAATAATTTGATTAAATGAACTTAATTATCATGAACTTAGTCTAAAAATGTCCTTGCAAATTATGTCGTAGATAGCTCGCGCTGTAGCTCCCCAGTTTTATTGATACAATCCTAGAGAAAAGTAAGTTGAAAGTTGATGGTAGCAATAATGCGGACTGGGTCCGTGATCTGAGGATTGTCCTCATTGCTGCACAGAAAGCTTATGTTTTTGATGTACCGCTAACTGCATCACTCCCTCAAGCGTTGTCTGTAGATGTTGTGAACATATGACAGGCACTTTTTGATGACTACGTGATAGTTCAGTGCGTCATGCATTACGGCTTAGAATTGAGGCTTCAAAATGTTTTGAACGTCACAGAACATATGAGATGTTCTAGGAGCTGAGATTGTGATCTCAAGCTCGTGCCTATGTTGAGAGGTATGAGACCTCCAACAAGATTCTTTGCCTGCAAGATAAAGGAGAATAGCTTAATCGGTGAGCGTGTTCTCAGATTGTCTGGGTGCTACAATCACTTGAATCAAGTGGGAGTTAATCTTCCAGATGAGATAGTGATTAATGCAGTTCTCCAAGTCACTGCCACCAAGCTACTAGAGCTTCGTGATGAACTATAACATGCCAGGGATGGATAAGATGATCCCTGAGTTGTTCGTGATGTTTGACACCACGAAGGTAGAAATCAATAAGGAGCATCAAGTGTTGATGGTTAAGTGAAAACCACTAGTTTCAAAAGGGGCAAGGGCAAGAAGGGAAAAACTTCAGGAATGGCAAGCCAGTTGTTGCTCTAGTGAAGAAACCCAAGGTTGAGCCCGAACCCGAGACTAAGTGCTTCTGTTATGAGGAGAATGTTCGCTGAAGCGAAAAAACCCTAGATGATTGGTAGATAAGAAGGCTGGTAATGTCAATGGAAGTATATTTGATATACGTGTTAGTGATGTGTACCTTGCTGGTACTCCTAGTAGCACCTGGGTATTATATACCGGTTCGGTTGCTAAGTGTTAGCAACTCGAAATAAAAGCTACGGAGTAAATGGAGACTAGCTAGGTGAAAGGTGACGATGTGTGTTGGAAGTATTTCCAAGATTGATGTGATCACCATCGCACGCTCTCTCTACCTTCAGGATTTGTGATAAACCTAAATAAATGTTATTTGGTGTTTGCGTTGAGCATAAACGTGATTAGATCATGATTAGTGCGATACGGTTATTCATATAAGTTAGAGAATAATGGTTATTCTGTTTACATGGATAATGCCTTCAATGGTCATGCACCCACTCGAAATGGTTTATCGAATCATGATCGTAGTAGTACACATATTCATAACATTGGTACCAAAAGATACAAAGTTAATAATGATAGTACCACATGCTTGTGGCACTGCCACGTAATGTCATATTGGTATAAATCGCATGAAGAAACTCCATGATGATGGATGTTTTTTGACTCACTCGATTTCGAATCGGTTGAGACATGCGAGCCATGCCTCTTGGGCAAGATGACTGAGACCCCGTCATCCAATATGATGGAGCGGGCAAGTGGCTTATTGGAATTAATACATGTTGATGTATGTGGTCCAATGAGTGTTGAAACACACAGTGGATATCGTTGTTTTTCTTTACCTTCACTGATGTTTTGAGTAAATATGGGGATATTTACTTAATGAAACACGAATCTGAAATGTTTGAAAGGTTCAAGGAGTTTCAGAGTGAAGTTAAAGATCATCGTGACAAGAAGATAAATGTCTATGATATGATCATGGAGGTGAATATCTAAGTTACGAGTTTGGTATGCAATTTTAGACAATGTGGAAATTGTTTCACAGCTCACGCCTCCTGGAACACCATAGTGTGATGGTGTGTTCGAACGTCGTAGTCGTGCTCTATTGGATATAGTGAGTACTATGATGTCTCTTATCGTTTTACCACTATCGTTATGGGGTTATGCATTAAAGACAAATCCATTCACTTTAACAGGGCACCATCTAAGTCTGTTGAGATGACACCGTGAGAATTATGGTTTGACAGAAGCCTAAGCTGTCATTTCTTAATGTTTGGGGCTGCGACGCTTATGTGAAAATGGGTTTTTCACCTAGCGAGCTCGAACTCAAAGCAGACAAATGCATCTTCATAGAATACCCTAATGAGACATTGGGTATACCTTCTATCTCAGATCCAAGCGCAAAAGGTGTTTGTTGCTAAGAACGGGTCCTTTTTGAGAAAGAGTTTCTCTCGAAAGAATTGAGTGGGAGGAAGATAGAACTTGATAAGGTTGTTGAACCTTTGTTTCAACCAGAGAATAGCGCAACACAGAAAGATGTTTCTGTAGAGCCTACTTAGTTGAAAAGGAAGTTAATGATGATGATCATGAAGCTTCGGATCAAGTCACTATCGAACCTCGTAGGTCGACAAGGACGCGTACTGCTCCTGAGTAGTACGACAACCCTGTCTTGGAAATCATGTTGTTGGACAACGATGAACCTACGAACTATGGAGAAGCGATGGTGGGCCCGGATTCCAACAAATGGCTAGGAGCCATGAAATCCGAGAAAGGATCCATGTATGAAAACCAAGTATGGACTTTGGTAGACTTGCCTGTTGAATGGCGGGTCATTGAGTACAAATGGACCTTTGAGATAAACATAGACGCTAATGGTGAAATGTCACCGTTTATAAAGCTCGACTTGTCGCAAAGAAGTTTCCGCCAAGTTCAAGGAGTTGACTGCAATGAGATTGTCTCATCTGTAGCGATGCTAAAAGTCTATTAAAATTTTGTTAGCAGTTGCTGCATTTTTCGATTATGAAATCTGGCAGATGGATGACAAAACAAGGTTTCCGTAATGGTTTCTGTGAGGAAGAGTTGTATGTGATACAACCAGAAGGTTTTGTCAATCCTAAGGATGCTAATAATATGCAAACTCCAGCGATCCTTCTATGGACTGGAGCAAGCATCTCGGAGTTGGAATATATGCTTTGATGAGGTGATCAAAGTGTTTAAGTTTATACAAAGTTTATGAGAAACTTGTATTTGCAAGAAAGTGAGTGGGAGCACTATGGAATTTCTTATAAGAATATGTAGTTGACATATTATTGATCGGAAATGATGTAGAATTTCTGGAAGAGCATGAAGGGTTGTTTGAAAAGTTTTGTTTTTCAAAGGAAGACCCAGATAAAGCTACTATTTTATTGAGCATCAAGATCTATAGGGATAGATCTATTCGCTTGATAAGTTTTTTCGACGAAGACATACCTTGACAAGTTTTTGAAGGAGTTCAAAATAGATGGGTCAAAGAAGGAGTTCTTGACTGTATTGTAAGGTGTGAAATTGAGTAAGACTCAATACCCGACCACGGCAGAAGATAAAGAATAGATGAGTGTCATCTCCTATGCTTTAGCCATAGGCTCTATATAGTATGCCATGCTGTGTACCGCACCTGTGTGTGCCTTGCCATGAGTCTGTCAAGGGGTACAAGAGTAATCCAAGAGTGGATCACTAGACAGCGGTCAAAGTTAGCCTTAGTAACTTGAGAACTAAGGAAATATTTCTCGATTATGGAGGTGATAAAGAGTTCATCGTAAAGTGTTACGATGATGCAAGCTTTAAAACCAATCCGGATGACTCTTAGTAGAAATCCAGCTACGTATAGTGGAGCAGCCATTTGGAATAGCTCCAAGTGGAGCATGGGAGTAGTATCTACAAATATGACATGGAAAGTTTGTAAGGTACACACGGATCTGAATGTCGCAGACCCGTTGACTAAAACCTCTTTCACGAGCAGGACATGAACAAACCCCAGAACTTATTGGGTGTTAATCACATGATGATATGATCACATGGTGATGTAAGTGTTAATCACATGGTGATGTGAACTAGATTATTGACTCTAGTGCAAGTGGGAGACTGTTGGAAATATGCCCTAGAGGCAATAATAAAATGGTTATTATTGTATTTCCTTGTTCATGATAATTGTCTATTGTTCATGCTATAATTGTGTTAACCGGAAACCATAATACATGTGTGAATACATAGACCACAACATGTCCCTAGTGAGCCTCTAGTTGACTAGCTCGTTGATCAATAGATGGTCACGGTTTCATGGCCATGGACATTGGATGTCATTGATAACGGGATCACATCATTAGGAGAATGATGTGATGGACAAGACCCAATTCTAAGCATAGCACAAGATCGTGTAGTTCGTTTGCTAAAGCTTTTCAATGTCAAGTATCGTTTCCTTAGACCATGAGATTGTGCAACTCCCGGATACCGTAGGAATGCTTTGGGTGTGCCAAACGTCACAACGTAACTGGGTGGCTATAAAGGTGCACTACGGGTATCTCCGAAAGTATCTGTTGGGTTGGCATGAATCGAGACTGGGATTTGTCACTCCGTGTGACGGAGAGGTATCTCTGGGCCCACTCGGTAAGACATCATCATTATGAGCTCAATGTGACTAAGGAGTTAGTCACGGGATGATGTATTACGGAACGAGTAAAGATACTTGCCGGTAACGAGATTGAACAAGGTATGGGGATACCGACGATCGAATCTCGGGCAAGTATCATACCGATAGACAAAGGGAATTGTATACGGGATTGATTGAATCCTTGACATCATGGTTCATCCGATGAGATCATCGTGGAGTACGTGGGAGCCAACATGGGTATCCAGATCCCGCTGTTGGTTATTGACCGGAGAGGTGTCTCGGTCATGTCTACGTGTCTCCCGAACCCGTAGGGTCTACACACTTAAGGTTCGATGACGCTAGGGTTATAGGGAAAAGGTATACGTGATTACCGAAGGTTGTTCGGAGTCCCGGATGAGATCCCGGACGTCACGAGGAGCTCCGGAATGGTCCGGAGGTAAAGATTGATATATAGGAAGTCCAGTTTTGGTCACCGGAAAGTTTTCGGGCTCATCGGTAGTGTACCGGGAGTGCCGGGAGGGTGCCGGATGACCCCCGGGAGGGGTGTGACGACCAAAGGACCACATGGGCTGTTAGATAAAGTGTGCCAGCCCTTATTGGGCTGGGCAAGACTTTTGCTAAAGGCCCATGCGGCTGGAGATAAGGAGATAAGGCAAAAAGGATTTAAAAGGAGGAGATCCACCTCCCTTGTGGGAGGTGGACTCTCCCTTTAATTCGGCCGGCCATCTCCTCTTTGGAGTAGAGGCCAAGCCAGCCCTCCACGTCCCTCCTCCTATATATACTTGAGGTTTTGGATGTTTTGAGACAAGATTTGATCTCTCTCTCTCACGGCGAAGCCCTACCTCTCTTCTTCCTCCTCCGCAGCGCTTAGGCGAAGCCCTGTCGGAATACCTTGCTACTCCACCACCACCACGCCGTCGTGCTGCTGTTGGAGCCCTTCCCCAACCTCTCCTTCCTCCTTGCTGGATCAAGGTGTTGGAGACGTCACCGGGCTGCACGTGTGTTGAACGCGGAGGTGCCGTCCGTTCGGCACTTGATCGGATCTACCGCGATCTGAATCGCTGCGAGTACGACTCCATCAACCGCGTTCTTGTAACGCTTCCGCTTAGCGATCTTCAAAGGTATGAAGATGCAATCTCTCCCCTCTCGTTGCTGGTTTCTCCATAGATAGATCTTGGTGAACGTAGGAAAATTTTGATTTACTACTACGTCTCCCAACACTCAAGACGTTATGAACACCTGTCAGTCGTGCTGTGATGATTACTCCCTGGTTCAGTGCGGCATGCTTTACAGCTTAGAACTGGGGCTCCGGAAGCGTTTTGAGTAGCATGAAGCATATGAGATGTTCCAAGAGCTGAAATTGGTTTTCCAAGCTCATGCCCGGGTCGAGAGATATGATGTCTCCGACAAGTTCTTCAGTTGTAAGATGGAGGAAAATAGTTCTGTCAGCGAGCACATACTCAAAATGTCTGGGTTGCACATCCGCTTGTCTCAGCTGGGAGTTAATCTTCCGGATGACTCGGTTATTGACAGAATCCTCCAGTCGCTTCCACCTAGCTACAAGAGCTGTGTGATGAACAACAACATGCAGGGTATGGAGAAGTCCATTCCTGAGTTGTACTCGATGCTGAAAACAGTGGAGGTCGAGATCAAAAAGGAACATCAAGTGTTGATGGTCCATAAGACCACTAGTTTCAAGAAAGGCAAGGGTAAGAAGAATTTCAAGAAGGACGGCAAAGCAGTTGCTGCGCCCAGTAAGCAAGTTGCGCGGAAGAAGACCAAGAATGGACTCAAGCCTGAGACTGAGTGCTTTTATTGCAAGGGTACCGGTCACTGGAAGCGGATTTGCCCTAAGTACTTAGTGGATAAGAAGGCCGTCAACGTTAAAGGTATATTTGATATAATTGTTATTAGTGTGTACCTAACCAGCGCTCGTAGTACCTCTTGGGTATTTGATACCGGTGCAGTTGCTCACATTTGTAACTCCAAGCAGGAGCTGCGGAATAAGCAGAGACTGGTAAAGGATGAGGTGACGATGCGCGTCGGGAATGGTACCAAGGTCGATGTGATCGCCGTCGGCACGCTACCTCTACATCTACCTTCGGGATTAGTTTTAAACCTCAATAATTGTTATTTAGTACTAGCTTTGAGCATGAACATTGTATCTGGATCTCGCTTGTTGCGAGATGGCAACTCATTTAAATCTGAGAATAATGGTTCTTCTATTTATATGAGAGAAATGTTTTATGGTCATGCCCCGCTGGTCAATGGTTTATTTTTGATGAATCTCGAATGTGATGTTACACATGTTCATAGTGTGAGTACCAAAAGATGTAAGGTTGATAACGATAGTCCGACTTACATGTGGCACTGCCGCCTTGGTCATATTGGTGTCAAACGCATGAAGAAGCTCCATGCCGATGGACTTTTGGAGTCTCTTGATTTTGAATCATTTGACACGTGCGAACCATGCCTCATGGGCAAGATGACCAAGAATCCATTCCCCGGAACAATGGAGCGAGCAACTGACTTATTGGAGATAATACATACCGATGTATGCGGTCCAATGAGCGTCGAGGCTCGCGGTGGCTACTGTTATGTTCTCACCCTTACTGATGACTTAAGCATATATGGGTATGTCTACTTAATGAAACACAAGTCTGAAACCTTTGAAAAGTTCAAGGAATTTCAGAGTGAGGTAGAGAATAAAGTGCCCCTGATCTGATTGTGGCGGAGAATATCTGAGTCTTGAGTTTGGCACGCACCTAAGGAAATGTGGAATTGTTTCACAACTCACACCGCTTGGTACACCTCAGCGAAATGGTGTGTCTGAACATCGTAATCGCACTCTATTGTATATGGTGCGATCTATGATGTCTCTTACCGACTTACCGCTATTATTTTGGGAATATGCATTAGAGACTGCCGCATTCACTTTAAATAGGGCACCGTATATGTCCGTTGAGACAACACCGTATGAATTATATTTTCGAAAGAAACCTAAGCTGTCGTTTCTAAAAGTTTGGGGATGCGATTCTTATGTGAAGAAACTTCAACCTGAGAAGCTCGAACCCAAAGCAGAAAAGTGTGTCTTCATAGGATACCCCAAAGAAACAGTTCGGTATACCTTCTACCTCAGATCCGAAGGAAAGTCTTTGTTGCCAAGAATGGATCCTTTCTAGGGAAAGAGTTTCTCTTGAAAGAAGTAATTGGGAGGAAAATAGAACTTGATGAGGTAATTGTACCTCCACTCGAACCGGAGAGTAGCGCAGCACATGAAGTTGTTTCTGTGGAGCCTGCACCGGGTGGAGAGGAAGTTAATGACGATGATCATGAAACTTCAGATCAAGTTGCTATTGAACCTCGAAGGTCCACAAGGACACGTTCTGCCCCAGAGTGGTAAGACAATCCTGTCCTGGAGATCATGTTGTTGGACAACGGTGAACCTTCGAATTATGAAGAAGCAATGGCGGGCCCGGACTCCAACAAATGGCTTGAAGCCATGAAATCCGAGATAGGATCCATGTATGAGAACAAAGTATTGACTTTGGTGGACTTGCCCGATGATCGGCGAGCCATAGAAAATAAATGGATCTTTAAGAAGAAGATTGACACGGATGGTAATGTGACCGTCTATAAGGCTCGGCTTGTCGCTAAGCGTTATCAACAAGTTCAAGGAGTTGACTACGATGAGACTTTCTCACCCATAGCGATGCTGAAATCCGTCCGAATCATGTTAGCAATTGCCGCATTTTATGATTATGAGATCTGGCAAATGGACGTCAAAACAGCATCCTTCATGGCTACCTTAAGGAAGAAGTGTATATGATGCAGCCGGAAGGTTTTGTCGATCCTAAAGATGCTAACAAGGTATGCAAGCTTCAGTGCTCCATCTATGGGCTGGTGCAAGCATCTCGGAGTTGGAAAATTCGCTTTAATGAGGTGATTAAAGCGTTTTGATTTATACAGGTTTATGGAGAACCTTGTATTTACAAGAAAGTGAGTGGGAGCTCTGTAGCATTTCTCATATTATATGTGGATGACATATTGTTGATGGGAGATATAGAACTTTTGGAAAGTGTAAAGGCCCAGTTTCTCATATTATATGTAAATGTTTTTCAATGAAGGACCTTGGAGAAGTTGCTTATATATTAGGCATCAAGATCTATAGAGATAGATCGAGACGCCTCATATAAGTCTTTCACAAAGCACATACCTTGACAAGATATTGAAGAAGTTCAATATGGATCAGTCCAAGAAGGGGTTCTTGCATGTGTTACAGGGTGTGAGATTGAGTACCACTCAATGCCCGACCACGGCAGAGGATAGAGAAAAGATGAGTGTCATCCCCTATGCTTCATCCATGGGTTCTATTATGTATGCCATGTTGTGTACCAGACCTGATGTGAACCTTGCCATAAGCTTGGTAGGGAGGTACCAAAGTGATCCCCGAGCGGAACACTAGACATCGGTCAAGAATATCCTGAAGTACCTGAAAAGGACCAAGGCCATGTTTCTCATATATGGAGGTGCCGAAGAGCTCGTCGTAAAGGATTATGTCGATGCTATCTTCGACACAGATCCGGACGACTCCAAGTCACAAACCGGATACATGTATATTTTGAACGGTGGGGTAGTCAGCTGGTCCAGCAGCAAGCAAAGCGTCATGGCGGCATCTACATGTGAAGCGGAGTATATAGCTGCTTCGGAAGCAGCAAAGGAAGGAGTCTGGATGAAGGAGTTCATCACCGACCTAGGAGTGATTCCCAATGCATCGGGCCCGATGACTCTATTCTGTGACAACACTGGAGCTATTGCTCTTGCGTAGGAGCCTAGGTTTCACAAGAAGACAAGACACATCAAGCGCCGCTCCAACTCCATTCGTGATTACATTCAGGAAGGAGATATAGATATTTGTAAAGTACATACGGCTTTGAATTTCGAAGATCCGTTGACTAAACCTCTCTCACGAGCAAAACATGATCAACACCAGAACTCTATGGATGTTCGATACATCACAATGTAACTAGATTATTGACTCTAGTGTAAGTGGGAGACTGTTGGAAATATGCCCTAGAGGCAATAATAAAATGGTTATTATTATATTTCCTTGTTCATGATAATTGACTATTATTCATGCTATAATTGTATTAACCGGAAACCGTAATACATATGTGAATACATAGACCACAACATGTCCCTAGTGAGCCTCTAGTTGGCTAGCTCATTAATCAATAGATGGTCACGGTTTCATGACCATGGACATTGGATGTCCCTGATAACGGGATCACATCATTAGGAGAATGATGTGATGGACAAGACCCAATTCTAAGCATAGCACAAGATCGTATAGTTCGTCTACTAAAGCTTTTCTAATGTCAAGTATCATTTCCTTAGACCATGAGATTGTGCAACTCCCGGATACCGTAGGAATACTTTGGGTGTGCCAAACATCACAACGTAACAGGGTGGCTATAAAGGTACACTACGGGTATCCCCGAAAGTGTCTGTTGGGTTGGCACGAATCGAGTCTGGGATTTGTCACTCTGTGTGACGGAGAGGTATCTCTGGGCCCACTCGGTAAGACATCATCATAATGAGCTCGATGTGACTAAGGAGTTAGCCACGGGATGATGTGTTCTGGAACGAGTAAAGAGACTTGCGGGTAATGAGATTGAACAAGGTATAGAGTTACCTACGATCGAATCTCGGGAAAGTGTCATACCGGTAGACAAAGGGAATTGTATACGGGATTTATTGGATCCCCGACATCGTGCTTCATTCGATGAGATAATCGTGGAGCATGTGGGAGCCAACATGGGTATCCAGATCCTGCTGTTGGTTATTGACCGGAGAGGTGTCTCGGTCATGTCTACGTGTCTCTTGAACCCATAGGGTCTACACACTTAAGGTTCGATGATGCTAGGGTTATAGGGCAATAGTATACGTGGTTACCGAAGGTTGTTCGGAGTCCTAGATGAGATCCCGGACATCACGAGGAGTTCCGAAATGGTACGGAGGTAAAGATTCATATATAGGAAGTGAGGTTTTGGTCAGCGGAAGTGTTTCGGACATTACCAGGAACGTACCGGGACCACGGAAGGGTTCCGGTGGTCCACCAAGTGGGGCCACCAGCACCAGAGGGCTTCATGGGCCGCAACTGGGAGGGAACCAACCCCTAGGTGGGCTGCTGCACCCCAACAAGGGCCTAAGGCGCAGCACAAGAGGAGAGGGGGGGCAAACCCTAGCCCAGATGGGCCTAAGGCCCACCTAGGGCGCCGCCCCTCCCTCTCTCCCTCTGGCCGCTACACCGGATGCCATCTGGGCTGGCCTCTGCCCTAGGGTGGGAACCCTAGGGGCTGCACCCTCCCTCCTCCTCCTCCTCATCCTATATATAGTGGGGTTTTTGGGGCTGCCAGACACACGCATCTCTCTCTCTCTCGGCGCAGCCCTACTCCTCCTCCTCCTCGTCCTCCGTAGTGCTTGGTGAAGCCCTACCGGAGTACCACACAGCTCCACTGTCACCATGCCATTGTGCTACCGGAGCTCTCCCTCAACCTTTCCTTCCGCCTTGCTGGATCAAGGCGTAGGAGACGTCACCGGCTGCACGTGAGTTGAACATGGAGGCGCCGTTGTTCGGCGGTTAGATCGGAATCCACCACGATCTGAATCGCTGCGAGTACGACTCCATCAACCGCGTTCTAGTAACGCTTCCATTTGAACATCTTCAAAGGTATGAAGATGCACTCTCCCTTTGCTTGTTTCCTGGTTTCTCCATAGATTGATCTTGGTGACACGTAGGAAAATTTTGATTTACTACTACGTCTACCAACAAGTAGCACCATGATCTTCATGATAGAGAGTCTCCTATTTTGTCACTTTCATATAACTAGTGAAATTTTTTGCACGATCACTTAGTTTTCTTTTTGAGCTTTGATACACTTATAGCTCTAAGTGCATTCGTTGCATGGCAATCCCTACTCATGTCTATTGATGGGCATCTCCATAGCCCGTTGATACGCCTAGTTGATGTGAGATTATCTTCTCCTTTTACCTCATCACCTCCACCATATTCTATTCCACCTATAATTCTATATCCATGGCTCACGCTCATGTATTGCGTGAGAGTTGAAAAGGTTTGAGAACATAAAAAAAGTGTGAAACAATTGCTTGACTTGTCATCGGGGTTGTGCATGATTTAGATACTTTGTGCGGGGAAGATGGAGCATAGCCAGACCTTATGATTTTGTACAGATAACTTTCTAAGGCCATGTTATTTTCAAAGGACACAATTGCCTTGTTGGTGTGCTCTAAGTATTACTGTTTTTATGTCAATATAGACTATTGCTTTGAATCACTCGTGTCTTAATATTCATGCCATGATTAGATTATATGATCAATATTATGCTAGGTAGCATTCCACATCAAAAATTATCTTTTTTATCATTTACCTACTCGAGGACGAGCAGGAATTAAGCTTGGGGATGCGGATACATCTCCGTTGTATCTATATTTTTTGATTTTTTCATTCCATTACTCTACAGCTTTCATATACTTTTGGCAACTTTTTATACTATTTTTGGGACCAACATATTGATCCAGTGCCCAGTGTCAGTTCGAGTTTGTTGCATGTTTTTTGTGTTGCAGAAAATCCATACCAAACGAAGTCCAAACGGGATAAAAACTTACGGAGATTTTTTCTGGAATATATGTGAATTTTGGGAACTGGGATCAATAGAAGGTGGTGCCCGAGGGGCCCACAAGCCTGGAGGACGCGCCCTGGGGGTAGGGCGCTTCCTGAGGGCTTGTGGTCACCCCTTAGGTCGGTCGGATCTCTCCTTTGGCCGCAAGAAAGATAATTTTGTGATAAAGATCTCCTCAAAATTTCAGCCCGATTGGAGTTACGAATCTCCAGATATTTAAGAAATGGTGAAAGGCCAAAATCTGGGAATGCATAAATAGAAGGAAACAGAGAGAGAGATCCAATCTCGGAGGGGCTCCCACCCCTCCGCTGCCATGGAGGCCAAGGACCAGAGGGGAAACCCTCCTCCCATCTAGGGAGGAGGTCAAGGAAGAAGAAGAAGGAGGGGGGATCTCTCCCCCTCTCTCCCGGTGGCACCGGAACACCGTCGGGGCCAACATCGTGATGGCGATCTACTCCAACAACTCTGTCATCTTCACTAACACCTCCATCACCTTCCCCTATCTATCTACAGCGATCCACTCTCCTGCAACCTGCTGTACCCTCTACTTGAACATGGTGCTTTATGCTTCATATTATTATCCAATGATGTGTTGCCATCCTATGATGTCTGAGTAGATCTATTTTGTCCCATGGGTTGATTGAGGATCATGATTGGTTTGAGTTGCATGTTTTATTATTGGTGTTGTCCTATGGTGCTCTCCGTGTCGCGCAAGTGTGAGGGGTTCCCGCTGTAGGTTGTTGCAATGTGTTCATGATTTGCCTATGGTGGGTTGCTTGAGTGACAGAAGCCTAAACCCGAGTAGGTGGGTTGTTGCATATGGGAGTAAAGAGGATTTGATACCTTATAATGCTATGGTTGGGTTTTACTTTAATGATCTTTAGTAGTTGCGTATGCTTGCTAGAGTTCCAATAATAAGTGCATATGATCCAAGTAGACAAAGTATGTTAGCTTATGCCTCTCCCTCATATAAAATTGCAATAATGATTACCGGTCTAGTTATCGATTTCCTAGGGACAATTCCGCAACTCCTACCAGCACTATTCCACACTCGTTAAACTAACTTAGTTGTTTCTTTATCTTAGCAGCCCTTAGTTTTTATTTCCACGCTCTTTATTATCTTGCAAACCTATCCTATCACACCTACAAAGTACTTCTAGTTGCATACTTGTTCTAGGTAAAGCGAACGTTAAGCATGCGTAGAGTTGTATCGGTGGTTGATAGAACTTGAGGGAATATTTGTTCTACCTTTAGCTCCTCGATGGGTTCGACACTCTTACTTATCGAAAGAGGCTAAAACTGATCCCCTATACTTGTGTGTTGTCAATGGCTTATATAACAAAAAAAACTCGCCGGTCTTTGTTATTTGAAGAACATTTTCTTTGTCAACATCCTTGTCGAATTGATTTATCGTTCGTCTTCATCAAACATACAACCCTCACCGAAATTGTTCAGATATTGCGGGCCGTCATCATCTTCAGGTTCATGCTCTGGGCTCGTGGAGCGTATGATGTCGAACAGAGCCTCTTCTCCTTCTTTGCCGATATTGTCCATAGCTTTTATTTAACTAACCCAGAAAAAAGATAAAAGAATTTAGTATTCAAATTAGGATGCATGCAATCAATAAGGAAAACTGAATCGTCTCAAATATAATCTCGAATAAATCGTCTCGAATATAATCTCGAATACACCTCGAGTATTATCACTAATACATCTCGAATATTATCATATATATAACATCACTAGCTAATACAGATCGAATAGTTCACTCGTGGATCCTGAGGCGCGGGCGGTGGACACCCAAAGAGAAGGAACCATCACAAGATCATAGTTCGGGTGAGATCCCTCAAGAACCTGCCAGGTATTGGAGAACCTGACGTCCAACGCATCCATGTAGCGACGGACGTGCTCATCCTCCTCCCTGACACGGCGACGTACCACCTCCGGCGGGGCCGGCTGCCTCTGCATCGAAAGTGGCCCACGCGAACGCCACCAAACAAGCTCGGGGTCGATGACGGGACCCGGGGCCAGGTTCCTCACCAAGCTGCGCGCCCCTGAAGGTAGCACCTCCCAGTGCCGGCCCGGCGGAGCCCAATTCCGAATGTTTCCCCTCTCAAGCATGACATCATCGTGAACGAGTCGACGACGATGATACGGACCGGGCATCGTTGACTCCGAGAAAAAATTCTTATGAAAAAAAATCCTATATATGCAATGTCATTTTATTAGGAAATTTTGAGCAAAATATCATCTTTTCAATTATAATGTCCCATTCCTAGGTTATAACAACCCTAATAATATTCCTTGCTCAAACAATTCCGAAACTTTTCCCACTTCTATATAGTCCTTGTAACAAATATATATATATATATATATATATATATATATGGTCAACTTTTTCCTATGCAACATTTTAATATGCAAATTTTTTCTGTAATATGATATACAACATTATATAAAATTAAAAAGCAGAAAAAGAAACACTAATTAAGCATATATACTTCTAAAGATCCATTAAAAACAGAAAAACAACATTATATAAAAAAATCTATACCAATTAAACACTAATTAAGCATATGTACTTCTATACATCCATTAAAAAACAGAAAAACAACATTATATAAAAAAATCTATACTAATTAAACACTAATTATAGAACATATGTGTGTGTTCATGCATGTGTGTGTGTGCGGGATCGACAGGAGGGGGCGGCCATGACGGCAGGGCTCACAAGGGGGCGATGACACGCGAGGTCGAGGAGGGGCGGCGATGGCGACGACAAGTTGCAGGGGCGGCGACGGCGACGGCGGGGGCGATGTGCGGAAGGGGCGCGGACGGACGGCAATGGCTAGGTGCATGGGCGCGGCGGCCACGATGTCGAGGTGCAGCGGCGCGGACGGACAGCGGCGTCTAGGTGCGGCGGCACGGACGGACGGCGGCGTCGAGGTGCGGAGAGGCATGGGCGGACGAACGACGACGACGAGGGGCAGGGGCGCACGCGGACGGACGAAAGGCTGATTTGGGGAAATTTTCATAACTGTGGTATATATAGAGGACCCTTTAGTCGCGGTTGGTGGCTCCAACCGTGACTAAAGACCCCCTTTAGTCATGGTTAGAGCCACCAACCGCGACTAAAGGCTGGCTTCCCTCCGCTTAGGATGGATTAAATTCACCTTTAGTCGCGGTTGGTGGCTCCAACCGCGACTAAAGGGGGGATCTTTAGTAGCGGTTGGTGGCTCCAACCGCGATGAAAGACCCCCTTTCATCCCGGTTGGAGCCACCAACCGCGACTAAAGGGTTGTGTGCCAGGCGCGGGGCAGGGTGGATGTTTAGTCCCACCTCGTTAGTCGAGAGGAGCTTGGATCGGTTTATAAGCCCCATTGCGGCTACCGTATCGAGCTCCTCTCTAATACGCAGGCCTTCTAGGCCTACCACACCTCTGGCGCCCCGTGGGCCTACTGGGTCGGACGGGCCTACATCCTAGCCCACCTAGAGTTGAGTTTCTAGTCGTATGCAGGTCATGGCGGCCTAGTAGGCGGGCTTTTTTTGTTGTTTTCTGCTTTATTTATTTTCTTTTGTTTCTAAAGTGAATCTTTTTCTTTATTGAAACATTTTCTTTGTGAATCTTTTTATTTAGGTAAAAAAAAATAAACTTTCTGTTAGCGCTAATAGTTTTCAAATTTGAATAGTTTAAATTTGAATTATTTCAAATTTGTGTGAATCACTAGTTTGTGAATAACTTTACTTCAAAAATAGATTTTTCTGTGCTTCTTTTTTCTTATGTTTAATATTAGTGTGTTTTATCATTATATGATATTTTTTAATTTATTAGGTTATTTAAAAAATAAAATGCCTTTGTAACAGATGATTTTTCGTTCGAAAGCCTAATACTTCGAAAGAGATTATCCATTTTGTACATGAAGTGCGTTCAGTTTTTGTAGTAACCCTCTCAACTTTTTAGCACATGCTATGTGGGTGAAATGATGATACCATGCTAACTTTCAACCTTTTCAGAATTCATTTGTAGTGTTTATCAATTTCACGGCTATTTAGCTCAAAAAAATCAGTAAATGCATGGAAAATAGCAAATGAAGTCAGAAAGGGTTCAAAATTGATGGCGTGGCTTCGAATGGTGCATACTGAAGACACAAAAAGTTTGGAGTTGGAATAAGTTAAAAAACGAAATGCCTTTGTGACAAACGAGTTTTCGTCTGAAACCTTGATACTTCGAAAAAGATTGCCCATTTTGTACATGAAGTGCATTCAGTTTTTGCCGTAACCCTCTCAACTTTTTAGCACATGCTACGTGGGTGAAATAATGATAGCATGCCAAATTTCAACCTATTCAGAGTTTATTTGTAGTGCTTGTCAATTTCACGGTCATTTAGCTCAAAAAAAATCAGTAAATCCATGAAAAATAGCAAATGAAGTCATAAATGGTTGAAAATTGATGGCGTGGCTTTAAATGGTGCATACTGGACGCACAAAAAGTCTGGAGTTGAAATAAGTTTTAAAAAACGAAATGCCTTTGTAACACACGAGTTTTCGTCTGAAACCCTGATACTTCGAAAGAGATTGCCCATTTTATACACGAAGTACGTCCACTTTTTGCCGTAACCCACTCAACTTTTTAGCACATGCTATGTTGGTGAAATGATGATAGCGTGCCAACTTTCAACCTATTCAGAGTTCATTGGCATTGCTTATCAATTTCAGGGTCATTTAGCTCAAAGAAATCAGTAAATGCATGAAAAATAGCAAATGAAGCAAATGGTGCATACTGAATGCACAAAAAGTTTAGAGTTTTAATAATTTAAAAAAATGAAATGCCTTTGTAACACACGAGTTTTCGTCCGAAACCCTGATACTTCGTAAGAGATTGCCCATTTTGTACACGAAGTGCCTCCAGTTTTTGCCATAACCCTCTGAACTTTTTAGCACCTGCTATGTGGGTGAAATGATGATACCGTGCCAACTTTTAACCTATTCAGAGTTCATTTGTAGTTCTTATCAATTTCAAGGTCATTTAGCTCAAAAAAGAGTAAATGCATGAAAAATAGCAAATGAAGTCAGAAAGGGTTGAAAATTGATGGTGCGGCTTCGAATGGTGCATACTGAACACACAAAAAGTCTGGAGTTGAAATAAGTTTTAAAAAATGAAATGCCTTTGTAACACACGAGTTTTCGTCTGAAACCCAGATACTTCGAAAGAGATTGCCCATTTTGTACACGAAGTGCGTCCAGTTTTTGCCGTAACCCTCTCAACTTTTTAGCACATGCTATGCAGGTGAAAGGATGATACCATGCCAACTTTCAACCTTTTTAGAGTTCATTTGTAGTGCTTATCAATTTCACGGTCATTTAGTTTAAAAAAAATCAGTAAATGCATGAAAAATAACTAATGAAGTCAGAAAGGGTTGAAAATTGATGGCCTGGCTTCGAATGGTGCATACTAAAAGCACAAAATGTATGTAGTTGAAATAAGTTTAAAAAAATGAAATGCCTTTGTAACACATGAGTTTTCGTCTAAAACCCTCACACTTCGAAAGAGATTGCCCATTTTGTACACGAAGTGCGTCCAGTTTTTCCCGTAACCCTCTCAACTTTTTAGCGCATGCTATGATGGTGAAATGATAATATCATGCCAACTTTCAACCTTTTCAGAGTTCATTACTAGTGATTATCAATCTTAGAGTCATTCAGCTAAAAAAATCAGTAAATGCATGAAAAATAGCAAATAAAGTCAGAAAGAGTTGAAAATTGATGGCCTGGCTTCGAAAGGTGCATACTGACGTACAAAATACATAAGTACACTACTATTACAAAGATTCCCTCCGGTTTGTCCGAAGTGGGACTTTCCAAATATATAAGCGGGTCACATCCTAGAGTGGGATATTTGGGTGTAAAAAAATTTCTTCGCGTGTGTCCCTTTGCATCGTAACCATGGACAATCTTCATCGTTTAGCTTGATGCTCGGGTCAACATTCACTGTGAAGGGAGAAATTTCATGAAACTTTTCAGAATCTTGTGACATGTTTGTTTTGTCCTCCACTCCCACGATGTTTCTTTTTCCTGAAAGAACTATGTGGCGCTTTGGCTCATTGTATGATGTATTCGCTTCCTTATCTTTTATTTTTATCGGCTTGGTAGATAAGTCCTTCACATAGAAAACATGCGCCACATCATTGGCTAGGACGAATGGTTCATCTGCGTAACCAAGATTTTTGAGATTCACTGTTGTCATTTCGTACTGTGGGTCTTCCTTTATCCCGCCTCTTGTCATATTGACCCATTTGCACCGAAACAAAGGGACCTTCAAACCAAGTCGATAGTCAAGTTCCCATATCTCCTCTATGTAACCATAACATGTGTCCTTTGGCCCATTGTTGCTTGTTGCATCAAAGCAGACACCACTATTTTGGTTGGCGCTCTTTTTATCTTGGGCGATCGTGTAAAATGTATTCCCATTTATCTCATACCCTTTGAAAGTCAATATAGTCGAAGAGGGTAACTTGGACAGCAAGTACATGTCATCTTCAATAGTGTCGTCATGCATGAGACGTGTGCGCAACCAACCGGCGAAAGTCACCGTTTGTTCATGTGTAATCCAGTTGTCAGACTGCTCCGGGTGTTTGGAGCGTATAATATTCTTGTGTTGCTCGATATACGGATCCACCAAGGCGGAACTTTGTAGAACTGTGTAGTGTGCTTGTACCAAAGAATGCCCGTCCCAGCATATTTGTGAATTCTTTCCTAGCGTGCCTTTTCCACCCAGTCTGCCCTCATGCCGCGATTCAGGAACACCAATCGACTTAATGTGAGGAATAAAGTCAACACAAAACTCAATGACCTCCTTGTTGGAAATATGCCCTAGAGGCAATAATAAGATGGTTATTATTGTATTTCCTAGTTCATGATAATTGTCTATTATTCATGCTACAATTGTGTTAACCGGAAATCGTAATACATGTGTGAATACATAGACCACAACATGTCCCTAGTAAGCCTCTAGTTGGCTAGCTCGTTGATCAATAGATGGTCACGGTTTCATGACCATGGACATTGGATGTCATTGATAACGGGATCACATTATTAGGAGAATGATGTGATGGACAAGGCCCAATCCTAAGCATAGCACAAGATCGTGTAGTTCGTTTGCTAAAGCTTTTCAATGTCAAGTATCGTTTCCTTAGACCATGAGATTGGGTAACTCCCAGATACCGTAGGAATACTTTGGGTGTGCCAAACGTCACAACGTAACTGGGTGGCTATAAAGGTATGCTACGGGTATCTCCAAAAGTGTCTATTGGGTTGACACGAATCGAGATTGGGATTTGTCACTCCGTGTGACGGAGAGGTATCTGTCTGTTGGGTTGACACGAATCGAGATTGGGATTTGTCACTCCGTGTGACGGAGAGGTATCTCTGGGCCCACTCGGTAAGACATCATCATAATGAGCTCAATGTGACTAAGGAGTTAGCCACGGGATGATGTGTTACGGAACGAGTAAAGAGACTTGCCTGTAACGAGATTGCACAAGGTATAGGGATACCGACGATCGAATCTCGGGCAAGTACCATACCGATAGACAACGGGAATTGTATACGGGATTGATTGAATCCCTGACATCGTGGTTCATCCGATGAGATCATCGTGGAGTACGTGGGAGCCAACATGGGTATCCAGATCCCGCTGTTGGTTATTGGCCGGAGAGGTGTCTCGGTCATGTCTACGTGTCTCCCGAACCCGTAGGATCTACACACTTAAGGTTCGATGACGCTAGGGTTATAGGGAAATGGTATACGTGATTACCTAAGGTTGTTCGGAGTCCCGGATGAGATCCCGGACGTCACGAGGAGCTCCGGAATGGTCCGGAGGTAAAGATTGATATATAGGAAGTCTAGTTTTGGTCACCGGAAAGTTTTCGGGCTCATCGGTATTGTACCGGGAGTGCCGGGAGGGTGCCGGAGGACCCCCGGGAGGGGTGTGACGACCAGAGGACTTCATGGGCTGTTAGATAAAGTGTGTCAGCCCTTATTGGGCTGGGAAATACTTTTGCTAAAGGCCCATGTGGCTGGAGATAAGAGATAGGGCTGAAAAAGATTTAAAAGGAGGAGATCCACCTCCCTTTTGGGAGGTGGACTCTCCCCCTAGCTCGGCCGAACCTCTCCTCCTTGGAGGAGGGGTCAAGCCAGCCCTCCCTCTCCCTCCTCCTATATATACTTGAGGTTTTGGCCCTTTGAGAACAGATCTGAACTCTCTCTCTCTCGGCGAAGCTCTACCTCTCTTCTTCCTCCTCCGTAGCGCTTGGCGAAGCCCTACCGAGATACATTGCTACTCCACCACCACCACGCCGTCGTGCTGCTGCTGGAGCTCTTCCCCAACCTCTCCTTCCTCCTTGCTGGATCAAGGCGTACGAGACGTCACCGGGCTGCACGTGTGTTGAACGCGGAGGTGCCGTCCGTTCGGCACTTGATCGGATCTTCCGCGATCTGAATCGCTGCGAGTACGACTCCATCAACTGCGTTCTTGTAATGCTTCCGCTTAGCGATCTTTAAAGGTATGAAGATGCAATCTCTCCCCTCTCGTTGCTGGTTTCTCCATAGATAGATCTTGGTGACACGTAGGAAAATTTTGATTTACTACCACGTCTTCCAACACTCCTCACTTTCATGGCCCTTTGATATGCTCCCTTCTGGTCTAGCACGATTATGAACATATTTCTTTAAGACTCCCATGAACCTCTCAAAGGGGAACATATTATGTAGAAATACAAGACCCAGAATGGCAATCTCCTCGACTAGGTGAACTAGGACGTGCGTTATGATATTGAAGAAGGATGGTCGGAACACCAACTCTAAACTGGCAAGACATTGCACCAAATCATTCTCTAACCTTGGTAGGATTTCTGGATCGGTTACCTTCTGAGAGGTTGCATTCAGGAATGCACATAGCTTCACAATGGCAAATCAAACATTTTTCTGTAGAAGCCCCCTCAATGCAACCAGAAGCAGTTGCGTCACAATCACGTGGTAGTCATGAGACTTTAGGTTCCGGAACTTTTTCTCTGCCATATTTATTATTCCCTTTATATTCGACGAGAAGCCAGACGGGACCTTTATACTGAGCAGGCATTCGAAGAAGATTTCCTTCTCTTCTTTGGTAAGAGCATAGTTGGCACGACCCTGAAACAGCTTTGGATCCATGCCGTCTTCTCCGTGCATCACGTCGATTGCAGAGCGGACCTCGAGGTCTTTCCAATAGGGTAGGTCCCAAAATATAGATTTCTTCTTCCACATGGGTGCGCGTTTGTCAGCGTCATTCGTAACAAATTGTGTGCCAAGACACTTTCCAAATACTACTTTTAAATCCTTGACAATATCAAGTATATCATCAGCGTACGGTGGCGAGGCTTCTTCCGGTGATCTGCCGCACGTTTGAAATGCTTGCCATTCTTTCTTATGGGATGCCTGCTTTGAAGAAATCGATGATGCCCCATATACACATTCTTCTTACATTTATATAAATATATACTGTCGGTATCATCTAAACAGTGCGTGCATGCGTGGTATCCCTTGTTTGTCTGTCCTGAAAGGTTACTGAGAGCAGGCCAATCATTGATGGTTACAAACAGCAACACATGTAGGTAAAATTCCTCTTGTTCTTTCGCATCCCACACATGTACACCTTTTCCATTCCACAGCTGTAAAAGTTCTTCAACTAATGGCCTTAGGTACACATCAATGTCATTGCCGGGTTGCTTGGGGCCTTGGATGAGCACTGGCATCATAATGAACTTCTGCTTCATGCACAACCAAGGAGGAAGGTTATAGATACATAGAGTCACAGGCCATGTGCTATGATTGTTGTTCTTCTCCCCAAAAGGATTAATGCCATCTGCACTTAAACCAAGCCATACGTTCCTTGCGTCCTTTGCAAAGTCCTTCCATTTTCTCTCGATTTTTCTCCACTGCGATCCATCAGCGGGTACTCTCAACTTCCCGTCTTTCTTACGGTCTTCGTTGTGCCATCGTATCAACTTGGCATGCTCTTTGTTTTGGAACAAACATTTCAACCATGGTATTATAGGAGCATACTACATCACCATGGCAAGAATATTCTTCCTGGGGCGCTCATCCTCAACATCACCAGGGTCATCGTGGCCGATCTTATAGCGCAATGCACAACATACCGGGCATGCATTCAAATCCTCGTACTCACCGCGGTAGTGGATGCAGTTATTAGGGCATGCCTGTATCTTCTCCACCTCTAATCCTAGAGGGCGGACAGCCTTCTTTGCTTCATATGTACTCTCAGGCAATTCGTTGTCCTTTGGTAGCTTCTTCTTTAACATTATCGGCAACTTTTCAAATACCTTGTCAGATACACCATTCTATGCCTTCCATTGCAGCAATTCTAGTATGGTACCCAGCTTTTTCTTGTCATCTTCGCAATTTGGGTACAACCCTTTTTTGTGATCCTCTAACATGTGATGCAACTTCAGCTTCTCCTTTTCACTTGCGCAGTTTCTCTTTGCATCGGCAATGGCCTGACCAAGATCATCAGCGGGCTCATCTGATGCCTCTTCTTCAGCTCCTCCCAGTATTGCCGACTCAGATTCTTCCCCCATTGTTGTACCATCGTATTCATGGAACCCATGGCCAGGATAGTTGTCGTCACCCTCTTCTTCTTCATTCTCTTCCATTAGGACCCCTCTTTCTCCGTGCTTGGTCCAACAGTTATAGCTGGACATGAAACCAGACTCAAACAGGTGGACGTGAATGGTTCTTGAGTTAGAGTAATTTCAATCATTCTTACAGCCAGCACATGGACAATACATAAAACCATCCGCTTGCTTGTTTGCCTCAGCCGCAACCAGAAAATTATGCACGCCATTAATGAACTGGGCAGAGCATCGGTCGTCGTACATCCATTGCCGACTCATCTTCATTACACAACACCGAAAAGACCAACTTAATACAAGTTCATACATAAAGTTCGTACACACTTGTTCTCATAAAACAACATACAAACTCTCTAGCTAAAGCATTTAAATGCAACAACAAATGCGATCAACATCGCAACTAAGGTAACAATTGATCCAACAATATAGTGATACCAAGCCTCACTATCAATGGCATATCTTTTAAATTTTCTAATCTTCAAGCGCATTGCATCCATCTTGGTCTTGTGATCATCGACGACATCGGCAACATACAAATCCAGTTTTATCTTCTTTTCTTCAACTCTTTTTAATTTTTATTTCAAATACTCGTTTCCTTTTTCAAATAAATTTAACTTCTTGACAAGAATATCTATGTCGGTTGGAATTTCCGGCTCACATACCTCCTAGATAAAAATATCTATGTCAACTTGATGGGCATAATTATCATAAACACGAAATGCAACAAAGAATTATAAAAGAGAGTATATACCACATCTGAATTATAAACCGGACGAGGGCCGACAGGGACGGATATCAAAACCATGCCACTATCTACAACAAACAACCTTATAGGTAAGAAAATTATACAAGCAACTAACTAAATCTTACAAACATGATTTTGTTTTATAAAAAGGATAAGAACAAGAGACTCAACAAGGTGGTGCCGGCGACGGGACGGTGCGGGCGATCGATGGTGGTTAGGATGGGGACAGGAAGGCACTAAGTAAACCACACCTACAAATGCAAAGTAAGAAGTTAATTTGAGCTCAAATTGCATAAATCAAATAAACTACCACATACAAACTAAAACCCACAAATCACTATATTTATAGAGCATTCCAAGAGCTAATCTAGCATTGAGAGATGAAAGGACAAAGTTGCTAACCTTTGTGAACACTTGGATGGATGGGGTGCCTCCAAATCTTGACAATTTTGGCAAAAATGGAGGATGGGCTCGGGGAAGAGAGGAGAAACAGAGAGGAGAGGAAAGGGGAAGAACAGAGAGCTCGGGCTGGCCGAAGGGTTTCATATAGGGGACCTTTAGTCCCGGTTGGTGGTTCCAACCGTGACTAAAAGTCTGTCTATAGTCGTGGTTGGAGCCACGAACTGGGACTAAAGGTTACCGTGGGGCCCCAGGCTGACGCCAGCCTGCCACCACACCTTTAGTGCCGGTTCGTGGCACGAACCGGGACTAAAGGTCCGGAACGAACCGGCACTAATGATGCCCGTCACGAACCGGAACAAATGGACACATTAGTGCCGGTTCAAAACCGGAACGGGACTAATGATGTCGACAAGAGGTCTGTTTTCTACTAGTGTACCTGCACTAATTAATTATATTGCAATCCTTTGACGTACATTAGGAATACCCTAACTCTTCATGACATATCTCCCTGGGAAAAAGGGAAAATTATTATATGTGAAAGCCTCAATCTAATGTTGATCTATAGAATCATGGATTTCTTATAATTTGTAAATCCAACGATGCAATTACGTAATACAATCTTGTACACACAACATATATAAATATCTGAGTTAATCAATGCCATTTGATGTATGTCAATATGACAATTTAGATGGTTGTTCATCGAGATTTTGACTTTGTTCCCTTATGTAAGCTACGTACTAACGTCAATTTGTCTATGGTTGATTCTTCATTCCTTCATGCTTATTTCCAAAACTTACTTCTGTGTGTAAAAACAGATAGACATTTTTTCACATTACGTGATGGTTAAAACTTTGGACACATAACATGATTAGCTTATGGTGGCCGGCCATGATGATCTGACATTTCCATTGTGGAGATATTCCGATTCAAGTATAGTATTAGCATCCTAGCTTTCATTCCTTTTCATACCAATTGATTTTAGGTCACTTCGATAATCAAATTTATCGAAAAAATTTACAAATTGCTTAATTTTATCACATTACTACAATTTTAGTTTTTCATACATGTTTGATTCTGCAAGGGTATTGCTATGTCAAGCTATTAGTAAACCCAAAAATGATGAAGTATCGGTTTGACATTTGCCTTACCTGTTTTTGTCTTTTTTTTTGTTTATTCCACCCACCTTTTCTTACTTAAATTGTTAGTTTTCCATAGTTGATTATAAACTAACCACATCAAATCACAATTTATCAAATGTAAACATAGCCTGAAAGAATACGACTATGATTCAAATTATTTGGATGTATTTTATTGCAGAATGACAAATGATTGATGGAATATTATTTATGTTTGCCTCATGTGTTGAAAACTATTACACAACATTAACAATTTCGAGTACATTTAAATTTTATTTACATATTCTCCGTAACAAAAACTCAAGTATAACCATGTATGTATAATGCTAGCCCGTGCAAATGCACGGGTTGACGACTAATTATTCATAAAATAGCTGCATAAATCGCCCAGATGGAGCCCGAAGTAATCATCTTTTCTTGAAAAAAAAAGAGCGGAAGTGCGAAAAAGATGGTGAAACGGAAAGGAAAACGGAAATCGTTCCCACGCACCAGAGCTTTCACTTCCGGCCCGGAGCGTCCCGTCTGCGTTGGCACCAAAAAGGAAAGCAGACTGAGCTGCGCCGATCTTGCAGCAGCAGCCATGGCCGCTCCTCCTCCTCCCTCTCCCCCTCCTCCTGTGGATCAGCAAGTAAGCATCACTGTCATTCTTCACCCGCTGCCTCTCATCTCCTCTGGGTGTTCCTGATCCGGTTTCCCCACTCCCCTCCCTGCAGCTGCAGCCCATGGCGGAAGGGTCGGCGGCGAGCAAGCTGCGCAAGCTGGAGCACCACCACCAGGGCGCCGGCGACGAGACGTCCTTCCGGATGGAGGACCTTCCTGGGGTAACCTCACCACCTCCTCTTTTGACTTATTGTTGTGGTCTTGTGGATCTGTCATCTCATCATGTGTGGTGTGGTCTTCTCCATGGATCTGCACCTCTAGGCCGAAAATTTAGTCCTTTCTTGCTTGCAGGGGCTTCGATTATTGCATTTTTTTTCTTCTCTTGAAGTGACGCGTTGTGTCTAGGGTTTCTTGCTCAACTTGTTTGCTAGAGTAGAGGGCACCCGCTTCCTTAATTTGTTAGAGGAAGGAAGGAATATTGGTACGTCACTTGTGCTGAATATTGGTGGTTCCACATTCCAACTAAAATACATTCTGAAACAGGTTACTGCAAAAACGAACAAGTATACGGCTGGTAAGTAAAAAAACAGTAGCAGAATCGCGCCGAACTGAACCCACATTACACGACACCAGTTAACATGGATACAGGATGGTGCATACAGATGAAAAGGGGAAATCTTTATCTTATTTTGTAGTTTCACATTTCATCTGAATCTTAAAGGGAAACTAGTCCTCTGTTTTCAGAGCAACATAGAGAAAATATACTGAACACTGTACATTTCTCTCTAGGAGCCACATAAGTTGACACAGCAATCTTTTAACGCTACCACAGACATTGGCTCTACACACCTGTAAAAGCATCCGGGAGTAAGTTTGCTAAAGTTAAGATCATAAAACACCCAATAAAAACTCCAAAAGAAGATGCAATTTCCATCTGGTTAGATTTCTCTTTCCAATGTATACACTTTCAGCATTGTGCATTTTGATTTGCAGTAAATTAGTGCCTATTCTGCTCGTCTACCAGTCTAACAGTTCAGGCCCTTGTCGCAGGAGATTCTACCTGTTCTAATGTCATTGCTCCCACTTAAAGAGGCTGTGAGGACCAGCATTGTTTCAACAAGTTGGAAAATGCTCTGGACATTCCACTGCAATCTGTGTTTTTATGGGCCCAATGAAACAGATCATGACACCTTGCCTCCTAACGAATATGATGAAGAGGCAATCTGGGATGCATATGTCGAAACATCGCAAGCTAAGCTGAAAATAAAACGAGATAAGTTCATTGAGGCTGTGAATTGTGTTATTCAATGACATTCTGGTGTAGGAATAAATAAATTCAGCATTATGTGTGGCCTGCACAAGGAGGATTTCGATCATCTTGACAGGTGGATTAGTTTTGCCGCTTTATCCAAGGCGAAGATCCTAGATTTTGACCTAAGATTTCCCATCGAAAGAATCTCACCACTTCCCTCTTGAGGCCTTAGTTGCTCAAGGCAGCTCTTGTGTGCAGTCATTGCATCTCGCTGATGCTTCTATAAAGACACACACAGGCATATGTGGCTTGACACTACTCAGAAGCCTTCTTCTGGTATATGTTGAGATATCTGGAGACTTTGCACGATTTTTAGCAAATTGTCGAGCACTCGAGGACCTAATGATGATCGAGTGCTCCGGTGTAACCAATTTAAGCGTGCCGCACCAACTTGATAAACTTCAACATTTGGTGATTGATAAAATGAATGTCGAGACGGTTGAGTGTCATGCTGCTGAGGTTGCTCATTTTGAGTACCAAGGAAAAGAGATCCCTATAGTACTTCATGGTCGCTCAAGATTAGAGAAGGTGACAATAATGTTTCAAGGCAGCAATGGACTGGCCCGTGTATTCGCTGCAGTTCCAATCATTTTTCAAGTGAAGACACTAGATGTGCAAGCTCAAATATCTGCTTATGATCAGGTTACCTGGTGTCAATTTGTCTATTCTTGTTTGCTTACCTCGTAGTTCTTGAATCTATGTTCTAATGTCATCGTATTTCTCCTTACCATGTGTCAGTTGCAGAAGGTGGCACCAGGACCACGTGGCATGTTTATGCATTTGAGGCACATGACTTGTTTATTAGCTGTCCCCTCTATCGAACCAAGTACCGACACTGGTGTTCTTCAGCTGGTCCACTGTCTGGATCTCGCACCCCAACTGGAGACGTTGCACTTAGACGTGAGTGCCATTTTATTGGTATAGTTACACTTGTACTTGGATTGTTTCTGACGACTGGTTGCTAACGTCCAAATGCAGATGATTTATTCGCTCCATAAGCTTTCGGCACCTGATGATTTGGTGGAGGAGGAAGTACCCCACATGCGTCGCCACGATCATCTCAGGACCGTCTACATCAGCGGGTTCCGGTGTTACACGGCTCAGACTGCGCTGGCGTGCTGTATCCTGGAAAATGCTTGTGTTCTAAAGCACATGAGTGTAGACCCCTGCATCCCGAAGCTATGCCGTTATCAGCGTTATCGGCCTCTATATCAGCATCAAGAGGAGATCATCCCCCCGTCTGTGTATATCGACATGGAGAGAAGATTTCTACCGGGGGTTCGCGAGTGGGCACGATTCTCCTCAGAGCGCTTTGGCAAGGCTATCACCGTCATAGATGCCCCTTCTGAGTGAGCAAGCCTATATCATCTCCCCATCAGTGCACCATCATGCATTTTCGTACACTTGCTCCCTATGTGTTCCAGTGCGCCTTTGCCTACACTTGTTCCCTATGTTTTCTTCGGACTGTAACCTCTGTACTGTGTTATCTTTTTGGATGGATGCTCTTGTGTTGAACTGGCTACTCCCAGTATGCATCCTTTCTACTCTCTTCGTTCCTAAATATAAGGCCAACTCCAACACGTGATCCCATCCGGACGTCCATTTTGCTTGCATTCTGTCTGTTTGGGGTGAACGATGGGGTCGTGTCCGGACCTGCCTGGGATGTCATGGCTGTGCGCCCAACGCGCGGCCGCATCGTTCGGCCGCATCCCCATTTGGGGCGAGCGACGGGGTCGTGTCCGGGCCTGTCCTGGGATGTGATGGCCGTGCGCCTAACGCGTGGACGCATCGTTCGGCCGCATCATGTCCGTCATGGCCAACGTGCTCGTATATTCATATTTATCAATATTTTAAACAAGTTTGCACGTCCAAAATATCAATTGTCTCGAACAAAAATAGTTTTAACAACCCAATCGAAATTGTCTCGAATAAAATAGTTTTACAACCAAATCGAAATTCTCTCGAATAAAATAGTTTTACAACCAAATCGAAATTGTCTTGAATAAAGATAATTAAGTAATACATCTATTGGTTTCCAATGTGATCCCACATGTGCTTAATCAAGTCATTTTGAAGCTGCAAATGAGTGTGTTAATCACGGATTTCACGATGGAATTGAGTAAACTGATCAAACGTGGCCGATTGTTGATGCAGGGGCTCAACATTGTTACCTTGAAAATCAAATCCTTGGTCGAAAATGGAGTCATCACACTCGTCCTCGATGATCATGTTGTGCATGATCACACAAGCAGTCATCACCTCCCAAAGCTTTCCTTCATCCCATGTCAATGCAGGGCTTCGAACGATACCCCATCGGGATTGAAGCACACCAAAAGCACGCTTCACATACTTTCTTGCACTCTCTTGCATTTGTGCAAATCTCTATGTTTTCTCACCTCGGGGGTCGGAGATTGTCTTCACAAAAGTTGACCACTGAGGATATATACCATTAGACAGGTAGTATCCCTTGTTGTAGTGGTGGCCATTGATCTCAAAGTTGACAGGTGGGGAGTGGCCTTGTGCAAGCCTAGCGAACACTGGGAACGCTGCAGCACGTTGATATCATTGTGAGAACCGGCCATGCCGAAGAAAGAATGCCATATCCAAAGATCTTGCGAAGCCACCGCTTCTAATATGACAGTGCATGCTTTCACATGGCCCTTGTACTGGCCCTGTCAAGCAAATGGATAGTTCTTCCACTCCCGGTGCATACAATCTATGCTGCCAAGCATGCCTGGAAAGTCTCTATCGGCGTTGATCGCCAACAGCCTTTCTGTGTCAGCGGCATTTGGCTGCCTCAAGTACTCGGGGCCAAACACTGCTACCACGGCCTTTCAGAAGTTGTACATTGACAGCAGACATGTGAACTCACTCATGCGCACGTACTCATCCACAAGATCGCCTGGAATTCCATATGCAAGTATGCGAATGGCGGCGTGCATTTCTGATAAGAGGAGAATCCAAGCTTGCCAAGGGCATCCGTTTTGCACCCAGAGAATGGGTCATGCTGAACCATTCCCTCACGGATGCGATTGAACACATGCCTTGACATACGAAAATGACGACGAAATTTCTCCGGTTTGAAGAGTGCGGTATTCTCAAAGTAATCAGCATAGAGCAAGGACTGGCCTCTCTCTCTCTGGATGTTCAGGTTGGGTGCACGGCCAGGCACTGACCGCCTGTACCGAGGCCGCTGCCTTTGAATGTGGTCATGAACGACCAGTGTAGCAACCATAATATCTTCGTCATCCGAGGACGAATCATCCGATGAACAAATGAAGTGGTTGAAGAAAACTTCATCTCCACTGTCCATACCTTTGTGGGCAAAGTGTCAAATACCTTGCGGACGTGATGGCGAAGAAGCTGCGAATCACCTCGAGGTAGCGGGGACAGATGGCGGCCGGCTACAGGTCGATCTGTAGCACCCCCCACGGAAGCTGATGTTGCTGATGGGCGTCGTCGGCGGTCGTATCCCCTCTGCGACCGAATTCGACGGTGACGGCCAAAACACCTCCGAACGACGGCCAAAACTCCTACCAAAGGGCGGGCGTGGTGGCGGCCATGGTGAGACGTATTTTGGTATAGACGACTGAGTAGCGAGCAGTGAGAAGGTGTCCGGATAATAGTGACAGCGCGCCGTCAGCAGGGTTGGGTGGGAAGGGGCCGGTGGAGGCTTGAGGGTGAATGAATCGGAAGAGTCACGAACAGACGGGCCAGGGGAGGACAAGGGTGTGCGTCCCGCCCGTCTGCGCTCTGTCCGTTTCTTCCCGAATGTCGCGCAAGTTTGGGCTGGCAATGGATCGAAAACGGACAAAAAACGAACATTTGTCTGTTTGGGGCCACGCGTTGGACCGCGCTATTCGTCCGTTTTACCCCAAAATGGACGCACCCGGACAGGATGGGGTCGCGTGCTGGAGTTGGCCTAAGTCTTTTTATGAATTTCACTATGAGCTACATACGGATATGTATAGACATATTTCAAAACGTAAATTTACTCATTTTGTTCCGTATGTAGTCCATAGTGAAATTTCCAAAAAAACTTATATTTAGAAACGGATGAAGTACTTCCTCCATTCCTAAATATAAGACCTTCTAAAAATTACACTACGGATGATTATAAACATATTTTAAAGTATAGATTCATTCACCTGAATTCCTAAGCTATACAGAACATGTACACAATTTGCCTGTATGTCATTTTACTTGGCTAAACAAGAATGCTCCAAAACAGTACTCGTTTACTAGCGATTTTTCGCTGCAGCGGTTCGAGAAAGGCATGAATTTGTTTTGTTCACTACTATAAAAAAAACTACTAGCAGTCCGCGTAGCGCTGGTGTGGCACATCGTTACTATTAATTGTTAGAAAACGTTGTATGGGAAACAAAAAATTTCCTACGCACATGTAGATCTATCCATAGTGATGAGCATTTACGAGAGGGAGAGTGAATCTACGTATCCTTGTAGATCGCTAATCGGGAAGTGTTAAGAAACGCGGTTGGTGTAGTCGAACGTCTTCACGATCCAATCATGATCCGTCCCGCGATCCAATCATGATCCATCCCACGAACTTGATCCCGATCCGTATCACGAACTTGATCACGATCCTTCCGATCTAGCGCCGAACGGACGTCACAACCGCGTTCAGCATACATACAACTTGATGACGATCTCCGCCGTTTTGATCCAGCAAGAGAGAGCGGAGAGGTAGAAGAGTTCTCCGCCAGCGTGACGGCGCTCCGGCGATGGTGGTGGAGTAATTCCGGCAGAGCTTTGCCTAAGCACTGCAGAAATCCGATCTAGAGGAGAAACTATGCACTGGAGGAACGGGTAGCACGTGGCTGAAAATCTAGTGCAAAACCCTAAAACCCATCAGTATATATAGGAGGAGAGGAGGAGAGCCTTCGCACAAGAGCCAAGGCTCTTTGGATTCGGCCGAACCCACTAGGAGAGGAGGACTCCTCCTCCAATCCTAGTAGGACTAGGATTGCTCCTTTTTTCACCTTTTTTCCACCTTTTCCTATTGGGTTTTTCTTCTCCAGCCACATGGGCCTTGTGAGGGAGTTTTCACCAGCCCACTAAGGGCTGATATTCACTCTCTTACAGACCATGAAGCCTCTTGGGTCGAAATACCCCTCCCGATGGCCTCTCGGTACACTACCGGCACTCCCGGTACACTACCGATGAGCCCGAAACTTTTTCGGCGACCAAAACAGGACTTTCTATATATAAATCTTTACCTCTGGACCATTCCAGAGCTCCTCGTGATGTCCAGGATATCATCCAGGACTCCGAAAAACCTTCGATCACCATCATACATAAATCTATACTACCGAAACGTCACCAAACCTTAAGTGTGCAGACCCTGCGGGTTCGAGAACTATGTAGACATGACCGAGACACCTCTACGGTCAATAACCAATAGCGGGACCTGGATGTCCATATTGGTTCCTACATATTCTACGAAGATCTTTATCGGTCGAACCTCTATGTCAAGGATTCAGTTAATCCCGTATGATGTTCCCTTTGTTCTTCGGTATGTTACTTGCCCGAGATTCGATCGTCGATATCTCCGTACCTAGTTCAACCTTGTTACCGGCAAGTCTCTTTACTCGTTCCGTAATACAAGATCCCATGACTAACACTTAGTCACATTGCTTGCAAGGCTTATTGTGATGTTGTATTACCGAGTGGGCCCTGAGATACCTCTCCGTCACACGGAGTAACAAATCCCAGTGTTGATCCATGCCAACTCAACAGACACCCTCGGAGATACCTGTAGAGCACCTTTATAGTCACCCAGTGACGTTGCGACGTTTGATACACACAAGGCACTCCTCCAATGTCCGTGAGTTGCATGATCTCATGATCATAGGAACATATACTTGACATGCAAAAAACAGTAGCAATAAACTGCCACGATCATATGCTACGTTTGTAGTTTGGGTCTTGTCCATCACATCATTCTCCTAATGATGTGATCTCGTTATCAAATGACATCACATGTCAATGGCTAGGAAACCTTGACCATCTTTGATCAACGAGCTAGTTCACTAGAGGCATACTAGGGACAGAGTGTTGTTTATTTACCCACACATGTAATGTGTTTCCAATTAATATAACTATAGCATGGATAATAAACGATTATCATGAACAAGAAAATATAATAATAAACACTTTATTTATTGCCTCTAGGGCATGTTTCCAACATTAATATAGTTACCAGTAGCGTTGGATGGTCTCGGTACTATTGTTAAATAGTAGTAGTGCGGTCTGTTGCCCAGCGCTACTACTAGTTGTTTGTATTTCGTTCTTGTGTTTTGTATTGTATTTATACGTTGTTATACTAATTTTGATACAATAGCAATTAAGAGATTTTTATATCATTATGATCATGATGAGTTATTATATCAATGGGTGGAGAAAATACGAATCCAATTTAAGTTTATGGATTCAGAGTGACCAAGTTGGATTAGTAGGATGATCGTCCTACTAATACGACTTGGTCACTTTGGATCAATCCACTTGAATCTAATCTGCTTTTCTTCCACCCATTGATATAATAACTCATCATTGTCATAATAACAACTCATCATCATCATCATCGTCATCATCATCATCATAGTCATATAAGAACTGGTCATCATAATAACAACTCGCTGTCATCATCTATGAGTCATATAATAACTCATAATTCTAACAAATTTATCACGTAACTCGTCATCATCATCATAACAACTCATCATCATAATCATAGTCATAACCAACACTGGTTAACTGTTCTTAGCATATGATGAGTACTACCTAGGACCTACCCCTCTCTCTTAGGTAAAATAGCATAAAACAAGTAAACTGGTCCATCTCCATAATGAAGAATGGAGATCCACCCGTCTCCAACTTGTGCCTTGCGCACATTCATGTTGTCGCCAATGGGTTGCGTGCGCGCATTCATTACTCCATTCTTTGATATTGAGTCGTCCATCTTTTAAAGAAATCGAGTATGCATCGAGGTAAGCCGCTGGTGGAGTTGGTCGTAAGCTAACGTGAGTAGTATCCTCGATTCATAACAAAAATTATTTAATCTAGGAGGGGATGGTTATAAATGATTCTTTACCTAATGTTTGATGGTTAAAAGACAGTTATGTAATGGTAATGGTGGGTCATTTTCTTGAGTAAAATCTAATGGCTATAATATTCCAATCTATCAAATGAACGGCCTGATTTTTCTGATTAACGTGGGATTTTTTAGCTAATTCCTCTCTTTTTGACCCGTATTTCGATTTTAGTATATAATAGATGTTATGGTAGGACATGACGAGATTTGATGATTATGTACTAATGTTTCTAATAAAAGTTTTGTCAAGTTTTGTGTGGGTGAAGTGTTCGAAGATCGAGGAGGTATTCATATGAGAAGAATAAGGAGAGGCAAGAGCTCAACCTTAGGGATGTCCAAGGCACCCCAAGTAAATATTCAAAGAGACTAAGCGTCCAAGCTTGGAAATGCCCCGAAAGGCATCCCATATTTTTTCTTCGACAACTATCGGTATATTTTGGTTTTTTATTTTGTTCACATGATATGCATAAATTCTTGGAGCATCGTGTGCCTTTTATTTTCCTTTTAGCAATGCACTATGCTGGTTTGGGAAAGTCCATGATTGATTTATAAAATGCTCTTTGCACTTCATTTATATTTTTTGAGTATGGCTTTATAGAATGCTTTATATGTTTCACTTATATCATTTGAAGTTGGATGCCTGTTTCTCTACATATATAAAACCATTATTTATAGAATGATCTTTTGCTTCATTTATATTTAAAAGAGCATGTCCAGATCTTTTGTAAAAATAATTAAACTCTCATGCCTTACTTATACCTATTTAGAGAGTCAACATAAATTTCATTTACATGATTAGTCATAAAATCCTACATAAAACTTATAGATCACCGAATATGATATGTTTAATTTTCTGCAACAGTTTTACGACATTAAGATAGTAATATGTGGATGCACTAGTAGATGATTGTGGATTAGTAAGAATACTGATGTTAAGGTTTGTGATTCTCGAAGCATGCACGTATAGTCTCTAGTTATGCGATGAAGATTGGAGCATAATTTATCCTTGATTGAAATCCTTTGTGTTGTTGAATCGGGGATGTGTGATGTTTAACTCCTCCCACCCTCCTCCCTAGAAACATGTGAGTAATATTTTGATTTATGATAAAACTAATAAAATTTTGCAATAAGTATATGAGTTTTTTATGACTAATGTGAATCCATGGACATACGCCATCTCACCTATTCATATTTTGCTAGCCTCTTGGTATCGTGCATTGCCCATTCTCATCTCGAGATTCGGTGAGACTTTCGCCGGCACATCCAAACTCCATAACATGATACGGTCTGTTGCACATTGACGTAGCTTGAAACTGCGTCGGTATTTCTTCAAAAAGAAAGGAATGATACAGCATAGCTACGGTAAGTATTTCTCTTAGTTATGAAACCAAGTTTTGTGCGTCGGAAAACACCACCGTGTCCTGTGTCTCCCCATTCTTCCCTCCTTCCTCCTCGGTTTGTTCCAAAGAAAGAAGTGTGCAGAGAGAGATATAGAGCGAGAGGGAGCTGGGCACCAGCGCAAAGAGCAAGCTAGGGCTTGGCGCCAACATACAGTACATGCGAAAAAACAAAGAGAAAAGGACAGGAACTCCAGGAACAAAACAAACTAACCAAACTATCGGGATCACTTGACCTTCGTACTAAATACGAGCAAGATCAGCGACACTAAACTCAACCATCTCGATATTCATTTGTATTTGTAAACAGATGTTGAAATTTATTGAGTAGGTGTGGTATGCACACACTCCCGATGTAACATGCGGGGTATTATCAAGTGTACATGACAGAAGGCACAAAAGATACCAAGCAACGAGGACACTGATAAATCAGGTATTAATGAAGTACTCGGCTCACTGCCATCGACCATGCAAACACGAACAAGCACAGATGCACATACGCACGTACGATAAGCGAGCAGCTACCCTTACCCTTTGGAGCCGGGGAACAGATCAATTATAGGCGTCTCCTCTCCGGTAACACCGGCGACGAGGAGAGACAATACTGTGGGCGCAATCGTCTGGCACCCGCGCCCGAATTTACGCCAGGAATCGTGATCTCCCCCGCTACCATCGTCCCTCTTCTCCTCCGGTGGATACACGCAGCACGGGTGGAGTAACAGTTTGCTGCTATCATAGTGGAACCCCCGCACGGCGCCGCAGCAGGCGTCGCATACCTTCTTGCCGCCCCTGGAACCGGGGACCTTGAACCTGAGCTCTATCTTGATGTTCTTGAGTGACGGGTGCTTGATCTTGGTCCCTTCAGGCAAGGCGCATTGCCTGTGCAAGTTGAAGTTGCATGCATGGCATGTGTACCTCTCGCCCGTGCCCTTCTGATGGCAGCCATCGCACTTGAAGTTCTTCCCGGTCAACTCCAGCGTCAGCTTGTGCTCCGGGTGGGCCGCGTGCTTGCAGGTGGAACTTGACGAACCCATGGATTTGCTCAATGTATCAGCTCAGCTTCTTCTGACACGTAGACAAAGGTTTAGTATCCCAAAGAAAAAGAATAAATACAAAGAAAATAGGATAGCGTATAGGATTTATGCGTTCCAGCAACCCGCATGACTAGGTGGGCAAATGAATCTTGAGTCATGGATCTAGAATAGAGGTCATTTAATCCTATCACTGGTTAATATGTGCCTATTGATGGGGAAAAGAGGAACTATAAGCACGCACGCACCTTGGCACACGTATAGCTGGAAAGAACAAATTAAGAATGTTCGCTCCCCATGCATATAAATTTGTAAACATTTTTCGAGTTTGTGAACATTTGTTTTTTCATTATGTGAGTTCGTGATCTCTTTTCAAATTCAGGAACAGTTTTTAATTTACATAACATTTTTGGAATTCATGAAAGGTTTTCAAATTTGTGAACATTTTTCCAAACTCCCGGATATTTTCAATTTTGAGAATATTTTCTATTTCCAAATTTGTTTCCAGATTTTTGAATATTCGTTGAGTTCAAGATCATTTTTTAAAAATATTGATTTTTTTTCGTATTTAGAATATTTTCTATTTTTTGAACATTTTTTCTGATTTGCAAAACAATTTTCAATACCATGCACATTTTTTCAAATTCGAAATAAATCATGACTATTTTGCAGGCTGGTGGGCCCATCAAAGGAGCAACCTGAGAGATTCCATGCTAGGATTGTTGCTTTTCAGATGCACCAAACAGTTCAGGATTCGATTTAGACCGGGATTAAGCCACTTTCAGGTGGGGCCTCCCGATTTTCAGGTGGGGCCGCTGCTAATTAATCCACCCCTAACTAATCCATGTAATTAAGCCACTTTCCGAAAATCAGGCCTGTTGGAAAATGAGCGTCACAACGCACGCGAGATACCCACTCCCTACAAGTTTAAGGTTTAGACTGAACTTTTTTCATGTACTAATCAGTTAGGGTATCAATCTGTTCCAGGGAGGAAAACCAACGATCAAGTCGCATCGGCCGCGAAAGAAAAAGGAAGGAAACTACTCGACAGGATCATGGAAAGAAAATCGGGACGAGAAAATCGGGTCGACCAACGAGCGTACGCAGCGCTGGCCATGCGTACCAAATGCTGGCCGAGCGTTTCGATATGATCCTAAAACTCGGTGGTTTGGAATTTGCAAAAATAGTTAAGTATTCCTTCCGTTTCTAAATATAATGTTTTTTTCGAGATTCCACTGTAAACCACATACAAACGTTAAAACACTTAATGTTTTTTTTAATGAAATGTTAAAAACACTTTAAGTACTCCTTCCGTATGTAGTTTTTAATGAAATGTTAAAACACTTATATTTAAAAATGGAGGGAGTATAAAAAGATCGCGTATGTATGTATGTACCAACCTGCCACCAAATCCGGCGATGACTGATTTTCCCGGTTGTTTGCTCTTCTCTGCGGCGCAGCGGTGGACGCTCCTGGCGGCGGCGTGTACTGGCGGTGCGGTGGCTGCGTGGTGTGCAGATCTGGTGGTTCGGCGGCGGCACGGCCGAGGACGCTCTCTGTTAATAATGATAAGTAATTAAGTTATCCGTAACGACTAACAAGGAACAATCGAAGAATGACATACCTTACCTGACCTATAACAAAACTAGCAGCAGACTCGTCGCCAATTCTATGGAAGCTAGACAACGGATGGAAAATCAGTCGTAGCCTGTAAATATGAAATATGATAGAGCCTCTACAAGGGAGCCATGTGCTTGTTTATAAGGAAGAGCTGAAGGCAAACCACCACAGCGTAGTTAGCACCCGGTGCCCAGTT
Organism: Hordeum marinum; assembly: GCA_022496015.1. Classification (NCBI taxonomy): domain Eukaryota; kingdom Viridiplantae; phylum Streptophyta; class Magnoliopsida; order Poales; family Poaceae; genus Hordeum; species Hordeum marinum. The sequence continues at coordinate 524,513,180 of CM039678.1, forward strand.
TAGAGTTGACTGCACTGCACACCAACACCTTCCAAGAAAGATCAAAAGATGCCCTCTGAAAGAATCAATGTTCTCATCAGCTGCTGAAGATAGAGTTTCGGTGCACCTTCCTTCTTTTAGATTGGTCCAACTACACTTTCGCCCTTCACCAGTTAGGAAAGTAGAAGAACCCACTTATCCATCTCAGAGAGACCAAACCAGGTACTCCCTCCGTCTCAGTTTACAAGGCATGTACGTAGTTTTAGATTAGCAATTTAACTAGCTAAATATGTATCATATGTGATGAAAATAATATGTTTAGAAACTACATCCTCTTAAGAAACTAATGATATACTTTTTATGACATATAATGCATATTTAGTTAGTAAAATCACAACCTAGAACCGCACGCATGTCCTCTAAACTGAGACGGGGGAGTAGCAAAGAAAGGAGTAGCTTTTGGTTTAAATAAATGGAAGCAGATGGATCAAATTTTGTCTTAGTCGTACTCGGTTTTAAATGAAGCTAGTGCCTTTTTTTCCGAATAGAAGTAGTTGCATCTCATATCCATCATATTCAGGTCCAAACAGTCCAGGATCAATTTGCCGTAAGAAATAACAGTCATGTCTAACATATACATATGGACACTTGATGAAGGAGTTGACTTCATCTTAAAACTGGCTCCCAATGGATGTACTCAATTAATCTTCTTTTCCATGATTGGCTATAGTAATCAACTTGCAGGCTACATATTACGCTGGTACCAAGAAGCAAAAATTGCAATCTCTCGGGAAGGTGAAATGATATAAAAAGTCAATCTACGGATCCTTCTCTTCCTCATAAGGCGACTTCTCCACGTTGCATCCACGCGTGTAACCGTCCACATCCACGTGCCTAGGGTTGCACCTCTCGGGCTTGGCTCCATAAAGATGACGGATTTGAGCGTTCCCATGGATGCATGACCAAGGGTGCTTTAATGTTCGTGCTATGCTGGTCAAATAGTCCATACGGGTAACTAAACGGCTCAAATTCTTGCCAAGCCGGCCTGACTTGACCTAATGCAGCCTATCAAACGCGTCCTTGTTTCCTCCTCAACGAGCAACAACAACCTTTGAACAAAATTGTTGGAAATATGCCCTAGAGGCAATAATAAAGTAGTTATTATTATATTTTCGTTTTCATAATAATCATTTATTATCCATGCTATAATTGTATTGTTTGGAAACACGTTGCATGTGTGGATACATAGACACAACTATGTCCCTGGTATGCCTCTAGTAGACTAGCTCGTTGATCAAAGATGGTCAAGGTTTCCTACCCATTGACATGAGATGTCATTTGATAACGGGATCACATCATTAGGAGAATGATGTGATGGACAAGACCCAAACTATAAACATAGCATATGATCGTGTCAGTTTATTAGTACTGTTTTCTGCATGTCAAGTATCTATTCCTATGATCATGAGATCATGCAACTCACTGACACCGGAGGAGTGCTTTGTGTGTATCAAACGTCGCAACGTAACTGGGTGACTATAAAGGTACTCTACAGGTATCTCCGAGGGTGTCTGCTGGGTTGACATGGATCAACACTGGGATATGTTACTCCGTGTGATGGAGAGGTATCTCAGGGCCCACTCGGTAATACAACATCACAACGAGCCTTGCAAGCAATGTGACTAAGTGTTAGCCACGGGATCTTGTATTACGGAATGAGTAAAGGGAATTGCCGGTAACGAGGTTGAACTAGGTATACAGATACCGATGATCGAATCTCAGGCAAGTAACATACTGGAGAACAAAGGGAACATCATACGGGATTAACTGAATCCTTGACATAGAGGTTCGACCGATAAAGATCTTCGTAGAATATGTAGGAACCAATATGGCATCCAGGTCCCGCTATTGGTTATCGACCGTAGGGGTGTCTCGGTCATGTCTACATAGTTCTCGAACCCGCAGGGTCTACACACTTCAGGTTCGGTGACGTTTCGGTAGTATAGAGTTATGTATGGTGGTGACCGAAGGTTGTTCGGAGTCCCGGATGAGATCCCGGATGTCACGAGGAGCTCCGAAATGGTCCAGAGGTAAACATTGATATATAGGAAGTCCTATTTTGGACGCCGGAAAAGTTTCGGGCTCATCGGTAGTGTACCGGGAGACCACCGGGAGGGGTATTTCAACCCAAGAGGCTACATGGGCTGTGGGAGAGTGAATACCAGCCCTTAGTGGGCAGGTGGAAGTCCCACACAAGGCCCATGCGGCTGGGAGAGAAAACCCAAAGAGAAAAGGTGAAAAAAAAGGCAAAATAGAGAGGAATCCTAGTCCTACTAGGATTGGAGGAGGAGTCCTCCTCTCCTCCTTGATTCGGCCGAACCAAGGGCTGGCCCCTTGAGGGCGGGCCAAGCCTCCTCCTCTCTTCCTCTTATATATACTAGAGGTTTTAGGGGTTTTGCACTTGATTTTTCTGCCACGTGCTACCCTCTCCTCTAGTGCATAGTTTCTCCTCCAGATCGGTTTTCTACAATGCTTAGGCAAAGCTCTACCAAAATAGCTCCACCACCATCGCCGCAACGCCGTCACGCTGCTGGAGAACTCTTCTACCTCTCCGCTCCCTCTTACTAGATCAAGAAGGCGGATATTGTCATCAAGCCGTACGTGTGCTCAACGCGGAGGTGCCGTCCGTTCGGTGCTAGGTCGGGACGGGTCGTGATTGGATCGCGGGATGCTCGGCGATTTCGATCGCGAAGACGTTCGACTACATCAACCGCGTTTCTTAATGCTTCCCGCTTAGCGATCTACAAGGGTATGTGGATCAACTCTCCCTCTCGAAGATGCTCATCTCGTAGATTGATCTTGGTGAAGCGTAGATTTTTTTTTGTTTCCCATGCAACGTTCCCCAACAGTGGCATCATGAGCTAGGTCTATGCGTAGATGAGATCTTAAGTAGAACACAAAGAGTTGTGGGCGTTGATGTTCAGATTTCTTCCTCCCTTAGTCTTTTCTTGGTTCAGCGGTATTGTGGGATGAAGCGGCCCGGACCAACATTACTTGTACGCTTATGAGAGACTGGTTCCCTCAACTGCACTTGGTGCAATAGATAGCTCACGGGTGTCGGTTTCTGATACTCTAGTTGGATCAGATTAGATTGAGGCGGTCCTTGTGAGAAGGGTGAATAGCAATTTGCATATCACCGTTGTGGTTTTGCGTAGGTAAGAATCGTTCTTGCTAGAATACCCATAGCAGCCACGTAAAACTTGCAACACCAAATTTAGAGGACGTCTAACTTGTTTTTGCAGGGTATGTTATGATATGATCTGGCCAATTACATGATGAGATATATGTGATGTATGAGATGATCATGTGATGTATACAATTTCACGACTTGCATGTCGATGAGTACGGCAACCGGCAGGAGCCATAGGGTTGTCTTTAATTATTGTATGACCTGCATGTCAATCATTAAGCACTATATAATGATTTACGTTATCGCTAAACGGTAGCTATCGTAGTATGAGCATGGCGGGCGCGACAACCCCGATGGCGGCATGTTGATGGAGATCATGGTGTCATGCCGGTGACGATGGAGATCATGCCGGTGCTTTCAAGATGGAGATCAAAAGCACAAGTTCATGGCTATATCATGTCACTTATGATTTGCATGTGATGTTAATCCTTTTATGCACCTTGTTTTGCTTAGGACGACGGTAGCATTATAAGGTGATCCTTCACTTAAATTTCAAGATAAATTGTGTTCTCCCCGAGTGTGCACCGTTGCTAAAGTTCATCGTGTCGAGACACCACATGATAATCGGGTGTGATAGACTCTACGTTCACATCCAACGGGTGCAAGCCAGTGTTGCACATGCAGAACACTCGGGTTAAACTTGACGAGCCTAGCATGTACAGACATGGCCTCGGAACACAAGAGACCGAAAGGTCGAACATGAGTCATATAGTAGATATGATCAACATGATGATGTTCACCATTGAAACTACCTCGACTCACGTGCTGATCGGACTTGAGTTGGTGAATTTGGATCATGTATCACTCAGATGACTTGAGGGATGTCGATTTGAGTGGGAGCTTTAGTAATTTGATTAACTAAACTCATTATCTTGAACAATAGTCTAAGTAAACTTTGCATATTTATGTTGTAGATCAATGGCTCACGCAGTAGCACCCCTGAATTTTAATGCGTTCCTAGAGAAAGCTAAGTTGAAAGATGATGGAAGTAACTTTGTGGACCAGGCCCATAATCTGAGGATTATCCTCACGGCTTCCCAGAAGGCATATGTCCGTGATGCATCGCTTGGTGACCAACCCGCCGATCTGTCATCCGAAGACATTAAGAACGCTTGGGAGATACGTTCTGGTGATTACTCAATAGTTCAATGTGCAATGTTGTATGGCTTAGAACCAGGACTTCAAAGACATTTTGAACGTCATGGAGCATATGAGATGTTCCAAGAATTGGAGTTTATCTTAAAGAAGAACGCCCGGATCGAGAGGTATGAGACCTCCGATAAATTCTATGCTTGCAAGATGGAGGAGAACGGGTCTGTAAGTGAACACATACTCAGAATGTCTGGGTATTCGACCCGTCTGGCAGAGTTAGGGATGCCCCTTCCGGTGGAGGCAATCACTGATAGAGTTCTTCAATCATTGCCGCCTAGCTACAAGAGCTTTGTGATGAACTATAACATGCACGAGATGAACAAGTCAGTCGTCGAGCTGCTTGCGATGCTGAAAGTCGCTGAGTCTGAAATCCAGAAAGAACATCAAGTGTTGATGGTCTATAAAACCACTAGTTTCAAGAAGAATGGCAAGGGCAAGAAGGGTAAATCCAAGAAGGGTGGCAAAGCAATTGCTACTCCAGTGAAGAAACCCAAGGCTGGACCCAAGCCAGAAACTGAGTGCTTTCATTGCAAGGGAACTGGTCACTGGAAGCAGAACTGCCCCAAGTATCTGGCTGACAAGAAGGCGGCCAACAAAAAACAAGGTATATATGATATACATGTTATTGATGTGTACCTTACCAAATCTCGTTATAGTGCCTGGGTATTTGATACCGGTTCAGTTGCTCACATTTGCAACTCAAAGTAGGAACTACGGAATAGACGAAGATTGGCAAAGGACGAAGTGACGATGCGCGTGGAAAATGGTTCCAAGGTTGATGTGATCGCCGTCGGCAGGCTCTCTCTTCGATTACCATTGGGATTAGTGATGAACCTGAATAATTGTTATTTAGTGCCTGCGTTAAGCATGAACATTATATCTGGATCTTGTTTATTGCGAGACGGTTACTCTTTTAAATCTGAGAATAATGGTTGTTCTATTTATATGATTAATATCTATTATGGTCATGCACCCAATGTGAGGGGTTTATTCTTGCTGAATCTTGATAGTGATAATATACATGTTCATAACATTGACGCCAAAAGAAATAGAGTTGATAGTGATAGTACCACTTTCTTGTGGCACTACCGTTTGGGTCATATTGGTGTAAAATGCATGAGGAAGCTGCATGCTGATGGACTTTTAGAGATACTTGATTTTGAATCACTTGACACATGTGAACCATGCCTCATGGGCAAGATGCCTAAAACGCCGTTCTTTAAACAATGGTACGGGCGAGTGACTTATTGGAAATCATACATACTAATGTGTGCGGTCCGATGAGCGTTGAAGCGCGCGGTGGATATCGTTATTTTCTCACCTTCACTGACGACTTAAGTAGATATGGGTATATTTACTTAATGAAGCACAAGTCTGAAACGTTTGAAAAGTTCAAGCAATTTCAGAGTGAAGTTGAGAATCATCGTAACAAGAAGATTAAATTCCTGCGATCTGATCGAGGAGGTGAATATCTGAGTTATGAGTTTGGCAGTTACTTAAGACTGTTGGAAATATGCCCTAGAGGCAATAATAAATTAATTATTATCATATTTCCTTGTTCATTATAATCGTTTATTATCCATGCTAGAATTGTATTGATCGGAAACTCAGATGCATCTGTGGATACATAGACAACACCATGTCCCTAGTATGCCTCTAATGGGACTAGCTTGTTAATCAAAGATGGTTCAGGTTTCCTAGCCATGGGCATGAGATGTGATTCGATAACGGGATCACATCATTAGGAGAATGATGTGATGGACAAGACCCAAACTATAAACGTAGCATATGATCGTGTCAGTTTATTGCTATAGTTTTCTGCATGTCAAGTCTATGTTCCTATGACCATGAGATCATGCAACTCACGGACACCGGAGGAGTGCCTTGTGTGTATCAAACATTGCAACATAACTGGGTGACTATAAAGGTACTCTACAGGTATCTCCGAGGGTGTCTACTGGGTTGGCATGGATCAACACTGGGATTTGTTACTCCGTGTGACGGAGAGGTATCTCAGGGCCCACTTCCTAATACAACATCACAATAAGCCTTGCAAGCAATGTGGCTAGGTGTTAGCCACAGGATCTTGTATTACGGAATGAGTAAAGGGCATTGCCGGTAACGAGGTTGAACTAGGTATACAGATACCGACGATCGAATCTCAGGCAAGTAACATACTGGAGAACAAAGGGAACATCATACGGGATTAACTGAATCCTTGACATAGAGGTTCGACCGATAAAGATCTTCGTAGAATATGTAGGAACCAATATGGACATCCAGGTCCCGCTATTGGTTATTGACCGTAGAGGTGTCTCGGTCATGTCTACATAGTTCTTGAACCCGCAGGCTCTGCACACTTAAGGTTCGGTGACGTTTCAGTAGTATAGAATTATGTATGGTGGTGACCGAAGGTTGTTCGGAGTCCCGGATGAGATCCCGGACGTGACGAGGAGCTCCGGAATAGTCCGGAGGTAAAGATTGATATATCGGATAATAGTGTTTGGTCTCCGGAAGGGTTCCGGAATTCACCGGAAATAGTTTCGGATGTTTCCCGAAATTTTCGGGGTTCAAGGACACTTTATTTGGGCCAAGGGGTAAAGCCCATGAGGCTTTTGGAAGGTGCAAAAGGTGTTTTGCGGAGGCCAGGGGCCAGACGCCAGGGACCCTGGCATCTGGGGCCAGACGCCGAGGACCTTGGAGTCTGGTCCTGGAGTCCAAGAAGGACTCTTGCCTTGCAGGCAAACCGACCTTGAGGAGGATTTTTCTCCAAGTTTCGACCCCAAGACTCAGCATAAAAATAAAGGGGCGAGGCTAGCACTTGGAACATATAAAGAAACCTTAAGCCACGTGCTGCCTCTCCTCTAGATCGTTGTCTGCAGTGCTTAGGCGAAGCCCTGCCAGAATTGCTTCACCACCATTGCCGCAACGCCGACGCGCTGCCGGAGAACTCTTCTACCTCTCGCTCCCTCTTGCTGGATCAAGAAGGCGGAGATCGTCATTGAGATGTACGTGTGCTGAATGCGGAGGTGCCGTCCATTCGTTGCTCGATCGGAAGGACCGTGATCAAGATCGCGAGACGAGTCGTGATTGGATTGCGGGACGGATCGCGATGAGATCGCGGGACGGATCGTGATGAGATCATGGGACATATCGTGATGGGATCGCAGGACGCTCGGCGATTTGGATCGCAAGACGTTCAACGACATCAACCGCGTTTCTTAATTCTTCCCGCTTAGTGATTTACAAGGGTATGTAGATCCACTCTCCCTCTCGAAGATGCTCATCACCATGGACAAATCTTGCGTGTGCGTAGGAATTTTTTTGTTTCCCATGCAACGTTCCCCAATAGTGGCATCATGAGCTAGGTCCATGCGTAGATGAGATCTTGAGTAGAACACAAAGAGTTTGCGGGCGTTGATGTTCAGATTGCTTCCTCCCTTAGTATTTTCTTAGTTCAGCGGTATTGTGGGATGAAGCGGCCCGGATCAACATTACTCGTACGCTTACGAGAGACCGGTTCCCTCAACTGCACTTGGTGCAAGAGATGGCTCGCGGGTGTCGGTTTATCCTACTCTAGTTGGATCGGATTATATTGAGGCGGTACTTGTGAGAAGGTTGAATAGCAATTTGCATATCACCGTTGTGATTTTGCGTAGGTAAGAATCGTTCTTGCTAGAATACCCATAGAAGCCACGTAAAACTTGCAACAACAAAATTAGAGGACGTCTAACCTATTTTTGCAAGGTACGTTGTGATATGATATGTCCAATTACATGATGAGATATATGTGATGTATTAGATGATCATGTGATGTATAGAATTTCACGACTTGCATGGAAAATAGTACGGCAACCGGCAGGAGCCATAAGGTTGTATTTAATTATTGTATGACCTGCGTGTCAATCATTAAGTGCTATGTAATGCTTTACTTTATCGCTAAACAGTAGCTATAGTAGTATGAGCATGGCGGGCGTGACAACCCCGATGATGACACGTTGATGGAGATCAAGATGATGGAGATCATGGTGTCATGCCCGTGATGATGGAGATCATGCCGGTGCTTTCAAGATGGAGATCAAAAGCACAAGTTCATGCCCATATCATGTCACTTATGATTTGCATGTGATGTTAATCCTTTTATGCACCTTGTTTTGCTTCGGACGACGGTAACATTATAAGGTGATCCCTCACTTAAATTTCAAGATAAAATTGTGTTCTCCCCGAGTGTGCACCGTTGCGAAAGTTCGTCGTGTCGAGACACCACGTGATGATCGGGTGTGATAGACTCTACGTTCACATACAATAGGTGCAAGCTAGTGTTGCACATGCAAAACACTCAGGTTAAGCTTGACGAGCCTAGAATGTACAGACATGGTCTCGAAACACAAGAGACCGAAAGGTTGAACATGAGTCATATAGTAGATATGATCAACATGAAGATGTTCACCATTGAAACCACCTCAACTCACGTGATGATCGGGCTTGAGATTGGTGAATTTGGATCATGTATGAGTCGAATTTGGATCGTGATGGGATTGCGGGACGCTCGGCGATTTGGATCGCGAATACATTCGACTACATCAAACGCGTTTCTTAACGCCCGCTTAGTGATCTACAAGGCTATGTAGATCCACTCTCCCTCTCGTAGATGCTCATCACCATGGATAGCTCTTGCGTGTGCATAGGAAATTTTTGGTTTCCCATGCAACGTTCCCCAACAAAGATAGTGTGGAATTGTTTCATAGTTGACACCGCCTGGAACACCACAGCGTAATGGATTTGTCCGAACGTCGTAATTGAATCTTGTTGGATATGGTGCGTTCTATAATGTCTCTTACTGATCTGCCACTATCGTTTTGGGGTTATGCATTAGACAAAGCCGCATTCACTTTAAATAGGGCACCATCAAAATCCGTTGAGGCGACGCCATATGAGCTGTGGTTTGGCAAGAAGCCAAGTTGTCGTTTCTTAAAGTTTGGGGATGTGATGCTTATGTCAAAAAGCTTCAACCTGAAAAGCTGGAACCCAAAGCAGAGAAATGCGTCTTCATAGGATACCCAAAAGAAACAGTTGGGTACACCTTCTATCTCAGATCTGAAGGCAAAGTGTTTGTCGCAAAGAATGGAACATTTCTTGAGAAAGAGTTTCTCTCGAAAGAATTGAGTGGGAGGAAAATAGAATTTGATGAGGTTATTGAACCTTTACTTCAGCCTGAGAGTAGCGCAGCGTAGAAAGATGTTTCTGTGGAGGTTACGATAGTTGAAGAGGAAGTTAATGATGATGATCATGAAGCTTCGGATCAAGTTACTATTAAACCTCGTAGGTAGACAAGGGCGAGTACTGCTCCTGAGTGGTACGGCAACCTTGTCTTAGAGGTCATGTTGTTAGACAACGATGAACCTACGAGCTATGGACAAGCGATGATGGGCCCGGATTCCGAGAAATGGTTAGACGCCATGAAATCCGAGATGAGATCCATGTATGAAAACAAAGTATGGACTTTGGAAGTATTACCTGAAGGGCGAAAGGCCATTCGGAACAAATGGATCTTTAAGAGGAAGACGAACGCGGACGGTAATGTCACTGTCTATAAAGCTCGACTTGTGGCAAAGGGTTTTTCACAAGTTCAAGAAGTTGACTACGATGAGACCTTCTCACCCATAGCGATGCTTAAGTCCGTCAGAATCATGTTGGCAATAGCTGCGTATTTCGACTATGAAATTTGGCAGATGGATGTCAAAACAGCGTTCCTTAACGGTTTTCTTAAGGAAGAGTTGTATATGATATAGCCAGAAGGTTATGTCGATCCAGAGAATGCTAATAAAGGTTGCAAACTCCAGTGATCCATTTATGGACTGGTGCAAGCATCTCGGAGTTGGAATCTGCGTTTTGATGAGGTGATCAAAGCGTTCGGGTTTATACAAGTTTACGGAGAAGCTTGTATTTACAAGAAAGTGAGTGGGAGCTCTATAGTGTTTCTAATATTATATGTGGATGACATATTGCTGATTGGAAACAATATAGAAATGCTGAAAAGCGTGAAGGAATATTTGAACAAGAGTTTTCCAATGAAGGACCTAGGAAAAGCTCCTTTCATATTAGGCATTAAGATCTATAGACATAGATCAAGACGCTTAATAGGACTTTCACAGAGCACATACCTTGAAAAAGTTTTGAAGAAGTTCAAAATGGATCAGTCCAAGAAGGGGTTCTTGCCTTTGTTACAAGGTGTGAAGTTGAGTAAGACTCAATGCCTAGTGACTACAGAAGATAGAGAGATGATGAGTGTCATCCCCTATGCTTCAGCCATAGGCTCTATCATGTATGCAATGTTGTGCACAAGACCCGATGTCAGCCTTGCCATAAGCATGGCTGGAAGGTTTCAAAGTAATCCTGGAATGAAGCACTGGACAACGGTCAAGAATATCGTTAAGTACCTTTAAAGGACTAAGGAAATGTTTCTCGTTTATGGAGGTGGTCAAGAGCTCGTCGTAATGGGTTACGTCGATGCAAGCTTTGTCACTGATCCGGATGACTCTAAGTCGCAAACCGGATACGTATTTATTCTAAATGGGGGTGCGGTAAGCTGGTGCAGTTCCAGGCAGAGCGTGGTAGCCGATTCTACATGCGAAGCGGAGTACATCGCAGCCTCGGAGGCAGCGAAGGAAGGTGTCTGGATGAAGGAGTTCATGACAGACCTTGGATTAGTGCCTAGTGCACTGAACCCAGTGGATCTATTGTGTGATAACACTGGTGCCATTGCACTGGCCAAGGAACCAATGTTTCACAAGAGGACCAGACACATAAAGCGACGCTTCAAGTCCATCCGTGAGTACATCAAGGAGGACGACATAAATATTTGCAAAGTGCACATGGATCTAAATGTTGCAGACCCGTTGACTAAACCTCTTCCAAGGGCTAAACATGATCAACACCAAAACTGTATGGGTGTTCGATTTATTACAATGTAAATCATATAGTGATGTGAGCTAGATTATTGACTCTAGTGCAAGTGGGAGACTGTTGGAAATATGCCCTAGAGGCAATAATAAAGTAGTTATTATTATATTTCTTTGTTCATAATAATCGTTTATTATCCATGCTATAATTGTATTGGGTGGAAACATGTTGCATGTGTGAGTACATAGACACAACTATGTCCCTGGTATGCCTCTAGTAGACTAGCTCGTTGATAAAAGATGGTCAAGGTTTCCTACAACGGGTGTGATAGGCTCTACGTTCACATACAACGGGATCATGAGATCATGCAACTCACTAACACCGGAGGAGTGCTTTGTGTGTATCAAATGTCGCAACGTAACCGAGTGACTATAAAGGTACTCTACAGGTATCTCCGAGGGTGTCTGCTGGGTTGACATGGATCAACACTGGGATATGTTACTCCGTGTGATGGAGAGGTATCTCAGGGCCCACTCGGTAATACAACATCACAACGAGCCTTGCAAGCAATGTGACTATGTGTTAGCCACGGGATCTTGTATTACAGAACGAGTAAAGAGCATTGTCGGTAAACAGATTGAACTAGGTATGCAGATACCGACGATCGAATCTCGGGCAAGTAACATACCGGAGAACAAAGGGAACATCATACGGGATTAACTGAATCCTTGACATAGAGGTTCGACTGATAAAGATCTTCATAGAATATGTAGGAACCAATATGGGCATCCAGGTCCCGCTATTGGTTATTGACCATAGAGGTGTCTCGGTCATGTCTACATAGTTCTTGAACCCGCAGGGTCTGCACACTTAAGGATTGGTGACGTTTCGGTAGTATAGAGTTATATATGGTGGTGACCGAAGGTTGTTCGGAGTCCCGAATGAGATCCTGGATGTCACGAGGAGCTCTGTAATGGTCCGGAGGTAAAGATTGATATATAGGAAGTCCTATTTTGGTCACCGGAAAAGTTTCGGGCTCATCGGTAGTGTATCGGGAGTGCCGGTAGTGTACCGGGGGACCATCAGGAGGGGTATTTCGACCCAAGGGGCTACATGGTCTGTGGGAGGATGAATACCAACCCTTAGTGGGCTGGTGGAAGTCCCACAAAGGTCCCATGCGTCTAGGAAGAAAAGCCCAAAGAGAAAAAGGTGGAAAAAGGCAAAAAGGTCAAATAAGGAAGGAGTCCTAATCCTACTAGGAGTGGAGGAGGAGGACTCCTCCCTCCTGGTTCGGCCAAACCTAGAGGGCTTGGCCCTTGGTCCAAGACTCCTCCTCTCTTCCTCTTATATATACTAGAGGTTTTAGGGTTTTTGCACAATATTTTCAGCCACGTGCTACCCTCTCCTCTAGTGCATAGTTTCTCCTCTAGATCGGTTTTCTGCAGTGCTCAAGCGAAGCCCTACCAGAAAAGCTCCACCACCAGCACCGCAACGCCGGCACGCTGCCGGAGAACTCGTCCACCTCTCCGCACCATCTTCCTAGATCAAGAAGGCGGAGATCGTCCTCAAGCCATATGTGTGCTGAACACGGAGGTGTCATACGCTCGGTGCTAGATCGGGACGGATCGTGATTGGATTGCGGGACGCTCGGCGATTTTGATCACGAAGACGTTCGACTACATCAACCGTGTTTCTTAACGCTTCCTGCTTAGCGATCTACAAGGGTATGTAGATCCACTCTCCCCTCTCGTAGATGCTCATCTCCTAGATTGATCTTTGTGAAGCGTAGGAAATTTTTTGTTTCCCCTGCAACGTTCCCTAACACAACCATCGTATCCCTATGATGCTGCCATCCGAAGACCGTGCAAGAGTGCTTCGTATTTGGTTGCATTGTTGGAATCGGCATACATGATCTGCATCACGTATCGAACGTTGTCACCTGTGGGAGATGTGAGAATAACTCCAGCCCCCAGCTAGCCAAAGTTTTAGATTCATCGAAGTACATCATCCAATGGGAGTATGTACTATACTCCATGGGGAACTCGGCCTCTGTCCATTTGGCGAGGAAATCTGCCAGCACCGAAGATTTCATAGCTCAACATGGCTTGTAGGCGATTTCAATGGGAAGGAGCTCAATAGCCCATTTGGCTATGCGGACGGTGGTGTACCTGTTGTTGATTATATCTTTCAGGGGTACTTCGGATGCCACCATAACTGTACACTCGTGATGCCATAAATACTGTATAGGCCATCTTCTGGTATTGTGGGTATTTGGACTTGCACTGCGTTAGTACTTCTGACATGTAATAGACCAGCTTTTGTATCCGGAATTTGTGTCCCTCCTCCTCTCCTTTGAGGACGAGAACTGCACTAGTGACTTTATTGGTAGCCGATACGTATAATAACATGGGTCACCTACGCCTGGTGCTATGAGTATGGGATTACTTCCCAGCAGTGTTTTAATTTCTTCTAACGCAGCCGCTGCTTCATCGATTCATTCAAAATTGTTGGACTGTTTCAGCAGTCTGTAGAGCGATAAAACCTTTTCCCAAAGGCAGAAGAGAAAGCGGCTTAGCGCCGCCACGCAACCAGCCAACCTCTGGACATGATTTAGCTCTGTGGGAATTGCAAGTTCTGATAGGGCGCGGATCTGAGTCGGATTCAATTCTATTCCTCTATGGGAAACGATAAATCCGAGCGGTTTACCAGCGGGAACTCCGAATACACATTTCCCCGGATTGAGTCATATATCGTACTCACGTAGGCTGGCAAAGGTTTGCCTTAGGTCATCGGTCAGCTGGCTGACGTGTTTGGTTTTGATTACCACGTCGTCCACATATGCCTTGACTGTTTTACCGACTTGTTTTGTGAGACAAGTCTGGATCATGCACTAGTACGTAACCCCAGCGTTTTTTAGCCTGAAGGGCATCGTGTTGAAATAGAATGACCCGTAAGGGGTGATGAATACGGTTGCATCTTGATCAGATTTCTTCATTTGAATCTGATGGTATCCGGAATAAGCGTCGAGGAAACACAACGAGTCGTGTCCGGCTGTGGCGTCAATAATCTGGGCTATGTGTGGTAAGGAGAAAGGGTCCTTAGGGCAGGCCTTGTTGATGTCTTTAAAGTCGACGCACAACCGCCAGGATTTGTCATTCTTTGGTACCATCATCAGGTTTGCCAACCATTCGGGGTGCTTGATCTCCCGAATGAATCCGGCCTCCAGTAGTTTGGCTAATTCTTCACCCATAGCTTGTCGTTTGGTCTCGGAAAAAAGGCGTAGAGTCTGCTTAACGGGCTTAAAGCCTGTGATGATGTTCAGACTATGTTCTAATAGCGACCGTGGGATTCTGGCATATCAGAAGGATGCCAGGCAAAGATGTCCCGCTGAGCTTCGATGGACGCTGTTTTGTTGGGGTCCGTCAAATGTACCTAAAATTTAACGATTTCATTTGCAGGTTTAAAGGACATTGGTTTGGGAGTTTTGCTAAGGATCACATCGTCCTTCTCTACTGTTGACCAAAGTGCGCTCAGTTCTTCTACAGTGAAGGTCTTAGCTAGTGCCTCGAGCGCGAGCGCTGCTGTTTTGGAATCGGCTCGAAGGGCTATATCCGGATCACTGGCAATTGTGATTACCCTGTTTGGTCCTGGCATGTTGAGTTTCATATACTCGTAATGTGGTATAGCATGGAATTTTGTGAAGGCGTCACGTCCCAGTAGGGCGTGGTAGACGCTGGGGAAGGGCACGATATGGAAGGGAAGTTCTTTAGATCGGTAGTTTTCGGGTGTGGCGAACACTACGTCTAGGGCGATACATCCTGAACAACGCGCCTCTTTCCCCAGAATGTCGTTTTGCTATGCTCAATGCGAGATCGGTCGAACTGCATTTTTTCCAGGGTATCTTCATAGATAAGGTTTAAACCACTGTCGCCATCCATTAGCACTTTGTGTAACCTAAAGCCATCGATGATGGGGTTTAGGACCAGTGCGTCCGGTGTATGACCGGGACGAATGGCTGGTCGGTCAGTATCTCCAAAGGTAATGGGTATGTCTGTCCATGCACTTGTTGCTGCCACATGATAAACTTGTTCAATTTCTCTAAGAGCTCGTTTCCCCTTGTTACTTGACGAGAAAGTTTCATAGATCATCAGGACTTTGGCGTTGTATTCTGGTGGCAATGTGGAGCACCTATTCAGCGATAGTGCCTCAAGAATGGCTTCACCGCGTTTTGCAACCCGCCTGACGACCCAGCAAGCTCTAAGGTTGTGAGTCTGGCTTGTGTTCAGCAATACATAATGTATAGGACATGGTTTATCCAATAGCCCGTCAAGGACAGTACTGACCCCTGTAAGGGGCCTATTCCTCTTTTCCGCGGGTTCGCGTTTGGCTGGCCGCTTTGGAGGTATCCTCTTTTTCCGATCTCCTCTAGGGTACTCGGTAAAGGTTGGTTCCAAAAATAGCCGTTTGGCTTGTCAGGTGCTTTCCAAGTGACGGCTCGGTCAAGTCCCGAATGTGCCGACGAGCCAGCCTGTTGAGAATCCCTTCATCATGGCAATTGCTATTGAAGGTTGCCATTATCTCCTGATCACTAAGACCTCGTACTTTGTTTCTAGCGAGGAGGAGTCTAGCCCAAAAATGATGAACCGACTCTCCTGGTAGCTATTTGACATCCCGTAAGTCCAAAGACTTGGACTCTCCTACGATGCTTGAGTGATCGGCTTGGGTGGTTGGTGGGAAAAGTTTTGACTCCATGCCACGATGTGAGTCCGGAATTACGGGCTCCAAATTGTTTGCTGGATCAGGGACCGATACCGGTCTATCTCTGGAGCGAACTCCAGGGTATGGGTTGCAAGCGAGGTCTCGATGATCAAAGATTGAGGTATAAACCTTTTTAATTCCGGTCGCCGAGGGAATGAGACCCCAGCCAAACACTCGATGGTGGCGACTAAGTGGGTGACCATGGGGATGAGAATCTCCTTATCATCGGGTTTAAGCCTGAGTTGGTCATAGACCGAGGTCTGCTCGTCAGTCATATGCATGGTCTGAATCCGATCAAATAGCTTATTTTGAAACGAGGCGACGGTAGGATGCGTGTCCCTGAAGTGAGTGGGGTCGATATTCAGCATCACAGTTCCGGAGTCGCATGAAAGCGGGTCCGGGTCCTATTTGGCCATAGTGGATCTGGTCATAACGGTCAGATTGGGCATTCCAGATAGCTCGAGGGTGACGGCCTCCTCAAAGGCGGGGACCGATGTCTTCGGCATCGGGAATTACCGGCTCCTTCATGATATGAGGGTCCTACGAAGACAAGTTCTCCCCGTGAATCAACAACGATCTCTAGGGTTCTGAATCTGATTCCTTGATCGGGGGAAAAGCTCCATATCTGGCCAGCATGCGACAAGACGTCGCCGCTTGTGAAGATCTGATCAGGGATGAGAATATCCTGGCTGCAGATCTCGTTGCTTGTGACAAGGTGAGCCATCGATTCCTTTGGTGATCACAGCGGAACTCTCAATGAAAGCACCAATGTCGGTGTCGAAACATGCGGATCTCGGGTAGGGTGTCCCGAGCTGTGAGATTAGGATCGATGATAACAAGGGACGAAGGAGACAATGTTTACCCAGGTTTGGGCCCTCCTATGGAGGTAAGACCCTACATCCTGCTTGATTATATCGATGATATGAAGGTTACAGAGTTAATCTACCTCGAGATCGAATAGCTAAACCCTAGATGAGTTCTTCCTTGTCCTACAATCTAAGACCCTCCAGATTATATAGACGCCGGGGGGTACTAGGGTTTACACATGGTCAGTTGCACATCAAAGGAATAACATGCCTATCTACTGTCGAAAACTTGGAGGACACGCCATGACTCCTTGAAGCTTTTACCCTGGCGACGGGGCCTTTGATCATCTAATGCTCATCCAGCGGCCCACATAGTCCGGCCCATGAGAAATAGGTCGGCTATCCGAGGACCCCCTTAAACCACGACTCCCTCAGATCCCTCGTGTCACTACTAGGAAAAGGCCTGCTAGTGGCGCACCTGTTTTGGCTACTAATGGCGCACTACAGGTGCGCCACTAGCATCATGCCATTAGAATTTTTTACTAAACAGGTGCGCCATTAGTATCTGGTATACTAATGGCGCACCATGCAGTGCGCCATTAGTATAGCTCACAGTGCGCCATTAGTATGCCTCCCAGGGGCCATATTTACCCATGTGCTCTGGCTTACTAATGGCGCACTAATGGAGGATGTGCCACTAGTGTGCTTTTTGCAGTGCACCACTAATGTGCTAAGTGGTGCGCCACTAGTATGAATATTAGGTATTATTTTTTTTTCTTTTCTGATATTTGCACAGGTTACAAAACATATTACTGCACAGAATATAGAGAGCACAACATATAAACAACAAATTTATCGAATACAATAGAAGATTAGTCTCCGAACACAATTCATCATATTAGTCTCCGAATTTAAAATAACGAACAACGTTAGAACATTACAAGTCTCGACACCGCGAGTAGCGAGTTTGTCTTCACATTACAAGTCGATATCGATCATCTAAATGACCATCACATAGAAGAGAGTTGCGGTAATCACGATGAGCATCATTGCGATGAAACTGGTCTTCATCCGGTTCCTCCAACGCTTCCTCCTCTCTCCCGCTAGATAGCACGCGTATCTAGCTTCCGCCTCCGCCCTAGTGGTGTACCCTTTGTAACTGTTACCGCTGAAATGGTGAACCTGTCTCCGACACTCCTCCCAGTCGTCGTAGACTCCGGGAACCTTACCCTTGTACACGACATACGATGGCATCTCTATGCACTAGCCAAACAAAACGTTAGTAGCAATTCACAGACAATACATAAGCAATATATAAGTATGCAACAAAAGGATCGGAAGAGAAAAGCAAGACATTAATAGCACGATTCATGGTCCTACTAATAAATAGCATCGATTACATATAAGTTGAACGACTTTCCAAACCAAAGAGACATACAAGTTCATTAAAGTTTAATATTACAACATGAGCCATTCGACATTTCAGAACTACATAGCATCACTACTTTCGACTCGACTCAGGGACCAGAGCGTGGATGAAGCCGCCGTCTTTAGTGATGGTCATGAAATCGCGGGCGTTGTCAGCCTGCATTTGTAGCGTTGTTTCTATAGGTACGAAGGACATCTTGATGGATGATTTGTGCAAACTCCGACTGGATGCGATAGAATTCTTGTCTAATGTCCGCGTCCTGGATTGCCGACAAGCGTGTGGCCCAATCTTTGAGATTATTTGGTAGCAGAAGGTGATGTTGGTCCCGTACGATCGCCCGCATGTGATGGAGGGCGTAGTAGGCATCCTTCTGACTGCCAGGCGGCTGCTTGACGCAGGAGAACGTCGTATTGTGGGTGAACACGTGCTTGCCGTACCGACGAATTGTCCTGCTGAAGGTGCCTCCAGATCTGGCGTAGCCGGGGAGAACATCATCAAGAACTTTCTTGATATTTGTGTACTCTTTCTTCGACTGACGGTCCGAGTCGAAATACGTGGCCATGGAATATTTCGGGCTTAAGAGGATGAGTGTGCAATGTGTGTCAATGCACAAAACACGGAATGTTAGAAAAAAAAGAACGATCGAAATCTAAGAAATCATATGTTACGGGGCGGTGAGGGGATGACTTACTCGGGAAAGTAAGGCACGGGGAAGTTATCCTTATCTGGGTTTGCCAGAATGACGCCTTCGAGGTGTGAACTCGCGACTTGCCGGTCCCCAGCGCTGCCCAAGATCTTGGCACACATGTAGAAGGGGTCGACTATCACGATCTCCAGGGTCTTGTCTCTAATGATCTGCATCTCCATACTCAGCGAAAATAGCCGAACGAAGGTGTAGTGAAGCGGATGAAGGTTAAACATAACGAAGATGTCATCAAACCGCAGGACGATCGTACCCTCGATGGCGCTATCCACAAAGCCCTTGCCTTCTGGCACCTTGGCCACGAAAACCGGGTATGCCACATCATCCTCGGAGAGACGCCGCTTCTCCAAAGAAAGAACACTGTCATGCAGACTCCGCATAGCAGATTAGTCGGTAGCATCGGCCTACCCGCCACATGCACCCTCCTCGAGATATCCTTAGGTGAAGGTGGCCCGTCCTGAGCACGGATCGTACTCAGTGCCGGCTGGCTTGCACCGCCCATGTTATTCTTTCTTTTTCGTCCCTTCTTCTTCTGCTATAATGGGATCGAGTTCTGCTCACAGACCGCCTTCTTGAGTGTGTTGGGGCTGATAATATTTCGCACCTCGCCTATCTGAGGCTCGGTGAAGGCGGCAGCTGGAGGCGTCTCCTGAGAACTGAACGCCAGACGACGCCTGTTGCAATTGGGTTTCTCCGCGGTACCAGCTAGATCGCGGTCGTCTTTTGCAGGGTTGGGTTCTTGAGAAGGAGGCCCGAAGAATTCGTCACCGTACCCACGTTCGGCAAAGTACTTATCGACGTTGGTAAATGTACCGTCGTTGTCTTCGTCGTCCGGATCCTGTGCCATATGCATGTCCGACATGTCCGGTAGCATTGCGGCGGTCTTGCCATGGCTTGGCGCCGGCACGACTGGCGGTGTTGTCTTTGGGGTGGTGTCCTCCGCCCCCAAATGAATCTGGCTCTTTGGCCAAAGCAGGGGCCAGCTTACACAGGCCCTAAGGGTCATCACATCATATTCGTCGGCCCCAGCGGGTCGAATCGGAGGTAACAAGTCGTCGCAGCCTGGCAGCACCAGAACCAGTTCAATCGTATACACGGTGGGTGGCATCGGATTTCCATGGAATACGGGGTTGCCCGGTTGAACGATTCTGCCCTTGGCGACATCGATCAACTCGCCGCCCCTGAAGTGCAGGAGAGTGCATGGAATGTCGACAGCGCCCTGCGAAAACATGTAGGGCGTCAAGGATGCCCAGTCAAAGGCAAGGAGATGAAGTCATCGGTCGAGAGGCTTAGTTATCGTGATGGCGTCAAGCTCGGCTAATGTCGAGGCACCGCCAACGGCGGGCATGCAACTGACAGAGGGGCCGCTTGCTGCCAAGGTGTCGGCCGGCGTACACCCGCGTGCATTAAGCTCCAATGCCTGTGCCGGCGCCGAAGACACCAATACTGCCTCCGCCGGAGACACCAATGGCGCCGCCTGCGCGTTGTGCGAGTTGCTGGCCATGAAGTTGGGAACCGGGGGCGGGACCTGTTGGCCGCTCGCAATTCACCCCGCAGCCCCTCAACCAAGGTAGGCATAATGGCGGTGATCGTCGCTCCTGTTGGAAATATGCCCTAGAGGCAATAATAAAATGGTTATTATTGTATTTCCTTGTTCATGATAATTGTCTATTGTTCATGCTATAATTGTGTTAACCGGAAACCATAATACATGTGTGAATACATAGACCACAACATGTCCCTAGTGAGCCTCTAGTTGACTAGCTCGTTGATCAATAGATGGTCACGGTTTCATGGCCATGGACATTGGATGTCATTGATAACGGGATCACATCATTAGGAGAATGATGTGATGGACAAGACCCAATCCTAAGCATAGCACAAGATCGTGTAGTTCGTTTGCTAAAGCTTTTCAATGTCAAGTATCGTTTCCTTAGACCATGAGATTGTGCAACTCCCGGATACCGTAGGAATGCTTTGGGTGTGCCAAACGTCAGAACGTAACTGGGTGGCTATAAAGGTGCACTACGGGTATCTCCGAAAGTATCTGTTGGGTTGGCATGAATCGAGACTGGGATTTGTCACTCCGTGTGATGGAGAGGTATCTCTGGGCCCACTCGGTAAGACATCATCATAATGAGCTCAATGTGACTAAGGAGTTAGCCACGGGATGATGTATTACGGAACGAGTAAAGAGACTTGCCAGTAACGAGATTGAACAAGGTATGGGGATACCGACAATCGAATCTCGGGCAAGTATCATACCGATAGACAAAGGGAATTGTATACGGGATTGATTGAATCCTTGACATCGTGGTTCATCCGATGAGATCATCGTGGAGTACGTGGGAGCCAACATGGGTATCCAGATCCCGCTGTTGGTTATTGACCGGAGAGGTGTCTCGGTCATGTCTACGTGTCTCCCGAACCCGTAGGGTCTACACACTTAAGGTTCGATGACGCTAGGGTTATAGGGAAAAGGTATACGTGATTACCGAAGGTTGTTCGGAGTCCCGGATGAGATCCCGGACGTCACGAGGAGCTCCGGAATGGTCCGGAGGTAAAGATTGATATATAGGAAGTCCAGTTTCGGTCACCGGAAAGTTTTCGGGCTCATCGGTATTGTACCGGGAGTGCCGGGAGGGTGCCGGAGGACCCCCGGGAGGGGTGTGACGACCAGAGGACTTCATGGGCTGTTAGATAAAGTGTGTCAGCCCTTATTGGGCTGGGAAATACTTTTGCTAAAGGCCCATGTGGCTGGAGATAAGGAGATAAGGCAAAAAGGATTTAAAAGGAGGAGATCCACCTCCCTTGTGGGAGGTGGACTCTCCCTTTAATTCGGCCGGCCATCTCCTCTTTGGAGTAGAGGCCAAGCCAGCCCTCCACGTCCCTCCTCCTATATATACTTGAGGTTTTGGATGTTTTGAGACAAGATTTGATCTCTCTCTCTCACGGCGAAGCCCTACCTCTCTTCTTCCTCCTCCGCAGCGCTTAGGCGAAGCCCTGTCGGAATACCTTGCTACTCCACCACCACCACGCCGTCGTGCTGCTGTTGGAGCCCTTCCCCAACCTCTCCTTCCTCCTTGCTGGATCAAGGTGTTGGAGACGTCACCGGGCTGCACGTGTGTTGAACGCGGAGGTGCCGTCCGTTCGGCACTTGATCGGATCTACCGCGATCTGAATCGCTGCGAGTACGACTCCATCAACCGCGTTCTTGTAACGCTTCCGCTTAGCGATCTTCAAAGGTATGAAGATCCACTCTCCCCTTGATCGTTGCTGGTTTCTCCATAGATGGATCTTGGTGAACGCGTAGGAAATTTTTTGATTTACTACTACGTCTCCCATCAGTGGCATCATGAGCTAGGTCTATGCGTAGAATCTATGCACGAGTAGAACACAAAGCAGTTGTGGGCGTCGATTTTGTTAATATGCTTGCCGTTACTAGTCTTATCTTGATTCGACGGTATTGTGGGATGAAGCGGCCCGGACCAACCTTACACGTACGCTTACGTGAGACCGGTTCCACCGCCTGACATGCACTAGTTGCATAAGGTGGCTAGCGGGTGTCTGTCTCTCCCACCTTAGTCGGATTGGATTCGATGAAAAGGGTCCTTATGAAGGGTAAATAGCAATTGGCATATCACGTTGTGGTTTTGACGTAGGTAAGAAACGTTCTTGCTAGAAACCTATAGCAACCACGTAAAAACTTGCAACTACAAATTAGAGGACGTCTAACTTGTTTTTGCAGCATATGCCGTGTGATGTGACATGGCCAAAAGGATGTGATGTGATGCATTGTGATGTATGAGATTGATCATGTTCTTGTAATAGGGTTCACGACTTGCATGTCGATGACTATGACAACCGGCAGGAGCCATAGGAGTTGTCTTACATCATTGTATGACCTGCGTGTCAATCATAAACACCATGTAATTACTTTACTTTATTGCTAAACGTTAGCTGTAGTAGTAGAAGTAATATTTGGCGAGACAACTTCATGAAGACACAATGATGGAGATCATGATGATGGAGATCATGGTGTCGTGCCGGTGACAGTGATGATCATGGTGCCCCGAAGATGGAGATCAAAGGAGCAAGATGATATTGGCCATATCATGTCACTATATTGATTGCATGTGATGTTTATCATGTTTACATCTTATTTGCATAGAACGACGGTAGTAAATAAGATGATCTCTCAATAAAATTTCAAGAAAGGTGTTCACCCTAACTGTGCACCGTTGCTAAGGATCGTCGTTCCGAAGCACCACGTGATGATCGGGTGTGATAGGTTCTAACGTTCGCATACAACGGGTGTAAGCCAGATTTACACATGCGAAACACTTAGGTTGACTTGACGAGCCTAGCATGTACAGACATGGCCTCGGAACACGGAAGACCGAAAGGTCGAACATGAGTCGTATAGAAGATACGATCAACATAGAGATGTTCACCATGGATGACTAGTCCGTCTCACGTGATGATCGGACACGGGCTAGTTGACATGGATCATGTATCACTTGGAAGACTAGAGAGATGTCTATCTAAGTGGGAGTTCATTAATAATTTGATTAAATGAACTTAATTATCATGAACTTAGTCTAAAAATGTCCTTGCAAATTATGTCGTAGATAGCTCGCGCTGTAGCTCCCCAGTATTATTGATACAATCCTAGAGAAAAGTAAGTTGAAAGTTGATGGTAGCAATAATACGGACTGGGTCCGTGATCTGAGGATTGTCCTCATTGCTGCACAGAAAGCTTATGTTTTGATGTACCGCTAACTGCATCACTCCCTCAAGCGTTGTCTGTAGATGTTGTGAACATATGACAGGCACTTTTTGATGACTACGTGTTAGTTCAATGCGTCATGCATTACGGCTTAGAATTGAGGCTCCAAAACGTTTTGAACGTCACGGAACATATGAGATGTTCTAGGAGCTGAGATTGTGATCTCAGGCTCGTGCCTATGTTGAGAGGTATGAGACCTCCAACAAGATTCTTTGTCTGCAAGATAAAGGAGAATAGCTCAATCGCTGAGCGTGTGCTCAGATTGTCTGGGTGCTACAATCACTTGAATAAAGTGGGAGTTAATCTTCCAGATGAGATAGTGATTAATGCAGTTCTCCAAGTCACTGCCACCAAGCTACAAGAGCTTCGTGATGGACTATAACATGCCAGGGATGGATAAGATGATCCCTGAGTTGTTCGTGATGTTTGACACCACGAAGGTAGAAATCAAGAAGGAGCATCAAGTGTTGATGGTTAAGTGAAACCACTAGTTTCAAAAGGGGCAAGGGCAAGAACGGAAAACTTCAGGAATGACAAGCCAGTTGTTGCTCTAGTGAAGAAACCCAAGGTTGAGCCCGAACCCGAGACTAAGTGCTTCTGTTATGAGGAGAATGTTCGCTGAAGCGGAAAACCCCTAGATGCTTGGTAGATAAGAAGGCTGGTAATGTCAATGGAAGTATATTTGATATACGTGTTAGTGATGTGTACCTTGCTGGTACTCCTAGTAGCACCTGGGTATTGGATACCGGTTCGGTTGCTAAGTGTTAGCAACTCGAAATAAAAGCTACGGAGTAAATGGAGACTAGCTAGGTGAAAGGTGACGATGTGTGTTGGAAGTATTTCCAAGATTGATGTGATCACCATCGCACGCTCTCTCTACCTTCAGGATTTGTGATAAACCTAAATAAATGTTATTTGGTGTTTGCGTTGAGCATGAACGTGATTAGATCATGATTAGTGCGATACGGTTATTCATATAAGTTAGAGAATAATGGTTATTCTGTTTACATGGATAATGCCTTCAATGGTCATGCACCCACTCGAAATGGTTTATCGAATCATGATCGTAGTAGTACACATATTCATAACATTGGTACCAAAAGATACAAAGTTAATAATGATAGTACCACATGCTTGTGGCACTGCCACGTAATGTCATATTGGTATAAATCGCATGAAAGAAACTCCATGCTGATGGATTTTTGACTCACTCGATTTCGAATTGGTTGAGACATGCGAGCCATGGCTCTTGGGCAAGATGACTGAGACCCCGTCATCCAATATGATGGAGCGGGCAAGTGGCTTATTGGAATTAATACATGTTGATGTATGTGGTCCAATGAGTGTTGAAACACACAGTGGATATCGTTGTTTTACCTTCACTGATGATTTGAGTAAATATGGGGATATTTACTTAATGAAACACGAATCTGAAATGTTTGAAAGGTTCAAGGAGTTTCAGAGTGAAGTTAAAGATCATCGTGACAAGAAGATAAATGTCTATGATATGATCATGGAGGTGATATCTAAGTTACGAGTTTGGTATGCAATTTTAGACAATGTGGAAATTGTTTCACAGCTCACGCCTCCTGGAACACCATAGTGTGATGGTGTGTTCGAACGTCATAGTCGTGCTCTATTGGATATAGTGAGTACTATGATGTCTCTTATCGTTTTACCACTATCGTTATGGGGTTATGCATTAAAGACAAATCCATTCACTTTAACAGGGCACCATCTAAGTCTGTTGAGATGACACCGTGAGAATTATGGTTTGACAGAAGCCTAAGCTGTCATTTCTTAATGTTTGGGGCTGCGACGCTTATGTGAAAATGGGTTTTTCACCTAGCGAGCTCGAACTCAAAGCAGACAAATGCATCTTCATAGAATACCCTAATGAGACATTGGGTATACCTTCTATCTCAGATCCAAGCGCAAAAGGTGTTTGTTGCTAAGAACGGGTCCTTTTTTGAGAAAGAGTTTCTCTCGAAAGAATTGAGTGGGAGGAAAATAGAACTTGATAAGGTTGTTGAACCTTTGTTTCAACTAGAGCATAGCGCAACATAGAAAGATGTTTCTGTAGAGCCTACTCAGTTGAAAAGAAAGTTAATGATGATGATCATGAAGCTTCGGATCAAGTCACTATCGAACCTCGTAGGTCGACAAGGACGCGTACTGCTCCTGAGTGGTACGACAACCCTGTCTTGGAAATCATGTTGTTGGACAACGATGAACCTACGAACTATGGAGAAGCGATGGTGGGCCCGGATTCCAACAAATGGCTAGGAGCCTTGAAATCCGAGAAAGGATCCATGTATGAAAACCAAGTATGGACTTTGGTAGACTTGCCTGTTGAATGGCGGGTCATTGAGTACAAATGGACCTTTGAAATAAACATAGACGCTAATGGTGAAATGTCACCGTTTATAAAGCTCGATTTGTCGCAAAGAAGTTTCCGCCAACTTCAAGGAGTTGACTGCGATGAGATTGTCTCATCTGTAGCGATGCTAAAAGTCTATTAAAATTTTGTTAGCAGTTGCTGCATTTTTCGATTATGAAATCTGGCAGATGGATGACAAAACAAGGTTTCCGTAATGGTTTCTATGAGGAAGAGTTGTATGTGATACAACCAGAAGGTTTTGTCAATCCTAAGGATGCTAATAATATGCAAACTCCAGCGATCCTTCTATGGACTGGAGCAAGAATCTCGGAGTTGGAATATATGCTTTGATGAGGTGATCAAAGTGTTTAAGTTTATACAAAGTTTATGAGAAACTTGTATTTGCAAGAAAGTGAGTGGGAGCACTATAGAATTTCTTATAAGAATATGTAGTTGACATATTATTGATCGGAAATGATGTAGAATTTCTGGAAGAGCATGAAGGGTTGTTTGAAAAGTTTTTTTTTTCAAAGGAAGACCCAGATAAAGCTACTATTTTATTGAGCATCAAGATCTATAGGGATAGATCTATTCGCTTGATAAGTTTTTTCGACGAAGACATACCTTGACAAGTTTTTGAAGGAGTTCAAAATAGATGGGTCAAAGAAGGAGTTCTTGACTGTATTGTAAGGTGTGAAATTGAGTAAGACTCAATACCCGACCACGGCAGAAGATAAAGAAGAGATGAGTGTCATCTCCTATGCTTTAGCCATAGGCTCTATATAGTATGCCATGCTGTGTACCGCACCTGTGTGTGCCTTGCCATGAGTCTGTCAAAGGGTACAAGAGTAATCCAAGAGTGGATCACTGGACAGCGGTCAAAGTTAGCCTTAGTAACTTGAGAACTAAGGAAATATTTCTCGATTATGGAGGTGATAAAGAGTTCATCGTAAAGTGTTACGATGATGCAAGCTTTAAAGCCAATCCGGATGACTCTTAGTAGAAATCCAGCTACGTATAGTGGAGCAGCCATTTGGAATAGCTCCAAGTGGAGCGTGGGAGCAGTATCTACAAATATGACATGGAAAGTTTGTAAGGTACACACGGATCTGAATGTCGCAGACCCGTTGACTAAAACCTCTTTCACGAGCAGGACATGAACAAACCCCAGAACTTATTGGGTGTTAATCACATGATGATATGATCACATGGTGATGTAAGTGTTAATCACATGGTGATGTGAACTAGATTATTGACTCTAGTGCAAGTGGGAGACTGTTGGAAATATGCCCTAGAGGCAATAATAAAATGGTTATTATTGTATTTCCTTGTTCATGATAATTGTCTATTGTTCATGCTATAATTGTGTTAACCGGAAACCATAATACATGTGTGAATACATAGACCACAACATGTCCCTAGTGAGCCTCTAGTTGACTAGCTCGTTGATCAATAGATGGTCACGGTTTCATGGCCATGGACATTGGATGTCATTGATAACGGGATCACATCATTAGGAGAATGATGTGATGGACAAGACCCAATCCTAAGCATAGCACAAGATCGTGTAGTTCGTTTGCTAAAGCTTTTCAATGTCAAGTATCGTTTCCTTAGACCATGAGATTGTGCAACTCCCGGATACCGTAGGAATGCTTTGGGTGTGCCAAACGTCACAACGTAACTGGGTGGCTATAAAGGTGCACTACGGGTATCTCCGAAAGTATCTGTTGGGTTGGCATGAATCGAGACTGGGATTTGTCACTCCGTGTGATGGAGAGGTATCTCTGGGCCCACTCGGTAAGACATCATCATAATGAGCTCAATGTGACTAAGGAGTTAGCCACGGGATGATGTATTACGGAACGAGTAAAGAGACTTGCCAGTAACGAGATTGAACAAGGTATGGGGATACCGACGATCGAATCTCGGGCAAGTATCATACCGATAGACAAAGGGAATTGTATACGGGATTGATTGAATCCTTGACATCGTGGTTCATCCGATGAGATCATCGTGGAGTACGTGGGAGCCAACATGGGTATCCAGATCCCGCTGTTGGTTATTGACCGGAGAGGTGTCTCGGTCATGTCTACGTGTCTCCCGAACCCGTAGGGTCTACACACTTAAGGTTCGATGACGCTAGGGTTATAGGGAAAAGGTATACGTGATTACCGAAGGTTGTTCGGAGTCCCGGATGAGATCCCGGACGTCACGAGGAGCTCCGGAATGGTCCGGAGGTAAAGATTGATATATAGGAAGTCCAGTTTCGGTCACCGGAAAGTTTTCGGGCTCATCGGTATTGTACCGGGAGTGCCGGGAGGGTGCCGGAGGACCCCCGGGAGGGGTGTGACGACCAGAGGACTTCATGGGCTGTTAGATAAAGTGTGTCAGCCCTTATTGGGCTGGGAAATACTTTTGCTAAAGGCCCATGTGGCTGGAGATAAGGAGATAAGGCAAAAAGGATTTAAAAGGAGGAGATCCACCTCCCTTGTGGGAGGTGGACTCTCCCTTTAATTCGGCCGGCCATCTCCTCTTTGGAGTAGAGGCCAAGCCAGCCCTCCACGTCCCTCCTCCTATATATACTTGAGGTTTTGGATGTTTTGAGACAAGATTTGATCTCTCTCTCTCACGGCGAAGCCCTACCTCTCTTCTTCCTCCTCCGCAGCGCTTAGGCGAAGCCCTGTCGGAATACCTTGCTACTCCACCACCACCACGCCGTCGTGCTGCTGTTGGAGCCCTTCCCCAACCTCTCCTTCCTCCTTGCTGGATCAAGGTGTTGGAGACGTCACCGGGCTGCACGTGTGTTGAACGCGGAGGTGCCGTCCGTTCGGCACTTGATCGGATCTACCGCGATCTGAATCGCTGCGAGTACGACTCCATCAACCGCGTTCTTGTAACGCTTCCGCTTAGCGATCTTCAAAGGTATGAAGATCCACTCTCCCCTTGATCGTTGCTGGTTTCTCCATAGATGGATCTTGGTGAACGCGTAGGAAAATTTTTGATTTACTACTACGTCTCCCATCAGCTCCCAGTTGGTCTCGCACTTGCTCTGAGACTATGTCGGGAATCCGCGCCACTTGTGCCTTGAGTTCTTGAACCTCGCGCGACTGGCTTTCCGAGCTGGTCTTTCTCTCCTTTCGCCCACCAGCGTTATAGTATGATGACCATTTTGTGGACAAGCCTTTGCCGGCCACACGACCAGCTGATGACGGCTTACTGAACTTATCCTTGTTTTTCATTACGTTCAACGCCCTATTTAAAGTGTTGTCCCAAGGGGAGCTCTGAGACGATCCCGCGCTACTGCTTTCAGTCTCCTGCGGAAGGAATGTGAACCATTTAGAAATTTGGCTTCATTAATTAGAATGCAACCATATGGAGCTAATTACGCGGGGGTGTATTCCTTACCAGAACACGCTCAAGCGCCTTGGTCTTTGCATCCGTGGTAAGCTCCTTTGTTACCGGGTCCACCTTGTACCGGGCCCTAACATAGTTCCTGGTCTGCTTGTCACGGTATTTCTCGAAGCGGGGCGGTAGGCCTTGCTCGGCACACTCCACATCCTCCTTGTCCCATATAGGTTCCGCCACTCTGTAACCGCCGGGATCGAGTTGGTGGACCCCTAAGTTCAACTCCCGCATATCTTTCCCCCACTGACTTGATTCCAGGGTTGCGCTCCTCTCGCACTTGATCTTGAACTCCTTGTAGTCATCTTCGCCGATCGAAGGATTTTTTGCCTTGATCTTCTCATAACTATCACCTTTGTCAATCATTTTCTTCTCCACGCTTCTCCAAGTAGACAGGGCCGTGCTCATCTTCGTGAGGGCGGCACTGTTCATTTTATTCCCTGAGAGGCGTGTGTTTGCGACGTCACCGGGGAACTTGTATTGTTCGTGCAGCTTTGTGAAGAGGAGGTTGCGCAAATTCCCTCGGTCAGGATGCCTTAGGTTCTCGGTGTTGATTGAGACGGTGCTCCGGAGAATGCACCCGAGCTGAACCGAGTACACCTTGACTAATTCTTTGGGCGTCGTTGCATGCCCCTCGGAGGACACTTCAGTAAATTCCTCCTTGACGGTGCCGAGCACGTTCGGGCGCTGGTCCTTCCGTTGCCTCTTCGGTTGGCTGCCATCTGTGTGTGCGCTGCCATCATCAGTGGTGGCATCCTCGGGTTTGTGTAGTCGGGATTGGTGTCTTCCGCGGCGTCCTCATAGCGGTGAGGTTCTTCCTCCATCTCCTGGGATAGCTCCCAGAATGCCTTGCCCGAACCGCCGGCCTCATCGTTGTGGGCCATGTTTCTCTCTAAATAGGAAAAAAGTTTGGTCAAAAAGATGGTAATTATCAAGGAACAAGATCATGGTCTCATCATTTAGGGTTTGTCAACACCGAGGCATCCTAAAAGCTAAGCTTTTATCATTTAGGGTTTTTCGACGCCGAGGCACCCTAAAAGCCTAAGCTTTCATCATTTAGGTTTTTATCGACACCGAGGCACCCTAAAAGCCAAGGTTTTATAATTTAGGGTTTGTCGACGCTGAGGCACCGTAAATGCTAAGTTAAGTTTTCATCATTTAGGGTTTATCGATGCTGAGGCACCCTAGGTTGACTGATATATATGGGTATCTTCTAATAATATACCCTATCAAGAAAAGGGAAGGAGAATTTTAAGTTGATCCTACTTAATTAAGTACTAAGATACCCCGGCCCATGCATTAGTCGCAAGTACCCCATATGACCTATTTTTAGCAAAGTCATGCTAAAATTCACGGAAAATTTCAGCATGACCTTTGCTGAAAATAGGACACATGGAGTACCCGAATTTGCCGGAACGGAAGTTAATCGACATTCCGGAAAACTCAAGGGCCTCTCGGGGTACCTGCAAAATCATCACGACACGATGGTCGGAGACAAAACCCAACAAACGTAAAATTATGTATATACTACATCTGCATATACATATACATACAACATCCGTATACATACATAAACATCCATATACATACATCATTTATTTAACTATCAGTTTAATTTATCCAGAGAAAATGCCCATGGTCGAGCACGCCGGCGGCGATCTCCAAGGACGGCAGCGAGGGGAGCGGCAGACGGAGCGGGGGAGGCCAGCAGCGGGCTTGGCCGACGCCGACGCCGCGCTCCCCATAGCCTTGCCGGCGTCGAGCTCGAGCGGTGGCCGGAGCACAGCCACGGCGGAGACGGCGATGGGGAACACGGGGAGGAGCGCGGAAAGGCGGGGAAGAAGAGGGGGGGAATGGGGGGAGGGGCTCACAGCGAGGCAGAGGGCGGCGACGGCGAGGTCGGGGCAAAGGGCGGCGACGACGAGGTCGGGGAAGAGGGCGGCGACGGCGAGGTCGAGGCAGAGGGCGGCGATGGCGAGGTCGGGGCAAAGGGCATCGACGGGGCAAAGGGCAGCGACGGCGTGGCGGTCGGGCAGCCTGACGGCATCGGTGTTGTCTCCGGCGTCATCGGGGGCTAATGGCGAGATGATGACTGAAAATTCCTAAGTGCCACTTATATACCCAGAGCATTGGTCCCGGTTCGTAGCACCAACCGGGACCAATTCCCCTCTTTCGTTTCGGTTGGTGCCACCAACCGGGACCAAAGGTCTCTTTCAGCAGCCCAAACAGCAGGAAACAGAGACCTTTGGTTCCGGTTGGTGCCTCCAACCGGAACTAAAGGGGGCATTGGTCCCGGTTGGTGCTACGAACCGGTACCAATGCCACCCTTTCGTTCCGGTTGGTGCTACCAACCGGAACCAAAGGCCTGGTGCCACGGTGCGGTGGGATGTTTAGTCCCACCTCGCTAGTCGAGGGAGCGTGAGAGCAGTTTATAAGCGCTGCTGCGCCAACCCTCTCGAGCTCCTCTCAACTGCAAGCTTCCAGGCCTATCGTGTCACTCTTTGCCCGTGGGCCTACTGGGCCTTCTGCGGGCCTGAATCCTGGCCCATTGTTGGGTTTCTAGTCGTATTCAGGCTGTGATGGCCCTGTAGGTGGCATTTTTTTGCTTTATTTTGTTTCCACTTTTTTGTTGTTAATGTTTTGAACAGAAAATACTTTTTTTCCATTTTTTGTTTATTTTTTGTTTTCTTTTTTCTATATTTAATTTATTTTGTTTCCACTTTTTTGCTTTTAATGTTTTGAACAGAAAATACTATGATAAGTTTAGTTGCATAAATTTTATATAATTTTAGTTTTAGTAATACTATAGGGAAACACGCGAAGAAATAGGGTCGTGTGCCTCTTTAGTACCGCTGCGCGATAGGAAAACACAACCCTAATCCAACGACACACAAGTGTGATCCAACGACTCACAAGCGCTTGAAAGAAACATGCGATCCGTGTGCTTCTTCCTGATTGGTTGGATTCAGAATCGTGTGGGGTTAAAAGGGCCTTTTTCGCATTGGGCTCACTATGTTCCTGTTCATTCAGTTGCCAGATTCAAATACACTCATTTTTCACATTTGAAAGACCGAGGGTAAATTGGGAGGGGTTAACCTTGCCGGACGGAGGGGGACGGCGACGGCGGGGGGAGGAGACCCGAAGAGGGATCTGCCGCTGGCGGTTGCACTCATGCGGAGGACGCTGCCGCTCGTGACGTGGGGGCCGGAGCGCGGCAGAGGACCGACGGGCGTGTCGCTGACGCTGGCTGTCGCTGCGGGAAGGAGGCGAGCGGGGTATACGTGCGGTGGAGCGAAGCCGAGCGCCGGCGCTGGTGGTGGTCGCTGCTGCTGCGGAAGCGGCGGCGGAGGCGCGGGGGCGCGGTGGCGGCGGCGGCGCAGTACGGGTCGGGGCAGTGGGCGGGTGAGAGTCGGGGCAGTGGGTAGGAAGATAGAAAGGGGACTGGGTATTTTAGTGGGGGCAAGGGTTAGCAATGGCGCACCCACGAGAGGTGCGCCATTAGTAATCTTTTTTTTATAGCAATGGCGCATCGCCGTGAGGTGTGCCGTTAGTAATCTTTTTTTGTATAGCTATGGCGCATCCCAGAGAGGTGCGCCATTAGTAATCTTTTTTTGTATAGCGATGGCGCATCCCAGAGAGGTGCGCCATTGGTAATCTTTTTTGTATAGCTATGGGGAATGCAGTGCTTGTGTGAGATGGTGTGTCCACATAGCCATTCCCAGTGTGTCATGGTCATGGTCATGGGGCCCACAAGGCAGTAGGTTCCAACGAGATCCGAGAGAAAACGTGGGTAAAACATTCATTTGTGAATTGGTAAAACATTTATGAATATGAAAACATTTATGAATAGAATCGAGAAATGAAGGCTACAATTTCAATACAATCGATCTTAGCTAGCTAACTGTTCACAATCTTCTTGCCCTTATTTTTCGCAAATGGAGTTCTTCTTTTGAACGGACGTCCTTTAGGTAGGGTGGTCCTGCTTCTTCTTGTGGTGTATGCTGGTACTTCATCGTCGTCGTCATGTTCCATCTTTGGGTCGCCGTACTTGTCGAAGTCTTGCTCATTGGCGACTCCATCCATTCCGATGATCTTCCTTTTGCCTCTCCTCACAACAACACGACTGGGCTTTGGCGGGTCGGTAATGAAGAAGCATTGTTCCACTTGGGAAGCCAGTACCCATGGCTCATTTTTCGCGGTGGCGTTTGCGCCCGCGGTCTTAGATTTGGCTTTGGGTATAACCATGGTGGTGAAATACCGGTCTTCTTTTAGGACGCTCTTGGCCCATCTGACACGGAACATCGGGACCTTCTCTCCAGCATAGCTCAGCTCTCAGATCTCCTCGATCCTTCCGTAGTATCTGTCCTTGTCGTTACCGGTGTAGGATTCCATCGTTACCCCGGAGTTCTGATAACCATCGCTCTTCATGTCCTTTCACTCGGTGTAGAATGTGTAGCCGTTGATATCGTACGCCTCATACGTCATCAGGTTGTGCTCGGCGCCCTGTGACAAGGCGAATATGAGTTGTTCTTCCGTGGAAGAATCCTCATGTAAAGGGTACGATAGAAGCTTCTTCTTGAACCAACGCGTGAAATATGAGTTGTGCTCTTTGATTATATCTCCATCCGTCCTCTGTTGGCCTCGGTCATTGTACGTCTTCTCAATAAAGGTTTTGTGCTCTATCACCCAAGGATCGACCATGTGTATGTGTTGTGGTGTGACTAGGTTTGCTCTTTCAAAGTCAGCGAGTCGACCCTCGAAGTCGACATGCATTTCGCGGCGACCCTCACGGTGACCCCATCCAGCGAGCCTCCGAGGTGCCTGTTGACGGGCAGACCAACGGGGTTCTCGATGCCTAGATAATTCGTGCAGTAGGAGATGCACTCTTCGGTTAGAAATCCCCTGGCTATGCTTCCCTCTGGACGTGAGATGTTGTGAACGTATCCTTTTATGACACCATTCATCCTTTCGAACGTCATCATGCTGTGTAGGAACGTCGCCCTGAGTTGGATGATATCCTCCACGATATGGACTAGTAGATGCATCATAACGTCGAAGAATGCGGACGGGAAGTACATCTCAAGCTCGCATAGTATCACCACGATCTCTTCCTGTAGCCTTCTGAGTTGCCTCACGCCAACCGACTTCCGAGAGATGACGTCGAAAAAGTTGCATAGGCCAAATAGCATTTCACGGACGTGCGCGTCCATGATCCCACAGATTGCAACTCGAAGTATCTGCGTCATCAGCACGTGACAGTCGTGAGACTTCATCCCACTGAACTTCTTCTTCGCTGAGTCTAGGTATCTGCTTATCTTCCCCGCGTAACCGTAAGGAAGTTTTACTCCTACGAGGTAGGTGAAAAACTGATCGATCTCCTTAGGGTGACTCAACATCTTGTCTTTTTTATTTATCTCCGGATCATTTGCGTCATCTTCTCGCTTCTTCTCCTCCCTATCCACGTGCCAACGTAGGAGCTTTGCTACCTTAGGGTCTGCGAAATACCGCTGCAGACGAGGAGTGATCGGAAAGTACCACACCACTTTTTGAGGAGCTTTCTTCCTCTTCTTGTATCGAGTGACGCCACACACCGGACATATGGTAGACTCCGCGTGCTCGTCCCGATAAATGATGCAATTGTTCATCCAGGCATGGTATTTCACCTGCGGTAAATCCAGAGGACACACGATTTTCTTTGCCTCCCCGAAACTGGTCGGGCACTTGTTCCCCTTGGGAAGACGTTCGTGCCAGAATGACATGTTCTCGTCGAAGCATGCGGCGGTCATTTTGTGTTTTACCTTCATCTCCAGAGCCATGAGCGTTACTTTCAGGAGGGTATCCTCGGGCCTGCATCCTTCATACAATGGAGTAACCGCGTCTATCTCCAGTTGATCCAGCTTGGCTTTCTCTCGGGCGGCAGCTCTTTCATTATCCTTCTGCTTGAGAAGCAGCTCTTGAATATGAGGGTCCTGCACCCAGCCCATCGATGGTCCATCGTCGTCTGCTCCGGCATCTTCATCTTCATGATCATGCCCTTTGTCTGCTCCGGCATCTTCCTCATCATCATGTCCGGTATCTTCTACATGATCACCATGTACTGCATCTACTTCGTGATCTTGTCCTGGAGATTCTTCGTCTTCTCGCCTGCCCTCGCCGCGGTTGTCTTGCTCATGCCCTTCCTCATTTCTTGCTCGGCCCCCATGGACGACTTCATAATCATCTTCATCACCTTGCCACCGATAGCCATCCATGAAACCACACAAGAGCAGGTGGTCCCGCACCTGTACGGAATCCGGGTCCATAAGGCTCCTCAGCTTGCATCTTCGACACGGACGTCTTATATCCGTCTCGTTATTTTGAAGCATCTCGGCCTTCGCGGAGCTCAAAAACCTATTCACGATGCCTTCAGTCATCTTGCGGACCATGGTCGCCTGCGGGGTAGAGCAAAACAATATTTTAGAACCAAGAAAAAATTTGGCATGACTTTGCCTAAAAATAGGACCAAAAAGAATGCATAGTGCCAAATTCTCGCCGAAACGGAAATGAATCAACATTCCGGAAAAATATTGGCAACTATTGCATTTCAAATACCGGTACCTGCAAACACAAACATATATGCAACACCACAAACATATGCAACACCACAAACATACTTAGATCTAGCTAGGCCATAAAAAGTGCATGTGCACATTGTTGGAGGGAGAAAAAAGTAGATCTACAACATAAAAGCTTTCCCCTTACTTACCTATCAAAAAAAGGTAATTTAACCACTTAATTGGTGAATCTATGATGCAAATGAGGTGAGGAGGAGGAGGCACCCGAGACAAGCTTAGAGGAGGAGGTGGAGAGAATGAAAGTGGGGAAAGTGAGTGTGGTAGGTGGCTGTCCAAAATATCTAGCTGGTCCCAGGTTACTAATGGCGCACCACCTACAAATGCGCCATTAGTAATCCTGGTTACTAATGGCGCACCAGCTGGAGGTGCGCCATTAGTAGTTTTGCAAGAAAAAAGAAAATATAGTAGTGGCGCACTGGGTTAGTGGTGCGCCATTACTAGTTAAACTACTAATGACGCACTCTGGCCTGGTGCGCCATTAGTACTTTTGGAAAAATAACAAAAAAAAGTTTGTTAGTAGTGGCGCACCGAGTGTGTGGTGCGCCATTAGTGCCCATCACACTAATGGCTCACCAGAAAATGGTGCGCCACTTCTATATAGTAGTGGCGCACCACATGACTGGTGCGCCATTAGTGTCTATATTATCTATAGCCCTTTTCCTAGTAGTGTGTTGCCTCCCTCCAGGGGTGACCGAGGGAGAGATCCCTTATGCTCTGGCCGCCAACCCTCCTACCATCCACCTCCCCTCTTCGTCCCCTAAGCCGGCCGCTGGGAAACCCCTCGCATAGACGGTGAAGGGGACGGCGGGGCCCTAGCGCCTCATGATCGTGGCACAGCAGGAGGGGTGCTACTTGTAAAGTGCATTGAGATTTTCCCTAAAGAGGAGAGGATATGCAGTACAATAGAGATAATAAGTTTCCTCAGTGAGAACAAAGGTAATCGTGTTGGGGAATGTTGCATGGGAAACAAAAAATTTCCTATGCACACGCAGATCTATCCATGGTGATGAGCATCTACGAGATGGAGAGTGGATCTACGTACCCTTGTAGATCGCTAAGCGGAAAGCGTTAAGAAATGCGGTTGGTGTAGTCGAACGTCTTCGTGATCCAAATCGCCGTGCGTCCCGCGATCCAATCACGATCCGTCCCGCGATCCAATTACGATCCGTCCCGCGAACTTGATCACGATCCGTCCCACGAACTTGATCACGATCCTTCCGATCTAGCGCCGAACGGACAGCACCTCCGCGTCCAGCACACATACAACTTGATGACGATCTCTGCCATCTTGATTCCAGCAAGAGGGAGCAGAGAGGAAGAAGAGTTCTACGGCAGCGTGACGGCGGTCCGGCGATGGTGGTGGAGCTATTCCGGTAGGGCTTCGCCTAAGCACGGCAGAAATCCGATCTAGTGGAGAAACTATGCACTAGAGCGTAGGGTTGCATGTGGCTTAAAATCAAGTGCAAAAACCCTAAAACCCCTAGTATATATAGGAGGAGAGGAGGAGAGGAGGCAGCCCTGGCTGCCAAGCCAATCTGGTTCGGCCGAACTAGGAGGGAGGAGTCCATCTCCTCCAGTCCTAGTAGGATTAGGCCTCCTTCCTTATTTTGCCTTTTCCACCTTTTTCCTTTGGGGTTTTTCTTCCCAGCTGCATGGGCCTTGTGTGGGACTTCCACCAGCCCACTAAGGGATGGCATTCACTCTGCCACAGCCCATGAAGCCTCTTGGGTCGAAATACCACTCCCGATGGTCTCCCGGTACACGACCGGCACTCCCGGTACACTACCGACCGAAACTTTTCTGGCGACCAAAACAAGACTTCCTATATATGAATCTTTACCTCCATACCATTCCGGAGCTCCTCCTGACGTCCGGGATCTCATTCGGGACTCCAAACAACCTTCGGTCACCACCATACATAACTCTATACTACCGAAACGTTACCAAACCTTAAGTGTGCAGACCCTGCGGGTTCGAGAACTATGTAGACATGACCGAGACACCTCTACGGTCAATAACCAATAGCGGGACCTGGATGCCCATATTGGTTCCTACATATTCTACGAAGATCTTTATCGGTCGAACCTCTATGTCATGGATTCAGTTAATCCTGTATGATGTTCCCTTTGTTCTTCGGTATGTTACTTGCCCGAGATTCGATCGTTGGTATCTCCATACCTAGTTCAACCTCGTTATCGGCAAGTCTCTTTACTCGTTCCATAATACAAGATCCCGTGACTAACACTTAGACACATTGCTTGCAAGGCTCATTGTGATGTTGTATTACCGAGTGGGCCCTGAGATACCTCTCCGTCACACGGAGTAACAAATCCCAGTTTTGATCCATGCCAACTCAACAGAAACCCTTGGAGATACCTGTAGAGCACCTTTATAGTCACCCAGTTATGTTGTGATGTTTGATACACACAAGGCACTCCTCCGGTATCCGTGAGTTGCATGATCTCATGGTCATAGGAACATATACTTGAAATGCAGAAAACACTAGCAATAAACTGACACGATCATATGCTATGTTTGTAGTGTGGGTCTTGTCCATCACATCATTCTCCTAATGATATGATCTCGTTATCAAATGACATCACATGTCAATGGCTAGGAAACCTTGACCATCTTTGATCAACGAGCTAGTTCACTAGAGGCATACTAGGGACAAAGTGTTTTCTATTTACCCACACATGTAATGTGTTTCCAATTAATACAATTATAGCATGGACAATAAACGATTATCATGAACAAGGAAATATAATAATAAACACTTTATTTATTGCCACTGGGGCATATTTCCAACAGTCTCCCACTTGCACTGTGTGATTTACATTGTAATGACTCGAACACCCATGCAGTTCTGGTGTTGATCATGTTTAGCCCTTGGAAGAGATTTAGTCAACGGGTCTACAACATTCAGATCCGTGTGCACTCTGCAAATATTTATGTCCTTCTCCTCGTTGTAATTGTGGATGGAGTTGAAGCGTCGCTTTATGTGTCTTGTCCTCTTGTGAAACCTTGGTTCCTTGGCCAGAGCAATGGCACCAGTGTTGTCACAGAATAGGTTCATTAGATTCAGTGCACTGGGCACTACTGCAAGATCTATCATGAACTGCTTCATGCAGACACCTTCCTTCGCCGCCTCCGAGGCTGCGATGTACTCCACTTCACACGGAGAATCGGCTACCACGCTTTGCTTGGAACTGCACCAGCTTACCGCTCCCCCGTTGAGAATAAATACGTATCCAGTTTGTGACTTAGAGTCATCCGGATTAGTGTCAAAGCTTACATCGACGTAACCCTTTACGACGAGCTCTTCATCACCTCCATAAACGAGAAACATTTCCTTAGTCCTTTTCAAGTACTTAAGGATATTCTTGACCGCTGCCCAGTGTTCCATTCCAGGATCACTTTGAAACCTTCCGGCCATACTTATGGCAAGGCTAACATCGGGTCTTGTGCACAACATTGCATACATGATAGAGCCTATGGCTGAAGCATAGGGGATGACACTCATCTTTTCTCTATCCTCTGCAGTCACTGGGCATTCAGTCTTACTCAACTTCACACCTTGTAACATAGGCAAGAACCCCTTCTTGGACTGATCCATTTTGAACTTCTTCAAAACTTTATCAAGGTATGTGCTCTGTGAAAGTGCTATTAAGCGTCTCGATCTATCTCTATAGATCTTAATGCCTAATATGAAAGCAGCTTCTCCTAGGTCCTTCAATGAAAAACTCTTGTTCAAATATTTCTTCACACTTTCCAGCATTTCTATATTGTTTCCAGTTAGCAATATGTCATCCACATATAATATTAGAAACGCTATAGAGCTCCCACTCACTTTCTTGTAAACACAAGCTTCTCCATAAACTTGTATAAACTCAAACGCTTTGATCACCTCATCAAAACGCTTATTCCAACTTCGAGATGCTTGCACCATCCCATAAATGGATCACTAGAGTTTGCAACCTTTGTCAGAATTCTCTGGATCGACAAAACCTTCTGGTTGCATCATATACAACTCTTCCTCAAGGAAACCGCTGAGGAACGCTGTTTTGACATCCATCTGCCAAATTTCATAGTCGAAATAAGCAGCTATTGCCAACATGATTCTCACAGACTTAAGCATCGCTGCGGGTGAGAAGGTCTCATCATAGTCAACTCCTTGAACTTGTGAAAAACCCTTTGCCACAAGTCGAGCTTTATAGACGGTGACATTACCGTCCGCGTCTGTCTTCTTCTTAAAGATCCATTTGTTCTGAATGGCCTTTCCCCCTTCAGGTAATACTTCCAAAGTCCATACTTTGTTTTCATACATGGATCCCATCTCGGATTTCATGGCCTCTAACCATTTCTCGGAATCCGGGCCCATCACTGCTCCTCCATATCTCGTAGGTTCATTGTTTTCCAACAACATGACCTCCAAGACAGGGTTGTCGTACCACTCAGGAGTAGTACGCGGCCTTGTTGACCCACGAGGTGCAATAGTAGCTTGACCTGAAGCTTCATGATCATCATCATTAACTTCCTCTTGTACCGTCGTAGTTTCCACAGAAACATCTTTCTGCGCTGCGCTACTTTCTGGTTGAAGTAAAGGTTCAATAACCTCATCAAGCTCTATTTTCCCCCCACTCAATTCTTTCGAGAGAAACTCTTTCACAAGAAATGTTCCATTCTTAGCGACAAACACTTTGCCTTCGGATCTGAGATAGAAGGTATACCCAACTGTCTCTTTCGGGTATCCTATGAAGACGCATTTTTCTGCTTTGGGTTTCAGCTTTTCAGGCTGAAGCTTTTAGACATAAGCATCACATCACTAAACTTTAAGAAACGACAACTTTGGCCTCTTGCCAAACCACAGTTCATATGGCGTCGTCTCAACGGATTTCGATAGTGCCTTATTGAAAGTGAATGTAGCTGTCTCTAATGCATAACCCCAAAACGATAGTGGCAAATCAGCAAGAGACATCATAGAACGCACCATATCTAATAAGGTTCGATTACGATGTTCAGACACACCATTACGCTGTGGTGTTCCGGGCGGTGTCAATTGTGAAACAATTCCACACTGTTTTAAGTGACTGCCAAACTCATCACTCAGATATTCACCTCCTCGATCAGATTGCAGGAACTTAATCTTCTTGTTACGATGATTCTCAACTTCACTCTGAAATTGCTTGAACTTTTCTAACGTTTCAGACTTGTGTTTCATTAAGTAAATATACCCATATCTACTTAAGTCATCAGTGAAGGTCAGAAAATAACGATATCCACCACGCGCTGTAACATTCATTGGACCGCACACATCAGTATGTATGATTTCCAATAAGTCACTTGCCCGTTCCATTGTTCTAGAGAACGGCGTTTTAGTCATCTTGCCCATGAGGTGTGGTTCACATGTGTCAAGTGATTCAAAATCAAGTGACTCCAAAAGTCCATCAGCATGGAGCTTCCTCAGGTGTTTTACACCAATATGACCTAAACGGTAGTGCCACAAGAAAGTGGTACTATCATTATCAACTCTACATCCTTTGGCATCAATATTATGAACATGTGTGTCATCACTATCAAGATTCAATATGAATAAACCCCTAACATTGGGTGCATGACCATAAAAGATCTTACTCATATAAAAATAACAACCGTTATTCTCTGATTTAAATGAGTAACCGTCTCGCAATAAACAAGATCTAGATATAATGTTCATGCTTAACACAGGCACTAAATAACAATTATTCAGGTTCATCACTAATCCTAATGGTAATCGAAGAGAGAGCGTGTCGACGGCGATCACATCAACCTTGGAACCATTTCCCATGCGCATCGTCACTTCGTCCTTTGCTAGCCCTCGTTTATTCCGTAGTTCCTGCTTTGAGTTGCAAATGTGAGCAACCGAACCGGTATTAAATACCCACGCACTACTACAAGAGCTAGTAAGGTACACATCAATAACATGTATATCATATATAC
Source organism: Hordeum marinum (assembly GCA_022496015.1). Lineage (NCBI taxonomy): Eukaryota > Viridiplantae > Streptophyta > Magnoliopsida > Poales > Poaceae > Hordeum > Hordeum marinum. Next base: position 524,555,324 of record CM039678.1, read on the forward strand.
CTTGTTTGTCGTTGGCCGCCTTCTTGTCAGCCAGGTACTTGGGGCAGTTCCGCTTCTAGTGACCAGTTCACTTGCAAAGAAAGCACTCAGTTTCTGGCTTGGGTCCATGCTTGGGCTTCTTTACAGGAGTAGCAACTGCTTTGCCATCCTTCTTGGTTTTACCCTTGTTGCCCTTGCCCTTGACCTCGCCATTTTTCTTGAAACTAGTGGTTTTATTGACCATCAGCACTTGATGTTCTTTCTGGATTTCAGACTCAGTGACTTTTAGCATCGCAAACAGCTCGGTGACTGACTTGTTCATCCCGTGCATGTTATAGTTCATCACAAAGCTCTTGTAACTAGGTGGCAGTGACTGAAGAACTTTGTCAGTGATCGCCTCTGGCGGAAGGGCAATTCCCAACTCCGCTAGATGAGTTGAATACCCACACATTCTGAGTATATGTTCACTGATTGACCCGTTCTCCTCCATCTTGCAAGTATAGAAATTATCGGAAGTTTCATACCTCTCGATCCGGGCGTTCTTCTGAAAGATAAACTTCAACTCCTGGAACATCTCATATGCTCCATGACGTTCAAAACGTCTTTGAAGTCCCAGTTCTAAGCCATACAATATCGCACACTGAACTATTGGGTAATCTCTAGTAGGTGCCTCCCAAGCGTTCTTAACATCTTCGGAGGTCATGTCTTTTGGTTGGTCACCATAGCGGTGCATCAAGGACATATGATTTCCGGGAAGCCGTGAGGATAATCCTTAGATTACGGACCCAGTCAACAAAGTTACTTCCATCATCTTTCAAGTTACCTTTCTCTAGGAACGCATTAAAATTCAGGGGTGCTACTGCGCGAGCCATTGATCTACAACATAAATATGCAAAGTTTACTTAGACTATTGTTCAAGATAATGAGTTTAGTTAATCAAATTACTAAAGCTCCCACTCAAATTGACATCCCTCGGGTCATCTGACTGTCACATGATCCAAATCCACCAACTCAAGTCCGATAATCACGTGAGTTGAGGTGGCTTCAATGGTGAACATCATTATGTTGATCATATCTACTATATGACTCATGTTCAACCTTTCGGTCTCTTGTGTTTTGAGGCCATGTCTGTACATGGTAGGATCGTCAAGTTTAACCCGAGTGTTCTGCACGTGCAACACTGGCTTGCACCCGTTGTATGTGAACGTAGAGTCTATCACACCCGATCATCACGTGGTGTCTCAAAACGACGAACTTTCGCAATGGTGCACACTCGGGGAAAACACAATTCATCTTGAAATTTAAGTGAGGGATCACCTTATAATGCTACTGTCGTCCTAAGCAAAAAAAGGTTCATAAAAGGATTAACATCACATGCAGTTCATAAGTGACATGATATGGCCATGAACTTGTGCTTTTGATCTCCATCCAGAAAGCACCGGCATGATCTCCATCGTCACCGGCATGACACCATGATCTTCATCATCTTGATCTCCATCAACGTGTCGCCATCGGGGTTGTCGCGCCCAACATGCTTCTACTACTACTGCTACTGTTTAGCGATAGAGTAAAGCATTACATAGCGCTTAATGATTGACATGCAGGTCATACAATAATTAAAGACAACCCTATGGCTCCTGCCGGTTGCCGTACTCATTGACATGCAAGTCGTGATAATCTATACATCACATGATCATCTCATACATCACCATATCACATCACAACATACCCTGGAAAAACAAGTTAGACGTCCTCTAATTTTTGTTGCATGTTTTACGTGGCTGCTACGGGTATCTAGCAAGAACAGTTCTCATCTACGCAAAAGCCACAACGGTGATACACTAGTTGCTTTTCAACCTTCTCAAGGACCGCCTTTGTCGAATCCGATCCAACCAAAGTGAGAGAAACAGGCACCCGCAAGCCATCTATGCAAGAAGTTGCGGTCGAGGTAACCGGTCTCTCGTAAGCGTACGAGTAATGTTGGTCTGGGCCACTTCATCTCACAATACCGCTGAACCAAAATCCGACCAAGGGAGGAAGCAATCTAAGCATCAACGCCCACAAACCTTTTGTGTTCTACTCGAGATCTCATCTACACATAGACCTAGCTTTGATACCACTGTTGGGAAACATTGCATGGGAAACAAAAAATTTCCTATGCACACGCTGATCTATCCATGGTGATGAGCATCTACGAGAGGGAGAGTGGATCTACGTACCCTTGTAGATCGCTAAGCGGGAAGCGGTAAGAAACGCAGTTGGTGTAGTCGAACGTCTTCGCGATCCAAATCGCCGTGCGTCCCGCCATCCAATCACGATCCGTCCCGCGATCCAATCATGATCCGTCCCACGAACTTGATCACAATCCGTCCCACGAACTTGATCACGATCCTTCCGATCTAGCGCCGAACGGACGACACCTCCGCGTTCAGCACACGTACAGCTTGATGACGATCTCCGCCGTCTTGATCCGGCAAGAGGGAGCGAAGAGGAAGAAGAGTTCTCCGGTAGCATGACGGTGCTCCAGCGATCGTGGTGGAGCTATTCCGGCAGGGCTTCGCCTAAGCACTGCAGAAATCCGATCTAGAGGAGAAACTATGCACTAGAGGGTAGGGTTGCACGTGGCTGAAAATCAAGTGCAAAAACCCTAAAACTTTCTAGTATATATAGGAGGAGAGGAGGAGAGGAGGCAGACTGGCTTCCAAGCCAATCTGGTTCGGCCGAACTAGGAGGGAGGAGTCCACCTCCTCCACTCCCAGTAGGATTAGGACTCCTTCCTTATTTTGCCTTTTTTTTGCCTTTTTCCAACTTTTTCCTTTTGGTTTTTCCTCCCAGCCGCATGTGCCTTGTGTGGGACTTCCACAAGCTCACTAAGGGCTGGTATTCACTCTCCCACAGCCCAAGAAGCCTCTTGGGTCGAAATACCCCTCCCGGTGGTCTCTCGGTACACTACCGGCACTCCCGGTACACTACCGATGAGCCCAAAACTTTTCCGGCGACAAAAACAGGACATCCTATATATGAATCTTTACCTCCGGACCATTCCGCAGCTCGTCGTGATGTCAGGGATCTCATCTGGGACTCCTAACAACCTTCGGTCACCACCATACATAACTCTATACTACCGAAACGTTACCAAACCTTAAGTGTGCAGACCCTGCGGGTTCGAGAACTATGTAGACATGACTGAGACACCTCTACGGTCAATAACCAGTAGCGGGACCTGGATGCCCATATTGGTTCCTACATATTCTACGAAGATCTTTATCGGTCAAACCTCTATGTCAAGGATTCAGTTAATCCCGTATGATGTTCCCTTTGTTCTTCGGTATGTTACTTGCCCGACATTCGATCGTCCATATCTCCACACCTAGTTCAACCTCGTTATCGGAAAGTCGCTTTACTCGTTCCGTAATATAAGATCCCGTGACTAACAATTAGCCACATTGCTTGCAAGGCTCATTGTGATGTTGTATTACCGAGTGGGCCCTGAGATACCTCTCCGTCACACGGAGTAACAAATCTCAGTCTTGTTCCATGCCAACTCAATAGACACCCTCGGAGATACCTGTAGAACACCTTTATAGTCACCCAGTTACGTTGCGACATTTGATACACACAAGGCACTCCTCCGGTATCTGTGAGTTGCATGATCTCATGGTCATAGGAAGATATACTTGACATGCAGAAAATAGTACCAATAAACTGACACGATCATATGCTACATTTGTAGTTTGGGTCTTGGCCATCACATCATTCTCCTAATGATATGATCTCGTTATCCAATGACATCACAGGTCAATGGCTAGGAAACCTTGACCATCTTTGATCAACGAGCTAGTTCACTAGAGGCATACTAGGGACAAAGTGTTGTCTATTTACCCACACATGTAATGTGTTTCCAATTAATACAATTATAGCATGGACAATAAACGATTATCATGAACAAGGAAATATAATCATAAACACTTTATTTATTTCCTCTAGGGCTTATTTCCAACATATCGAACAAATAGTAGAATCACGCAAACCCCCTTTTGCATCACCTACAGAGACGAAATTAAACACTTGCATCCAATGCGGGCAAGAGGGTTGTCAAAGCCCCTTGAACTCGTTACTTGTAAGGATTAAAGACTGATAGATAGATAATATAATATAAAAACAAATGACAAAATATAAATGGCAGCAATATATTTTTGAGGTTTTAGTAATATGCTTTAAGTAGACTCGGGGCCATAGTTTTTGTTAGAGGTTTCTCTCTTGAACATAGTATATGGTGGGTATACAAATTACTCTTGGGCAATTTACAGAATAACACATAGTTATGACATCTCATTCAATACAATGACCATATATATAGACATTACGTATATAAACAAGTAGATCGACTCCTGCCTGCATCTACTATTATTACACCACTCATCAACCGCTATCCAGCAGGCAACTAGAGTATTAAGTATAAAACAGAGTAATGCTTGGAGCAAGATGATATAATGTAGAGAAAAGTAAGACAAACAATATGTTCAGACCACATCTTTTATCTTTAATGGCAACAATACAAATACGTGTCATGTCCTTTTCTATCACTCGCATTGAGCACTGCAAGATTGAACCTATTACAACGCACCACTCCCACTGAATATAAATCAATATAGTTGGCCAAACCAAACCGATAGATTGGAGACAAAAAGGAAGCTATAACAATCATGCATAAAAGAATTCAGAGAAGACTCAATTAATATCCATGTATAATCTTATCATTTACCCACAATTCATCGGATCCCAATACACACAACGCAAAACAAGATTGCATCGGATAGATCACCGCGAGAATCGTGGTGAACTTTGTATTGAAGATCAAAGAGCTAGAGAAAGTTATCTAGGTACTAGCTATGGAACCGTTGTGTGTGTGAACTACCCACACATCATCATGGAGGCAACAAGGTTGATGTAGATGCCCTCCGTGATTGATTCCCCTTTGGCAGGGCATCAGAAAAGGTCTCCAAGTGGGATCACGAAGGAACAGAGACTTGCGGCGACGAAAAAATTATTTCGTGTGGCTTATTGTTTTTCCTATTTTAGAGAATTTATGTAGCAGAAATTAGGTTAGACGGAGCCACGAGGGGCCCACAAGGCATCAGGGCGCGCCTGCCCCCCCCCCCCCCTCCCCAATGCGAGCCCTATTCCCTTGTCGTCTTCCTGTATGTCGTCTGCACTCCCCCCAAAGTTTCCAGGTCTTTTCTGCCTAGAAAAAATTGTCAAGAAGTTTTGTAGTGTTTGGATTTTATTTGGTATTGATTTTGTGGCAAACCAAAAACAGACGAAAAACAACAACTGGCAATAGACACTGGTTTAATAGGTTAATATCAAAAAATAATATATTGTTATATATAAAGTATCTAAAATTTATTATATAATAGCATGAAATCATAAAAAAATTATAAATACGTTGAAAACATATCATACAACTGCTACATCTTGATTGAACTCTGACACTATGTGAACAGCCTGGCAGGTAGATTGAAGCACTTAAGTGCCCGGCAAACTGACAGCAATGGGCTCCATAGCATGAGGACGTCATGGCCTTCAACCTTCACTTCCTTGGCCAACTCAAATGCGTATTCGAGTCGTCCTGCACGGCCAAGTATGTCAACGGCACATTTGTAGGGCCTGGCGCATGGTTGTACCAAGAGCATCTACAGCCGGAGATTGTAAATTTGGTCTCTCAAACGCATGCGGACGTATTCAAATAAAACTTGTTGTATCCGGACATTTCATATTTTTTTCTTCAATCCATACAAAAACATACAACTAAATAAAAGCTACGTACTATGTGAAAAGCCATATATTCTTCGTCAGAGATGTGGACGATCTTCGTCCTCTTCGGCGGATAGATGTGCGCGCGCCGCAGGTCCGCTCCCTCTGACGCCAGCACTGCTGCCCCTTCCGTTGCGGCTTCCTCGCCTCGATCTCGGCCTCCAGCTCGTCAAAGAGGGCATCGGCTTTTGCCCGCCTCTGCCGGATGAGCAGGCGGTTGGCCTCCACCTCGGCCTCATCCCGGATGGAATCCAGGATGGCCTGTTGCTCCGCCATCTCGTCTGACTGGGCGATGACAAACTCCGCGTCCGTCTCCTCCATGGGCAAGCCGGGAGCCTCCCGCTCCGGCTCCTCCTTCTCCATTGCCTCCAGCTCCTCCTCCTCTGGCAGCTCCTCCTCCTCCGTCTCCGACGAGTCCGGAGGGAGACACATAGCGATGCGGGCGGCACGGCGAGCGTGGTACTCCTCGATTTTTCGGCGCCGCTCCAGCGTTAGCTGCACGTAGGTGGTGATGAGCCGACGGACCATCCTGACGGAGAGGGAACAACTAGAGGAGGCGGATGTGTTAGGGCAGGGGGCGCCGACTGGCTTAAATAGCCGGCCCCGACCTCGGGTAGGGAGGCTGAGCGGCACCACACGGCGTTCACACCGCGGCGACGGTCGAGGTGCCCGTCGGACCGTCGTGTTTCCCGACAAATTCGTGTGGGGCCATGCCGTCAGTCCGACGTGGCGGGTGTGCCTGGACGCGTCCGAGCGCCACCGTATCCGCCTCGTATTTGGACCGGATATAAGGATGCCTGTCAGCCGGGACGTTTGAGGTCATTTGAGAGGTCTGTCTAGATAAAAAAGGTAATCGGACAGTGACCGGTTAACCTGCCAGACGAATAAAGTGAGTTTTAGAGGTCCGATTTTAGATGCTCTAATGCCATATTTGCTCTGCATGGAGTGGAGGAAATGCAGACCGGTGTCAACACACCTGAATGGCTGTAAGCGTGCATGATGCCAATCATTGTAGCACTGTTTGGCTGCACATCTTGATCAATCATCTCACTGAAAAAAGTGAGTGCGCACCTCCCAAGACCGTACTTTGTTCGTACCACGATTATAAAAGTATAGCATATGACCGACGGATGCGCAATCCTGCAACCAAAGCCACAATAATCACGCCACTGCATCCGTGTCCAAACCAAAGGACTGTTCCATGGACAGACTTGCCAGCTCCAAGCCGCCCAACGCCTACACACGCATTCACAACGCTTGGTAGCATGAAGTGGGTTCTGAACTCGGCGAAAAGTTGGATGGCCTCACACCCAAGCGCATTATGTGCGTACACAGACAGCATCGAGCCGCATGTCATCGTACCATCAAACACTCCACGTGCACCCTCCACATTTCCGGCCTTGCCATACATGTCAACAAGCGCGGTGGCAACAAGTGTGACCTCGACAGCAGTGGACATGCACTTTCGACAAAGTCTGGCATCAGCAACGTGTTCCACGTGCACATGTGCTGACGGCAATTGAGAAGCTGGAGGCATTCAGTGGCCCGCCACAGTGAGACATGTCACAGAGAAGGGAAACTGCCGGGCCGTGTCAATCAGCGCTAGAGTACCCCGGCATGAGGTCCGTGTAGGAGATGACTTCCCGATCGAGCATTCCGTCGAACGGTTCGTCAGCACATGGGAGAGGAAGTCCGGGACTAAGGAGTCCTTGGGTCGTGGCCTATCTCGACGAGCCGGACTCATGAGCCACTTTGGGCAGACGATGATATATGTAAGGAAGATTCACAAAACTCGGTGATTAAGACAAAGACTTCTTTTCACGACGTAGCCTATTAAAACTCTTGTTATCCTAAGCCTCCAGTGTGTTATATAAGGCGAGGTCAGGCTATTCGATAGACAACAATCATACATTATGAGGTGAATTCATCTAGGGTTTAGCTTAGATGATCTCGAGGTAAATCAACTCTGTAATTCTCATCCACATCAATATAATCAAGCAGGACGTAGTGTTTTACCTCCTCACGAGGGTCCAAACCTGAGTAAATACTGTCTCCTTTGTTCCCTGTTATCCATCGATCTAAAGTCCACGGCTCGGGACCCCCTATCCGAGATTTGTCGGTTTTGACACCAACATTGGTTCTTTCATTGAGAGTTACTTTGTGAGACCGAGAGAAGGATTGATGGATCGTTGGCATATTGCAGTTTTTTCTGGACAGCATGGTCATGTTCGTCTTCCCCGCCTCCTCGAGCGTCGCTTTAATGATTGCTTTGGTGAAATTATGCCAAATTGTGTCTAGAACGTCCCTGCAAAATTTTGTCGCGTTCTGACGGAGGAATCTCCAGCGATCTCCAATATACCGGAGCCCTCTCGAATCTGGACGTGAATCTGGATGAGCTTACGACGAGGTGTCCAGTATCTAGCTCAAACATCCGTTGGAAAATTCCACCGTTCATCGGCTGCGGAATTCCAATATCGATCATCCCTCCAAATTTTAGCTCGATCCGACCGTCCAAGCTCCGGGAAAAGTCCGATTAGTACAACGATTTTTTGATCTTATTTCTGCGCGAAAACGAATCCGACCCGAGTTCATCTTTTTCATAAACGGCTTGTCGGACGTCCTTTTTGAAGAAAATTTTCATATCATCTCGGTCAGCCAACCAAGTGTTCGGCATTGCGAGGGTCGAATAATCATCCAGAGAACCTCGTTATCTGCGGGTTGCACGGATCGTGTGCGTCATTGCTTCATCGAGCTGGCATTGACCACTTCACAAATTCCGACATGCGTCGATATCACTGCGTCGTCATTTCTTCAAACCGACGTCCATCACGCCGACCTGCTTCGACATGTCGACTGGTATGGGGGGCTCTAGCATCACCTTACCGACCTGCTCCGTCACCTCGGCTAGACCAGGGGCTTCGCTATATCTTCATCAACCTGCTTCGGGGACTTCCGCGTCACCAGCCGACCAACTTCGTCACGTTAGCTGGACCGGGGGCTTCGCCTTGCCACATCGACCGTGTTGTGTCGCCACTTCGTCAAGACGAGCTCTTCGCTCGGTCATTTTGGTATCGGCTTGGGGGCTAGGACCTTGACCCGATACAAGCTCGGCCCACGTCACACCGAACACATTAACCAGCTAAGTCGCTTTCATACTCAACCTTTTTTCAATCTTTAATTTTTTGTGCGGTTCAATTCAGCATTATATTCGTGTTTAACATAAAAGTTGTTTGTTAAAAACATAGCTTGTTAAGAGCGTTGTTTGTTAAAAACACTTCATTTTCCCATGTTAACCAGGGGCTCTTAAATTTATGTGAGTCGTTTTATAATAAAAGTGTTTTCTTCTTGGTCGTTGGAAAATCTTTTTCTACTACTCTTTTTCTGACGCGAGTGTGTGGTCAATAGTTTGGTAGCCTGGTTTCTCTCTGAAGTCGCTCGAGTTTAGTTCGCTAAACTGGCCTAAGAAGCACCCCGCCTTCGGGATAGGAGGTTGAAGTCAAAGGCTGGCCCGCTTGAAGTCTGGAGATCGGATGTATTGTTCGGAGACGTAGTAGTAAATCAAAATTTTCCTACGTGTCATCAAGATCTATCTATGGAGAAACCAACAACGAGTGGGGAGAGATTGCATCTTCATACCTTTGAAGATCGCTAAGCGGAAGCGTTACAAGAACGCGATTGATGGAGTCGTACTCGCAGCGATTCAGATCGCGGTGGATTCCGATCTAAGCGCCGAACAACGGCGCCTCCGCGTTCAACACACGTGCAGACCGGTGACGTCTCCTACGCCTTGATCCAGCAAGGAGGAAGGAGAGGTTAGGGAAGGGCTCCAACAGCAGCATGACGGCGTGGTGGTGGTGGAGTAGCAAGGTATTCCTACAGGGCTTCGCCTAAGCGCTGCGGAGGAGGAAAAAGAGAGGTAGGGCTTTGCCGTGAGAGAGAGAGTTCAGAACTTTTCTCAAAGTACAAAACCTCAAGTATATATAGGAGGAGGGAGAGGGAGGGATGCCTTGGCCCCTCCTCCAAAGAGGAGGGCTTCGTCCGAAGTGGGGATAGAGTCCACCTCCCACAAGGGAGGTGGATCTCCTCTTTTAAAAACCCTTTGCCCTTTATCTCTAGATCTCCAGCCGCATGGGCCTTTCTAGAAGGTCTTGGCCAGCCCAATTAGGGCCCACAAAGTCCACAAAGTCCACAAAGTCCTATGGTCGTCACACCCCTCCCGGAGGTCCTCCGGCACCCTCCCGGCACTCCCGGTACAATACCGATGAGCCCGAAAACTTTCGGTGACCAAAACGGGACTTCCTATATATCAATCTTTACCTCCGGACCATTCCGGAGCTCCTCGTTACGTCCGAGATCTCATACGGGACTCCGAACAACTTTCAGTAATCACGCATAACATTTCCCTATAACCCTAGCGTCATCAAACCTTAAGTGTTTAGACCCTACGGGTTCGGGTGACACGTGGACATGACCGAGACACTTCTCCGGCCAATAACCAACAGCGGGATCTAGATACCCATGTTGGCTCCCACATGCTCCACGATGATCTCATCGGATGAACCACGATGTCGGGGATTCAATCAATCGCGTATTCAATCAATCAAGTCTATCGGTATGATACTTGCACGAGATTCGATCGTCGGTATCTCTATACCTTGTTCAATATCATTACCGGCAAGTCTCTTTAATCGTTCCGTAATACATCATCTCGTGACTAACTCCTTGGTCACATTGAGCTCATTATGATTATGTCTTACCGAGTGGGCCCAGAGATACCTCTCCGTCACACGGAGTGACAAATCCCAGTCTCGATTCGTGCCAACCCAACAGACACTTTCGGAGATACCCGTAGTGCACCTTTATAGCCACCCAGTTTTGTTGTGACGTTTGGCACACCCAAAGCATTCCTACGGTATCCGGGAGTTGCACAATCTCATGGTCTAAGGAAACGATACTTGACATTGAAAAGCTTTAGCAAAACGAACTACACGATCTAGTGCTATGCTTAGGATTGGGTCTTGTCCATCACATCATTCTCCTAATGATGTGATCCCGTTATCAACGACATCCAATGTCCATGGTCATGAAACCGTGACCATCTATTGATCAACGAGCTAGTCAACTAGAGGCTCACTAGGGACATGTTGTGGTCTATGTATTCACACATGTATTATGGTTTCCGGTTAACACAATTATTAGCATGAACAATAGACAATTATCATGAACAAGTTAATACAATAATAACCATTTTATTATTGCCTCTAGGGCATATTTCCAACAGTCTTCCACTTGCACTAGAGTCAATAATCTAGTTACATTTTGATGAATCGTACACCCATAGCATTCTGGTGTTGATCATGTTTTGCTCGTGAGAGAGGTTTAGTCAACGGATCTGCGACATTCAGATCCGTATGCACTTTACAAATATCTATATCTCCCTCCTAAATGTAATCATGGATGGAGTTGAAGCGGCGCTTGATGTGTCTTGTCTTCTTGTGAAACCTGAGCTCCTTCGCAAGGGCAATAGCTCCAATGTTGTCACAGAATAGAGTCATCGGGCCCGATGCACTTGGAATTACTCCTAGGTCGGTGATGAACTCCTTCATCTAGACTCCTTTCTTTGCTGCTTCCGAAGCAGCTATGTACTCCGCTTCACATGTAGATGCCGTCACGACGCTTTGCTTGCTGTTGCACCAGTTGACTGTCCCTCCATTCAAAATATACACGTATCCGGTTTGCGACTTGGAGTCGTCCGGATCTGTGTTGAAGCTAGCATCGACGTAACCCTTTACGACGAGCTCTTCGGCACCTCCATATACGAGAAACATGTCCTTTGTCCTTTTCAGGTACTTCAGGATATTCTTGACCGCTGTCCAGTGTTCCGCTCCGGGATCACTTTGGTACCTCCCTACCGAACTTATGGCAAGGTTCACATCAGGTCTGGTACATAGCATGACATACATAATAGAGCCTATGGCTGAAGCATAGGGGATGACACTCATCTCTTCTCTATCCTTTGTCGTGGTCGCGCATTGAGTCGTACTCAATCTCACACCTTGTAACACAGGCAAGAACCCCTTCTTGGACTGATCCATATTGAACTTCTTCAATATCTTTTCAAGGTATGTGCTTTGTGAAAGACCTATGAGGTGTCTCCATCTATCTCTATAGACCTTAATACCTAATATGTAAGCTGCTTCTCCAAGGTCATTCATTGAAAAACACTTATTCAAGTAGGACTTTATACTTTCCAAGAGTTCAATATCATTTCCCACTATCAGTATGTCATCCACATATAATACGAGAAATGCTATAGAGCTCCCACTCACTTTCTTGTAAATAGAGGGTTCTCCATAAACCTGTACAAGCCCAAACGCTTTAATCACTTCATTAAAGCGAATGTTCCAACTCCGAGATGCTTGCACCAGCCCATAGATGGAGCGCTGGAGCTTGCATACCTTGTTAGCATCTTTAGGATCGACAAACCTTCCGGCTGCATCATATACAGTTCTTCCTTGAGGAAGCCATCAAGGAATGCCGTTTTGACATCCATTTGCCAGATCTCATAATCATAAAATGCGGCAATAGCTAACATGAATCGGACAGACTTCAGCATCGCTACGGATGAGAAAGTCTCATCGTAGTCAACTCCTTGAACTTGTCGATAACCCTTAGCGATAAGCCGAACCTTATAGACGGCCACATTACCATCCGCATCAGTCTTCTTCTTAAAGATCCATTTATTTTCAATGGCTCGCTTATCATCAGGCAAGTCTACCAAAGTCCATACTTTGTTCTCATACATGGATCCTATCTCGGATTTCATGGCTTCAAGCCATTTGTTGGAATCCGGGCCTGCCATCGCTTCTTCATAGTTCGAAGGTTCACCGTTGTCTAACAACATGATCTCTAGGACAGGGTTGCCGTGCCACTCTGGTGCAGAACGTGTCCTAGTGGACCTTCGATGTTCAATACTAACTTGATCTGAAGTTTCATGATCGTCATCATCAACTTCCTCTCCAGCCGGTGTAGGCTCCATAGAAACAACTTCATGTGCCGCGCTACTCTCCGGTTCAAGTGGAGGTACAATTACCTCATCAAGTTCTATTTTCCTCCCACTTACTTCTTTCGAGAGAAACTCTTTCTCAAGAAAGGATCCATTCTTGGCAACAAAGACTTTGCCCTCGGATCGTAGGTAGAAGGTATACCCAATAATCTCTTTGGGATATCCTATGAAGACGCACTTTTCCGCTTTGGGTTCGAGCTTCTCAGGTTGAAGTCTCCTCACATAAACATCGCATCCCCAAACTTTTAGAAATGACAGCTTAGGTTTCTTTCCAAACCATAATTCATACGGTGTCGTCTCAATGGATTTTGATGGTGCCCTATTTAAAGTGAATGCGGCAGTCTCTAATGCATATCCCCAAAATGATAGCGGTAAGTCGGTAAGAGACATCATAGATCGTACCATATCTAATAGAGTGCGATTACGATGTTCAGACACACCATTTCGCTGAGGTATGCCAGGCGGCGTGAGTTGTGAAACAATTCCACATTTCCTTAGGTGCGTGCCAAACTCGTGACTTAAATATTCTCCGCAACGATCAGATCATAGGCACTTTATTTTCCTATCACGTTGATTCTCTACCTCACTCTGAAATTCCTTGAACCATTCAAAAGTTTCAGACTTATGATTCATTAAGTAGACATACCCATATCTACTCAAGTCATCAGTGAGGGTGAGAACATAACGGTAGCCAACACGAGCCTCGACACTCATTGGACCGCATACATCGGTATGTATTATTTCCAACAAGTCAGTTGCTCGCTCCATTGTTCTGGAGAACGGAGTCTTGGTCATCTTGCCCATGAGGCATGGTTCGCACGTCTCAAATGATTCAAAATCAAGAGACTCCAAAAGTCCATCAGTATGGAGCTTCTTCATGCGTTTGACACCAATATGACCAAGGCGGCAGTGCCACATGTAAGTGGGACTATCGTTATCAACCTTACACTTTTTGGTACTCACACTATGGACATGTGTAACATCACGTTCGAGATTCATCAAAAATAAACCATTGACCAGTGGGGCATGACCATAAAATATTTCTCTCATATAAATAGAACAACCATTATTCTCATATTTAAATGAGTAGCCCTCTCGCATCAAGCGAGATCCAGATACAATGTTCATGCTCAAAGCTGGTACTAAATAACAATTATTAAGGTTTAACACTAATCCCAAAGGTAAATGTAGAGGTAGCGTGGCGACTGCGATCACATCGACCTTGGAACCATTCTCGACGCGCATCGTCACCTCGTCCTTTCCCAGCCTCTGCTTATTCCACAGCTCCTGCTTGGAGTTACAAATGTGAGCAACTGCACCGGTATCAAATACCCAGGAGCTACTAAGAGCGCTGGTTAGATACACATCAATAACTAGTATATCACATATACCTTTAATGTTGCCGTCCTTCTTATCCGCTAAGTACTTGGGGCAGTTCCACTTCCAATGACCGGTACCCTTGCAGTAAAAACACTCAGTCTCAGGCTTGGGTCCATGCTTGTTCTTCTTCTTCTCGGCAACTTGCTTACCGGCGCGGCAACAACTTTGCCGTCCTTCTTGAAGTTCTTCTTACCCTTGCCTTTCTTGAAACTAGTGGTCTTATTTACCATCAACACTTGATGCTCCTTTCTGATCCCGATCTCTGCTCATTTTAGCATCGAGTACAACTCAGGAATGGACTTCTCCATCCCTTGCATCTTGTAGTTCATCACAAAGCTCTTGTAGCTAGGTGGAAGCGACTGGAGGATTCTGTCAACGACCTAGTCATCCGGGAGATGAACTCCCAGCTGAGTCAAGCGGTTGTGTAGCCCAGACATCTTGAGGATGTGCTCAGGACAGAACTATTCTCCTCCATCTTACAGCTGAAGAACTTGTCGGAGACGTCATATCTCTCGACCCGGGCATGAGCTTGGAAAACCAGTTTCAGCTCTTGGAACATCTCATATGCTCCGTGTTGCTCAAAACGCTTTTGGAGCCCCGGTTCTAAACTGTAAAGCATGCCGCACTGAACAATGGAGTAATCATCGCAGTAAGAATGCCAAGCGTTCGCAATGTCTTGCTCTGCTGGGAGAAGGGGTGGGTCACCTAGTGATGCATCAAGGACATACAATTTCTTGGAAGCTATGAGGATGATCCTCAAGCCACGGACCCAGTCCGCATAGTTGCTTCCATCATCTTTCAGCTTGGTTTTCTCTAGGAACGCGTTGAAATTGAGGGTGACATTCATGTTGGCCATTGGATCTACAATATAGATTGTAAAGATAATTTTAGACTAAGTTCATGATAATTAAGTTCACATAATCAAATTATTTAATGAACTCCCACTTAGATAGACATCTCTCTAGTCATTCAAGTGACACATGATCCATGTCAACGAGCCCGTGTCCGATCATCTCGTGAGACGGACTAGTCATCCATGGTGAACATCTCCATGTTGATCGTATCTTCCATACGACTCATGTTCGACCTTTCGGTCTTCCGTGTTTCGAGGCCATGTGATATGCCAATTTCTATTTACCCTTCATAAGTTACTAGCAAGAACGTTTCATACCTAAGTCAAAACCACAACGTGATATGCCAATTTCTATTTACCCTTCATAAGGACCCTTTTCAACGAATCCAATCCGACTAAGGTGGGAGAGACAGACACCCGCTAGCCACCTTATGCAACAAGTGCATGTCAGGCGATGGAACCAGTCTCACGTAAGCGTACATGTAAAGTCGGTCTGGGCCGCTTCATCCCACAATACCGCCGAATCAAGATAAGACTAGTAGAGGTAAGAAAATTAACAAAATTGACGCCCACAACTGCTTTGTGTTCTACTCGTGCATAGATTCTACGCACAGACCTAGCTCATGATGCCACTGTTGGGAGACATAGTAGTAAATCAAAATTTTCCTACGTGTCACCAAGATCTATCTATGGAGAAACAAGCAACGAGTGGGGAGAGATTGCATCTTCATACCTTTGAAGATCGCTAAGCGGAAGCGTTACAAGAACGAGGTTGATGGAGTCGTACTCGCAGCTATTCAGATCGCGGTGGATTCCGATCTAAGCGTCGAACAACGGCGCCTCCGCATTCAACACACGTGCAGACCGGTGACGTCTCCTACGCCTTGATCCAGCAAGGAGGAAGGAGAGGTTAGGGAAGGGCTCCAACAGCAGCATGACGGCGTGGTGGTGGTGGAGTAGCAAGGTATTCCTACAGGGCTTCGCCTAAGCGCTGCGGAGGAGGAAAAAGAGAGGTAGGGCTTTGCCGTGAGAGAGAGAGTTCAGAACTTTTCTCCAAGTCCAAAACCTCAAGTATATATAGGAGGAGGTAGAGGGAGGGCTGCCTTGGCCCCTCCTCCAAAGAGGAGGGCTTCGTCCGAAGTGGGGATAGAGTCCACCTCCCACAAGGGAGGTGGATCTCCTCTTTTAAAAACCCTTTGCCCTTTATCTCTAGATCTCCAGCCGCATGGGCCTTTCTAGAAGGTCTTGGCCAGCCCAATAAGGGCTGGCACACCTACTCTAAGGGCCCACAAAGTCCTATGGTCGTCACACCCCTCCCGGAGGTCCTCCGGCACCCTCCCGGCACTCCCGGTACAATACCGATGAGCCCGAAAACTTTCCGGTGACCAAAACGGGACTTCCTATATATCAATCTTTACCTCCGGACCATTCCGGAGCTCCTCGTGACGTCCGGGATCTCATACGGGTCTCCGAACAACTTTCGGTAATCACGCATACCATTTCCCTATAACCCTAGCGTCATCAAACCTTAGGTGTTTAGACCCTACGGGTTCGGGTGGCACGTGGACATGACCGATACACTTCTCCGGCCAATAACCAACAGCGGGATCTGGATACCCATGTTGGCTCCCACTTTCTCCACCATGATCTCATCGGATGAACCATGATGTCGGGGATTCAATCAATCCCGTATACAATTCCCTTTGTCTTTCGGTATGATACTTGCCCGAGATTCGATCGTCGGTATCTCTATACCTTGTTCAATCTCGTTACCGGCAAGTCTCTTTACTCGTTCCTTAATACATCATCCCGTGACTAACTCCTTGGTCACATTGAGCTCATTATGATGATGTGTTACCGAGTGGGTCCAGAGATACCTCTCCGTCACACGGAGTGACAAATCCCAGTCTCGATTTGTTGGAAATATGCCCTAGAGGCAATAATAAAATGGTTATTATTGTATTTCCTTGTTCATGATAATTGTCTATTGTTCATGCTATAATTGTGTTAACCGGAAACCATAATACATGTGTGAATACATAGACCACAACATGTCCCTAGTGAGCCTCTAGTTGACTAGCTCGTTGATCAATAGATGGTCACGGTTTCATGGCCATGGACATTGGATGTCGTTGATAACGGGATCACATCATTAGGAGAATGATGTGATGGACAAGACCCAATCCTAAGCATAGCACAAAGATCGTGTAGTTCGTTTGCTAAAGCTTTTCAATGTCAAGTGTCATTTCCTTAGACCATGAGATTGTGTAACTCCCGGATACCGTAGGAATACTTTGGGTGTGCCAAACGTCACAACGTAACTGGGTGGCTATAAAGGTACGCTACGGGTATCTCCGAAAGTATCTGTTGGGTTGGCACGAATCGAGACTGGGATTTGTCACTCCGTGTGACGGAGAGGTATCTCTGGGCCCACTCGGTAAGACATCATCATAATGAGCTCAATGTGACTAAGGAGTTAGCCACGGGATGATGTATTACGGAACGAGTAAAGAGACTTGCCAGTAACGAGATTGAACAAGGTATGGGGATACCGACGATCGAATCTCGGGCAAGTATCATACCGATAGACAAAGGGAATTGTATACGGGATTGATTGAATCCTTGACATCGTGGTTCATCCGATGAGATCATCGTGGAGTACGTGGGAGCCAACATGGGTATCCAGATCCCGCTGTTGGTTATTGACCGGAGAGGTGTCTCGGTCATGTCTACGTGTCTCCCGAACCCGTAGGGTCTACACACTTAAGGTTCGATGACGCTAGGGTTATAGGGAAAAGGTATACGTGATTACCGAAGGTTGTTCGGAGTCCCGGATGAGATCCCGGACGTCACGAGGAGCTCCGGAATGGTCCGGAGGTAAAGATTGATATATAGGAAGTCCAGTTTCGGTCACCGGAAAGTTTTCGGGCTCATCGGTATTGTACCGGGAGTGCCGGGAGGGTGCCGGAGGACCCCCGGGAGGGGTATGACGACCAGAGGACTTCATGGGCTGTTAGATAAAGTGTGTCAGCCCTTATTGGGCTGGGAAATACTTTTGCTAAAGGCCCATGTGGCTGGAGATAAGGAGATAAGGCAAAAAGGATTTAATAGGAGGAGATCCACCTCCCTTGTGGGAGGTGGACTCTCCCTTTAATTCGGCCGGCCATCTCCTCTTTGGAGTAGAGGCCAAGCCAGCCCTCCACGTCCCTCCTCCTATATATACTTGAGGTTTTGGATGTTTTGAGATAGGATTTGATCTCTCTCTCTCACGGCGAAGCCCTACCTCTCTTCTTCCTCCTCCGCAACGCTTAGGCGAAGCCCTGTCGGAATACCTTGCTACTCCACCACCACCACGCCGTCGTGCTGCTGTTGGAGCCCTTCCCCAACCTCTCCTTCCTCCTTGCTGGATCAAGGTGTTGGAGACGTCACCGGGCTGCACGTGTGTTGAACGCGGAGGTGCCGTCCGTTCGGCACTTGATCGGATCTACCGCGATCTGAATCGCTGCGAGTACGACTCCATCAACCGCGTTCTTGTAACGCTTCCGCTTAGCGATCTTCAAAGGTATGAAGATGCAATCTCTCCCCTCTCGTTGCTGGTTTCTCCATAGATAGATCTTGGTGAACGTAGGAAAATTTTGATTTACTACTACGTCTCCCATCAGTGGCATCATGAGCTAGGTCTATGCGTAGAATCTATGCACGAGTAGAACACAAAGCAGTTGTGGGCGTCGATTTTGTTAATATGCTTGCCGTTACTAGTCTTATCTTGATTCGACGGTATTGTGGGATGAAGCGGCCCGGACCAACCTTACACGTACGCTTACGTGAGACCGGTTCCACCGCCTGACATGCACTAGTTGCATAAGGTGGCTAGCGGGTGTCTGTCTCTCCCACCTTAGTCGGATTGGATTCGATGAAAAGGGTCCTTATGAAGGGTAAATAGCAATTGGCATATCACGTTGTGGTTTTGACGTAGGTAAGAAACGTTCTTGCTAGAAACCTATAGCAACCACGTAAAAACTTGCAACTACAAATTAGAGGACGTCTAACTTGTTTTTGCAGCATATGCCGTGTGATGTGATATGGCCAAAAGGATGTGATGTGATGCATTGTGATGTATGAGATTGATCATGTTCTTGTAATAGGGTTCACGACTTGCATGTCGATGACTATGACAACCGGCAGGAGCCATAGGAGTTGTCTTATATTATTGTATGACCTGCGTGTCAATCATAAACGCCATGTAATTACTTTACTTTATTGCTAAACGTTAGCTATAGTAGTAGAAGTAATAGTTGGCGAGACAACTTCATGAAGACACAATGATGGAGATCATGATGATGGAGATCATGGTGTCGTGCCGGTGACAGTGATGATCATGGTGCCCCGAAGATGGAGATCGAAGGAGCAAGATGATATTGGCCATATCATGTCACTATATTGATTGCATGTGATGTTTATCATGTTTACATCTTATTTGCATAGAACGACGGTAGTAAATAAGATGATCTCTCAATAAAATTTCAAGAAAGGTGTTCACCCTAACTGTGCACCGTTGCTAAGGATCGTCGTTCCGAAGCACCACGTGATGATCGGGTGTGATAGGTTCTAACGTTCGCATACAACGGGTGTAAGCCAGATTTACACATGCGAAACACTTAGGTTGACTTGACGAGCCTAGCATGTACAGACATGGCCTCGGAACACGGAAGACCGAAAGGTCGAACATGAGTCGTATAGAAGATACGATCAACATTGAGATGTTCACCATGGATGACTAGTCCGTCTCACGTGATGATCGGACACGGGCTAGTTGACATGGATCATGTATCACTTGGAAGACTAGAGAGATGTCTATCTAAGTGGGAGTTCATTAATAATTTGATTAAGTGAACTTAATTATCATGAACTTAGTCTAAAAATGTCCTTGCAAATTATGTCGTAGATAGCTCGCGCTGTAGCTCCCCAGTTTTATTGATACAATCCTAGAGAAAAGTAAGTTGAAAGTTGATGGTAGCAATAATGCGGACTGGGTCCGTGATCTGAGGATTGTCCTCATTGCTGCACAGAAAGCTTATGTTTTTGATGTACCGCTAACTGCATCACTCCCTCAAGCGTTGTCTGTAGATGTTGTGAACATATGACAGGCACTTTTTGATGACTACGTGATAGTTCAGTGCGTCATGCATTACGGCTTAGAATTGAGGCTTCAAAATGTTTTGAACGTCACAGAACATATGAGATGTTCTAGGAGCTGAGATTGTGATCTCAAGCTCGTGCCTATGTTGAGAGGTATGAGACCTCCAACAAGATTCTTTGCCTGCAAGATAAAGGAGAATAGCTTAATCGGTGAGCGTGTTCTCAGATTGTCTGGGTGCTATAATCACTTGAATCAAGTGGGAGTTAATCTTCCAGATGAGATAGTGATTAATGCAGTTCTCCAAGTCACTGCTACCAAGCTACTAGAGCTTCGTGATGAACTATAACATGCCAGGGATGGATAAGATGATCCCTGAGTTGTTCGTGATGTTTGACACCACGAAGGTAGAAATCAATAAGGAGCATCAAGTGTTGATGGTTAAGTGAAAACCACTAGTTTCAAAAGGGGCAAGGGCAAGAAGGGAAAAACTTCAGGAATGGCAAGCCAGTTGTTGCTCTAGTGAAGAAACCCAAGGTTGAGCCCGAACCCGAGACTAAGTGCTTCTGTTATGAGGAGAATGTTCGCTGAAGCGAAAAAAACCCTAGATTATTGGTAGATAAGAAGGCTGGTAATGTCAATGGAAGTATATTTGATATACGTGTTAGTGATGTGTACCTTGCTGGTACTCCTAGTAGCACCTGGGTATTAGATACCGGTTCGGTTGCTAAGTGTTAGCAACTCGAAATAAAAGCTACGGAGTAAATGGAGACTAGCTAGGTGAAAGGTGACGATGTGTGTTGGAAGTATTTCCAAGATTGATGTGATCACCATCGCACGCTCTCTCTACCTTCAGGATTTGTGATAAACCTAAATAAATGTTATTTGGTGTTTGCGTTGAGCATAAACGTGATTAGATCATGATTAGTGCGATACGGTTATTCATATAAGTTAGAGAATAATGGTTATTCTGTTTACATGGATAATGCCTTCAATGGTCATGCACCCACTCGAAATGGTTTATCGAATCATGATCGTAGTAGTACACATATTCATAACATTGGTACCAAAAGATACAAAGTTAATAATGATAGTACCACATGCTTGTGGCACTGCCACATAATGTCATATTGGTATAAATCGCATGAAGAAACTCCATGATGATGGATGTTTTTTGACTCACTCGATTTCGAATCGGTTGAGACATGCGAGCCATGCCTCTTGGGCAAGATGACTGAGACCCCGTCATCCAATATGATGGAGCGGGCAAGTGGCTTATTGGAATTAATACATGTTGATGTATGTGGTCCAATGAGTGTTGAAACACACAGTGGATATCGTTGTTTTTCTTTACCTTCACTGATGATTTGAGTAAATATGGGGATATTTACTTAATGAAACACGAATCTGAAATGTTTGAAAGGTTCAAGGAGTTTCAGAGTGAAGTTAAAGATCATCGTGACAAGAAGATAAATGTCTATGATATGATCATGGAGGTGAATATCTAAGTTACGAGTTTGGTATGCAATTTTAGACAATGTGGAAATTGTTTCACAGCTCACGCCTCCTGGAACACCATAGTGTGATGGTGTGTTCGAACGTCGTAGTCGTGCTCTATTGGATATAGTGAGTACTATGATGTCTCTTATCGTTTTACCACTATCGTTATGGGGTTATGCATTAAAGACAAATCCATTCACTTTAACAGGGCACCATCTAAGTCTGTTGAGATGACACCGTGAGAATTATGGTTTGATAGAAGCCTAAGCTGTCATTTCTTAATGTTTGGGGCTGCGACGCTTATGTGAAAATGGGTTTTTCACCTAGCGAGCTCGAACCCAAAGCAGACAAATGCATCTTCATAGAATACCCTAATGAGACATTGGGTATACCTTCTATCTCAGATCCAAGCGCAAAAGGTATTTGTAGCTAAGAACGGGTCCTTTCTTGAGAAAGAGTTTCTCTCGAAAGAATTGAGTGGGAGGAAGATAGAACTTGATAAGGTTGTTGAACCTTTGTTTCATCCAGAGAATAGCGCAACACAGAAAGAATTTTCTGTAGAGCCTACTCAGTTGAAAAGGAAGTTAATGATGATGATCATGAAGCTTCGGATCAAGTCACTATCGAACCTCGTAGGTCGACAAGGACGCGTACTGCTCCTGAGTAGTACGACAACCCTGTCTTGGAAATCATGTTGTTGGACAGCGATGAACCTACGAACTATGGAGAAGCGATGGTGGGCCCGGATTCCAACAAATGGCTAGGAGCCATGAAATCCGAGAAAGGATCCATGTATGAAAACCAAGTATGGACTTTGGTAGACTTGCCTGTTGAATGGCGGGTCGTTGAGTACAAATGGACCTTTGAGATAAACATAGACGCTAATGGTGAAATGTCACCGTTTATAAAGCTCGACTTGTCGCAAAGAAGTTTCCGCCAAGTTCAAGGAGTTGACTGCAATGAGATTGTCTCATCTGTAGCGATGCTAAAAGTCTATTAAAATTTTGTTAGCAGTTGCTGGATTTTTCGATTATGAAATCTGGCAGATGGATGACAAAACAAGGTTTCCGTAATGGTTTCTGTGAGGAAGAGTTGTATGTGATACAACCAGAAGGTTTTGTCAATCCTAAGGATGCTAATAATATGCAAACTCCAGCGATCCTTCTATGGACTGGAGCAAGCATCTCGGAGTTGGAATATATGCTTTGATGAGGTGATCAAAGTGTTTAAGTTTATACAATGTTTATGAGAAACTTGTATTTGCAAGAAAGTGAGTGGGAGCACTATGGAATTTCTTATAAGAATATGTAGTTGACATATTATTGATCGGAAATGATGTAGAATTTCTGGAAGAGCATGAAGGGTTGTTTGAAAAGTTTTTTTTTCAAAGGAAGACCCAGATAAAGCTACTATTTTATTAAGCATCAAGATCTATAGGGATAGATCTATTCGCTTGATAAGTTTTTTCGACGAAGACATACCTTGACAAGTTTTTGAAGGAGTTCAAAATAGATGGGTCAAAGAAGGAGTTCTTGACTGTATTGTAAGGTGTGAAATTGAGTAAGACTCAATACCCGACCACGGCAGAAGATAAAGAAGAGATGAGTGTCATCTCCTATGCTTTAGCCATAGGCTCTATATAGTATGCCATGCTGTGTACCGCACCTGTGTGTGCCTTGCCATGAGTCTGTCAAGGGGTACAAGAGTAATCCAAGAGTGGATCACTAGACAGCGGTCAAAGTTAGCCTTAGTAACTTGAGAACTAAGGAAATATTTCTCGATTATGGAGGTGATAAAGAGTTCATCGTAAAGTGTTACGATGATGCAAGCTTTAAAACCAATCCGGATGACTCTTAGTAGAAATCCAGCTACGTATAGTGGAGCAGCCATTTGGAATAGCTCCAAGTGGAGCGTGGGAGCAGTATCTACAAATATGAAATGGAAAGTTTGCAAAGGTACACACGGATCTGAATGTCGCAGACCCGCTGACTAAAAACCTCTTTCACGAGCAGAACATGAACAAACCCCAGAACTTATTGGGTGTTAATCACATGATGATATGATCACATGGTGATGTAAGTGTTAATCACATGGTGATGTGAACTAGATTATTGACTCTAGTGCAAGTGGGAGACTGTTGGAAATATGCCCTAGAGGCAATAATAAAATGGTTATTATTGTATTTCCTTGTTCATGATAATTGTCTATTGTTCATGCTATAATTGTGTTAACCGGAAACCATAATACATGTGTGAATACATAGACCACAACATGTCCCTAGTGAGCCTCTAGTTGACTAGCTCGTTGATCAATAGATGGTCACGGTTTCATGGCCATGGACATTGGATGTCGTTGATAACGGGATCACATCATTAGGAGAATGATGTGATGGACAAGACCCAATCCTAAGCATAGCACAAAGATCGTGTAGTTCGTTTGCTAAAGCTTTTCAATGTCAAGTGTCATTTCCTTAGACCATGAGATTGTGTAACTCCCGGATACCGTAAGAATACTTTGGGTGTGCCAAACGTCACAACGTAACTGGGTGGCTATAAAGGTACGCTACGGGTATCTCCGAAAGTATCTGTTGGGTTGGCACGAATCGAGACTGGGATTTGTCACTCCGTGTGACGGAGAGGTATCTCTGGGCCCACTCGGTAAGACATCATCATAATGAGCTCAATGTGACTAAGGAGTTAGCCACGGGATGATGTATTACGGAACGAGTAAAGAGACTTGCCAGTAACGAGATTGAACAAGGTATGGGGATACCGACGATCGAATCTCGGGCAAGTATCATACCGATAGACAAAGGGAATTGTATACGGGATTGATTGAATCCTTGACATCGTGGTTCATCCGATGAGATCATCGTGGAGTACGTGGGAGCCAACATGGGTATCCAGATCCCGCTGTTGGTTATTGACCGGAGAGGTGTCTCGGTCATGTCTACGTGTCTCCCGAACCCGTAGGGTCTACACACTTAAGGTTCGATGACGCTAGGGTTATAGGGAAAAGGTATACGTGATTACCGAAGGTTGTTCGGAGTCCCGGATGAGATCCCGGACGTCACGAGGAGCTCCGGAATGGTCCGGAGGTAAAGATTGATATATAGGAAGTCCAGTTTCGGTCACCGGAAAGTTTTCGGGCTCATCGGTATTGTACCGGGAGTGCCGGGAGGGTGCCGGAGGACCCCCGGGAGGGGTATGACGACCAGAGGACTTCATGGGCTGTTAGATAAAGTGTGTCAGCCCTTATTGGGCTGGGAAATACTTTTGCTAAAGGCCCATGTGGCTGGAGATAAGGAGATAAGGCAAAAAGGATTTAATAGGAGGAGATCCACCTCCCTTGTGGGAGGTGGACTCTCCCTTTAATTCGGCCGGCCATCTCCTCTTTGGAGTAGAGGCCAAGCCAGCCCTCCACGTCCCTCCTCCTATATATACTTGAGGTTTTGGATGTTTTGAGATAGGATTTGATCTCTCTCTCTCACGGCGAAGCCCTACCTCTCTTCTTCCTCCTCCGCAGCGCTTAGGCGAAGCCCTGTCGGAATACCTTGCTACTCCACCACCACCACGCCGTCGTGCTGCTGTTGGAGCCCTTCCCCAACCTCTCCTTCCTCCTTGCTGGATCAAGGTGTTGGAGACGTCACCGGGCTGCACGTGTGTTGAACGCGGAGGTGCCGTCCGTTCGGCACTTGATCGGATCTACCGCGATCTGAATCGCTGCGAGTACGACTCCATCAACCGCGTTCTTGTAACGCTTCCGCTTAGCGATCTTCAAAGGTATGAAGATGCAATCTCTCCCCTCTCGTTGCTGGTTTCTCCATAGATAGATCTTGGTGAACGTAGGAAAATTTTGATTTACTACTACGTCTCCCATCACGATTTGTGCCAACCCAACAGACACTTTCGGAGATACCCGTAGTGCACCTTTATAGCCACCCAGTTACGTTGTGACGTTTGGCACACCCAAAGCATTCCTACGGTATCCGGGAGTTGCACAATCTCATGGTCTAAGGAAACGATACTTGACATTGAAAAGCTTTAGCAAATGAACTACACGATCTAGTGCTATGCTTATGATTGGGTCTTGTCCATCACATCATTCTCCTAATGATGTGATCCCGTTATCAACGACATCCAATGTCCATGGTCATGAAACCGTGACCATCTATTGATCAAGGAGCTAGTGAACTAGAGGCTCACTAGGGACATGTTGTGGTCTATGTATTCACACATGTATTATGGTTTCCGGTTAACACAATTATAGCATGAACAATAGACAATTATCATGAACAAGGAAATACAATAATAACCATTTTATTATTCTAGGGCATATTTCCAACATGTATTATGTTAAAGCACGACCGAAACACATACTAATTTTAACACCAATTTTCGGATTGGCACCAAGAAACTTGATTTAGTTCGAACGTAAAGTTTATGGCTAAAGTGTCTTGGTTTTCCGGGCTTATGGCACCTTTAACCAATTTTTATGTTTTTTTTCTTTGAGGAGGCGGGACATCACCTTGTTCGAGGTGTTCGGCGTGGTAGTTCTGCTCAGGAAATCTTTTCCGACCCCTAGTTCGTCATCTTTTCTTCCGATCTATACTTCAACGTTGTCAAAACATGCACAAAAAGTGTAGAGCAGTTTCCGAGGAGAATATGATCCTCAGGTTGGTCAACCGTAGCCAACCTGAGTCTTGGGGGCTACTGCACAACGCAATTTAATTCCTAAAGTATGTTGTCAAGCAAGGAATTGATCCTCAGGCCGATTTCGCGAATCGACCTTAACATGTGTTAATGCCCGCACCAAGTCGCGGCCTCTCCGCGGATGACCGAGCAAATACACCCCCGGACATACTCAGATCCACTTTGATCTTGCATCATTGCTCCCATGTCTGGCCGGTTCTCCATTCTTTGACTTCTTACAAACCCCCTCAAACTTAACTTTCTAACTTCTGTTGTATTGGACTAGGTGGTGTTCACCACATCATCTTCGGAATAGGTGGGTTCGACCAAGGACTCCATGGCGGTTCATTAACAGGTCACTTGATGAGACTCATGACATGTACAAGGAAGTTTTCATAAGACTTGACGCACAAAATGACGACTCCTGTTATACTTGGCTTCCGGTGTGTTATATAAATCAACGCTAGGCTAGTCAATAGATGATGACATTACAACAAAGACTATTAGACTCATTCGTATGATCTCATTGTAGATCACCTATATTTTGTATCCCATCCACAATCAATACAATGCAAGCGAAACATAGGGTTTTACCTGTTTGAAAGAACACGAACCTATGTAAACACCGTGTCTCTCTCTCTACTTCATGTTACCATCTTGCTAAGGCCACCAGCTCGGAACCCCTTACCCGAGATCTACCAAATTTACTTCCGACATTGATGGTCCATATTGGTTCCTACTGGTAGTCGCTGCGCTGCGATGGGAACTCAGATCAACCCAACGCGATCCAATGTGATGGAATCGAGCTTCATCATCGACGTTGGCTTCTATGTAGTCGAGTCGACTGGTCACCTCACCTATGCCGAGGACTACACCCCATGTCGGATCGTTAAGATCGGACGGGTGCGTTCATCCAACAGATTTGGGGCTCAACGTCAATATTTCTCAAGTGCGTCTGTGCATAATTTTCTGGACAACAGATTTGTTTTTGTCATCCCGCCTCCCCAAGCGTCGCTTTTACGATTTGTTTGCTGAAATTTTGCGGAATTGAGTCTGTACCGACCCTGTAAAATTTTGTCGTGTTTTCATGAAGGAATATGAGACAATCATCAATATACCAGAGCCATGTCGAATCTGAACGGGAATCTATACGAGTTTAGGTCGAGGATTCCAGCATCCAGCTTGGACATCCTTTGGAAAGTCGAACCGTTCATCGTCTGCGGAATTGCTATGTCGCTAACCTCTCAAAATTCCAGCTTGGTCTGACCGTGCAAACTCCATGACGAGTCCAAAGAATGCATCAATTTTCGTATTTGTTTTCTACGTGAAAACAAATTTGACCCGAGTTCATCTTTTTTCATGAACAGACATCCTTTTTGAAGGTAGTTTTTAAGTTGTGTTTGGATTTCAAACACGTGCCTACAAATTTTAAGCCTTTTTCGAGATAATCTTTACCGTCACGCCGTGTCAAACCAGCCTGACTACGTTACTCCACGACTGGTGACTTGTGCTAGATAGGTCGTCCCTTCGTCGAGCCGAGGTCAACTACATCGGATCATCACGTCGACAAGCCCCAAGAGTTCGGCATCGCGAAGGCTAAATCATCGCCAAGACAACATCAGTCACCCCATGGATGGCACTGTTTGGGTACACCGGCATCGTCGCGGTCACTTCATCAAGCCAGTATTGACCGCGTCATGAATTGTGACCAACATCAGCATGGTCGCACCGTCTCTTCTTCAACACGACGTCCATCATGTCGACCTTCTTGAACACGTCGGCTGCCGGCTCCGACGTCTCCCCGACGACCCACACGTCATCGCTTCTTCTCCTTCGGTGTATACACGCATCACAGGTGGAGGTAGAGCTGGATGCTATCGTAGTGCAACCCCAGCACGGTGCCACAACAAGCATCGCATACCTTCTTTGCGCCCTTGGAGCAGAGGACCTCGAACCTGAGCTATATCTTATGTTTTTGAGTGATGGCTGCTTAATCTTGGTTTCTTCGGGAAAAGTGTATTACCTGTGCAGGTTGAAGTTGCATGCATGGCTCTTGTATCTCTCTCAGGTGCCCTTTTTATAGGAGCCATCGCACTTGAACTTCTTCTCAGTCACCTCTAGGATCAGCGTGTGCTCTGAGTGGGCCGCGTGCTTGCAGGTGGAACTTGACGAACTCATGGATTTGCTCACTAAAAAAGAGGACCCTCGCGTCTCCTCCCTCCAGGGGCGACCGGGGGAGAGATCCCTTGCGCTTAGGCCGTCAGCCTCTCCTACCATCCACCTCCCCTCGTCGTCCCCGGAGGCGGCCGCTAGAAAACCCCTTGTGTCGACGGTGAAGGGGACGGCGGGGCCCTGACGCCTCGTGATCGTGGCGCAACAGGGAGGGTGTTACTTGTAAACTGCGTTAAGATTTTTCCGAAAAGGAGAAGAGATGCAGTACAATAGAGATAAGTATTATCCTTAGTAAGAACCAAGGTTACTAAACCAATAGGGGAATTACGCAAACCCCATTTAGCATGACCTACACACTTGGAATCAAACACATACATCCAACACGGACAATAGGGTTTTCAAGACCCTTGAACTCGTTACTTGCAAGGATTAAATACTGATAGATAGATAATCTAAATATAAAAGTAAATAACAGAAAATGAAAGGCAGCGGTTTTTTTAAGGTTTTAGTAATATGATTTAAGTAGAACCGGGGCCATAGTTTTTGCTAGTCTTCTTTCTTGAACATAGCATACGGTGGGTAGACATATTACTGTTGGGCAATCGCGCATAGTTATGACATCTCGTTCAAGGCAATGATCCAGATGGGATCAGAAAAGGTCTTCAGATGGGAGCACGACGGAACAAAGACATGCTTGTACTTTCGTGTGATGTGAGATGATACGTTTGTATTTTTGTATGTTGTATGACAAAGCTTGAAAAGAAACCTTATAATGTATTTTGAATGTGCATTTTGGTGTTATGTTTATCTGTGAGAAAACGATCATAGTAAAATGATTATTGTCTAGCGGATTTTAGGACTAATTAAAATGTCGTTAAGATCACACATTGCACACTGTTTTTTGGATTCAACTGTGTGTGATGGCATGATATCACACATAGTTTTTTATGGTTATTTGTGTGCAATGACTCGCTCATTACATACAATTTTTGTGAAATAACCGTGTCTGATGCTAATCCAAATTGCACACAATTTTTGTGTTTAATTGTGTGGGATGTATCCCCAATCACAAACAGTTTTGATAGCATGTGCGATGGATCCCCACCCATCGCACACACAGGCAAGGTGACGATTTGAAACTGCGTCATTGAAAAAGGTCCGTTAGCATATAACGTCACTGCACTAGTGTTTGTCTTTCAGGGGTCCAAGTTTTCTACATCAACTGTTTGATGTCAGTCTTTGGTAAGTTATCAAATTGGGCAGTGTACGCAGAATTTGCACTGTATTGTCCCGTGCTGTGTAACCACCAGATGATCATATCTTCAGTCTCAGGTTGTAGGATCACGTTTACTGCCCGTAGCGCTCTCCAGTGAATGAGGTAACTCTCAACCAGATCACTATGTCGTCTTTGTTTTAGGTCCCTCCCCCATGCATCATACTTTCTTACCCCTTGATCGTTTGAACAGGTCCGGGAATAGGATCGCCAGATATGAGGAGGTAAACCATGAGGAAAGACAAAATGAGGCCAGCTTGCCGGTGCCAATGGTGACTGTGGTGGCTTTGTCGAAGAGGGCCCTCTCCATGGTGTCACACGGCAGTTCAGAGCCCTTCCATGGGTGATCTTGATTTTGCCAGGCAAGCCACAACCATCTTAGACGCAAGGCCCTGGATAACTTGTCAAGATCGTGCACTCCCATACCCCTCACAATCAGTTGGGTACATATTTTGTTCCACTTGACCTTGCACTGTCCACCAGTAAGCCGGACATGAAGGTTGACTAGGACACGACATCCCGCTCGGGCATTCCGTCAAACAGGTCGTATGCGTGCGCGGAAGCGCCGCATCGGCGTGACTAAAAACTTGAGAAATTGAACTGATTTTTTTCAAGTGATCAGAACCTCTAACCTGGTTCATAGGCATGGTGAATGGAAATTGAGAGTGGTTAAAGGCCTGATTACCATAGCTTCGAGCATGCTCAACGCAATATAAGAAAGTAGAATTTGGCCCAACTAGAACTTCAATTACACACAAGAAAATAATTCAGAAGTACTGTTGAATAGTTAATACAAATTAAGTGTATTTGCAAGTTCCTCCAAATCTGAAAAGGCCAAGTGAAATAGCCAACATCAATATGTAGCTTTTTTAGTCGTGCGTCTTGCTTGGAGCTGGGGACGGAGAACGCCCGGAAGTTGCGAGGGCCAGCGGTTGCGCCTTCGGAAGAACGAGGACCTAAGCATGCCCCCCGCTGGACGGCGGAGCGGTGCAGGAGGCATGGAGACGCAGGAGGTTGATTGTCAGAGGGCCAAGCGGCACCGCAGAGGTGTGGCGATGAAGGGAGGTTGAGATCCGGACAGATGAGTGACGCCACGTTATTGTCCATGCAACTACTTTGACCACCAGAGGGAGGGGCGGCGCCATAGGTGAGCAGGCCGCCACCGTCGAGGAGCTCGCTCGCGTGCGCCTCTATATCACGCTGTTTTTTTTTACTTTTGAGATGGCACATACCGCGATCTTAGCGAATGTCGCCTCTGCTCAAAGCACAAGATAAGTCGTAACGAGCATCAACTTTTTCTTTTTCTTTTTTGAGATAGCTCTAGAAATTAATTGGGATAAGTCGTCTATGAGAAGCGATCAGTGATCAATTTTAGTGATAAATTGATAACAATGATGAGAAATTAAACGAACTGTATTATGAATTTCATACGCCTCAGGTCAGCCTAGTTATACAGTGTGATACTGTAGCTACACTGCGCTACTTCTGGGCCATGGCCTAGGTGAGTCGTAATCTGTCTATACCCATGTTTGCGTACCTATCGGTCCATCACACATGGCTCAAGCCTATTAAATTAAACATTAATCTGACACAACTCACTTCTTTTTGTTGAGTATTTATTACACGTTGATCTTGTGAAACGACTTCTTGGTATCTCACCGATTGCACCATCATCCACGCGATGGTGACAAAATTGAAGTTTGTGGGACATATTTGGCTTAGTTGTTGCAGTTCACTAATAATATGTAATCATCTATTTATACTAAAATTTTCTACTTCCTAACTATATTTTCATCAAATGTATATTGCTTTTGATGTGCTATATTAATAATACTTTTAAGTATAATTATCAACATTAAGAATGTCAACAAATTCATATATTGTTACAGAAACGCATACATTTCTAACATTTATAATTAGAAATACATTTATTGTTATATTTATAATCATCAAACGCATACATTTCTAACATTTCTAACATCATTGCAAAAAAAAAGGATGCTTAAGAAAGGTTCTTTTTGTTTGAACGGATTTCATCATAGATTGGAGCTATTCGATATTATCACAATATCCAACAAATAAACTACACGTTTGATGATTATATTGTATTTGTATGTATCATTTCCCATCGAATTCCTAAATATCAAGAGAATTGAGTATAATGTTTTATAGTTTATATCAATTAGGCAACTTGGTAGATATTGCTAATGTCAAGACCGACAAGTTTAGATCCGACTAAATAGATGATACTAGAGTCTATGCAGTGTCTAACACGCACGACTATCTGTACATACAAACTTTAGTAAGTTGTAATGTTGACTTTAAGTTTTTCTAGATAGATTATCTCTACAAAAAGTAGTGCGACTTGTCTAAATAGTGTACGAGACATATCTTGATTATTTCTTACTCCATGGTGCAGCAACATGATTATGTCTTCCATGGGGCTCCCTTGGGAAATAACTTTAGCTTTTGGGGCTCTGTAACTGCCGCCATCCGTTATCCGCCTCACCCCTGTTATCTCAGCTTGGTTATGCTTCAGTTGCCTCCGTGTGCTCCTACCAATCTAGAGGAAGAAAAGAAGAGGGCGCAAATTTAGTACTATAAATCGTGTGAACGTCAGGTTTTGTATGCCCTGCTAGCACTCTCGGTTAATTACAGCGAACCGCCCGCGCCGCTCGCTCGCGCCCGCCCGTAGTCCCTACCCACGTGAACCTCCACAGTCGCCATCGCGTCGGCCGCCTTATTTCCATGGTATTCCTCCGCGAGGAGGACGGCGTCACAGCGCTGACAAGGACGAGGATGGGACAGACGCGCGGGGTTTCACGCCTACGCTCGCGGTGGCCATTGCGCTCTACCTACTGGCCTCCGAACTCACCCGCATCGCTCGCAGCGGCATGGTCGCTTATATCGTGTTTGTCGAGATGCACATGGTGTTCGTCCGGGGACCCGTCGGCTGACCTGGTGGTCCTCGATGAAGCCTAGGCAGAATCGCCACCGCCCTCTCCTCATATCGAAGATGGAGGCTGAATCGGTTGCAATGACACGGCTGAGAATCCGAGCCCCAGCGAAAGTCGGCAACTCGTGGAGGGCATAAAACCAACCGGCAGCGGGCGTGAGGCCGTGAGCTAGAGCAGCGGCGGCAGCAATCCAGGTAATTTTCTCTCTCATATCTACTTCTAGCTCTCTCTCTCTCCGGTGTACAACAGCCACAATATGGCTATGGGTACAGGCATATAGGCATGTAGCATCGTGTACAACAGTCGCAATATGGCTATGGGTACAGGCATTTTTTTCCGAAAAGGATGGGTACAGGCACTTGTGGTCGATCGGCTACGGCGCAACGTACACGAGCCCAGGGCGGGCTGCAGCCAGGAGCGGCGGGCGAGACCGAGGACACAGTCTGTTCCCATGTTTGTTTCTTCCCTCTCTCCCTCAAATGCCATGTGCTTCCTCCTATACGCTACTCTCTTTGTCTCTTGTATTTTTATTTTTCAAGCAACCACTTTGCCTCTTGTATTCTGTAGCCCTAAGCACGACTTGTGCAAAACAAGATGAAAAGTCTAGGTGGAAAGTTTGATGAAGAAGAAGTACAAGGTAATTTTTGTCTGGTCAACGGAAGTGAAGTTTGTTCCTACACTTTGATATTAGTATTTGTGGTTCAGTAAACACCGTTGCTACTTCATCAGTAAATATGAGAATATAAATGGGTAGCATGGTCTAATCAATAGATTATGATACTTTTCTATATGTTATTTTATGAATAATAAATATACAGAAATTACCATGTCAAATTAAGAAGTCACTTTCCTTATTGTATCTCTATACACTTATTTCATTGAAAGTCTTCGTTTCCTAGAGGCAGAAAATAGCTACAACATCAAGTATTTTGTATGTTTTCTTTAAACTTAAAATTCCATATTTTCCACGTTGCGAGGCTCCTCCATCATTCCATATTGTTGAGCTTCATAAAAATGGAGAGGTTACTTGTTGCAGATTTATAATGTATGATATCACGTGTTATATTTTTGGTACCGTTTATTTATCGAACATTATCAATAAATTTTACTTCTAGCACTCACTAGTAGAGGGTAGTAGTCCCGGTTCCAGAGGGCCTTTAGTCCCGGTTCTGGAACCGGGACAAAACAAATGGGACTAATACCAAAAACCTTTAGTCTCGGTACTTACGAACCGGGCTCAAAGGGGCTTCACGTGGCCGATGTGGGGCGCCTAGAGAGGAAATACTTTAGTCCCGGTTGGTAACACCAACCAGGACATAGAGTCAGCCACACGTCAGCAGCTCGTAGGCGCTGTTTTTTTTTGGAAAGGGGGTTTAGGGGTTTTGGAGGATTAACTTAAGGGTTTCATATTGTGTTAGCTAGCTAATAGAGAGAAGTTACCTCTCTTTCTCCATGCTTGATTGACGCTAGCTACTATACATATAGAGAGAACTAGACGCTAGCTAGTAAGTAAACGAAGGAAATCATTCATTACACAAGATCGTCATGAACATATATAGAGAGAAGTGACATCTCTTTCTTCGTGCTTGGTCGAACAATAAGTTTCCGTATATATATCCGATGCTACTATATATGTACAATATAACATATCTTACAGTCCCGAACATCCTCTACCGAAGATCCATTTACATTTTCACATGGTATTCTGCGTCTTCAGGTATGACGTGGTCAAGAAAGAATCCTACCAATTCCTCTTGAATTGCTCGTATGCGATCATGTGGTAGGAGTTGATCCCGCATCTTCCATATCTAATTCAAAGAAGCGGGTTAATACATATATATGAATCTCAACACAACTGATGGTTATATATAAAATAAAATTGTGAATATTAGTTACGTACTTCAAATATTTTGTCAGAGTAGCCTCGCTCAGTGGTCGAGTGGCGAATGAACTCGCATATTAGTATCCACGTAAAACAGTTCCGGGTGTCTCATACAAGCACTCTACGAGAATAGAGTTCAATCAAACTGATAAGCAAGCATGATAATGGTATTGGTGAAACTAGAATCAATTAGCTAGAGATGCGGGAAACAAGCTAGTCGTACTTACTTTGGCGTGTGTAAATCGCAACTCTTTGTCCAAACCCTGCCAGGCAAAGAAAATGATTACTTGATATCAAAAAAATGAATGAAAGCTGTTGATAGGGTCCCGCTATTGATTGAACTTACTCTGGAGTATTGCAGTCATGTCCGCATAATCCTCGGAATCTTTATGTCTCGAGTCTAATAAAGTTACTAATGCCCTGTCAAGCTTAATGGATAGCAGAATAAAGTGATACCTACGCACGCATAACTCATCAATTACATTACTTAACCTCGAGTAAGCAAAACCGAATATGTAGAAAACAGTAACACTCACCTGAAGTTGTGCAAAAGGAGTATTTCCCTTTTGTTTTGATGTCGAAGGAATGATTCTAGCAAATTGTCCTCGGTATATTTGGCTCTGTTTCGTACCGACCATTCATTTACGATATTTGGGCTAATGAACCCAACGTGATAGATTTGTCCTTTTTTTTGCATTCGACGATCTTCAGTCAGCATAATATTGTGATGATAATTATATATACATGAAATGAACGAGACGAGCTAGAGACCTAATTATAGAAGTAATACTTACAGACAGTAGCAAGTCATGAGTTGTTTGTCGAGAGCCTGTTGATTGAATAACTGAAATAACTCGAGAAATTCAACAGGCAGCAGGTCGACTCCAATGAAGTCGTGCTCTTTCTTAATTCTAACAAACTGTCTTTCCCAGACTCCATGCAGGTTTTCATGTACCACTCATGCAAATTGTATATCATTGTTGTTACATGAGGATGATCAGGTTTGACGAGAGGCTTCTCATGCTCGTATATAAAGTCTTGTACTACTACCTCAATCGTTTCAAACTGTACATCATCGCCCAAGTAATTTAATCACCAATATTGGTGCCGGGCAGTAGCACCAGATGATTAGCGATATCGCTAGACACCTTGAGCAGGGGACACGATTGCTTCTCCTGCTCGCCGATCTGGGGAATTGTTTTCTCACTTATTCGTTCTTTGACTCTTGTAGTACTAGCATTACTTCCCGACCGCCGCGCTTTATCATATGTCTTTTCAATAATGCGGTCATAGTTGCATGGCAGCGGAGGCGGTGGTGGTCACTTCAGGGCATCCACAGTGTGCTTTGCTTTCACTGGAAATACCGTTTCCTTCGGTGGTGGATGTTTCCGTGTAAAATGGGCCTTCACCTTGGCTTTACTGATGTCATCGTTTTCTTTGTCAGTCCTCTCATATGATAACTTTGGAAGCGCCTTGAGGCTTGGACCAAATTTGTATTTCTTCCCGCCTATTGTACTGCTAGCCGCCGGAGTGGCAGCGTCTCTCTTCCGCTGTTGCTGACGTGCCGAAGGAGGTGGAATGGCTTGACGCGCCGGAGGAGGCAAAGTGGCCAGACGCGCCGGAGGAGGCAAAGGAGGAGGCGAACTGCCTTGACGCGCCGAAGGAGGCGAAGGAGGAGGCAGACTGCCCTGACGCGCCTGAGGAGGCGAAGGAGGAGGCGGAGTGGTCTAACGCGGCGAAGGAGGATGTGGAGTGCCCTGAGGAGTCGGAGGAGGCTGAGTCTACTAAGGCTTCCAGTTTGGAAGCTTAATGTACTCCTTTCTCCATAGACAGGTACTCCCCAAAGCATTTTCCAGAAGAATAATATCCTCTTCGCTTGTAGGGTTGTCAAGCTCCAGCCCCTCAAATCCATTCATTATTTCATCCACCATCACAACAGCATAGCCATGTGGAATCAGACGGCAATGGAAAGATTCCTCACCTCGAGGAGGTAGAACAGAGCCGATTGCCGCCTTGAAGGTCAGGTTCTTGCATTTGTCATTAGCTCGCAATGTTCAGCCTCCGTGGTACTATCCACGGGGTAGCGAGGACCCGTGAAATCAGGCTGAAGAAGCTCTGTGGAAGCCATGCTACTTCTTCGCTAAGATTGTGGTGGGGTAGCTTCTGGGGCGGCGCCGAAGGAAGGATCTTCGTGCCACTCAGATGGTTGGCCGGTAGCTCGCTGCCTCTCAAGTTCCTCTAGTTTTGCAAATCTTGCATTAAGGTTCTGCATTTTGCTTGCTTCCTATTTCATCTTTCCCTCTCGGCTTCTAGAGACACCGCTGTCAAGAAACCCATGCTTCCATGGAACGGAGCCTGATGTGCCTCGTGTTTGTCCAGGGTGTTCAGGATTCCTGAGGGCCTCTGCCGGCTCGTCCTTATCTCTATCGGGAATGAACGTCCCTTCCTGCATTGCCTTGATTGCTGCCTGAAGCTTCCGAAAGGGTACTGCAAGTTGCGCGTCTGTCCAAACACACTTCCCTGATTCTGGGTCCAAAGTTCCTCCAACCCCGAAGAACCAAGTCCTTGAACGATCTGGTCAGTCCAGTGTCTCTGGCTGGACATTTTTAGCAAGCAGGTCTTGTTCAACTTTGTCCCACAACGATCGGTCTTTGTAGTAGCCACCTGACCCTGTGTGATGGTGATACTTCTTCTCTACAAAAAAATTCTTGCTAGTCAGTGACATTTTCTTACTCTTCTCCGATTTCTTGTAGGCCACAAATTTGGGCCATTGATCTCTTATCTTCTCATATCGACCTTTGAATTCCGAAGTCTCATCAACTCTTCATTCCGGTTCCTGAATAGTTCTGCCATCTTCTTAAGAGCTCACGTGTTGATCTTTCGCTCTATAACTGGGTTATTCAGATCCTCCTCTAGCGGTAGGCTGAAATTTATCATGAGCTCGGTCCAAAGATCATCTTTCTATCTATCATAGACATAAGAAACATCAGGGTCCTTATTATTCTTATTCCATTGCTGGGTGCTGATCGAGACGTAGTCCCTAACAATAACTCCACACTGATGTACAAATGTGTCCTTGGTCCACTTGGGAGCAATCGGTTGGCCATCGTTCGCGACTTCTGTGATCATGAATCTTTCATCCTGGCACAACCTTTTCTTCAGGCCTCGTCTCCTTACCTCACCGGACTTTGCAATAGTTGAGGATCCCTCCTACGTTTGGTCACCGGAGCCGTGATCATGATGTCCTTCCTTCGCCATTCGGTCACTAGAGCCGTCATGATCTCTTGCCTCCTCCATTGTTGGATCACCGGAGCCGGCATCCGCTCCTTCAAGACCATCGGTGGCATTGAGATACGACAAGGGATCACCTCCGGCGCGGATTATATCCCCCAACAACACGTCTTGTTCTATCTCTCTGTGATCCATAGTTTCTACAACAAGGCAATATACAAATATGAGATATGCCAATCGATACAAGGCAATGCAACGATCATATAATATCACCAATACATCATCAAATAGTATCTAATACATCATTAGATATTATCACTAATACATCTCGAATATTATTATATAATATCACTAATACAAATGTAGTTGATGTCTAGCAGCGCAGGCGGTGGACACCCAAAGAGAAGGAACTATGATAGGATCATAGCTCGGGTGAGATCCTGAAGAACCTGCCAGGTACTGGAGAACCTGACATCCAACACAGACATGTAGCGTGAGACGTGCTTGTCCTCCTCCCTGACACGGTGACGTACCACCTCTGCGGGGGCCAGCTCCCTCTCCACTGACAGTGGTCCACGTGACCGCCACCAAAGAATCTTCGGGTCGACGACAGGACCCTGATTCCTTACCAAGTTGGGTGCCCCAAAAGCAGCACGTCCTAGTGCCAGCCCGATGGAGCCTAGTCCCGAACATGGCACCTCTCAAGTAGGTGGTTGCCACCGAGTCAACGACGAGGATGCTGGTCGGGTATCGTCGACTCAATGGCGATGATATGCAACTAAACATTTAAACATCTAATTAAACATCATATCGTGTCACCGACGATCAATGGGGACTCCACAATATCATCGGGGGTTACTCTCCCTCACCCACGGTCGTCGAGGGGTACTCTCCCTCACCAACGATCATCGGGGACTCCTTAATATCGCGTCACCGATGACCGACGATAAAACAACTATACATCTAAATAATAAAAACAACTAAACAATCCTGAACAATAAAAAAACTAAATTAAGTAAATTAACTACAGCTTTTGTATATCCTAAAACAACTACAACAACTAAAATTAACTAAGAAACTAAATTAACTAAATCAACTAAAATTAACTCCGCTACGGGGTCGCCGGAGACACCGCGGGGCCAATGGCGGTGCTGCGATGGGCGGAGGCGGGGCCGGCGGCGTTGCTGCGCGTGGTGGGCGGGGTCGAGCGGCGAAGGTGCGCGGGGCCGACGGGAACAGAGAGGAAGGGGAGCCTTACCGGTGAGGAGCGGCGACAGCAACGGAGCGAGGACGAGGAGACGCGCGGGGCTAGGCTCGGGGCAGCTGCGACAACAACGACGACGAGAACGGGCGGTGGCGGCGATGGTGACGACGAGACCAGGGTCGAGGGTGGTGGTGACGACGGCAACAACGACGGAGCGAGGACGAGGAGGCGCGCGGGGATGGGCTCGGGGTGATGGCAACGTCAGGCTCGTGGACGGCAGCGACGACGAGAACGGGCTAGGGGGCAGCAGCGATGACAAGAACGGGCGGTGGGGGTGATGGCAACGACGAGCAGCGTGGTGGCGTTGGGGCAGGGCGTCAGCCACGGGGGCGAAATGGGAGAGGTTGGGGGAGAATTCTACAACTCCCTCCTTATATTAGAACACCTTTAGTCCTGGGTGGTGGCTCCAACCGGGACTAATGCCCCCTTTAGTCCCGGTTGGAGCCACCAACTGGGACTAAAGGTCATTTTCAGCAGCCCAACGGGCGGGAAGCAGAGACCTTTGGTCCTGGTTGGTGGCTCCAACCGGGACTAAAGAGGGGCATTAGTCCCGGTTGGAGACACCAACTGGGACTAAAGAGGGGCATTAGTCCCGGTTGGAGCCACCAACTGGGACGAAAGGGTAGAATTGGGTGTGAGCCACCAACAGGGACTAAATGGGGAGGCGCTCGCACCGGTATAAGTTTAGTCCCACCTTGCCAAGCGAGAGACACTCACACCTGTTTATAAGCCCGCACCTCTCTCCCATGTCAAGTTCCTCTCAAAGTGAAAATAGATGCCCTTATACAGGAAATTCGTCCTAAATTCAAAATGCTAGTATGTGATTGCACTTACTAGCTCTTTGAATTTAGGTCGAATTTCCCCTATAAGTGCATCTATTTTCACTTTAAGAATATTCTTTTTGCTATTAAAGTTTTTAACAAAAATAACTTTGATAATTTTGGTTGCATAAATTTTACATAATATTAAGTTAAATAACTTTGATCACACGAAAACACATCTATTACGAAGGGATTTTAATTTGTTAAACATATTTGAAATCAAGACTTTTTCTGCATTGAATATCTTTGATAATCACTTTCTAAACATTTTTAAACATATTTAGAAATTTTAAACATATTAAGTTAAATAACTTTGATCATCACTTTTCAACTCTTTTCTGACTTCATTTCTATTTTTCATGCATTTCACAATTTATTTTGAACTAAAATGACCCTGAATTGAAAAGCAATACAAATGAACTCTGAAATGGTTGAAACTTTTCATAATCTGCAGACATGTATGTCTTGGCCTCCACTCCCACGATGTCTCTTTTCCCTGAAAGAACTATGTGGCGCTTCGGCTCATCGTATGATGTATTCGCTTCCTTATCTTTTCTTTTTCTCGGTTTGGTAGACATGTCCTTCACATAGAAAACTTGCACCACATCATTGGCTAGGACGAATGGTTTGTCTGTGTACCCAAGATTGTTCAGATCCAATGTTGTCATTCCGTACTGCGGGTCTACATGTACCCCGCCTCCTGACAGATTGACTCATTTGCATCGAAACAAAGGGACCTTAAAATCATGTCCATAGTCAAGTTCCCATATGTCCACTATGTAACCACAATATGTGTCCTTTCCCTTGTTGGTTGCTGCATCAAACCGGACACCACTGTTTTGGTTGGTGCTCTTTTGATCTTGGGCGATCGTGTAAAATGTATTCCCATTTATCTCGTACCCTTTGTAAGTCAATACAGTCGAAGATGGTCCCCTGACCAACGAGTATAGCTCATCTGCAACAATGGTGTTACCCATGAGATGTGTTTGCAACCAACTGTTGAAAGTCCTGATGTGTTCACATGTAATCAAGTCATCACACTACTCCGGGTGTTTGGAGCGCAGAATATTCTTGTGTTCATTAACATACAGGGTCACCAAGGTAGAATTATGTAGAACTATGTAGTATACTTGAGACCAAGAATGCACGTCCCTACATATTATTGAGTCTGGTCCTAGCGTGCCTTTTCCAGTCATTCTGCCCTCATACCGCGATTGAGGGAGACCAATCAGCTTAAGGCCAGGAATGAAGTCAACACAAAACCCAATGAACTCCTCTGTTTGATGGCCCATGGAGATGCTTCCTTCTGGCCTAGCATGGTTACGAACATATTTCTGTAAGACTCCCATGAACATCTCAAAGGGGAACATATTGTGTAGAAATACAGGGCCCATAATGCCAATCTCGTCGACTAAATGAACTAGGACGTGCGTCATGATGTTGAAGAAGGATGGTTGGAACACCAGCTCGAAACTGACAAGACATTGCACCAAATCACTCTTTAACCTTGATAGGATTTCTGGATAGATTACCTTCTGAGAGATTGCATTGAGGAATCCACATAGCTTCACAGTGGCTAATCGATCGTTTTCCGGTAGAAGCCCCCTCAATGCAACCGGAAGAAGTTGCGTCATAATCACGTAGCAGTCATGAGATTTAAGGTTCAGGAACTTTTTATCTGCCATATTTATTTTTCCCTTTATATTCGACAAGAAGCCAGACGGGACCTTCATACTGAGCAGGCTTTCAAAGAAGATTTTCTTCTCTTGTTTGGTAAGAGTGTAGCTGGCAGGACCTTCATACTGCTTTGGATGCATGTGATACGTCTCCGCCGTATCTACAATTTTTGATTGTTTCATGGCCTACAACTTTTTAACTATTTTTGGGACTAACATATTGATCGAGTGCCTAGTGCCAGTTCCTGTTTGTTGCATGTTTTTTGTGTCACGGAAAATCCATCTCAAACGAAGTCCAAACGCGATAAAAACTTAGGAAGATAGTTTTTGGAATATATGTGATTTTTGGGAAAATGAATCAACGCAAGACGATGCCCGAGGTGACCACAAGCCAGGGGTAGCGACCTACCCCCCTGGCCGCGCCCTGGGCACTTGTGTCCAGCCTTAGGTCGGTTTCAGCTGTCCTTATGCCACAAGAAAGCTATTTTTTAGATAAATATTCCCTCAAAATTTCAGCCCAATCGGAGTTACGGATATCCGATATTTAAGAAACGGTGAAAGGCCATAATCCAGGAGCGCAGAAATAGAAGGAAATAGAGAGAGATCTAATCTCGGAGGGGCTCTCGCTCCTCCGCCACCTTGGAGGCCATGGACCAAAGGGGAAACCCTTCTCCCATCTAGGGGGAAGGTAATGGAAAAAGAATAAGAAGGAGGGGGCTCTCTCCCGCTCTCTCTCGGTGGCACTGGAACGCCGTCGGGGCCATCATTATGATGGCGATCTACTCCAACAGCTCCGTCATCTTCACCAACACATCCATCACCTTTCCCCATCTATCTACATCCCATCTATCTATAGTGGTCCACTCGACCGCAACCCGTTGTAACCTCTACTTGAACATGGTGCTTTATGCTTCATATTATTATCCAATGATGTGTTGCCATCCGATGATGTCTGAGTAGATTTTTGTTGTCCTATGGGTTGATTGATGATCATGACTGGTTTGAGTTGCATGTTTCATTATTGGTGCACTCCTATGGCGCTCTCCATGTCACGCAAGCGTGAGGGATCCTTGATGTAGGGTGTAGCAATGTGTTCATGATTTGCCTATGGTGGGTTGCGTGAGTGACAGAAGCATAAACCCGAGTAGGTGGGTTGTTGCATATGGGAGTAAATAGGACTTGATACCTTATATGGTTGGGTTTTACCTTAATGATCTTTAGTAGTTGCGGATGCTTGCTAGAGTTCCAATCATAAGTGCATATGATCCAAGTAGAGAAAGGATGTTAGCTTATGCCTCTCCCTCATATAAAATTGCAATAATGATGACTGGTTTAGTTATCGATTGCCTAGGGACACTTCTGCAACTCCTACCACCACTTTTCCACACTCGTTAAACTGACTTAGTTACTTCTTTATCTAAGCAGCCCCTAGTTTTTATTTACATGCTCTTTATTATCTTGCAAACCTATCCTATCACACCTACAAAGT
Source organism: Hordeum marinum (assembly GCA_022496015.1). Lineage (NCBI taxonomy): Eukaryota > Viridiplantae > Streptophyta > Magnoliopsida > Poales > Poaceae > Hordeum > Hordeum marinum. The sequence continues at coordinate 524,598,512 of CM039678.1, forward strand.
ACTTCTAGTTTCATACTTGTTCTAGATAAAGCAAATGTTAAGCGTGCGTAGAGTTGTATCAATGGTCGATAGAACTTGAGGGAAAATTTGTTCTACCTTTAGCTCCTCATTTGGTTCGACACTCTTACTTATCAAAAGAGGCTACAACTAATCCCCTTACTTGTGGGTTATCAACATGTCATCTTTTCGTGTATATTTTGTCTTCACATACACTCCCAAGAAGCTTAGTAGGTTCACGCAAAGATTCTTTGTCACGCACATCATGTCAATTGCAGAGCGCACTTCTAGGTCTTTTTAATAGGATAGGTCCCAAAATATAGATTTCTTCTTCCACATGGGTGCGCATCCCCCAGCGTCAGTCGGAACAGATAGTCTGCCATGACCCTTTCCAGAGATTACTTGTGAATCATTGACCATATCAAGTATGTGATCACCAGTATGGATGGCGGGCTTCTTATGCTGATCTGCGTCACCTTTAAAATGCTATCCTTTCTTTCGACATTGATGGGTGGTTGGAAGAAATCAACAATGCCCCAGGTACAAATTCTTCCTGTATTTGTCCAAATATATACTTTCGGTGTCATCTAAATAGTGTGTGCATACGTGGTATTCCTTGTTTGTCTGTCTTGAAAGGTTACTGAGAGCAGGCCAATCGTTGATGGTTACAAACAGCAACGCATGTAGGTCAAATTCCTCCTATTTGTTCTCATCCCACACACGTACACCGTTTCTATTCCATAGTTGTAAAAGTTCATCAACTAATGGCCTTATGTACACATCAATGTCATTGTCGGGTTGCTTAGGTCCTTGGACGAGCACTGATATCATAATGAACTTCTGCTTCATGCACAACCAAGGAGGAAGATTATACATACATAGAATCACATGACAGGTGCTATGCTTGCTACTCTGCTCCCCCAAAAGTATTAAATCCATCTACACTTAAACCAAACCATACGTTCCTTGGGTTACTTGTAAAGTCCATCCACTTTCTCTCGATCTTTCTCCACTGCAACCCATCAGCAGGTGCTCTCAACTCCCCGTCTTTCTTACGGTCTTCCTTGTGCCAGCGCATCAACTCGGCATGCTCTTTGTTTCTGAACAAACGTTTCAACCGTGGTATTATAGGAGCATACCACATCGCCCTGGCAGGAACCCTCTTCCCGGTGCGCTGGCCCTCGACATCACCAAGGTCATCTCGTCTAATCTTATACCGCAATGCACCTCATACCGGGCATGCGTTCAAATCCTCATACGCACCGCGGTAGAGGATGCGGTCATTAGGGCATGCGTGTATCTTCTTCACCTCAATTCCAGAGGGCATAGAACCTTCTTTGCTTCGTACGTACTACCGGGCAATTAGTTATCCTTTGGAAGCTTCTTCTTCATTATTTTCAGTAGCGAACGAAATCCCTTGTCAGATACACCATTGTCTACCTTCCATTGCATTAATTCCAGTGTGGTACCGAGCTTTGTGTTGTCATCTTTGCAATTTGGGTACAACCCTTTTTTGTGATCCTCTAACATGCGATCGAACTTCAACTTCTCCCTTTCACTTTCGCATTCTATCTGTGCATCAACAATGACCAGACGAAGATCATCATCGGGCACATCGTCTAGTTCCTCTTGATCTTTAGCTTCACTCATTGCAGCATCACCATATTCAAGGGGCGGATAGTTGCCATCATCCTCTTCTTCTTCGTTGTCTTCCATCATAACCCCTCTTTCTCCATGCTTGGTCCAAACATTATAGTGTGGCATGAAACCCTTCTCAAGCAAGTGGAAGTGAAGGGTTTTAGAGTTAGAGTAATCCTTCATATTCCCACATACAGTACATGGACAATGCATAAAACCATTATGCTTGTTTGGCTCAGCCACTTCGAGAAAATTATGCATGCCCTTAATGGACTCGGAGTTGCGTCGGTCACCGTACATCCATTGGCAGTTCACCTGCGTGCATTATATAATTTTGTGTATCAAAAACCATTACAGAACATCATGAATAGAGAAGTGACCAAATTAATAGAAGTTCATCATCACATTAAAACCAAAGTAAAATAGTGACCAAAATAAATACATAAAGTTCATACATAGCTCTCATTGAACAACATATAGCTCTCTAGAGCATCTAATTAAAACATACATTGAAACTATGTAAAAGATTTGAATGCAACAACAAATGTGATCATAACCGCAACTAAGGTATAAATTGATCCAACGGCACAATGATACCAAGCCTCGGTATGAATGACATATTTTCTAATCTTTCTAATCTTCAAGCGCATTGCATCCATCTTGATCTTGTGATTGTTGACGACATCGGCAACATGAAACTCTAATTTCATCTTCTCCTCTTCAACTCTTTTTAATTTTTCTTTCAAGTAATTGTTTTCTTTTTCAACCAAATTTAACCTCTCGACGATAGGGTCGATTGGCATTGCGGGTTCACATACCTCCTATATAAAAACATCTATTTTACGTTGGTCGGCATAATTGTCATAAACACTAAATAAAACAAATAGTTATAAAGATAATATACTACATCTGAATCATAGATAGGACGAGGGACGACAGGGGCGGATACCAAAACCATGGCACTACATAATAACAAACAATAATAAAGTAAGAAAATTATACAAGTATCTATGTAAATCATACAAGTAAGATTTTTTTTCTTTTAGAAAGAAGATAAGAACAAGATGCTCACCACGGTGGTGCCGGCGACGAGATCGGCGCAGACGATCGACGGTGGTGTGGACGGGGATGGGACAGGACGGATCGCCAAACCTAGACAAATCTTGAAGAAAATGAAGTTCGGAGGTCGAGCTTGGAGAGAAGAAAGATTAAGTGTGGCTTGGGTATTTCATCAAACACCTCATGTGCATAGGACGTGAGATTTAGATCAACACACACCTCATGTACACACGCCGGCCGGCCAAAAAACAGAGTGAGCAGGCAGGGGCAGGGGTATATATAGGCTAATATCTTTAGTCCCGGTTGGTGGCTAGAACCGGGACAGAAGGCTGACCTTTGGTCCCGGTTCCAGCCACCAACTGGGACAAAAGGTGTTGGGTCAGGAGCGAGGCCCATTGGTCCCGGTTCGTGTCAGGAACTAGGACCAAATGTGTTAGATGAACCAGAACCAATGGCCCCCGAGGCCCGGCCGGCGCCCTGGCCTCACGAACCGGGACAGATGCACCCTTTGGTCCTGGTTCGTAAGTGAACTAGGATTAATGCCCTTATCCTGGCCTCAACCAAATCCCTGTTTTCTACTAGTGACTACTAGATAAGTGGCACCGTTCAATACATAGTTCGACATGAATTTATCATCATAATGTATATATGTTTTCAAATCTTTCACAAGTGCATAAGCTCCACTAAGCTTTCATATTAATGCTACTTATTGTAGACATGATAATAAACTACTAAGCTTTCATATTATAATTTTAACGCTCCCTAACTACTTCCTTTTAATCCCATTTTTGCAGGTATGATGATCAGTGTCCAGATTCACTAATCAATTGACGGATTTGTGCAAATATTTTGAGGTCAGGCGAAAAGGAAATCAACTTCTTGATTTCATGATTTAGCGAACATGATCAAAGAGTTGTGTAGCCATGAGCAGGCCAGCTTCACACTGGAATACTAACCTAAGGAGTCATGAGGCTGGAATATAACACTTCTTTTACCCTCTACTTATATTTGCCATAATGAAGAAACCATCTTTCTTGAACACTATGTGTCATTGTTGTATTGTGTAAATTGTAGCCATGCATATGATGGGTTTTGTAGTAGATTCTATTGGTGAGAAGCCCCGATTTATGTTTGAAGGGGTTGCCATGCACTCTTATTTGTATTGAATCTAGGAAGGAATGAAGCAACCTTTTGTTTTATGTACACTATCCTTCCCTACATGTAAATCACTTACTTTGGAGGACAGGACTTTGAGTAGTTGTATATAGTAAAGTATGTCGATTGAACATGTTTAAAAGGTATGATAGTAGTTATCTAGAAAATTTATTTTCTTTCATTGGTGTATAATAGTTTTATAGCCATGCACTAAGTGAAAATAATAGTTAAAGTTGTGTGACGAAGAACATAAAAAGTCAAGCTGGCCCTATATTTTGGATAGGAGGTAACACTATACATTTTTTAAGAAGGGGGTATTCGTTTATTAGTCTCATTTAACATCTGATTGTTTTGTGTTTCAAATATAAGTGTTAAATTGAGTGATTAATTTTTCTTTCCTGCCTCATGCACGTGCTTCTAATCTTTACATATGATGTACCTAGCCCGTAGAACCTTAATGTTCTACACTCCCAACTACACCATGTGACAGAGTTCTTCAATAAGGCTTTTGTGGCAACACCAAGAAAATGTTATGAGTATGCAAGTAATGGTCTTGTCAATAAATGATTAGATGTAATTCATTTTTTGAAAGTTGTCATTCAAATATATATTTTTGAATGCTTCAATCTTGTAGCACTTATATGATACATTTAAATACACAATGCATTCTCTATAACTAAATATATTAACTAACCCCATACTCCAAAGTAAGAACATCAAAGATTGAGTACTTCCATGATTTGATATTATTTTATACGAACTCTAGATTGAGGTATGTCAAATAAACATTGAAAGAAGAGAGGAAATACTTTTATTTATATAAAGAGAGGAAATACTTTAGTGTTACATTATGCATTTGTTTGTATGTGTTGTTTACAAATCATTCTATTTTGTCACATTAAACCTATCGAAAGCTACTACTGCACAACAAATTTATTTCCTGTATTTACCTTTCCTTCATCTTTCTGGGCTATCAGTTATTCAGTTTGTACAGTTTGTTTTAACTAACTCTCACGTATTCCCTTGTCACTCATGTATTCGTGTGAATTGTTTGTTTTGTAAGGAAAATAAAATGTTTTCTACATAGTTGTTAACAATGGATTTTCTTTTGCAACGTGGTATATCATATGGAGATGTTTTTGTCTTGCAATGGTTGGAGGGTCTTGCTATAGGGATGACAAAATTTTGAGCTCAAGAGAAGAGGTGCATGCGCAGATAGAAAGGCCATGCCAAAGGAGTAACCAAGATATGCATTGATATAGAATCTGGCAATCTACGGTAAGTCAGTGCCTTTGGAGGTAGCCATGGCATATGATCATTGTATGTTGTTACATTGATCTGAGATGTACATATCTGTTTTTGGATAGGTTCAAATATAGTTTTTTGTATTGAATACTTCCATTTCAAGTTGACATTCCCTGGGCACTCAAATTAAGAGTTTTTTTTGGCAAAATTAGAATGTTGTCGGCTACATAAGAGCACATATTTTAAAGAACTACATGATATATGTTTCAAGTTCAGATTTTTTTTTGCGCAAATGAAATTATAACTTGTCATCATCGAGCACAAATGAAATTATAACTTGGTTTAATGAAGATGACTGCCTTAAAATATTGAAAAATGGTCTATGTATTGTCTGTGTATTGACTGAATATTCAACTTGTTACATAGCCCGCCGGTAGCTAGCACGACAAGCCAGCGACGAGCGACCCAGGCAATGAGCACAACCGGCCGCACAGGAGCTTTGCACAAGTACTTTCTTTTACCAATCATAATTGCATTTCACGGCATCATCTTATATTCACAAAAATATTTTTCTATAGACTACAGAAATCTGAAATTCATAGTTACCCTGACTGAATGCACGGCCGAGCAATTTTGTAGCATGAATTATCAAGTCAATTGTTCTTTGCAAGTTTACACATTGTAATTTAGTTACTACATAACTGGCTATGTGCAACGCCGGTTAGTGAAAAATTGATATGGTTTAAAAAAATATGGTTCGGAAGTGAGTTTTTTTTTTTGGCAAAAGTTCGAAATTAAGATGGTTTTCAAAATACCTAAGTGGTAAGTAACGTGTACTGAAATATTATGGCCTAACTTATGTAAAAAATAGCACAACTCTTTACCTTGGCCTGCCCAAAAAATTATATGTAGCTCCGCCACTACATGTGCCTGCTCCGCAACAGTCGTTCCCCACGCTTGCTGACAACGATGCTTTGGATCAGGGGATTGCAGTAGTGGATTGGTCAGAACTACATGCGTGAGTGCTTTGCAAACACAACTGCCATATGTATTCTGATATGAGGTGACATTTGTTTTGTCTATCCGCATGATGTGAGATTAGTTACACTTTTCTCGAATGGGCTTGTGCATGAATTAGTTATTCGTGGATGCACGCGAGATGCTTCTAGATGTAAGTTTAGATATTGAGTTATTCAGTTGTGATCATTTAACTGCTCGAAAATATAATGTTAAAAATCAAGCTCCGGGAGATGAGTTAATGGTTGTTTTTAGCACTTTATGAATTTAGGTACGATTTTATGATGTTGCAAAAGACAATTGTATTTTGTGAGAACAACTTTGGTATCTTGTCCCAGAACACACTACAAGGTTCGTTCTTGCATATGTTTGACACAACAATAAGTGATAAGTCATGTTCATGTCCCACTATCAGGTTGCATGGCACCGTACACAAGTAATTTGCGTGATAAATTGCATGCATGCTGTTGGAAATATGCCCTAGAGGCAATAATAAAATGGTTATTATTATATTTTCTTGTTCATGATAATTTTCTATTGTTCATGCTATAATTGTATTAATCGGAAACCGTAATACATGTGTGAATACAAAGACCAAACCATGTCTTTAGTGAGCCTCTAGTTGACTAGCTCGTTGATCAATAGATGGTCATGGTTTCCTGACCATGGACATTGGATGTCGTTGATAACGGGATCACATCATTAGGAGAATGACATCATTATGAGAATGATGTGATGGACAAGACCCAATCCTAAGCATAGCACAAGGTCGTGTAGTTCGTCTGCTAGAGCTTTCCTAATGTCAAGTATCATTTCCTTAGACCATGAGATTGTGCAACTCTCGGATACTGTCATGGATTTGTCACGACAGATGTCCGGGTGAACGGACTTAGGTTCGGGGGGAGATGCAACTACGTGGCGGCTTGAAGGGGTTGATCAGAATCGAGAAGACACGGAGTTTTACCCAGGTTCGGCCCCTCCGATGGAGGTAAAAGCCTACGTCCTGCTTGTCTGGTATTGATGATGATTAAGATCTCTCGGTTACAAGGGTGCTAATTGCTACCTCTAATCTCGTGTGCCTCTAATCTCTCGTGTTGTCTAAACTTGTAGACTTGTGTCTCTTGAGAACTTCTCCCTCTAGGGGTGCTCTACCCCTTCTTATATAAGTGGAGAGGGTAGGTTTACAAATAGAGTCCTACTAGGAGTAGGATTAGGACTAGTCTCCCACGAATCCTACTCCGGGTCTTATTTCCTTTAAGGGAATCCTTCTCTCTTGTGGGCCTTCTCCTGTGGGCCTTCTCTTGTGAGCTGCCTGGCGCCGGCTCACCCGCCGGGTCTTGGGCTTGGTCATCCTGTGACCTGCTTGCCGGGTCATAAATAAGATGTCATGTTTTTAATAGGTCTCGTGTGAGTTGCCTGGCCAGGTCATTAATAAGATGTCATGTCTTCGGCCGGGTCTCCTGTGAGTCACCAGGCCGGGTCATACCATGGGTATATGCCCGTCATTAGCCCCCGGGTTAGCTTGAATTTATTCATGGTAAGCTCCTGAAATAAGAGTAACAAATATGTTAAGTCGCCGGCTTGCTCCTTTGGCCGGCTTATAAAATGGCTTCTCAGAAATCCAGGTCTTTTCTCCATATGAATGAGTCGTCTTGATAATAATCTTGCTTGTCAATGTCTTTTGAAAAATATAGAGAATAGAATACCCATATGCCATTGAGTCGGCTTCCAATACTCTTGGCGGGTTATCTCCGCCGGGTCATAATCATTGATGATGCCGGGTCACTATCGTTGGTGACTCCGGGTTAAATAACTAGAATCCTGCTGACTTGATAAATATTGGGATGAAAATCCATCTGATGTAGAACCGGACTTCCATTATTATGAAGCAGGGCGGCTTATATAAACTCTGGCGGGTTATGATCTTTTGATAACACCGGGTCATAAGTGTTGGTGACGCCGGGTCTAACAACTGAACTCTATATTTAATATCTTGAACATTCTCCTCAAAGTTTTTGATATGTCAATATTACCTGTAGCCCCCAAGTCCCGAGATTTATCCATGATAACTTGGTGCTTTGCAAATAAAATTTTGGACTGTGTAGCCCCCAAGTGTTGGGTTGTCCTGCCTGCAGCAACGTGGGGCTTATAATTGCCTTATATCTTATAATGCTTCGGCGGGTGTAGCCCCCAAGGGTCGGCTCATCAGAATGTGATGCGCCAGGTCTTCAATTTGAATCTCTTAATATGTTGGAACAGTTGAATACTGTAGCCCCCAAGTGTCGGGTCAGTAAGAATTATTGGGATGGGACTTTAGAAACATATAGAAGGGCCGGCTCATCTCCTTGAGATAATATGGTCTTGCTGACAATGTAATGGTTTGAAAACCGGCTTGCATTAGCCCCCAAGTGCCGTGGTGCATGCTTGTAGCGACATGGGACTTGCATAATTGATATAAACTTAGACTTAGATAATGTAGCCCCCAAGTGCCGGGTCGTCTGCCTGCGGCGACTCGGGACTATATGAGAATAATACGTCTCATCATAATTTGTTGAATAAATCTTTGACCGTAGTCGTTATATAACCCGGAATGAATATCCTGGAATAATTCCTTTGTCTTTGACATCAAATTCCTGCTCGTGGTTGCGGTGCAACCTGGCAAATATAAGTTTGAGAAATCCATGAGTGTTGTAGATTACTACAGAGCATAATTAAAGAAATCCGAGAACCGGCCAATTAGATGATACGGTATTATATCTGACAGGGCGGCTCTTTGCAAAATAATAATGTCTCCGAGCTGGTTTGAAAAACCCCAATCATTTATTACTAGTTATGATAAACTATGAAGATCCAGCTATTGGCTATCAAAAGATCCATTTGCTCTTGCAAAACACTTAACGGCGGCTCATCTTTTAAGAGATAGTACCTGCAAAAAATAAACAAGACAGGATATATTCTTCATTGTTGTAAGGGCGGCTTGAAGAAGCTCAATCCAGAGATGTTTATACCTTTCATAACATTGCTCCTTTTCTCATAATCTTGCTCTGACCCAGCTTGATAAGCCAGCATGTTATCTGGAGGTGGGAAGCCCCCTTGATAATCCACGGCTCCACCTTTTAGCTCCCATTTGAGAGCACCTTTGTAATAGCTTTAAGGATAATTCTGCCTTTGTTGAATGCATCTCCGGATGTATATATTTCCGTCTTTCCGTGTTTTTGTTTTGCTGACTCTTTATTGATTGATCCCCCTTTGTATAAATCCATCTTGAACTTTTAGAGCCGGCGCTTGTCTTTGAAGATTCACGCCTTCTCCAGTAATTTAGAGCCGACTGAGCACTTTGAAACTTGTCAACCGGAGTAGTATGACTCCGGCTCTTGTAAGATGACCTTCTGTTGAGAACCGGTTGTCGTAGGGTAATGTAAGTTGTACCTAAAGGTACGAAGCCTCCATCGACAACCGTGGCTAATAATGAGCCGGAAGCGGCGTAAAGCCGGCTATTTGCAGGGCAATGTAAGTTGTACCTAAAGGTAAGAAGCCTCCTATTAACGTTTGAATATTGTATGCGCGGACGCCGGCTGTCGATGGGAGATGTAAGCTATACCCTAAGGCAAGAAGCCTCCATCGACAACCGCGACTAATGATTAGCCTGAAACGTCATAAAGCCGACTGTTTGAAGGGAGATGTAAGCTATACCCGAAGGCAAGAAGCCTCCTTCAACAACTACAGTTGATAAGCAACTGAGTTTTGGCGTAAAACACCGGTTGTTAGGGTGAGATAAGCGAACTCGTCGGTAAGAAGCCCCCTTCGACAACCGCAGTTAATAAGTAACCGGAAGTGGCATAAAGCCGGCCATTAGGGTGAGATAAGCCATACCCGTCGGTAAGAAGCCCCCTTCGATGGCCGCAGTTGAACTGGATCTTGGTGTACACGCTGTTGTCTTAGGGTCATGTAAGCTATACCAAAGGTAAGAAGCCTCCATCAACAACATCGCTTAATGTAACCAAACTAAACATAAAGCCAACTATGCAAGGGAGATGTAAGCTATACCCGAAGGCAAGAAGCCTCCTTGCAACAGTTTAATAACAACTGGCTGTGCAAAGGAGATGTAAGCTATACCCGAAGGCAAGAAGACTCTTTGCAACAGTGCTTAATTGGGCATAAGCCGGCTGTGCAAGGGAGATGTAAGCTATAACCGAAGGCAAGAAGCCTCCTTGCAACAGCGTAAAAGTAGACTGTGCAGGGGAGATGTAAGCTATATCCGAAGGCAAGAAGCCTCCCTGCAACAACGCTTGATAGGGCATAAAGCTGGATGATAGATCAGCCGTTTTGACGGCGAACAAACCACTTCAACTCAAATTTCTGAGCCAGAAAATTTCATCTTGCAAAGACCCGGGCTTCTCATTGAAAACAACCAAATGTGTCTTGCCATGTCTGTAGCCCCCAAGCCTCAAGTTGACTCGAAGAGGCGGCTTGAGAATCTTCATCTGCAAGCCGGTGCAGGTGACAAGAGACGGCCACAACGTTGTAAGCTGGTGCTGTCGCGAGGGACGGTCGCTGCATTGTAGACCGACGCGGTCACGAGAGATGGCCACGGCACGGTGTTGTAAACCGACATAGATGGAGCGTCGTCGGTGGTGCTGTAAACTGGCGTGGACAAAGAGTCGCCGGTGGATTTGTAAGCCGGCACGGACGGAGAGTCGTGAGTGGCATGTTGATGTAGCCTACACCAATACGGGCGGCAGCTCCGTATTCACAATATGACGCTGCTTTTGTAATGGCTAATTGTCCTGCATACAAAAAATATCATAGGACAAATTAGTTGTTCTCAACACAATTTAAAGTGTACTCATAAAACAAATAGGATAGATAATACCTGTAATCTCAGTACCCACGTGGCCTTCCTCCTCCTCGTTTTTTAGCTGGGCCTTTTTCTCTTTCCCCACAAATAATCAGCATACTGGAGCAAGGCGAGGCGGAATGAGGAGGGGTGGAGCCAGCCACTGCGTAGCTGGTGAAGAGAGGTCGTGGCCGCGAGTCAGCTCAGGCGCAATGGTTCAAGGCGAGGATGCGGTGGTAGCTCGGCTAGGGCGTCTTGGAAGCATTGATCCGCGGTAGAAGTAGTGGTGCGGCGGCGGCTCGGAGCTGGCGCACAGTGCGGAGCAGAGACAGAGTCGCAGGGGTGGCCGGCGGCTGAGCAATGCAGCAGTAGCAGTTTCAACTTGTGGCGATAATGATGCACTCAACGCAATCGAACAATGAATTTTCCAGTTTCGCCTAAAGTTGTATCATGCCGGGTGATCCTGTTTGATGGATCCAGGCTTTTCTTCATCCGACTAATCATTAATTTCTTGATCCCTACAGATATCCTTTCAAAAACACAAACCACAGTGTGTGGCCCCACGGTGGGCGCCAACTGTCGTGGATTTGTCACGGCAGATGTCCGGGTGAACGGACTTAGGTTCGGGGCGAGACGCAACTATGTGGCGGCTTGAAGGGGTTGATCGGAATCGAGAAGACACGGAGTTTTACCCAGGTTCGGCCCCTCCGGTGGAGGTAAAATCCTACGTCCTAGTTGTCTGGTATTGATGATGATGAAGATCTCTCGGTTACAAGGGTGCTAATTGCTACCACTAGTCTCTTGTGGAACCCATGCTGCTTTTCGACATGCATGATGGAATGGTACCATCCAATGCTAGATCTCGTTGTTGCTTCTGCTAAGACGCGCCTTGCTGGCTAAGTTTGTTGATTTGGTCCTGCTGCATGTTATACTTGCGTTCCAAGTCCTGGATCCGATCTACTTCATGCTTCTTCTTTCTGTCACAACTTTTGTAGTTGTCGTTCCAATCCGCAAACCTCAGTTACCACGAAACCATGCCTTTGCCTCGTGTTCGACCCGTGTGCTCAGGATTCTTGAGGGGGCGCGAAAGCTCGTCGTTCTCTCTATCCGGCTGGAACACACCCGCTCGAGCTTCTTCTACTGCTTTAATTATCTCGTCCGTGGCATCTTTAACACTGGCATGTTCAACAACCTGGCTTGTCTTTGGGTCCAACTATTGGAAATATGCCCTCAAGGCAATAATAAAATGGTTATTATTATATTTCCTTCTTCATGATAATCGTTTATTATCCATGCTAGAATTGTATTGATTGAAAACTCAGATACATGTGTGGATACATAGATAACACCATGTCCCTAGTATGCCTTTGATGGACTAGCTCATTGATCAAAGATGGTTAAGGTTTCCTATCCATGGACATGAGATGTCATTTGATAATGAGATCACATCATTAGGAGAATGATGTGATGGACAAGACCCAAACTATAAACATAGCATATGATCGTGTGAGTTTGTTGCTACAGTTTTTTGCATGTGAAGTATCTGTTCCTATGACCATGAGATCATGCAAACTCACTGACACCGGAGGAGTGCCTTGTGTGTATCAAATGTTGCAACGTAACTGGGTGACTATAAAGGTGCTCTACAGGTATCTTCGAGGGTGTCTGTTGGGTTGGCATTGATCAAGACTGTGATTTGTTACTCCATGTGACGGAGAGGTATCTCAGGGCCCACTCGGTAATACAACATCACAATAAGCCTTGCAAGCAATGTGACTAAGTGTTAGCCACGGGATCTTGTATTATGGAATGAGTAAATAGACTTGCCAGTAATGAGTTTGAACTAGGTATACAGATACCGACGATCGAATCTCGGGCAAGTAACATACGGAAGAACAAAGGGAACATCATACAGGATTAACTGAATCCTCTACATAGAGGTTCAACCGATAAAGATCTTCGTAGAATATGTACGAACCAATATGGGCATCCAGGTCTCGCTATTGGTTATTGACCGTAGAGGTGTCTCAGTCATGTCTACATAGTTCTCGAACCCGCAGGGTCTGCACACTTAAGGTTCGGTGACATTTCGGTAGTGTAGAGTTATGTATGGTGGTGACCGAAGGTTGTTAGGAGTCGCGGATGAGATCCTGTATATCACGAGGAGCTCTGGAATGGTCCGGAGGTAAAGATTGATATATAGGAAGTCATATTTTAGTCACCGGAAAAGTTTTGTGCTCATCGGTAGTGTACCGGGAGTGCCAGTAGTGTACCGGGGGACCATCGGGAGGGGTATTTCGACCCAAGAAGGTACATGGGTTGTGGGAGGATGAATACCAGCCCTTAGTGGGCTGGTCGAAGTCCCACAAAAGGCCCATGCGGCTGGGGAAAAAAGCCCAAAGAGAAAAAGGTGGAAAAAAGGCAAAAAGGCTAAATAAGGAAGGAGTCCTGGTCCTACTAGGATTGGAGGAGGATTCCTCCTCTCCTCCTTGCGCAAGAGGACAAAGGGCTGGCCCTTGTGTCCTAGCGTCTTCCCTCTCTCCTTGTATATATACTACAGGTTTTGAGGGTTTTGAGACACAGAAAACAGCCATGTGCTGCCCTCTTCTCTAGATTGCAGTTTCTCCTCTAGATCGGTTTTCATCGGTGCTTAGGTCAAGCCCTGCTGGAATAGCTCCACCACCATTGCCGCAATGCCGTCGCTCTGCCGGAGAACTCTTCTACCTCTGCGCTCCCTCTTGCTGGATCAAGAAGGCGGAGATCGTCATCGAGTTGTACGTGTGCTGAACGCGGAGGTGTCGTCCGTTCGGTGCTAGATCGGAAGGACCGTGATCAAGATCGTGAGAAGACTTGTGATTGGATCGCGGGACGGATCATGATGAGATCGTGGGATGGATCGTGATGAGATCGTGGGATGGATCGTGATGGCATCTCGGGACACTCGACGATTTGGATCGCGAAGACGTTCGACTACATCAACCGCGTTTCTTAACGCTTCCCACTTAGCGATCTGCAAGGGTATCTAGATCCACTCTCCCTCTCATAGATGCTCATCACCATGGATAGATCTTGTGTGTGTGGAGGAAATTGTTTGTTTCCCATGCAACGTTCCCAATAGTGGCATCATGAGCTAGGTCTATGTGTAGATGAGATCTCGAGTAGAACACAAAGGAGTTTGTGGGCGTTGATGCTTAGATTGCTTCCTCCCTCGGTCGTGTTTTGGTTTAGCGGTATTGTGGGATGAAGTGGCCCGGACCAACATTACTCGTACACTTACGAGAGACCGGTTCCGTCGACTGACGTGTGACTTTGTTGCACAAAGATGGCTGACGGGTGTCTGTCTCTCCTACTTTAGTTGGATCGGATCCGACAAAGGCGGTCCTTGAGAAGGTTGAAAAGCAATTTATGTATCACCGTTGTGGTTTTGCTTAGGTGAGAATCGTTCTTGCTAGATACCCGTAGCAGCCACGTAAAACTTGCAACAATAATTAGAGGACGTCTAACTTGTTTTTGCAGGGAATGTTGTGATGCGATATGGCCAATTACATGATGAGATATATGTGATGTATGAGATGATCATGTGTTGTATAGAATATCACTACTTGCATGTCGATGAGTACGACAACCAGTAGGAGCCATAGGGTTGTCTTTAGTTATTGTATGACCTGCGTGTCAATCATTAAGCACTATGTAATGCTTTACTTTATCGCTAAACGGTATCTATAGTTATATGAGCATGGTGGCGCGACAACCCCGATGGGGACACGTTGATGGAGATCAAGATGATGGAGATCGTGGTGTCATGCCGGTGACGATGGAGATCATGCCGGTGCTTTGAAGATGGAGATAAAAAGCACAAGTTCATGGCCATATCATGTCACTTATGATTTGCATGTGATGTTAAAACTTTTATGCACCTTGTTTTGCTTAGGACGACGGTAGCATTATAAGGTGATCCCTCACTTAAATTTCAAGATAAATTGTGTTCTCCCGAAGTGTGCACCGTTGCGAAAGTTCGTCGTGTCGAGACACCACGTGATGATCGGGTGTGATAGACTCTATGTTCACATACAACGGGTGCAAGCCAGTGTTGCACATGCAAAACACTCGGGTTAAACTTGAAGAGCCTAGCATGTACATACATGGCCTCAGAACACAAGAGACCGAAAGGTCGAACATGAGTCATATAGTAGATATGATCAACATGATGATGTTCACCATTGAAACCACCTCAAATCACGTGATGATCGGACTTGAGTTGGTGAATTTGCATCATGTATCACTCGAATGACCAGAGGGATGTCAATTTGAGTGGGAGTTCTTAGGTAATATGATTAATTGAACTCATTATCATGAACATAGTCAAAGTGTCTTTGCAAATTATGTTGTAGATTACTAGCTCACGTTGTAGCTCACTTGAATTTTTATATGTTCCTAGAGAAAGAGTTGAAAGATGATGGTAGCAATATTGCGGACTGGGTCCGTGATCTGAGGATTGTCCTCATTGTTGCACGGAAGGCTTCTGTCCTTAATGCACCGCTTGGTGCGCCACCCCCTCTAGCGTTGTCTGTAGATGTTGTGAACATCTGACAAGCATGTTCCAATGACTACATAATAGTTCAGTGTGTCATGCATTATGGCTTAGAATTGAGGCTTCAAAACGTTTTGAACGTCATGGAACATATGAGATATTCTAAGAGCTGAAATTGTGATCTCAGGCTCATGCCCGTGTTGTGACATATGAGATCTCCAACAAGATTCTTTGCCTGCAAGATGAAGGAGAATAGCTCAATCGTTGAGCATGTGCTCAGATTGTCTGGGTACTACAATTGCCTGAATAAAGTGAGAGTTGATCTTCCACATAAGATAGTGATTGATATAGTTCTCCAAATCACTGTCACTAGGCTACTAGAGCTTCGTGATGAACTATGAAATGCTAGGGATAGAAATGGTGATCCCTGAGCTATTCGCGACGTTGGACACCGCAAAAGTAGAAATCAAGAAGGAGCATCATGTGTTGATGGTTAGTAAAACCACTAGTTTCGAGAAGGGCAAGGGCAAGGAGGGAAACTTCATGGACGGCAAGTCAGTTGCTGCTCCAGTGAAGCAACCCAAAGTTGAACCCAAACCCGGGACTAAGGGCTTCTATTATGAGGAGAAAGGTCGCTGAAGCGGAACAACCCTAGATACTTGGTAGATAAGAAGGCTGGCAACATTGACAAAAGTATATTTGATATACGTGTTATTGATGTGTACCTTGCTAGTACTCCTAGTAGCACCTGGGTATTGGATACCGGTTCGGTTGCTAAATGTTAATAACTCAAAATAAAATCTACGGAATAAACGGAGACTAGCTAAGGGTGAGGTGACGATGTGTGTTGGAAATATTTCCTAGGTTGATGTGATCAACATCGCACGCTCTCTCTACCTTCAGGATTAGTAACGAACCTAAATAAATGTTATTTGGTGTTTGCGTTGAGCATGAACGTGATTAGATTGTGTTTATTGCAATACTGTTATTCATTTAAGTCAGAGAATAATGGTTATTCTATTTACATGAATAATACCTTCAGTGGCCGTGCACCCAATGTATGGTTTGTTGTATCTTGATTTTAGTAGTACACATGTTCATAACATAGATGCCAAAAGATACAAAGTTAATAATGATAGTACCACATACTTGTGGCACTGCGGCTAAATGTTATATTGGTGTAAAGCACATGAAGAAAACTCCATGATGATGGATCTTTGGACTCATTCGATTTCGAATCGGTTGAGACATGCGAACCATGCCTCGTGGGCAAAGATGACTAAAACCCCGTTTTCAATATGATAGAGCGGGGCAAGTAACTTATTGGAAATGATACGTGATGATGTATACGGTTCAATGAGTGCTGTAGCATGCGGTGGATATCGTTGGTTTCTTACCTTCACAGATGATTTGAGTAGATATAGTGTATATTTACTTAATGAAACACAATGTCTGAAGCATTTGAAAGAGTTCGAACAAATTCAGAGTGAAGTTTAAACATCATCGTGACAAGAAGATAAAAATGTCTACGATATGATCATGGAGGTGAATATCTGAGTTACGAGTTTGGCATACAAGTTTAGACAATGTGGAAGTTGTTTCACAACTCACGCCACCTGGAACACCATAGTGTGATGGTGTGTATGAACGTCGTAGTCCTGCTCTATTGGATATGGCGTGAATTATGATGTCTCTTATCAATTTGCCACTATCGTTTTGGGTTATGCATTAGAGACAACTACATTCACTTTAAATAGGGCACCATCTAAATCCGTTGAGATGACATCATATAGTTTGACAGAAACCTAAGTTGTCATTTCTTAGAGTTTGGGAAAGCGACACTTATGTCTGATAAGCTCGAACCCAAAGCGGAAAAATGCATCTTCATAGAATACCCTAAGAACAGTTGGGTATACCTTCTATCTCAGATCTGAGCACAAAGTGTTTGTTGGTAAAACGGGTCCTTTCTCAAGAAAGACTTTCTGTCAAAATAATTGTGTGGGAGGAAGATACAACTTGATGAGGTTGTTGAACCTTTGTTTCAGCCATAGAGTAGTGTAGCACAGAAAGATGTTTATGTAGAGCCCACATCAGTTGAAGAGGAAGTTAATGATGGTGATCATCAAGCTTCGGAGCAAGTTACTATCAAACCTTGTAGGTCGACAAGGACACGTACTACTCCTGAGTGGTACGGCAACCCTGTCTTAGAGGTCATGTTGTTGGACAACGATGAACCTACAAAATATGGAGAAGCGATAATGGGCCCGGATTCCGACAAATGGTTAGAGGCCATGATATACGACAAAGGATCCAAGTATGAAAATCAAGTATAGACTTTGGTAGACTTGCTCGTTGGACGGCAGGTCGTTGAGTACAAATGGATCTTTAAGATGAAAGACGGATGCTAATGGTGAATGTCACCATTGATAAAGATCGACTTGTTGCAAAGAAGTTTTCGCCAAGCTCAAGGAGTTGACTACGATGAGACTTTCTCACTCGTAGCGATGCTAAAGTCTGTTGAAATTATGTTAGCAGTTGCTGCGATTTTCTATTATGAAGTCTGGCAGATGGATGTCAAAACATCGATTCCTTCCTTAAGGAAAAGTTGTATGAGATACAACCAGAAGGTTTTGTCAGTCCTAAGGATGTTAAAGGTGTGCAAGCTTCAGTGATCCTTCTATGGACTGAAGAAAGCATCTCGGAGTTGGAATATACGCTTTGATGAGGTGATCAAGGTTTTTGGGTTTATACAAAGTTTACGAAAAACTTGTATTTACAAGAAAGTGAGTGGGAGCACTACAGAATTCCTGATAAGTATATGTGGTTGATATATTGTTGATCGGAAATGATGTAGAATTTCTGGAAAGCATAAACGGTTGTTTGAAAAGAGTTTTTCAAAGGAAGACCTGGATAAAGCTACTTAATTGTTGGGCATCGAGATCTATAGAGCTATATCAAGATGTCTGATAAGACTTTCAATGAGTACATATCTTGACAAGATTTTGAAAGAGTTCAAAATGGATCAGACAAAGAAAGAGTTCTTGCCTGGTTTGTGAGGTGTGAAGTTGAGTGAGACTCAAAGCTCGACCATGGCAGAAGAAAGAGAAAGGATGAAAGTCGTCCCCTATGCCTTAGCCATAGGCTCTATATTATGCCATGTTGTGCCATGAGTCTATCAAGGGGTACAAAAGTGATCCAGGAGTGGATCACTGGACAGCGGTCAAAGTTATCCTTAGTAACTACAGGACTAGGGAGTTTTTTTTATCAATTATGGAGGTGATAAAGAGTTCGTCGTAAAGAGTTCTGTCGATGCAAGCTTTAACACTAATCCGGATAACTCTTAGTAGCAATCCGAATGTGTATAGCGGAGCAGCCATTTGGAATAGCTCCAAGTGGAGTGTGGTTGCAGTGTCTACTGTAAGACATAGTGATTTGCAAAGTACACACGGATCTGTATGTCACAGACCCGTTGACTAAATAGACCTCTCTCACTTGCAAAGCATGATCGAGCCCCAGAACTCATTGGGTGTTAGATTCATAACAATGCGAATCACGTGGTGATGTGAACTAGATTATCGACTCTAGTGAAAGTGGGAGACTGTTGGAAATATGCCCTAGAGGCAATAATAAAATGGTTATTATTATATTTCCGTGTTCATGACAATCTTTTATTATCCATGCTAGAGTTGTATTGATCGGAAACTCGGATACATGTGTGGATACATAGACAACACCATGTCCCTAGTATGCCTCTGATGGACTAGCTCGTTGATCAAAGATGGTTAAGGTTTCCTAGCCATGGACATAAGATGTCATTCGATAATGGGATTACATCATTAGGAGAATGATGTGATGGACAAGACCCAAACTATAAACGTAGCATATGATCGTGTCAGTTTGTTGCTACAGTTTTCTACATGTCAAGTATCTGTTCCTATGACCATGAGATCATGCAAACTCACTTACACCGGAGGAGTGCCTTGTGTGTATCAAATGTCACGACGTAACTGGGTGACTATAATGGTTCTCTACAGGTATCTTCGAGGGTGTCTGTCGGGTTGGCATTGATCAAGACTGGGATTTGTTACTCCGTGGGACGGAGGGGTATCTCAGGGCCCACTCGGTAATACAACATCATAATAAGCCTTGCAAGCAATGTGACTAAGTGTTAGCCACGGGATCTTGTATTACGGAACGAGTAAAGAGACTTTCCGGTAATCAAGTTGAACTAGGTATACAGATACCGACGATCGAATCCCGGGCAAGTAACATACCGAAGAACAAAGGGAACATCATACGGGATTAACTGAATCCTTAACATAGAGGTTCGACCGATAAAGATCTTCGTAGAATATGTAGGAACCAATATGGGCATCCAGGTCCCTTTATTGGTTATTGACCGTAGAGGTGTCTCGGTCATGTCTACATAGTTCTCGAACCCGCAGGGTCTGCACACTTAAGGTTCGGTGACGTTTTGGTAGTAGAGAGTTATCTATGGTGGTGACCGAAGGTTGTTCGGAGTGGCGGATGAGATCCCGGATGTCACGAGGAGCTCCGGAATTGTCCAAAGGTAAAGATTGATATACAGGAAGTCCTATTTTAGTCACCGGAAAAATTTTGGGCTCATCGGTAGTGTACCAGGAGTGCCGGTAGTGTACCGGGGGACCATCGGGAGGGGTATTTCGACCCAAGAGGGTACATGGGTTGTGGGAGGTTGAATAGCAGCCCTTAGTGGGCTGGTCTAAGTCCCACAAAGGGCTCATGCAGCTGGGGAAAAATCCCAAAGTGAAAAAGGTGGAAAAAGGCAAAAAGGCTAAATAAGGAAGGAGTCCTGGTCCTACTAGGATTGGAGGAGGATTCCTCCTCTCCTCCTTGCGCAAGAGGCCAAAGGGCTGTCCCTTGTGCGCCAGCCTCCTCCCTCTCTCCTCGTATATATACTAGAGGTTTTGATGGTTTTGAGACACAGAAAACAGCCACGTGCTGCCCTCTTCTCTAGATCGCAGTTTCTCCTCTAGATCGGTTTTCAGCGGTGCTTAGGCGAAGCCCTGCTGGAATAGCTCCACCACCATCGCCGCAATGCCGTCGGTCTTCCGGAGAAATCTTTTGCCTCTCCGCTCCCTATTGCGGGATCAAGAAGGCAGAGATCGTCATCGAGCTGTACGTGTGCTGAACGCGAAGGTGTCGTCCGTTCGGTGCTAGATCGGAAGGACCGTGATCAAGATCACGAGACGACTCGTGACTGGATCGCGGGACAGATCGTGATGAGATCGCGGGACGTATGGTGATGATATCGTAGGGCGGATCATGATGGGATCACGGGATGCTCGGCGATTTGGATCGCGAAGACATTCGACTACATCAACCGCGTTTCTTAACGCTTCCCGCTTAGCGATCTACAAGGGTATGTAGATCCACTCTCCCTCTCATAGATGCTCATCACCATGGATAGATCTTGCGTGTGCGCAGGAAATTTTGGCTTCCCATGCAACGTTCCCCAACACCAACTTCCCCCCATGTGCATAAAACCATGTCCTGCACCTCTCGGGCCAAGTATCTGTTACTAGAGAGACCCCTGCAGCCCTCATGTTTTGCTCAGATTCATCCCACTTAGGCAACCCAGACTTGTAGCCATTTGGTCATAGACGATTGTGCCACATTTTTTAAGCATTTTTTTGTTTATTCTCGGCTGTTTCTTAGATTCTTCTGATTCCTTGAACTTCACAAATTCGTCCCAGTGATCTGCTAACTTCACATATTCTCCTTTGAAATCAGGAGTCTTCTTTTCTGCTTGCAAGTAATTGTTCCATAATCTTTTCTTCCAACACTATAATTGTGTGGCCATCTTCTTAAGAGCACACTTCTCGAATTTCTCTCGTTGAACATCTGTCAGACCCTCTGGTAGGGTGAAATGTTTCATGAGCTCCTCCCAAAGCAGATCTTTTGCTCTTTGGCTGACAAAAGGAACTTCGCGATCCATTCTTGAGCGGTGATCGAGATTTGGTCCCTAACGATAACTCCGCATTGATGTATAAATTTGTATTTTCTTTAGGAGCAACCAGTTCACCATCTGCTCTGATTTGATTGATGTTATACTTCACGCCTTCTTTCAACTTTCTTGTCGGGCCACGTTTAACCATTGTAGAAGATTTGCTTGATCTAGAGGGCTAAAACGAAGAAAGATTCGTTAATATATCAAAATCAACCAATATATCTGATGATCACTAGAGGGAAAATTAATACCTCGCCAGACTTTGTTAAATGGACAAAAATTTCTTCACCATCGTCATTGTCAGCTGGTTCGCCTTCGTATCTTGGTTGTTCTTCCTCAATTCCCTCACCGGATGGGTTAAGGTATTGTGACTCATCATCTACTTCATTCTCTTCATTTACGGAGCATATCAGGTTGTACATGGCATTCTCTTGATCATGGTCATCCATAGCTTAACTAGTCGAGGACAAATATAAAACAACTAGAATGCATTAAATAAACAGAACTGGAGATATGCAAAACAACACAAGGCAATGCAACAATATGATCATATAATATCACTAATACATCATTGAATAATAGTATCACTAATAGATCATCTAATAGTAGTATCACTTATACATCATCGAATAGTAGTGTCACTAATACATCATCGAATAGTATCACTAATACATCATCGAATAAAATCCACCAATATATCATCGAAGGCACACTAAAACATCCGTGGTTCGATGACTAGGGACTCGAGACTAAAAAACAACTAAATTAAAAAACATAAACAACTAAACTAAAAAGTAATCTAAAACAACTAAAACAACCAAAGTAAAAAAAGTAAAAAAAGTAAACTATACTAAACTAAAACAACTAAATTAAAAAAACTAATACAACTAAACTAAAACAACTAAAACAACCAAAACAACTAAACTAAACTAGGTGGCCGGCGCACATACGTGGTTGTGGTGGCCGCGGTGGAGGGGGATCGGAGCACGGCGGTAGGAGCTCACCGGCGCGATGGGGCTCGATGGAGGAGGGTACGGGCGGCTACGATGGGGCTGGGGGAGGAGAAGTGGGCGGCGTCCGGCGTCGGGGCCGGCGATGACGTCGACAAGGACGGGGAGGCACGGGCGGCGATGATGACGGGCTCGGGGCGGCGGCGAGGATGGGCTCGGGCGGTGGCGAGCTCGGGCTCGGGGACGGAGGAGGACGCCGGAGGCGGGGAGGAGTGGCGCCGGCGCGTGCGGGCTCGGGCCTCGGCTGCGGTTGGACAAGTGTGCATGGATCGACACAGGCGCACAGAGGAGCGGCGGCAACGACGGCGTCGGGGAGGATTTGGTGAACCTGGCGAGTAGGAGGTCGGAGATGAGTAGCGGCGACGGCGATGGTGTCGGGGCAGATTTGCGCAGCCTGGCAGCGTACGTAGTGGAGCGGCGTCGGGGGAGAAACTGAAGAGGAAGAAGGCGGGGTTAAATACCCCACGACCTTTAGTCTCGGTAGGTCCCGGTTGGATCCACGAACCGGGACTAAAGGCCCATCTTTTCGGCGGCCAAATTTCGCGCGGGAACGGACCTTTAGTCCCGGTAGGTAGCACCAACCGGGACTACAACTGTATTTTCTCTTTTTTCTTTTCTTTTCTTTTTTTAATTTTTGTTTTTATATTAGGAATAACTGTTAGAATATTTCTAGTTTTTTAATGAATCTTTTTTCATTACGTAAAAACAATTACAAACTTTCTATTAGTGCTAGTAGTTTTCCAATTGAAATAGTTTAAATTTGAATTCATTTGAAATTTGTGTAAAACAGTAATTTGTGAATAACTTTAGTTTTAAAATATATTTTGAGTGATTGTTTTATCAACATGTTAAAGTTGGGAAATTTTAGGATAATTTAAATAGGTGTTTTAGTCAAAACCACATTTTGTTTAACTCTTTTAATTTTATACCTACATTTGTTTTAATCAAAATCACTATTAATGAACTCTGAAAAGGTTGAAACTTGGCATTGTATCATCATTTCACCCACATAGCATGTGCTAAAAAGTTGAGACGGTTACCATAAAAACTGGATGCACTTTGTGTACAAAATGGACAATCTCCTTCGAAGTATGAGTGTTTTGGACGAAATCTCGTCTGTTACGAAAGGATTTCAATTTTTTTAACTTATTTCAACTCCAGACTTTGTGTGCATTCAATATGAACCATTAGAATCCACATACTAAAATTTCAACCCTATCTAACTTCCTTTGCTATTATTCATGCATTTAATGAATTGTTTTGAGCTTAATGACCTTGAAATTAAAAAGCACCACAAATGACCTCTGAAAAAGGTTGAAACTTGGTATGGTATCATCATTTGACCCACATAGCATGTGCTAAAAATTTGAGACTGTCATGGCATTTTGCAAAAAAAAGTAAACTCTTCCATTGAAGGTAGGAGCTTAGCGGGTCCTTACCCCCTTTATCTGATTAGAGCGGAAAGGACCCGCGGGATTTTTACTCTTATAACGCGAATTGAATCTATTCGATTCACTCTTATGAAGCAACAAGAAAAAGAGATCACTCGAGGGGATGCACTTCGTGTACAAAATGGGCAATCGCCTTCGAAGTATCTCTGTTTCGGATGAAAACTCGTCTCTTACAAAAGGATTTCAATTTTTTAACTTATTTCAACACCAGACTTTTTGTCATATGAACCATTAGAAGCCACATACTAAAAATTTAACCCTATCTAACTTCATTTGCTATTTTTCATGCATTTAATGAATTGTTTTGAGCTAAATATGACCCTAAAATTTAAAAACACCACAAATGAACTCTGAAAAGGTTGAAACTTGGCATGGTATCATCATTTTACCCACATAGCATGTGATAAAAAGTTGAGAGGGTTACGACAAAAATTGAATGCACTTCGTGTACAAAATGGACAATCTCCTTCGAAGTATCGTTGTTTCGGATGAAAACTCGTCTATTACAAAAGGATTTCAATTTTTTTAACTTATTTCAATGCCAGTCTTTTTGTGCATTCAATATGAAACAGTAGTAGCCACATACTAAAATTTCAACCCTATCTAACTTCATTTGCTATTGTCATGCATTTAATGAATTGTTTTCAACTAAATGAACCTGAAATTAAAAATCACCACAAATGAACTCTGAAAAGGTTGAAACTTGGCATGGTATCATCATTTCACCTACATAGAATGTGCTAAAATGTTGAGAGGGTTATAGAAAAAAAATGGATGCACTTCGTGTACAAAATGGACAATCTCCTTCGAAGTATCGGTGTTTCGAACGAAAACTCGTCTGTTACAAAGGGATTTCAATTTTCTCAACTTATTTCAACTACAGAATTTTTGTGCATTCAATATGAACCATTAGAAACCACATACTAAAATTTCAAGCCTATCTAACTACATTTGCTATTTTTCATGCATTTAATGAATTGTTTTGAGTTAAATGACCCTGAAATTAAAAAGCACCAAAACTAAACTCTGAAAAGTTTGAAACTTGGCATGGTATCATCATTTCACTCACATAGCATGTGATAAAAAGTTAAGAGGGTTACAGAAAAATCTGGATGCACTTCGTGTACCAAATGGACAATCTCCTTCGAAGTAGTGGTGTTTCTGACGAGAACTCGTCTGTTACAAAAGGATTTCAATTTTTTTGAACTTATTTCAACTCCTAACTTTTTGTGCTATCAATATGAACCATTAGAAGACACATACTAAAATTTGAACCCTATGTAACTTCATTTGCTATTTTTTCATGCACTTAATGAATTGTTTTGACCTAAATGACCTTGAAATTAAAAAGAACCACAAATGAAATCTGAAAAGGTTGAAACTTGGCATGGTATCATCATTTCACCCACATCGCATGTGCTAAAAAGTTGAGAGGGTTTCGGAAAAAATTGGAAGCACTTCGTGTACAAAATGGACAATCTCGTTTGAAGTATCGGTGTTTCAGACGAAAACTCGTCTGTTATAAAAGGATTTCAATTTTTTTAAATTATTTCAACTACAGACTTTTTGTGCATTCAATATGAACAGTTAGAAGCCACATACTAAAATTTGAATCCTATCTAACCCCATTTGCTATTTTGCATGCATTTAATGAATTGTTTTTAACTAAATGACTGTGAAATTAAAAAGCAGCAGAAATGAACTCTGAAAAGGTTGAAACTTGGGATCATATCATCATTTCACCCACATAGCATTTTCTATATAGTTGAGAGGGTTACAGCAAAAACTGGATGCACTTCGTGTACAAAATGGACAATCTCCTTCGAAGTATCGGTGTTTCGGACAAAAACTCGTCTATTACAAAAGGATTTCAATTTTTTACTTATTTCAACTCCAGACTTATTATGCATTCAATATGAACCATTAGAAGCCACATACTAAAATTTCAACCCTATCTAACTACATTTGCTATTTTTCATGCATTTAATGAATTGTTTTGAGCTAAATGACCCTGGAATGCTTTCGAAAGGACAATTTTTCATGCATTTAATGAATTGTTTTGAGATAAGTCATCCTAAAAAATCGTGCATCAGGGTTTCGGACAAAAACTCATCTGTTACAAAAGGACAATCTTCATCGCATACATCACAAAGCTTTATTAGAAAGCTTGCTCACATCATACTAAATATTCTTACACACACGAAGCATACTTAAATAGGGACATAATAGAAATAATAGTTCAGATATCCATTACAGAAAGTACTGCATAATTGATGATACCAATCCAACAGAAAGTACCAACACTACTTGTCGTTCGGATCAGGATACCCCCAAGCAGGAGAACCATGGGGCACTAGTGGTGGTACTAGTGGTACGAGGTGATGCTACCCATAATTGAAGATTCTAATCTTGCGGTACAACTCGTATACAATGTATCCATCTATTACTGCATACTCAATGTTGATAGGGTCAAGTGGACTCTTTTCCCATTGTTTGTGCCCTGAGTTGGGGATTTTGTTTTCTTCATATCAGCATAGTCCTTGTTGATCAGGGCGGCTGTCATATCATCCATTGAAGTCTTGTCATGCTCAAGCCTGAACCTGCCCTGAAGATCAATGTGTCATTCAGATGGTATCTCAATACCCCAGGTGCCCCTCATAATGATCTTGTCATTCGTTATATCAATGCTAGCAAAATATATGCCGCTGCGAAGGAACTCCATGACTTTTGGACAATGCTTGTCACTAGTGCAACAACAAAATGGAACAAACGTGTTATATAAGTATATTTTAAAACAAGTATAATAATAATCATAACAAGTATAATTCGGCACAAGTATAATAAGAATCACAACAAGTATAATAAGAATCATAGCAAGTTTCTTATTCCTACGCATTATTTCCTATCCTATGAATCAAAAGATCGAAGCCCCTAATATAATTAAACTATGACACATGTTCTCCCACGATGGCCAACATACAACTACAAGGAAAATTCTTATGCAATTTTCCTATCCTATTCGTCCTATCCTCCTATTCTTATTCCTATGCAATTTTCCTAATTCTCTTATTCCTATGCAGTTTTCTATTCTTATGCAATTTTCCTATGAATCAAAAAAAATCCCAATTTTCCTATGAATCAAAGAAAAGACCAATTTTCCTATGCATTTTTCATATGAATCAAGGAAACTATGACATGTTCTCGACATTCCCAATCCTCCTATTCCTAGGCAATTTTCCTGTCTATGAATCAAGAGAAAAGTCCCAATTAAAACTATGACAAGTGTCGTATTACCTTGCCCACTGGAAGACCATGACACGTTGCTTGAAACAAAGTTGGACAACGCCAACATCACGACCATCGGCCGTGTACTCGAGAACGAGGCCCAAGAACTTGTGTTCCTCCTCTTGAAGCCATTCCTCGAGCATCGAAAGAAAAACATGCACTTTGGCGCTGTCGTTCGTGTAGATGACATGGAGATTGGTCGTGCCATGTTTGAGCATTTTCCCATAGCAAATGATTAGATTCATGGTGGAGGATTGGGAAGAAGAGAGGAGAGGGAGACGGACAGAAATGGAGGCAATGGTCGCGGTTACTGTAGCGTCGTGTGGTGTTTGATCTCGCACGGAAGAATTAAAAGGGCACGGGAATTGAACGGTTTGGACGTTTAGTCCCAGTTTGATCCACGAACCGAGACTAAAAGGGCTCGTCCCAGGCGTACGATTTCCACCACCCCTTTAGTCCCGGTTGGTGACACCAACCGTGACTAAAGGGTCCCCACGAACTGGGACTAATGCTTATCCTCACGAACCAGGACTAATGGTCGCATTAGTCCCGGTCCAAAATGCGACCGGAACTAATGCTCCGGTCGAAAGGCATGTTTTCTATTAGTGATGTCATCTTCCGTGCACTCCTCCACGTCCTTCCACAAAGGCATGGTTCAACAGCGAGGGGCTGGACCGGTGACGACAATGAAGGGCTAGACACACAGAGAGAGAGGGGGGGTCGGGTCGATCATTTTTGGCCTTATTACCCAGTGCACACATTTCCCCGGGTTGACAACGAACGAAACTAGGCAAAATTCAGTCGATAAGATGCCTAGTCCACATATTTACCGAGTTTTATTGTCCTTTAAACTCAACAAAAGTTTGTCATATGCCGAGTTTCATGTTGGGCGAATAATGCCATTCGACTGAAAGATTGTACATTTTCCAAATGCTGAACTCGAAAACGAGCAAATGTATTTTTTCAATATAATTTTTTCAAGGCCATGCCTGAAAATAAATGCATATAACTAGTAGAAACACCCCCCTTTCGTCCAGGGGGAATTCACAGCCGTCCGGCTGCCTAAAGAACGGGGACGAATGCATAGCATTCGTCCCGGTTCTTTAGGCCAGGGCAGCGTCCAGCCCCCCTGGGGCATTCGTCTCGGTTTTTTAGTCGGCAATCGTCCCGGTTCGTGGAATGAACCGGGACCAATGCCTCGATGTATGCCACGTGGCGTGTGCAGGGGCATTGGTCCCGGTTCATGCCAGGAACCGGGATGAATGCCCCTTGCCTATAAATACTGGATCCAGACCCTTCCCTCCTCTGGGTTTTTTCTAGGAGGTGTGAGAGAGGTACGTGCTAGTGTACTGTGTTCATTTTGCTATGGACACGAGGTGTCCGACGAAATACCCAAGCGACACTTAACTTCACAGAAAATGGTATCTTCGACCGAGGTTAGCAAACTTATCCATTTCATCTATAATTGATACAAAAATGTTATATTTGTCGATGTACTGTGGTCATTTTGCTATTGAAGATGTTATTATTGTAATGGTTTTTGATAAACTTAATTATACGATGTAGATGGACGCACGGCAGCAATGGATGTACGGTGACCGACGCACTTCCGAGTACAGGGCCGTCCTGCATGAATTTCTCGGTGTAGCTCAGACTCACAAAAAGAATGGATTTATGTGTTGCCCATGTGTTGACTGTGGGAATGTCAGGGAGCACTCTTCCTCGAGAGTCCTTCACAGCCACCTGCTTCGGAGAGGTTTAATGCGCAGCTATAATTGTTGGACCAAGCATGGAGAGAGAGGGGTTGTGATGGAAGACAATGAAGAAGAAGAAGAGGATCCTATGTTCCCCGAATACGGTGATACTGCAATGGAAGACAATGCAGAAGAAGGAGGTGATCAAGAACGGGCATCAAATAAGCCCGATGATGATCAAGAACGGGCATCAGATGAGCCCGATGATGATCAAGAACGAGCATCAAATGAGCCCGATGATGATCTTGGTCGAGTTATTGCTGATGCAAGGGAAGACTGTGAAAGTGAATTGGAGAGGTTGAAGTTGGACGACATGTTACAGGATCACAAAAAGTTGTTGTACCCAAATTGCGAAGATGGTAGCACAAAGCTCGGTACCACACTAGAGTTGCTGAAAAGGAAGGCACAGAATGGTGTGACTAACAAAGCATTTGAGAGTTTACTTAACATAATGAAGCCGAAGCTTCCAAAGGATAACGAATTGCCTGACAGCACGTACGAAGCAAAGAAGGCTCTCTGCCCTCTAGGACTAGATGTGGAGAAGATACATGCATGCATTAATGACTGCATCCTCAACCGCGGTGAGAAGTACGAGAATTTGGATAAATGTCCGGTATGCACTGCACTGCGGTATAAGATCAGAGCAGATGACCCTGGCGATGTTGACGACGAGCCCCCCCCCCCCCCGTAAGAGGGATCCTGCCAAGGTGATGTGGTACGCTCCTATAATACCACGGTTGAAACGTCTGTTTAGAAATAAAGAGCATGCCAGGTTGTTGCGATGGCATAAAGAAGACCGTAAGAAAGACGGAAAGTTGAGCCACACCGCTGATGGGTCGCAGTGGAGAAAAATCGAGAGAGACTTCCCAAACTTTGCACGCGAGGCAAGAAACTTATGGTTTGGTCTAAGTACAGATGGCTTTAATCCTTTCGGAGAGCAGAGCTCCAGTCACAGCACCTGGCCCGTGACTCTATGTATCTACAACCTTCCTCCTTGGTTGTGCATGAAGCGCAAGTTCATTATTATGCCAGTGCTCATCCAAGGCCCAAGGCAACCCGGCAACGACATTGATGTGTACCTACGACCATTAGTGGAGGAACTATTACAGTTGTGGGGCAAACCAGGTGTACGTGTGTGGGATGAGAACGAACAAAAGCCATTTGACCTACGGGCGTTGCTTTTCGTAACCATCAATGATTGGCCTGCTCTTAGTAACATTTCTGGACATACAAACAAGGGATACAATGCATGCACACACTGTTTAGATAAGACTGATAGTGTATATTTGGATAAATGTAAGAAGGTTGTATACCTGGGGCATCGTAGATCTCTTCCGATGAATCATCCCGTAAGAAAGAAAGGAGGCAAACATTTCAGAGGTGAGGCAGATACCCGGAAGAAGCCTGACCTCCGTAGTGGTAACGATGTATTAGGTATGGTCAAGGACCTAGAAGTAATCTTTGGGAAGGGTGATGACAGCCAACCTGTTCCGAACGGCCCTGATAAGCGCGCACCCATGTGGAAGAAGAAATCTATCTTTCGGGAGCTACCATATTGGAAAGTCCTACATGTCCGCTCTTCAATCGACCTGAGGCACATGACGAAGAATCTCTGCATCAACCTGCTATGCTTCCTGGGCGTGTATGGGAAGTCAAAAGATACACCAGAAGCACGAGAGGACCAGCAACGTATGAAAGACCCAAAAAATAAGCACATCGATACAGGGCATCATTTCTTAAGCAGCTACGCTCTTACCAAAGCAGAGAAGGAAATCTTTTTTGAAGTCCTTTACAGTATCAAGGTGCCGTCTGGCTTCTCGTCGAATATTAAGGGGATAATAAATATGGCAGAGAAAAAATTCCAAAACCTGAAGTGTCATGACTGCCACGTGATTATGACGCAGTTGCTTCCGATTGCACTGAGGGGGCTTCTACCGGAAAATGTTCGAGTACCCATTGTGAAGCTATGTGCATTCCTCAATGCAATATCTTAGAAGGTAATCGATCCAGATAGTCTGGCAAGGTTACAGAGGGATGTGGTCCAATGTCTTGTTAGTTTTGAGTTGGTGTTCCCACCATCCTTCTTCAACATTATGACACATCTCCTAGTTCACCTAGTAGAAGAGATTCATATTCTCAGTCCGGTATTTCTACACAATATGTTCCCCTTTGAGAGGTTCATGGGAGTCTTGAAGAAATATGTTCATAACCGTGCTAGGCCAGAAGGAAGCATCTCCAAGGGCTATGGAACAGAGGAGGTCATTGGGTTCTGTGTTGACTTTATTCCTGACCTTAAGACGATTGGTGTTCCTGAATCGCGGCATGAGGGGAGACTGAGGGGAAAAGGAACGCTAGGAAAGAAAATAATGATACACAGGGACGGGCATTCTTTCACTAAAGCACAATACACGGTTCTACAAAATTCCACCTTCGTGACTCCGTATATCGAGGAACACAAGAATATTGTACGCTCCACAAACCCGGGGAAGGATGACACATGGATTAAAGTCAAACACATGGAGACTTTCGGAAGTTGGTTGCAAGCACATCTTATAAATGACATCACTATTGAAGTTCAGCTCTACATGTTGGTCGGGTCACCATCTTCGACTATTGGGACTTTTCAAGGGTACGAGATAAATGGGAATACATTTTACACGGTCACCCAAGATAAGAAGAGCACCAACCAAAACAGTGGTGTCCGCTTTGATGCAACAAACGAGAATGGGAAAAAGGACACATACTATGGTTACATAGAGGAGATATGGGAACTTGACTATGGACCTTCTTTTAAGATCCCTTTGCTTAAGTGCAAATGGGTCAACCTGAATGGAGAAGGGGTAAAGGTAGACCCGTTGTACGGAATGATAACAGTGGATCTCAACAAAATTGGTTACAATGATGAACCATTTGTCCTAGCCAATGATGTGGCTCAGATCTTCTATGTGAAGGACATGTCCTCCAGACCGAAGAAAAGAAAAAATAAGCAACCAGATAAATCATATGATGAGCCGAAGCGTCACATAGTTCTTTCAAGGAGAAGAACCATCATGGGAGTCGAGGACAAGACAGACATGTCTGAAGATTATGATAAATTTGCTGAAATTCTGCCCTTCACAGTGAAAGCTGACCCAACCATCCCGTTAAATAAAGAAGATGCGCCATGGTTATGTCCGAAGCGATCATAACCAAGGGTTCATGGACTTAACGGACTGATGTATAATAATGTATTAAACCTCTGATGTAAATCTATGTAATGTTATTGGTTGTGTTAGGGTATTGAACCTTTGAGTGAATATTTGGCATATAAAACCCTAAGAACACTTGTAAACACATGATATGTCAAATCCTTGCTTCTGGTGCCATCCCGACGGTCCGCAGCCCCTCTCCGGTGAAACCCTAGCCCCGCTGGAGAGAACAGCCCAGCTTATCGGTCTACAGCTTTCATCGGAACCCGGAGTGGGTAGCAATGTGCAACACTTTGCTTGGTTGTGTTAGGGTGGGCCCTAGGAATTCCCAAAACAATGGCATGAACCACTTGTACACAAGATCCCCTCCCGTTCGTCGGTTCAGGGACCTTCAGCCTATAAGTACTTAGACTTGGAGAGAGAAATCGATGCCGGTGAAGACCCAACAACAAGAGTGAGTGAATATCATGTACAACCCTAAGAACACTTGTAAACACATGATATGCCAAATCCTTGCTTCTGGTGCCATCCCGACGCTCCACAGCCCTTCTCCGGTGAAACCCTAGACCCGCCGGAGAGAACAACCCCTCTCCGGTGAAGCCCTAGGAAGTACCAAAATATTATAAGTGAGTTTAATTTATCTTTATGATCATTTTGATATATAACTTGCAATTTTCAGAATTTATTGAATTATTTGATATTTTCTCCATTTCTTAAATGAATTAATTCAAATTCAAATAATTTCAAATTTTGAATTTCACCAAATATGTTTGAAAGTAACATATTTAGTTAGTTTAAAATTTTCTAAATGTTTTGGTAGTTTTTTCATATTTTTCTAATTATTGAACTAGCAGATAATCTGGCGGGAATTTCTGAAAATATGAAACTTTTTTGAAAAAATAGGGCATTCATCCCTGTATTGCTAACAACCGGGACGAATGCCCCTCTTCGCGCCGTTCCAGATCTAGGTCATTCGTCTCGGTTGTTGGCAACAACCGGGATGAATGGGTGGGGCATTCGTCCCGGTTGTTGGCAATAACCGGGACGAATGGGTCATTCATCCCGGTTATTTGCAACAACCGGGACGGATGCCCCTCCCCACGTACTTAAGTCGTTCCCTCTCCCCCTCCCCTTCTGTCGCGCGAGGAGGACGACACTCGACGCCGGCAGGCTGCCCAACTCTCGCGCCGCCTCTTCCTCGCCGTCGCCGTCGTCGCCGCCCCCCTCGCGCGCTCCGCGGCCGCCCCCCTTTCTCGCCATCGCCCGCCTACAGCGCCTCTGCCCCCGCATCGCCCGCCTACGTCGTCGCGGCACCGCGTGCCACCGAGCTCGCCCGGCCGGCGCCACCTCGCTCGTGTCGCCCGGCGCCACCTCGCCCGCGTCGCCCGGCGCTCGCGTCGCCTTCTCCCGCAGGTAATGCCCTCCCCCTCCCTCCCCCTCTCCCTGCCCCCGGCCTCGCTCCCTGCTCGATCATGGAGAAACAGAGTGGAGAGACAGAGAAGAGGGTGTGGAGAAAAAAAAGCTAAAAAAATT
Organism: Hordeum marinum; assembly: GCA_022496015.1. Lineage (NCBI taxonomy): Eukaryota > Viridiplantae > Streptophyta > Magnoliopsida > Poales > Poaceae > Hordeum > Hordeum marinum. The sequence continues at coordinate 524,632,201 of CM039678.1, forward strand.
GAAAAAAATCGAAATTTAAACTTCTAAATTGAATAAAAAATTGAAATCGATGTTATTTGCGTCATCTGGATCCGGAATGCGGTCTTCATATTAGGTCTTATATTTAGATCCGGAATGTTAGGTCTTACATTAGGTCTAAAAAATAAAAAAATAAACTTCTAAAAGATGCTCGGTTATATTAGGTCTTATATTTAGATCCGGAATGTTATTTGTTCATTCATATTAGAAATTTTGCTAAGTTCAAATAACAACCAAAATATGTTTTTTAGTTTATTGTTATCGCCGACGATGTCCCTGTTGGACCCGAGGGGTGATGTTCGGGAGTGGGCCCTGTAGGGTAACGCAGCAGAAAACAAAAAAATTCCGACCTACGCACCAGCCCAGGACCACTATGAAGACTGCATACAAGGTTTGATCTTTTTGTTACCGACTCGTAGCGTAGCAGAAGTAGAGTCGACGACGATCGACGATGCATATCCCCGCAGCTAGGATTTACAACCTCCCAACCGCGAGGATGTATACCCTCATCTGCCCCGCAAACAGCCCTCCGGGTGGCGGTCAGACAGTCCCCCGGACGGTGTCGCGGACAGCCCTTCGGGAGGACCTCCAAAGCTCGGACTGTCACTCGGACAGCCCTTCCGGAGGACCTCCAAAACTCGGATGGTCAAATTGACAGCCCTTCGGGAGGCACTCTCGAACTAAGACCGAAACTACAATCTCTCTACAGAGTTGCACACATACGGTGTCATCTATCCGGCAGGGCTTCGCCGTCCAGGACTAGTTCCTGCCGGAACCCAGACAGCCTTTCGACTCTACGAAACTATTTCGCTGGGAGGGAGAGAGAGAGCTTGCAAAGCAAAGCATGTGTATGAGAGCACAAGGACGAATAAATGGCAGACCACATCTCCTCTATTTATAGGAAAACCAAGGGGTAGGGTGGTTTTACAATAGAACCCAAAATGCACATGAATGAAGTCCTTCCACAAGGGCATAAAAGTGAAACCAAGGAACAAGAGGGACTCCATGAAGGAGTCCACCATGTGGCCGGCCAAACCCTCATGTGGGGCCCCAAAAATGGCTCCAATCCATACATGTCATCCCCAAGATCTTTTGGAGCAAAGCCCCAAAAGGTGGCTTTCCATAAAGTAGTCCAAAACGCACTTTCACTATTCACGGCGACATTTTTCAGCGTCCGCTCGAACTGAAAATATTTATGTGGGCTTAGAACAACTCTAGTACCCCACTAAAATAATTTTCAATGTGATCCGGAACAATTCCAGAATAGTGATTTTCATCTGCGAAAAGCATCTGAAGCAGTTCCGGCAGCTCCGGAACATTTCCGGTTATTCTTCTGGAAAATTGCCAGAAGTTTCCAGAATGATTCTGGCACCCTCCAAGAATTATCAGGCATGTGCCGAAACCAATTTGACTTAATGGTATCCCTTGAAACAACTTTTCAGTTTCACCGAAACTGTTCCGGTGACCTGTCTACGGAACTTTTCCACTGTCCGAAACTTTTTCGGTGTCCGAAACTTCTCGGTGATTTTCTCTCAGACTCCCTGTCTAGTATTCAACAGATAGATGACCCTTAAGCGTGTGACCCTATAGGTTCGGTGAAGCATAGACATGACCCGGAACCCCTTTCGATCAATGATCAACATCGGAGCCGTGGACACCCATATCGATCCCTATACCCACACGAATAAATATTCGAGTGAACCTCCAGTTGTCGTGTGCTATTCCTGTTGCTTCGCGATATGTTACAAATACCCGAGGTGAGACATGTTGGCATCCTCGTGGATCAACAACTTGTCCACTATGCCAGTTACCTTGTTAACGGTATTGTTCTCTTTTCTCGTTCCCGTGTTCCGGCATCCCCGTGATCAAATCCCAAAGTGTCTGGCCAGACGATGATGGATACTGTAACACCGAGAGGGCCCAGAGATATCTCTCCATCGTCGGAGGAGCAAATCCCAATCTTGAGCTATCAAGTTACTTCACATACTTTTCCATGAACCCGTAAGCCGCCGTAATAGCCACCCATTTACGGATGACGTTTAACAAACCCCAAAGGTCATGAAGCAAGCATGAAGAAACTCGATACTCTCATGGTCTAAGGAATCATGCAAACATTAACTTCTCTGTGTTATTAACCATTAACTTATGACGAATGTATCTCATAGCATAACATCAATTCAAGTCAATTCAACACAAATGTTCTTCTAACATTATGCCCTCAAAATTGCCGGCATAGCCATGCCCATGATCAGGAAAACAGGATCATCATGCAATACTTGAGCCAGTCTTAGAGGCTAGACTAGGAATACATTTTACCGTTTATTATCCCACACGTGCACATGAGTTTCCCTCCAAGCCTCGTTTTATTTGTAGACTCGAGAATCATTGCAATTATAGCATGGAACATAAACATAATTATGAAGAGGGAGATAATCAAAAACATTTATTATTGCCTCTAGGGCATATCTCCTACAGGCTCCCACTTGCACTAGAGTCAATAATCTAGTCAATGCTAATGCACTTTACACCTATGGCATACTGGTGTAAAATATGCTTCGCTTGTGGTATAGCCTGATGTCCAATGGATCTGACAACTTCAGCTCCGTGTGGAACATTGCATATCCTCGTGTTTTCACGCTATCACAAAATTCGTATTTTGTGTGACTTGGGGCAAGCTGGCTACAAGGGTAACATGCCTAAGTGGAATAAACTTGAGGACGACTTGCTTGCTAAGGACATCGTTCTAGAGATGTTCTACTGGGACCAACGGACAAGGTCTTGGTTTTTCGGCCATGGGGGCACGTTGGACTCAGAAGGGAAATGCATCTATAATGTAAGACATGAAGAAGATCCTCTACCCATCGATGCTCTCAGAGAAGCAATAAAGGCTGCTAAAGAGGGGAAGTTCCATCTAGATAGAGAGAGAGACGAGCTCACCCGCACCCTTGGGAATAAGGAACATTATGGACGGACACGAGCCACAAAAGGCTCTGTTCCGTGGAAACATGGGTTTTCCCAGGAGAAGAAGAAATGTTCGGATAGAAGCCGTCAGAGGAGAAAAGATTTGGAGGCAGCTGAAGCACAGAATCGGGGAGACCGGTGGACTAGCATTGAAGCATAATTAAAGCGGCAGCGGGAGCAATCAGAGCGGCAGCAGGAGCAAATTGACGGACTTAGCCAGCAGCAAGGTAACACCCAATCTCAGCAGGAAATGGAAGCCGCACCATCTAATCGGAAGAGCAGTGTTGCTTCCACGCAGCTCCAGGGTGATGATGGTGAAGATGCACCGCCGATGATGCACCCGGTGGATCATATAACGGACATGACACTGTGTGACCTGCATGTGAAAGTCATCAACAATATAACCATTAAGGCGGCGGTTGGCTATGTGAAACCAGCTGGCCCTGAACCAACACACCATTGTCGGCCAGTTCAACCGGGCTATGCTGTTGCCGGGGTGGATGAAGTTATGACCAGATTCGAGCAGGTGCAGCTTGACTATCCTGAAGGTGAAGACGGGGAGGTGACTGAACTTGGAGACGCCAAGAACTTGAGCATTCTATGGCTAAAGGAACACATCGTGTTTCCTAATTGGACGCCAAGGCCAACGACTGATCGGAGTAGCCATCCTCCTTCGCCGCCGCCTCAAGACCAGTCTCCAGCGGAACGGTCGTCTTCGTACTCTCTGCCGCACTCGGCGTCTCCAGCGCGTGCGTCTATGCCGCCGCGTCAGCCGTCTCTAGCGCGTGCATCTACGCCGTGGCGGCAGCCGTCTCCGCCCACGAAGTCTGATCAGGGCAGCTCAAAGTGGAGGAGAACCACCGCATCACCGAAGCGTCGATTGTCGCCCCTCCCAAGAGTACCACATCCGAATCTACCCAAGTTACCTTACCACTGTACTCCAGAGGAAACCCAGGAGATCGCAAAGGCCGAATATGACGCATGGAAATCTAAGGAGAAGTCGCCGAAAGAGCCAGATTTCCCCAACACCGAAGAAGACAAAGCCCGAGCGTTGAAAATGGTGAAGACCCTTCATCAGCCCGAGCCGAGTCTCATTCCTGACTATGACCGCTCTATTCTTAAGGCACATGATGAAAAGAAGCGGTCGAAGAAGAGTAGTACCGGAAGCGGGAAATGCGGGGAAAAAGTTGACCAGCTCGGACAACAGAAAAATCAATCCATCCCCCCGCTCATAGTGCATTCCATTCCCGAGGTAGGGCCGAGCACAGGCACAGGCGAGGAACTTGACCGGGAGTTTATTGCACTGTACGGACAAGCGGCCGCTGCTGCGGGTATGTCCATTGTGCAGTATCTCCAAACCTTAGATGTCTTCCCCTCTTCTGATTTCGCGCACCCATATCGGCACGGGCATCCTCTCGTCAAACCTGGGGAGGAAAATGATCTACCAACAAAAATGCGAAGAGTGCATAATTGGGACATGGATGCCTCGGAGCACTCTGAGTTATGGATAACGATGGAAGTTAGAAACGATCATCACGGTTATGGAGAAAGGATAATTCTGATTGAGTTTATAGAACTATATCAGTTATTCCAGCTAAATGCCCTCGACAAATCTATCGTCAGTGCGTATTGTGTGTAAGTATTTATTTTGCTATAGTTAAGTCTCTAGCTAGCTTACCTCGTTCATTACATTTTTATAATAATACTCACTATATTATAATTGCTGAATGAAGATTCTCGAATGCAAAAGAGGACACATCTATGACATTGGGTTCATTGACCCATATTGGGTTAATCAAGCAACTCTTCTCACAAAACCCAGGGAAACAGAAGATTCAATTGTGAAGGCGTTAAGGTTTCACGAAACCAAGAGGGAAATACTCTTTCCTTACAACTTCGAGTGAGTGTTATTTGTCCGGTAAACTTTTTTTTTTGCTTACTCGATGATAAGTGTATAACAGATGAGTTTTGTTTGCGCAGCTTCCACTATATTCTTCTAATATTTGAAACTGACAAAGGAAAAGTACTGGTAATGGACTCGAAACATAAACCCCTTAAGGACTGGGAGGACATGCAGGAACTGATCCAACGGTAATTTCAATCTTTATGACACTATATCGACAAGTTTCGTTTATTTTCTGATAACTCACTTAATTCATTTTCTTTGCCGGGTAGCGCTTGGAAACGGTTCACAGCAAAGGCTAGGGGTGAATGGAAGGAGAATCTTAAATTTCAAGATCTGAAAGTAAGTGGTACTAGCTATATCCGCACATCTCCTTGATTATAGTTTCGATACCATTATAATGCTATATTATAATTTTGATTGAAACCATGTTCTTGTAAAGTGCTTGAACCAGGGAGATGGAAATAACTTATGTGGATACTATGTCTGCGAGTTCATTCGTCAGACGACATGCGCCAAGCTGGGCAGAGATTTAGAAAAACTTCGTGTACGTCAACCATCACTTTTATCTTATTACCATCTATTGTCTTTAATTAGATATTGACCACTCTTCTTTATATTAGATCGAGCGGCTACGGGACGGTCTTCTACCAAGGGATCGCCTACGAGCAATTCAAGAGGAAATTTGCGGATTCTTAGACGCAGAGGTCCTAACACCAGGAGGGGAATACTATGTCAGCGCCAACTATGCTCGACGAACTTGATGTTCGAATTCTTAGATGCATAGTACTTACCTGTATATTCGAGTCATGGTGCATGGTGGTGTATTAGAGTAATTACGGGAAAGAGTACAAACTTGTATATTCTTCACTCCTTACTTGTATATTCGATTCATGGTGCGTACTTACTTGTATATTCTTCAACTATATTCTAATGCGATCACCATATAGTTGTATATTCTAATGTGATCAGCAAACTTGTGTATTCTAATAAAATGGAATACAATAAAAAAACATGGTGGTGTATTAGATGCAGAATACTTATGGGAAACAAATAGGAAAAAAATACAACAAACCAAACCCTAAAAGGAAAACAAGAAAAAGAAGAAGAAAAATTCTGCCCTGACAGAGAATTGGCAAAAATCTCTACCGCGGCAGAGGGGGCATTCATCCCGGTTCGTATTACGAACCGGGACGAATAGTCCTGGCCAGGGACCATCCCACGCCCCCCACGTGGACGCCCCATCCATCCCGGGTCCTGGTACAACCGGGACGAAGGGGGGGCATTCGTCCCGGCTGCCCCATCCCGGTTGGGCAACCGGGACAAAAGGCCCCTTAAAAACCGGGACAAAGGGGGGTGTTTCTACCGGTGTGTATGACAAATTCATAATGAACATAATGAATTTCAATCACGTAAGTGCGCGAAAGTTGATGTCACATAATTAACTAGTCAAAGAACCGAGCACCGACGGAGCTTAATAAAATGATTCAAAAAAGAATAGAGCATTCAGCAATGCTCACTTTGTGAGGGATACAATCCGTGTCTATGAATCTTGTTTCCTTATCATAAGCAGAGAAGGTTTGCTAATGCTTAGCAGAGAAGATTCATAGTGACAGTCTTATCTTCCACAGAGAGTGCAATGGTGACAATAGCTTACTGCTTCTGGACGATGTGGCTATTTAACTTGGTCCCGTCGCTCCTCAACAACCAAGGTGAGACAACCACTAGCTATAGTTGCCAAGTTCTTTCTATTGGGAACTCGAGAAAGATTTGACCCCTGGAATTCCCATATACAAAATGAAAATAAGAAAACAAATCATGGCCCACGTGTCGCAGATGCAAGTTCATGTAAATTTGTAGATTTGGTGAACTGTTAGCTCAATCCACGAGAGAAATGTGCTTGATCCGTCTATGACATTCACGCACTTGCTGCAAAGCCTACAATATGCAACATCACAAGGAGAGCAGACTTAAATCTATACGAACCTGCTCATATATACTTTACCAAGGATGCACAACGAATTAAGTCCACCTGTTGCGGAGAGCTTTTGTCATTCTCGGCATCCACATATTAAGATGATACGACTTTTTCCGTATGGTTTCGTATGTACGTAGCTGATATTGTAGCCGTGAGCTAGTTGTTGATATATGTGTTGCATGCAGTTGAGATCCCAGTGGGCATCGCAAACCCCGCTCAAACCATTGGGCGGACAACCCGGTAAAACAAAAACAACGCAAACGAGCAGTATGGACCGACGGAGCTTTTCATCTACATACTAGTCAGATACGATTTACCCGCTTGTTTTAGAAAAAGTAAAATGTATAGCAACGACAAAACTGAAGAAAAATGAGAAAAATAAACAAAAAAATTCTCGGTCATTCAGCTATCAACGTACATGAATGAGATGATGTCGACACTCGATGAACAATCACCGATTGATAAAATACAATTGGCCCATGGTAGAAATATGTTGTGCTAACCCACTGCAGAAAATATAAACCTCCTGGGTCGATCATAGATCGAGTCTTGTTCTGGTAACCCTCAAACTTGATTCTTGCTATCACAGGTATGGTATGGTTCAATAAGTTGATAACCTGTTTCCTGCACACACACACGTACACAGAGGCCATAATGAAAGATACCATTGCCCCATGGTAGGCAAGTCACTTGATCAGGGGGCATGAGTGTTTCCGGTTAGGGCTGAGAGGGATAGCACCCTTTTCTGCATGCATTATAAATATGACTGTGATCCCAAGACATTGGAGGTTGTGGCCTTCCCACTTAGTTTTTTTTACTTAACTGTTGCTTTGAGTGATTTTTGGCATCAGGAAAGTTAAACGGGTGTGTGCTGATTAGCTGTGTTTATAACCCAAAGACCGTAATTGGAGTTAGTCAACATTTCAGGGTTGACTAAAGAAATATTACTTGTGTGTAAATAGTACACCCTCTGCATAATATAATAACCTATTCGAATAGCCGTCCTTCGCGAATAAGGGCTATAATATGGAATGGGTCAATTGTTAGTGTTCGGAGGAATTAAGTAAACAAGGAAATGATCATGATTCATGATGGATGATTATTATCACTATCTTTGTTATGGACTAACCCTTTCCTCTTATGTGTGCTATTCAGTATCTCCTGGGAAGGTGCTACCTTATTACCTTTTTATGTATTATAAATTTCTGTAAAATCCCTTTATGAGGTGTCACTTTAGACAACCTACTGTGGCATTCTTTTATTATTTTTCTCTTGGGTTTCTTGGGGACGGTTCTACCTCCTGAAAACCCGACTTTAAATTTTTGTGCGACAACATGATTTACTTATACCTTTTTGATATTGGTTGTCTAACCTTTATTTCTGTGAAAATATGATGTTCTACATAATTACATATTTTGCTTAACCTCTTGCCATGCTAGTAAATTGGTTGAATATGCTTAAAGTTAATTGCAGGCATCTGCCTGCTTTTATTATATTTTTTGTCCATGATGTTTGTGAATGCATTCAAACATACTCACGATTTTTCCATGGCTATTGTCTTGGTCAGATCATGATTCGAAGAAGAGTGCTACGAAGATGCCCCCGTACCATAGGAATCGGAAATAGCAGTCACGTGAGATAGGAGTTATCCAGATCAACTGTTCCTGTGGGATTGTAGTCCCCGTCAGCGTTGGAGATACACGAGTCACTTCCATCATCCACTGTTAGAAATCATTGTTGCCTCATGAGACTTATATGGTCTTGTATTCAAATTCTTGTAATTGTTTGGTAATCTGTATCAAGGATGTATCCACCAGCAAACAATGATCCTGGGGCTAGTGATGGCACGAGCTGTTATTTCTGGGATTTTGTGTCCTTGAAAAACTGGCCCTTGCATACTCTCTATGTGCGTCCATCATTACACATCCGTTGCCGAGGCCCTGCAGCGCCACGCCATCAAGGCTCCATGCAGGGCCGGAGCAAGGAAATTTGGTCATTGGGTTCGCTTAGTCACTCTTTATGAGAACTTCATACTAATGTATGAAGATTAAAGTCTAAATGCAACAGAAAGTATAACATCCATAATGAACAATATAACGAGAGAAAAATGTGCATCACATATCACAAATTGTGTTGCATTAAAACTGAAGAGTACAAGACATACCAGTTCGATAATCAAAATTGGAGGGTGTCTTGTAAGGTCCCCATACTAAATATATGTGTCTAATCTCATCTTATTTATTTAGATTTTTTGTGTACTTTTAAATTCTCTTCCGATCAGCCAGATCATAAGGCAATTCATCCAGGGGTGGAGCCAGGAAATTTGGTCATTGGGTTCGCTTGGTCACTCTTTACGAGAACTTTGATACTAATTTATGCAGATTAAAGTGTAATTGGAACAGAAAGTATAACATCCATATAAACAATATAACCAGAAAAAAATGTGTATCACATATCACAAATTGTGTTGCATTAAAAACCGAAGAGTGCAAGACATACCAGTTCGATAATCAAAATTGGAGGGTGGCCTGTAAGGTCCCCTTACTAAATATATGTGTGTAATCTCATCTTGTTTATTTAGATTTTTTGTGTACTTTGAAATCACTTTTGATCATCCGGATTCATCTAAGTTAATTTTTGTATGAAGAGTAGGCTTAAGGAGACTAGCTGCAATGATATTTGATGCACTTTATCCATCTCTAATGGATGACCTTGATGTGCATGTGTCATTATCTAGATCTGATGACTGAGTTATCTTCGAATTATACAGCTCCATAATCTAGATCAATCAAAGTCCAGGCAGAAAAACAAATCATTAAACTAGGGCAAAAGAAAAAATATATCATACTAGTCGATTAAACAAGATATAACATATACGAGAACGAGGAGATGCCTCAATGTAATCTAATTATCTTAATTTTTGGGCTACAGCCGTTATCGTTGTCGATCACGCATCTTGCCGTTGGCTCGCGGAGGCCGACGTGCCGAGCAACACGAACAGAGGAGGGTCGGGAGATGGGAACAGGAAAACGAACGGAGAGAGATGAGGCGTTCAGACGCCCGCTGCTTGCATTTTCATTTAGGCTAATCAATCAGATTTTTTTTCAAAACTATGACGTATTTTATAACAAATTCGAAAACTGTAGACCCGAATGCCAAAATAGCAAAAATGTCACCCCCATCGGCCTTTGGCTAGCCGAAGAGGGGCCTGTCAGCCTCTAGCTGGCCAAAGAGCCCCGGTCGGCCTCCAGGCGGCCCTAAAGCCCCCTGGATAAGGCCGAGCCACTCTTGTCTTCCTCCTCTGCTCGCTAGCTCCTCCTCTCTCTCACGTTGCTCTCTGGTGCTTCCACCCCCATGCCGATCTCTTCCCTCGTCCACCCATTTTCCTATCCAATCCGCATAAACAATAGATCATAGCATTCTCCGTCGGCCTACGGTATTTTTTTTTTCTTCCAACACAATCAAATGTCAACTTTCAACTCGGTTGTGGATTCGGTTCTTATTGGTCACCGTTTCTTTGTAAGTAATGGCTTGCCCCTTTTGTCGAGCTCCAGGTGGCCCTTGTTCTTCCTTTAATTCTTCTGCGTCTGTCTTCACTGTGGTGCTGGATCGTCGATGTTTAAGGCGTGTTGTAAGATTCTATATCTTGTTTATCTGATTGTGGCATATGGTTGATGTTGTTTTGGTTGGAATGTATTTTAATGCCTTTGTTTATATGATTATGATGTTTGCTTCCATTCTTTTTGTAGTATGTTCCATGCAGTGTTAGACCACATCTTGCTCTGAACATTGAGGAGTGCAGAGCTTTAGCTATTCGAAGGGGTGACACAGATACTGATCTTGCTCTTCACAACAGTGAGGGTAACTTATATGGTGTTCTATTTAGACATGGCCGGTTGAGCAGTAAATTCCATGGTCCTTCCTTGGATGAACTTGTGAATGATTATGGTCTCGGTCATCGTAACATGATGATTGTTAGGCTTGAGCACTACGAAACTATGATTGGTGTTGAGTTTCATTGGGATGGTCTTATGTTGTTCCCTTTACCCTGTGTTGGTAAGTCTTTTTTTTGAGTGATTTAAGTTTTGTTTCAGCTTATACGTTTTGCTGTTCTCTTAATTTGTGAAATTATTTTTTTCTAGCTCTTGAGGATCTGAGTGAAACTCAGAGGGAACATGTTGACAGTTGTTTTTATAGTTGTGATGTCAGTCTAAATTATCAGCAAATGTATGTCATGTCACGACAGCTCTTTGATGACAAACATATTGTGTACTCTTCTTGTTCATAGGATTGACTCCATGAATGTTATTTCTCAACATATGGTGAGCTTTGCTTTCGGGTACTGTTTATTTATTTGTTCTTTGCTCTAGTATACTGTTTTAAATTTGTAAGAGGAACATCATTTAACTTGATGTTTTTTGTCAGGTTATTCCAAGCATGGTTGTGAGGAGTTTGAAGGATTTTTTGTCAATTCCTAGGACTGGTTCTTTAACACTTGAAATTACTTTTGATTCTAAAGGTGATGATATATGTGTGAGCATTCCTTGTTCCAACTTTATTGGCTTGGGTGGTAGAATGGTCTTCAAGAAGGCAGGTTTTGGTAATTTTCTTCGGGCATCGTCTATTGAAGTCAACAATTTGGTACTCATAACCTTCAAAGAGCGTGATGAGGAGCTTGTTGTTGTTTTCAGCCATCTGCCGCAGTGATCATACTATCTCGCCCTTCTTTCCCGCCATTTTCTTTTCCCGTCCTACAATCCTGCCATTTTATTTCCCGCCCTTCTTTCCCGCCATTCTCTCCCGCCATTCTGTACTGCCATTTTCTTTCCCACCATTCTCTCCTGCCATTCTTTCCTGCCATCTTCTCTTCTGAACCTATATAACCCCCTCCGGGCTAAGGTGGGTGAGCAGGCCCTTCTTTCCCGCCTTTCTTTCCCGCCTTTCTCTCCCGCCTTTCTATCCCGTCATCCTTGAGTGGAGATGTCTCACTATCCATTTGATCGTAGTTTTCACTCTGGTATGTCCGATCGTCTTCTCCGTCTAGCCGCCAATTTCAAGATCGACGATAGAGTTGTTCCATGGGAGGAACTCATTAGTAGTGACACAATAATGAATGAGTTGGCTCACTCATTAGCTAGGAGTGGGTGGCCTCCCAGGACATTTGAGGAGATACGGAAACAACTTCTCAGGTTGAAAGGCAGATGGCAGAAGCAACTGCATAAGGGTGAAACTTACCTCAGGATTGCTGTAAATAATTCAGATTTATGGTCAGCAGATAGTGAGGACGAAGATGGCCTCTTCATGCCGAGCACCAAGGTTAAGACTATCGCATCGTCGAAGGGCAAGAGTTCTACATCGACGAAGGGCAAGAGATCTGCATAGACGGAGGACGAAGACGACGTCTTCATGCCGAGCAGCAAGGTCAAGAATACCGCATCGTCGAAGGGCAAGATTTCTGCATCGACTAAGGGCAGGAGCTCTGCATCGATAAAGGGAAAGATCTCTGCATGCATGGAGGAGGAGGAGGATGCATTCATGTAGTTTTTTAGCTATAATTTGTAATTTAGTTGTACTATTTTATGTAGTACTGTTTAATTCAGTTGTACTGTTTAATTCAGCTGTATTGTTTTTGCATTATGTTTAATTGCAGTACAAGTGTTATCCCTCTAATCCAATTGACCACTGAAATAGAGCATGAATATGTCTCATACATAAGTAGATAGTAATTTATCCCATACATAAAATAGAAATATGTTTCATACATAATTAGATAGTCATGTCTCATACATAGATAACCATATCACTGCTGGGAACAGTGACGAATCTTGGGCTTCCTCGGACGAGAATCAAAAGGTGATAACTGCTCAGGCGGTGGATGAGTCTCGCGATGACCACGACCATAGACCACCTCGTCTGTCAGTGTTTGTGTCTCCTGCGTCCATGGTGGTGGTGGAGTGAATAGAACTATCTGTGAGAACTCATAGGTGTTTGCAGCTCGGTCATCCTCATCGCTGTCGCTGCCTAAAAACGAACCAGCACCACTAAACATTGGTGACTGGACTGAAGGCATGAACGGTTGTGACTGGCTGCCTACTGCGGTAAAGTAAAACATGTAAAATTGATTTGTGAGCCTACAGTGTTTAAAATAATGTACAAAGTAGTGTTACCTAGGTCCATCTGATTAAGCCAGGAAGAGCTCCCTGGTTGTGAAGGAGGTGGCTGCTGATAGAAATAGCTCCCTGGTTGTGAAGGAGGTGTCTGCTGCCTGAAGGAGCTCCCTGGTTGTGAAGGAGGTGTCTGCTGCCATGAAGAGCTCCCTAGTTGTGAAGCAGGTGTCTGTTGCCAGGAAGAGCTCCCTGGTTGTGAAGGTCGTGATTCTGAACGCTGGACAGAGGGTCGTGGTTCGGAACGGCGCACAAAGGGTCGAGGTTCTGAACGCTGCAGAGAGGGTCGTGGAGGACGATGTGCTGGACGAGGGTTAGCAACATACGAAGATCGTCTACATGTAAGAGCTGCGTAAATCCCGCGTAGCTTCCCTTGAAGACCCCTCAACCATGAGACGTGCTCTCGCGGTGGGATATTATCTCCCCTCTCAAAGCGTTGCATTAAAGCGGAAACCTCCTCTAGCGCCTCACATGTCAATTCACCTTGTACACGGAGAGTTAACCCAATTATATATGTTCAAGTTAAGGAAAAACTTAACATGTGAGAACCATAACACATACCGCGTGGTGCCTGGTTCCCACAACAAAGGCAGTTGGCAGATCGCTGGTAAGAGGGGCTTCGATCTGATCAGGAGCTGATGATGGAACCAAGTATATCCTCGTGCTATGTCGGTAACACTGCAGATACAACCCAAACTTGTCCTAGTCAAAGGCCCGAACTTCATCCTAGATATTTATTGGCGGAGTAGTCCATTCGTTGACGTAAGGGCTAATGTTGCGAAGCCAAGAAATCTGGGACTTGTTTCCTCCTACGCGACTGTACCTGAGATTGAAATGCGCGTTACATGATTAGTTATATTCTGAATGCATACATGAGAACTAAAGTAGTATTACTTACTTTTGCACATGATCTGGTAAGTGTGGAATAACAGGAATGTCTGGCTCTTGGCATAGACCGAACTGTGTCATCACCCTATGAAGAGCCATCTCCTCAACCGTCACGTAGAACACCAACTTGGCCTTGGTCATCCAATAGAGTTGATATCTAGTGCATAATCCAGAGATCCCAACTGGACACCTGGAGGAAATAGCATGATCGGAGTATGGCTCCAAGATAACTTGATCCTCGTGCAAACTATCAAACTGCACCGTGAAGGAGGGGTAGCAGCCCCTCACCTGGCTATGCGCAAACTGTCTCTGTGCATGACAACAAATATGCATTAGTAATATTATGAATAGCAAGAAAAAAACATTAGTAATTCATATTGTTACTAAATATGAAAATACCTCTCCCCATGCCCAAAAAAATCCCATAGTAGGCAAGTCGCCGACAGAAGGCACGTAAGTCCCAGCCATGTCCTCATAATCAAAAGGTTTTTCAACGCTGACATAGGGTCGACCAATAGGGAATCTCTCATATGACCAAAGTTGCAAAAATAGTGGACATCCAACAAGACCTGATTTTCTAGACTTCAACAAGCAAGCTTTGCATAGGCCTCTGTACGTAGCCACTAGCACAGCAGAACAAAAACTCCTCTGCACAATGTCCCCTGGGCAACGTGTGTCAGCTATCTCTCATGCAATACCGATGATTCGTGCATCGACAGTTGTCACGTGGTTCTCCATGAACATCGTCTCCCGAACAACAACATAATATATTCCTCTAGGGATCGGTCAATCTGTGCCTCTGACAACTGAACATTGGGATATCCTAAGGAGACAATCTGAAACTGGCTCAACCACCTAAAAAGAGGATCGTGACGATCATTGTCTAGCACCATAGTAATTGGCACCATAGCCAAAAAACGCGCATGCATCGATGCTAGCCAACCAGGTTCTACCTCTAAAGGACCTATGGTAGCACCGCCTAGAGGTAATCCCAACAAGTAAGACACATCCTGTAAAGTAGGCGGCATCTCTCCCAGGGAAAGTGAAACGTATGTGTCTCTGGTCTCCATCTATCTACTAAGGAGGTAAGGAGTGACCTGTCGTAAGAGAAACGTGTGACTTGCCTCTTGTGTAACTGGATTGGTTCACCTGCCTCATCCAAGTCCGGATGTTCAACCCACTCATCCAATGTACCCTCAACCAGTCGTGCCAAGGGTAGAAGTCCAACCCAACTTAACCTACAAAATAAATAGAATGTAGCATGCAGTTAGCGGCTATCAAAAGGATGTCAAACATAGTAAGTTATTATACCTACACATACCTATCAACCCATAAAGGGTGTATCATCCAGTTAGACTTTGGGGTGCGAGTGATCAACACGTCTAAGTTCTTGCCCGCTTCCATAAGTGTGCCACGTTTCCCTCTATCGTTATTACCATTAAGCAACGGATACGAAGTCATATCTGCAATTATAACATAGTCCAGACATATTACAAAATAAAACATAGTCCAACATATTACACATTAAAACATAGTCCGACATATTACACGTTAAAACATAGTCCGATATATTACACATTAAAACATAGTCCAGACATATTACAAAATAAAACATAGTCCGACATATTACACAGTAAAACATAGTCCAGACATGTTACAAATTAAAACATAGCCTGACACATTATATAGCTTGTGAGTTATTTCTTCCTCGTCCGCCCCTTCGGCCTCGACTGCCACGACCACCACGACTGCCACGACCACGTCTGCCTCCTGCTATTGTTGTCACAGTCGTCGATGTGGAAGCACCGTATTTGTTCAGGTCGGGACAATATTTCACCCTATGCCTATAAGCCACGCATAGAAAACATTGTCTAGTTGCTCCACCAGCTTCAGATTGGTCCATATCGTTTCAAATGCGCTTTACCTTACATCTGCCCCTGCTTGTTCGCCAAAGTCCTGGATCCGGGATGTACACTCTCTCCCCAATGTTTACCTTGTTGAGATTGCCGACGGCTCTAAACCCTATCATCTCACATGTCCAAATGTTGAGTAGTGCCTCTTTTGAATAGTATGGGGACATAAAGGAGATAGCGTCTAACTCGATCTGGCCACAGGCAGCCAACACATGTGAGCAAGACAGGCGTAACAACTTCGGTTTGTTGCATGTACACTCACAAGTTGGATAAAATTCAGTTCCAATTTTAACCTCGTGCGTCTTTACCTCATTTGCATAACCAAAACCATCAGTAGGAAGCTAAAACTCATACCTCCTTTTCTGATTAACTATGAGTCTCACAGTGTGCTTTTTTGCTTTCTCTATCCTCTCAGCCATGTAGTCCATGACACGGCTACAATAAGGTGTGTTCTGATTACCTGCAATATGCTTCTTTGCTAACTCGTGCCTTTCTCTGAAATATCTCAAAGTGTCATCCAAAACACCTTCCACAATAGCTATGAGTGGCAATGCTCTATTCCCTTTGAGTACAAAGTTATACACGTCAGCAAGATTGGTTGTCATGTGGCCATACCTAGCTCCATGGGTGTCATGCAACAAAGACCAATTCACTGGAGGCTCTTTCTCTATCCACTCACAAAAATTCTTTATTGCTCTGCCCTTCTTTCTCTGAGTATTAGGAGGGATAACTGCTGGCAAGTCACAAAGACCTACTGGCTCCTCTAGCTCCACGATGAGTGCTGCTAATTTAACCTGGTCCTTTTCCATTTTCTTCCTCGCAAGGACCTGCTTCTTAGTAAACTCATCTAGTTTTGACCAAATAAATTCATATTTGCGCTGTTGGTTCTGCTTGCATAATTTTTTGAACAAGTTCATCAACCATTTGTTCTTGAACTGTGAGAAAAAATTAGCACCAAGATGGCGCATGCACCACTGGCTTTGCAAGTCCTTCCAAGGTGTTGGTTCGTCAGCTGTCGGATTCCTTAGTGTCTTCATGGCCTTCAATATACTAGGATGTCTGTTATGAATGACACACACATTTGGTCGGTCCTTCACGATCGCAATTTTAACTTGTCGGAGGAACCATACCCAGCTCGGAAAGTTCTCACCCTCCACAAATGCCATGGCTAGTGGGATGATTTGGTTGTTCCCATCCACACCAATAGCAGTCAGGATTTGCCCTTTGTACTGACTAGTCAGGAATGTACCATCCACAAACATCACACGAGGAAAATGCTGAAAAGATTCGATGCACATAGCGAAAGAGAAGAATACTCGTTTCAACACCTTGTAATCTGGTATAATCTCGAACCTCGTGTGTTGTATGTTAACATAAGTGTTGGGATTCCTCTCCTTCAATAAGTCAAGGAGACGGACAACATTATCATATGAGTCGAAGAACGTCACAAACCTTTCCTCCATAGCCTTCTGCTTAGCCCTCCAAGCCTTCCCATATGGAATGTCATAATTCCATCTGACCTTCACTGCAATCTGGATGTGTTTTGATTCCATATCTTTCTTCTCCACTATCTCAGTATACATGAGTTGCGCAATGAGAGTTGAAGTCAGGTTTGGATGACGAACCAACAGGTTTTTCCTCACACAATAATGTGGGACCACATTAGTAACAACCCAGTGGATGTTATACTTCCACACGTGCCCGTGCACCTTCACAGGACAACCTGTTTCAACACACTTCACGATATATTTTGTTGGACTCGATATGTGTGTACGGAAAACCCTCTGCATAGACATAGCCCACTTTATCACCGCATACTTTAATTTTTTATTTGTGTCAGACATAGCCCCTATCTGGACTTGGTTCAGATTATATTGCCATGGAGTCTCATGGCCATCGTTGACAGTAATGCCGGTGGATATGTCCTGATCCCATGCAGAAGGAATCGGTACCTTCACTTCATCCTCAGAATTTTCAGAATCCAGATCCTCCGCAAATCCATCCTCGTCCTCTTCCTTCATCACCCTCTACATTTCATCGCCTTCCTCATCCTCATCAATAACACCAGAACCAACTAATACTATCGACTGAATACTCTGTCCAGTATCATAACCCCAAACATTGTGTGGCACATAGTCTAACTCTTTCTCAGCTTGGCTAGCATCCACATCTGGTTGCTGTGATCCAGATAAATAAATCTCGATAGCCACTTCACTACCCTGGCCTGGTTCATACCCCCACGTGAAGTTGTACGGTATTCTCCTCCTTCGCCACTGGTTGCACTAGGGCATATGGGTGGATTCTTCGGTCTCGGCAACGACTTAAGAGGGTCAACCAATGCTGGCTCCTATCAATAGGCATCAACTCCCACTTGACATTTGTACAGGATTTAGTCCACAATGCATGAATACTGACGGAACATACTTCAGGATCCATCCCAAAACTAGTAGTCAGCCAGTGCTTCAACTGTCTAATGTCTAGTCTGTCCGGGTCTGAAAGTGGCATGATGCCATTTTTAAACTCGCTAAGATCAACCCCCAACTCATTATATCGAACATTACCAGGGTCGTAATAAACAGTCAAATTTACTGATTCAGACATTTTCACCTGTCAAACATTGCCACCTTCTCATTAATCGCAACGAACAAAATTATCCGCAAATATGACTACATACACTAACTATCCACTAAAATGACTACATACACTAAATAAAATGTACATCTCATAAAACATTTGTGATGACATTGGTATACCTTCGATGCGTGTGTCCCCTTCTTCCTCTCGACCTCACCACCTCCTCTCCACCCCACCACCCCTTCACCAGCCACACCTCCTCCACCCCACCATGGCTCCTCCTCAAGCACAAAAAACTACCCCATGGCAAAAAAACACCATAGGCTGGTGGAGAATGCAGAGATCTATTGTTTCTGCGGATTGGAATAGAAAATGGGTGGATGAGGGAGGAGATCGGCATGGGGTGGAAGATGGCTGAGAAACGAGAGAGAGAGGAGGCAGCGACCAGAGGATGAAGACGCCATTCGGTCGAGCTTATCCAGGGGCTATTCGGCCGCCTGGAGGCCAAGGGGCCCTCTTCGGCCTCCGGCAAGCTGACGGGCCGCTTTTTGGCCACCTGGTGGCCAACGGGCTCTCTTCTGCCACCCGCAAGCCGACGGGCCCCTCGTCGGCCCACAAGAGGCCGGCAGGGTGACATTTTTGATCTTTTTGCGTTCAGGGTAATAATTTTCGAATTTGATATAAAATATTTCATAGTTTTGAAAAAAAAATCAATCAATCACAATTAGGTTCGGGCCGCCGCCGCCTCGTCTCTTACTGCCACTTGAGCTCAGGCCGACGTGTGCTGGCCTTCGGTTTTCACTCGTCGGGCCGCTGCCGCATGACTTTGGCTCATGAAGGTCCGGCTGCTCTCCGCCGGCCAGCTCTCCCAAGCCGTCCTCGTCCGCCTGCCGCCTGTCTGGCCCTGGCCTCGATCTGGCGGCTTTCTTGTCCTCCCGCCGCGGCTACTCCGCCGGCCGCCAGTGTTGGGGAACGTTGTAGTAATTCAAAATTTTCTACGTATCACCAAGATCAATCTATGGAGAAACCAGAAAACGAGAAAGGGGAGAGTGCATCTTTATACCTTTGAAGTTCGCAAAGTGGAAGCACTACAAGAACGCGGTTGGTGGAGTCGTACTCGTAGTGATTCAGATCGCGGTGGATTCCGATCTAAGCGCCGAACAACGGTGCCTCCGCGTTCAACACACGTGCAGCCCGGTGACGTCTCCTACGCCTTGATCCAGCAAGGAGGGAGGAGAGGTTGAAGGAGAGCTCCGGCAGCACGATGGCGTGGTGACGGTGGAGCTACGTGGCACTCCGACAGGGCTTCACCAAGCACTACGGAGAACGAGGAAGAGGAGGGGTAGGGCTGCGCCGAGAGAGAGAGAAACTCGTGTAGATGGCAGCCCCAAAACACCCACTATATATAGGAGGAGAGGGAGGGGAGGGATGCACCCTAGGGTTCCCCTTAGGGGGTGGCGGCAGCCCAGATCCCCATCTGGGCGGCGGCCAAAGGGAGGAAGAGAGGGGGCGCGCCCTAGATGGGCCTAGGGCCCATCTGGACCTAGGGTTTGCCCCCTCTCTTCCCTTGTTGCGCCTTGGGCCAGGTGGGAGGGGCACACCAGCCCACCTAGGGGCTGGCTCCCTCCACCTTTGGCCCATGCAGCCCTCCGGGGCCCGGGGCCCCTCCCGATGGACCCCCGGAACCCTTTCGGTGGTCCCGGTACGTTATCGGTGACGCCCGGAACACTTCCGGTGACCAAATCCTCACTTCCTATATATGAATCTTTACCTCCGGACCATTATGGAACTCCTTGTTACGTTCAGGATCTCATCTGGGACTCCGAACAACCTTCGGTAACCATGTACACTATTTCCCTATAACCCTAGCATCATCGAACCTTAAGTGTGTAGACCCTACGGGTTCGAGAGACACGTAGACATGACCGAGACACTCTCCGGTCAACAACCAACAGCGGGATCTAGATACCCATGTTGGCTCCCAAATGCTCCACGATGATCTCATCGGATGAACCACGATGGCGGGGATTCAATCAATCCTGTATTTAATTCCCTTTGTCTACCGGTATGATACTTGCCCAAGATTCGATCGTTGGTATCCCTATACCATGTTCAATCTCATTACTGGCAAGTCACTTTACTCGTTCTGTAACACATCATCCCATGGCTAACTCCTTAGTCACATTGAGCTCATTATCATGATGTCTTACCGAGTGGGCCCAGAGATACCTCTCCGTCACACGGAGTGACAGATCCCAGTCTCGATTCGTGCCAACCCAACAGACATTTTTGGAGATACCCATAGTGCACCATTATAGCCACCCAGTTACGTTGTGACGTTTGGCACACCCAAAGCATTCCTACGGTATCCGGGAGTTGCACAATCTCATGGTCTAAGGAAACGATACTTGACATTGAAAAGCCTTAGCTGACGAACTACACGATCTTGTGCTATGCTTAGGATTGGGTCTTGTCCATCACATCATTCTCCTAATGATGTGATCCCGTTATCAACGACATCCAATGTCCATGGTCATGAAACCGTGACCATCTATTGATCAACGAGCTAGCCAACTAGAGGCTCACTAGGGACATATTGTGGTCTGTGTATTCACACATGTATTACGGTTTCCGGTTAACACAATTATAACATGAACAATAGACAATTATCATGAACAAGGAACTACAATAATAACCATTTTATTATTGCCTCTAGGGCATATTTCCAATAGCCACCTCCTCCTGGCCGCGGCCCCTTCGCCAGTCGTGGACTCCTCCTGGCTGTGGCCCTCGTCTAGCCATCGTCGCCCCGCTGGCCGATTCCGGTGACGTGGCCCTTGACTGGAGTTGGTCACCTCGATCGCGTCCACTTCCTCGCTCAGTTAACCGCTTCGGGAGTTGACCCGAGCGTTTCCTTCCCTCGCAAGTAAAAAAAGAGAGAGAAAAGAGAGAAAGAGTAAAAAAAAGAAAGACATTCTATTGTCATCGGGCATAGTCTTTCCTCGTTGTCGAGTGATTTTTGGTGGTCCAGTCTCGGTTATGTGCTTTCCGTCGGTACTTGGTGCTTGTCCGCCTGACTTATTAGTTTTTGCACACGGGGTTACCTATCTACGTGGACTCCTCATGTGGCTTCCGCACGCGGTCCTAACTGCTCTATGCCGACTCTACACGCACCTTTCACGGGTGGTGCCGACTACTCATCGTCAGCATGTGTGTCTACCTCAACCTCTTCTGCCGTATTTTTATCTGCATGTGAGATTGCGCAGCTACGATGCTTGCTTGATGTTTGGAATGCTTCTCCGACAGATTATGTAGTTTTTGTGACTAACTATTCTGGCACTAAGAAATCACCTTCTACCCATTCAGGTACATCACGATGAGTTCTTGATACTGGATCATCTTTTCATATGACTTATGATTCTTCCAATTTAACCTCCGGTTGACATGTCGAATCTCATGTTCGTGTTCTTACGGCAGATGGCACTCCCCTCCTTGTCGCACGTTCGACATGTCGAGTCTCATGTTCGTGTTCTTAGGACCTCTTCTTTTCATGTTCCCTCTGTCGCTCATGTTCCTCGACTTACCATGTAGCTAATATCTGGTGGTTAGATTGTTGATTCTAGTTGTAGTGTCATTCTTAACTTTGATTCATGTTTTGTTCAGGATCGCCGCATGGGCGCTCTGCTTGCTGTTGTCCCTCGACGCTCCAATGGTCTTTGGGAGCTTGATTGGCTTCGTCTTCCCTCAGCTACCGCCGCCGCCAGTCTCACTGCCCCTATTGCTGCATCTACCAGCTCTTTTCAGCAGTGGCATCATTGTCTTGGCCATTTATGTGGTTCTCGTCTCTCATCTTTGGTTCATCATGATGTTTGGGGTCCGGATCCCTTCGCTTCGAAAGGGGTTCATCGCTACTATATTATCTTTGCAGATGATTTTTCTCGGTACACTTGGATCTGCTTCATGTCTTCTCGTAGAGAGGTCTTATCTATATACAAAAAATTTGTTGCCATGGTTCATACCCAGTTTTCCACTCGTATTCGTGTTTTTCGCACAGATTCAGCTGGTGAGTATATCTCCCATGTGTTGCGAGGATGTCTGGTTGAGCAGGGTACTCTTTCTTAGTTCTTTTTTCCTCATGCTCATGCTCAGAATGGTGTGGCTGAGCGCAAGCATCAACACCTTCTTGAGACGGCACTCGTGATGATGATCACCGCCTCTCTTCCGCCTCACTTTTGGGATGAGGTTGTTAACATTTCCACCTATCTCATCAACATTCAACCATCTGCTGTTCTACAGGGTGGTATTCCTCTAGAGCATCTTTCTGGTCGTTCTCCTGATTATTCAGCGCTTCATTTGTTTGGTTGTGTTTGCTATATTTTACTTGCTCCTCGTGAATGCACCAAACTGACCGCTCAGTCTGTTGAGTGTGTCCTTCTCGGATACAGCTATGAGCATAAGGGCTATCGCTGTTGGGATCATGTCGGTCGCCAGATGCATATTTCCCGAGATGTCACCTTTGATGAGTCTCGTCCCTTCTACCCGCGTCCATACTCCTCGGCCTTTTTCTCGGAGGACATCTCTTTTCTTACGTTTCCGGATACACCTCCCTCTGTACCCAGTATTCCTACACCTCGTCCCACTGTTGCAGATCTGGCACCGTCCTCTCCTATGGTTTCTTCTCCTCCCTCATCACATGAGTCTCCACCTTCATCACCGATACCTTCCTCATCTCCACCTTCATCACTAGTACCTTCGTATTCTCCATCTTCATCACCGATACATTCCCCGTCTCCATCTCTAGTGATTCCACCTCTCCCCTCCTTTCCTTTCCATTATACTCGTCATCGACGTGTTGTGGATGAGTCTGACGTGCCCTCTACTTCTAGTGTGTCATCTTCCTCCTCTCAACCGACTTATGGTCTTCGTTCTCGGCCTTGTCCGCCTCCTAACCGATATTCTCCTTCTCACTATGGTCTTTCGACCGTTGTTGAGCCGACTTCTTATCATGATATTGTTGTTCATCCTGAATGGCAGTTTGCCATGGCGGAGGAGATTGATGCCCTTGAGCGCATAGGCACATGGGATCTGGTTTCCCTTCCTCCCCGTGTTCATTCCATCACTCGTAAGTGGGTCTATAAGATTAAGACTCGCTTTGATGGTTCTCTTGAGCGTTATAAAGCTCGTCTTGTGGCTCGTGGCTTTCAGCAGGAGCATGGTCGTGATTACGATGAAACTTTTCCTCCTGTTGCTCATATGACCACTATCCGCACACTTCTTTCCGTGGCCTCTACTCGCCACTGGTTAGTGTCTCAACTTGATGTTAAGAATGCATTGCTTAATGGTGAGTTACGTGAGGACGTTTATATGCAACCACCACATGGGTATTCAGTTCCTGATGGCATGGTTTGCCGTCTTCGCCGCTCTCTATATGGCCTTAAGAAAGCCCCACGCACTTGGTTTGAGCATTTGGCCTCTATGGTCACTGCTGCTAGTTTTTCGCCTAGTGTTCATGATCCAGCGTTGTTTATTCATGTTTCTGCTCGTGGCTGCACTCTTCTTCTTCTATATGTTGATGACATGATCATCACTGGCGACGATTCTGAGTACATTGACTTTGTCAAGACCCGTCTTAGTGAGCAGTTCCTCATGTCTGATCTTGGTCCCCTTCGTTACTTTCCTGGGATTAAGGTTTCCTCCACCTCTGATGGCTTTTCTATTTCCCAAGAAAAGTATATCGAAGATCTTCTTGCTCGTGCAGCTCCTAGTGATGAGCGCACTGCTGAGACTCCTATGGAGCTCAATGTTAACCTTTGGGCTTCTGATGGTGAGCTCTTGTCTGATCTGACTCGTTATCGTCATCTCATTGGGAGCCTTGTCTATCTTGTTGTCACTCGTCCGGATATCTCCTATGATGTCCATATTCTAAGTCAGTTTGATTAAGCTCCCACTTCAGTCCACTATAGTCACCTTCTTCGTGTTCTAGGATATCTTCGTGGCACCATCTCTCATCGTCTCTTTTTTCCCGTTCCAGCTTGTTACAACTTCAGGCCTATTCAGATGCTACATGGGCAAGTGATCCTTCGGATCACCGTTCACTTTCCGCTTACTGTGTTTTTCCTAGTGGTTCTCTCATTGCCTGGAAGATGAAGAAACAGACTACAGTTTCTCATTCGAGTGCAGAGGCTGAGTTGAGAGCTATGGCTCTTCTGACGACAGAGGTGACTTGGTTACGATGGCTACTGGAGGATTTTGGTGTTTCTGTTACTACACCTACCACCCTCTTGTCTGACGGTACAGGTGCTATCAGTATTGCGCGGGACCCCGTGAAGCATTAACTTACCAAGCATATTGATGTTGATGATTTTTATATGTGTGCTACTATGCAGGATCATGTTATTGTTCTTCAATATGTGCCTTCCGAGTTACAGCTAGCAGACTTCCTCACAAAGGCACAGACTAAAGCCCATCATAGATTTCACCTTTCGAAACTCAATGTTGTGGATTCACCATGAGTTTGAGGAGGTGTGTTAGAGTTATATTGATGATGACCTTTGGCCTTTTGTATTCTTGCCTTTTGGCATCCTCTGTATACCATCCATTCCCTTATACAAGGCCACTATGAAAAATATATTTTGCATCTATATAAGGGCACAAACAGTAATTGAGGTAAACATTAATGATGTTTCATCATACTAGCAACTTGTTTAATGCTTGCATGCATGTATTTATAATGACACTTGGCTGATTTCTTCTTATTCATTTGTTGCATGCATGCGGTGTATTAATGATTCCGGTTAACGAAAAGAAAACATGACTTTCCAAGCGCCCATTAAATTTTTTCCTTGATACTTGTAATATGAGTTTGTGGCCTTGTATAAGAAAATAGAGGGAGTACATATTTGGTGGCTTTAACCTCCTAGTAATAGAAGTTGCATGTATTCTAAACAGCCGCGAGGTATAGTAATACATATTGCATATATTCCTAACAGCCGCGAGGTATGGCCGGCCGATGCGCTGCAGGACCTGACCATTCGCACCTCCATACGCCGGAGGGCCAACCCACCCCAAGCCGCGGGAGAGAAGGAAAGAGCCCCGCCGCAGCCATATGCCCCTGGGCTTAGCCGGCGGGGTCACGCGGTGCCAACGGGAGGAGAGTAGGCAGTAGATCGGGGCTCGGCGGCGGCTACGGTAGCGACTGCCACACTTGCCGGAGGGGAGAGCGATGTGGAGGGAGTACTCGATTCCCGATTAGTTGCTACATGAAATATAGATTCTTCTCTTATTCATACATTTTTTAGTGAAAAAAGCAAACTGGAAAACAACAGGAAACTAGGCACACGAGGTTTGCAAACAAATCACTCCCCCCTGCTAGGTACTTCCGCTGGATTCCCCATTGAGTTTGGAGACCAGCTCAGGTATCCCGTCGACGTCTCCGGTAGCAATGTTGGCGATAGGCACGACGAGCTGCACTATCCCACTAAATATGCTTAATATGGGCAAGAAGAAGTCCATCCCGGTCCCGGAGCTCTGACCCCTCCCGGGTTCATCCTCCTTCTCTTTCTCTTTCTTCTTGTCCTTCTCTTCCTCCTTCTCCTTTTCGTTCTCAACCGGCGGATTTGTGCAGCACGGGTGGAGGCAGAGCTTGCTGTTGTGGTAGTGGAACCCCAGCACGACGTTGCTACAGGCGTCGCATACCAGCCTGGCGTCCTTGGGACCGGGGGCCTTGAAGCGGAGCTCCAACTGAATGCTCTTAAGCAACGGGTGCACAAGCATGGTTCCTTCGTCCATGGCGCACTGCTTGTGGAGGTCGAAGTCGCATGTGCGGCACGTGTACCTCTCGCCCGCCCCCTGCTCATGGCAGCCGTCGCACCTGAACTTGATCTGATGCCCAGTCGCCTCCAGCTTCAGCTTGTGTTTCAAGTGGGCGGGGTGGGAGATCGAGCCTGACAAATGAGGAGCATCATCCTCGGAGAGAATAGCCATGGTTTTGTTCTCTGGATCAGCTCAGCTTCTGACAACACAGGTAGACAAAGATTGGTTTCCTGAAGAAAAATAATAATAACATTCGCTATACTAACGTAAACTTTTTTTTAGATAAAGAGTATATATTAATATCGCAAAGATAGCCATTACACCCAGCCTCTACAACAACGCAATGTCCTAATGACACGACGAATGCACACAACCAAAAAGAAGAAGAAGCTAAAAAAAAAGTCCCGCTACAGCGTTCCGGGCCTTGCAACAACAGCACAACCACCACCAAGACAACACATGATGTCTAAGTTCTCCAAAAGCGACATCTTCAAGAAGGAAATACTGTACCAGCACCATCATCGTCCGATCGTAGATCTTGGGTTTTCACCCTGGAGATAATCCCCGCTCTCAAAACAATGCCTTCAACAAGGCCATTGCCAGGCACAACCAATTATATTAAGGCCAGATCTTAGATTTTCACCGTGAAAAGCAAGACCTTGAACTTCTCCTGTGTTGTCGCCCCCACTTATATACCGCTGCTACGAAACCTGAAACTCGAAGCAAGTTCCTCAACGCCGTAGGCTCCAATCACCATTACTAGTCCTCCAATCTCGGCTTCCATGACGTTCTCCACCTCTGACTTCACCATGAAGCTAACCGTATCTCCTGATGGCAACAGATAACAGAGCTTCGCGCCGCTCGCTCCTTAACGGAGAACCAATGGGCACGATCGAACCCCACCCGATCCAGCAATCTCCAGGCTTAACACGTCCATGGGACTTCGCCCGCGAAGCCTTTCGAAACCCGCCACTCCGTCTAGATCAGGAAGAACATGCGTCTGGCAGATCTTCGTCTTGGCGCAAGAGGAACCCTAGGACTGCCGTCTTAATCCGAGCACACCAGCAGGCCCTCACACTGTCGGTCGAAGCAACATCGAAGAAGGCAGCCGCAACGCACGACCACAAACCGTCCATGGCAGGGGGCGACCCCAGATCGAGCCCTTAGGCCATGATCCGACCCACCACTGCGCCGCCGGAGATTAGTGCCGATGCTGCACATCGCCAGCCGCGAAGATGGCGCTCCGGCTACAAGCCATGTCGCCCTTGAACCGTTGCCACCACTGCAAAACCGACCATGAAGCCGCCGCCACGGTGCACGCTCCTCCCCTCCGTCTTTAGACGAGAAGGGCGCCGCCACGGTGCACGCTCTTCCCCTCCGTCTTCAGACGAGAAGGGCGCCGCCACTGTCGCCGGCATCGGCGGCGGCACCGGCCAGGGGCACACCGATGAAAGGGTCTGGACTGGACGGGGAGGATCCTCCGGAGTCGCCCAGGCGAAGGCGACTCAGGAGGCGGCTATGTCTCAGATCGGGAGTGGACGAGAGCTCTGGCGGCCGTCATCTGTACGCATGTGCACATCTCAAACGGTCGTCTGTATGTGCAAGCATCCATGCACCAGACCCATATGCTTGTCCTCGTGATACTCCAAGCCATGGACATCCAGATTGGAAGGCATCAAGCTAGCAACCAGAACGGAAGGCACCAAGCCGTGGACAGGATCCAGATCAGAACGTCGACAATCACTAGCAAACTGCCACATCGGGAGGCTAGCAATCACCAGCGAACTGTAGATCTGGAGGCCGGCAACCCACGAGAATGACGGCCAGATCGGAAAGCTGCGATGACGGCGGCCAGATCGGAACGTGACCACCAGGGAAGAACAGAAAAAAAAAAAACGACCGAAGACGCCCCGCCGCCGCCGTCTGCCGGGCTTCCGGTTCCGCCGGCGGCGGCAAGGTGAACGGGGCTGTTAGCGAGGGCCTCCGAAGCTGGCCGCGGCGCCGCCTCCGGAGTCGCCCGAAGCGACCCGGGAGGCTATCTCAGATAGAGTGCACTATACTAACGTAAACTAGGATCGTAATACTCCTATTTGTATTTTCCCCTCAAAGATCTTGATTATTTAGATTTAGGGAACATGTGATCAATATTTATCATTCAATAACAGGTACATCAGCTTCATATTGCAGTACTGTTCACACACAAAAAAACGGTTTTCTATTGTTTTTCTTTTTCTTGAACATGCATCAGTCTTTTGTGTTGTGTTTCTAATACAAAAGAGCGAAACCAGTAAGAAACTGAGAACATCATAAGGCTAAGCTAGAAGAAATTAAACCGAGCGGAAAAGTGGGGAAACTGTATAAAAAATAAAACTATTCTTAACCATATGCTATATATCCCTGTTGGTAATGATAACTAACTACCGAAGAATTTCATACTTTACCTGTTAGATTACCCGATAGATTCAGAAGTAGCAGCAGACTCGCCTCCAATTCTATGCAAGCTAGCTAGACAATGGATGGAAAATCAGTCGTAACCTGTAATAAGATAGAGCCGCTACAAGGGAGCCGTACTTATTTATAAGGAAGCGCTAAAAGGAAACCACCACATGGCCAACAGGTTTGCCTGGACTGTGGTGAGGCTACTTGGTAGTTAGCGCCCGGTGCCCAGTTTAGAGTTGACTGTACATCAACACCTTCTAAGAAAGATCAAAATATGCCCTCTGAAATATTCAATGTTCTCATCAGCTACTAAAGATAGAGTTTCTGTGCATGTTCCTTCTTTTAGATTAGTCGATCTACGCTTCTGCCCTTCATCGGTTAGGAAAAAGAAGAAGAACCCACTTATCTTGGTCCTGCATTACCTGAAGTAATAAAGAAATGGAAGTAGATGGATAGAATTTTGTCTTGGTCCCGCATCGCATCGGTTTTAGATGAAGCTAGTGCGTTTCATATCCATCAGTTTACAGTCCGTCACCGCATCAGTTTGAAACGAAGCTAGTGCATGTTATATCAACCATGTTCAGGTCCTAGCAGTCCTTGATCAATTTCCCGTTTGAAATAATAATAAAATTATATCATTTTGCTAACGATAGGAGTACATATGAACAATTAATGCAGGAGTGGACTTCATGTAAAAAACGGCTTTCAATAAATGTATTCAATGTGTCTTTTTTCCCATTAATCAACTTGCACTTGGGTAGAATATGGATCAAGTGAAAAAATCATAAGTTCGAAATCCCTTCCTAAAAGGAAGTAAATTCATCGTGTTAGGTTGATCTCTCCACCGAATGGGCCCAACGGCTCATCGGACCCTGATCTATTCGCGCCCTGATCGGGGGCGCTCAACCCCCTTATGGTTGGTGGGCCCCTATGACCTGCGATATATAGAGAGGTGGGGGCCGAGGCACACGGTACGAGGTTCACCGTGCCGCCAGTCTCCCCACCGAAATACCCTTCCGATCGAGGGCAGTCGCAGTGCTCACGGGAAGCACCGCCGCCACCCCTCCATCTCAACGGCATCATCACCACCGCCACCGCGATGCGATGGAAGGCGGCTCGAGCTCCTCTAGACAGGGAGCAGGTAATCACCCATCTCCCATCTACTACCGAAATCCCATACCCACTGGATCCTATAGTGTTATCAATGGTATCAGAGCAGGATGGTGTATTGGATTTTCGGTAGCCACAAGAAAGAAAAGTATTGGATTTTCGGTAGCCACAAGAAAGAAACTCCTCCCCATCAAAAGAAACCCCAACAGATCACCGGAGAAGGCCTCGGACCACCGGCAAAGCAGCGCCGCCTTCCGGCTGCGCCATTCCTCTCGATTCGGACGGGCATCGGCAAGCCGAGCCGTCCGGAAGAAGAACCATCGGAAGCCCCAGGGCTCACCGGCAAAGAAAAGAAACAAAAAAAATGGGGCAAAGGGCACCGCAGCCGAACCGCTTGACGGCGGCGCGCTCACCACGAGGTGGACGCGCAGCCGGCAAGGGGAAAGGCCACGACGACGCAGCGGCCAAAAGCGAAAAGTAGGGGAAGTTCAACCGCGGTGGCGGCCAGGCGCGCACACAGCGGCGGCGGCCAGGCGCGCACGCAGACGCGGCGGCCAGGCACGCGCGCGACGCGGCGGCGGCCAGGCTCCCATGCGGCGGCAGCCAAGCCTGTGCCCGTCGTCGGCGTGGGTGACTGGAGCGATGGGGAAGAGCGGCGGGTCGGGAGAAAAGATTAACGAGGGTTTCTCCTCTGTCCCCCGACGGCTGGCAGTTTTTGTTCGAGCGAAACGTGCGCTCGACCGTCGGATCGATCGGACGGCTAGGATGGGCCGGCGGGACTAAACCCTAGCCTCCCCAGCGCCTGATGGGCCTCGGGCCGAAATGGCTAGGCAGCAGGCCGGTTAGAGCGCGTTTTGGGCTGGTTTTCGGCCCAAAGTGGACAACTTTTTCTTTCCTTTTAGTTTATCTGTTATCTGTCGAGTTTTGGGCAGATCGCAAATAATTTTCTATGCCAAAGTTTTTACAACAAAAAACTATGTTTAGAAAATAGAAAAGAAAAGTTGAAAAGTTTCTGAAAATAAAATTGTAAATTTTCAAAAAAATAAAATTCATTAATTTATAAAGAAAAATATAATAAAATTCGTGAATTTTTTATTTAATAAAAGAAAAGTTTCTGTCAAGAATTAAAAGTTCAAGAATTTAGTTGTTTTCCGCTGCGTAAATATTTAATAGTGTGCTTTTATAAAGAAATAAAGTTTAGAGAGAATTGTTTTTTAAAGAGCATATTAAAGTGATTATTAGAATTAATATGATTATGTTATTTTCATAACCAACGTTATTAATAACATGACCATGTTTTTTAAAGGTGCTTTTATTTCTATTAATTTGCCCCACGGTGATATAGATTTAATGCACAGACAATTATATGTTTAATTTGATCAACGTTAGATTAACACATATAGTTGTTATAATTTTCAGGAGGTTTCACCTTGATGAGTTGTTTAAAAGAAGTTCCAACACTTAGAGGTGATAATTACACCGAGTGGAGGAAGACAGTTGATTTGGCCTTTGTCTGTGCTGAGGTTGACTGGGTTGTGGATGAACCACAGCCGGTAAGGCCTACAGAACCAGTCAGAGTAGCCACTGATGATGCTGCTGCATGGAATAATAAGAGGAGTGACTATGGTCAATTGGAGTTCTCCTACACCCTGAACAATCAAAAGTGGGTAAATGCCAACAAAAAGTGTATGGCATTTATAAAGAACACAATTGAGAACGCCATTTTGGGCTTGATTGCAGAGTGCACTTCCATAGGGGAGTTCCTGAAAAAGATAAAGAGCCAGTTCACTGGTTCTTCGAAGACATATGCTACCCAGTTGATAAAACAACTGGTCACAGAGAACTACATTGGTGGTGGTCATGGCATTCGAGAGCACATTCTTAGGATGAGCAACATGGCTGCAAAACTCAAGCCCATGGATGCAGACTTGGAGCTCAAACCAGCGCTCCTCGTCCACCTGATTATGGCTTCATTGCCTAAAGAGTTTGACACATTTGTTGTCAATTATAACATGTTTCCTGGAAAATGGGACATGGAAAAGACATTAGCCATGTGCATCCAAGAAGAGGACAGACTGAAAGCCTCAAATGGTGGTTCTATCAACTATGTGATGGACCAAAAGAAGAAGAACTACAATCCAAACAGCAAAGGTTCTCCTTCTAAGCCACATGGAAAAGCACCATATCAACATTAGAATCAGCAGAAGTTCTTTCCAGTGGACAAAGACACTTGTCTCCACTGCAAGCAGACAGGGCACTACAAAAAGGACTGCCCTGCTTGGCCATGTGCGTCCAAGAAGAGGACAGACTGAAAGCCTCAAATGGTGGTTCTATCAACTATGTGATGAACCAAAAGAAGAAGAACTACAATACAAACACCAAAGGTTCTCCTTCTAAGCCACATGGAAAAGCACCCTATCAGCATCAGAATCAGCAGAAGTTCTTTCCAGTGGACAAAGACACTTGTCTCCACTACAAGCAGACAGGGCACTACAAGAAGGACTACCCTGCTTGGCTAAAGTCTATTATGGCAAAGAGAGGTAACGACATCATTTCCTTTGTAAATGAATCCTTGTATGTAAAGTTTTCAAAATCTACTTGGTGGATTGACTCTGGAGCAAGAGTTCACGTTGCAAACTCTTTACAGGGATTCCGTTCGACGAGGACTATGGAAAGAAGAGAAAGATGCATTGAGGTAGCTAATGGAGTCCAAGCAGAAGTTGAAGCTGTCGGCGACATCTCCTTGGAGTTGGCTGGTGGATTCAATCTTCTTCTTCATGTTATCTTATTTGTTCCCTCATGTAATAGAAACTTAATTAGTGTTTCTTGTTTAGACAAAGACAATTATGAGTGTTACTTTGGACATGGCAAGTGTACCATATGGTGTAATAATGCTTATGTTGGTGATGCTTTGCTTAATAATGAGCTTTCTTTGCTATCACTCAGTGAAAATGTGCATTATGTGTCCAATGTGAATGATCAAGCTACCTCGTCGAACAAAGAACAAAAGAAAAGAAAAAGAACTTATGACTCATCGAAATTATGGCACTGTTGCTTGGGCCATATTTCCAGGGGGAGAATAGAAAGATTAGTCAAAAGTGAATTTCTTCTTCCATTAGAGTGTTCAGACATAGAACAGTGCGTGGATTTCATTAAAGGAAAGTATATAAACCAAATCAAAAAGGGTGCAATTCATAGCACAGGCACACTGGAAGTCATCCACACCAACATTTGTGGACCATTTCCGGTGAAAAGTGTGGATGGATATGACTCGTTCATAACCTTCACAGATGATTACTCTCGTTTTGGTTATATTTATCCAATCAAAGAAAGACCCGAAGCATTGGATAAGTTTAAGATATTCAAAGCTGAAGTTGAAAATCAGCATGATAAAAGAATAAAGATAGTAAGGTCCGATTGTGGGGGGGAGTACTACGGTCGGCACACCCCATATGGCCCATTCCCTAGACCTTTTGCAAAGTTCTTACAGGAGACTGGCATAGTTGCCCAGTATTCAATGCCTGGCGAACCTCAGCAAAATGGAGTAGCTGAAAGGCATAACCGTACTCTAATGGATATGGTGCGCAGCATGCTGAGTTACTCAACCTTGCCATTGGGATTGTGGATGGAGGCAATGAAATCCACCATTCACATTCTCAACAGAGTGCCAAGCAAGTCGGTGCCCAAAACACCGTACGAGCTATGGACAGGAAGAGTGCCCTCTTTAAAACACTTTAGGGTGTGGGGGTGCCCCGCTGAGGCGAAAATGTTTAATCCAAACATTGCGAAGTTAGATCCCAAAACAGTGAGTTGCCACTTCATTGGCTATCCAGACAGATCAAAAGGTTTTCGTTTCTACTGCCCAGACAGATATACAAAGTTTGTAGAAACGAGACACGCAGTCTTCTTAGAGGACGAAATGATGAGGGGGGGCTTGGTTGCTCGGAAAATTGATCTTGAGGGGAAGAGGGTGCATGCACCTAATTCGATGATTCAAGATCCATTTTTCTCACTACCAGCTGTAACTCCACCCGTGACAACTATGGGGGAAGACCCGGAACTTGTTCGTCAGGAGCCGACTGAACCCGTTGTTGAGCATGAAAGGGAGGTACAATTGTCAACAGTAGAAGAGGTGCCGCAAGTTGAGGCACAAAATGTGCCAGAAACTGAGGCCCTTAGAAGATCTAGCAGAACAAGAAGATCTGCTATTTCTACTGATTATAAAGTTTATAACATAGAAATGGTTCATATGGAAGGTGATCCCGCTACATATGAAGAAGCCATTAAAAGCCCTAACTCATCAAAATGGCTACAAGCACTAGTAGAAAACAGGGCATTGGTTCGGGCCAGGCTAGCACATTAGTCCCGGTTCAGTCACGAACCGGGACCAATGGGGGCAACAATCCCGGTTCATGAGTCCAGGGGGCCAGGCGGGCCACCTGGGGCATTGGTCCTGGTTCGTCTGGAACCTTTGGTCCCGGTTCCAGACATGAACTGGGACCAATGTGCCTCCCTCCTGGCCCACAACCATTGGTTCGGGTTCGTGGCTAGATCCGGGTCCAAAGGGGGTCCTTCAGTCCCGGTTCCAGCTAAGAACCAGGACAATGAGATGCTTATATATACCCCCCCGCAAGCAAGCACTCCACATTGCTTTGTTTATCAGGCCGGCGAGGGGAGATCTTTGTGGTGCTCTGGCTCACCTCCTATGCACATGAGGTGTTTGATGAAATGCCCAAGCCAAACTTAAGCTTTCTTCTCTCAAAGCTCCTTGTCCAAACTCCATTTTCATCAAGATTTGTCTAGGTTTGGCAGTCCATCCTGTCACGTCCCTGTCCTGAAACCGCCGTCGATCGCCCGCGCGTGGTGAGCCTCTTGATCTTATCTTCTTACTAAAATAAAATATACTTACTCGTATGATTTTCTTACTTTTATTATTGTTTGTTATTATATAGTGCCATCGTTATGGTATCCGCCCACGTCGGCCCTCGTCCAGTCTATGATTCAGATGTGGTATATTATCTTTTATATAACTATTTCACATATCTAATGTCTATGACAATTAATTATGTCACCAACTTGACGTTGATGTTTTTATCTATAGGAAGTACTTGAACCAGAAATTCCAACCGACTATGCAATTCTGCTTGAGAAGTTAACAGAAGCTGAAAAAGAAATCGATCATTTGAAACAAAAATTAAAAAGAACTGAAGATGACAAGATGAGATTGGAGCTGCATGTTGTCGATATCGTCGACGATCACAAGACCAAGATAGATGCAATTCGCTTTAAGCTTAGAAAGATTAGAAAATATGCCATTCATACCGAGGCTTGGTATCATTATGTCGTTGGATCAATTGGTACCTTAGTAGCGGTTATGATTGCATTTGTTGTTGCATATAATTTTTTTACGTAGTTTTGCTGTATGTTTTAATTAGATGCTCTAGAGAGCTATATGTTGTTCAATAATGACAACTATGTATGAACTGTACGTATTTATTTTGGTCATTATCGTACTTTGGCTTTAATGTGATGATGAATTTCTATTAATTTGGTCACTTCTCTATTCATGATTTGTTGTAATGGTTTTTAATACACTTTATTATATAACGCACGCAGATGAACCGGCAATGGATGTACGGTGACCGATGCATCGTTCAAATAAGTTCAAGAAAATGAAATGCCTTTTGTAACCGATGAGTTTCCGCCCGAAACCCCGATACTTCGAAAGAGACTTTCCGTTTTGTACACGAAGTGCATCCTGCTTTTACCGTAACCCTCTCAACTTTTTAGCACATGCTATGTGGGTGAAATTATGATACCATGCCAACTTTCAACCTTTTCAAAGTTCATTTGTAGTGCTTTTCAATTTCAGGGTCATTTAGCTCAAAAAATCAATAACTGCATGAAAAATACCAAATGAAGTCAGAAAGGGTTAGAAATTGATGATGTGGCTTTGAATGGTGCATTTTGAACACACAAAAAGCCTGGATTTCAAATAAGTTTAAAAAATGAAATGCCTTTTGTAACCGATGAGTTTCCGTCCGAAACCCTCGATACTTCGAAAGAGATTGTCCGTTTTGTACCCGAAGTGCATCCTGCTTTTGCCGTAACCCTCTCAATTTTTTAGCACATGCTATGTGGGTGAAATGATGATACCATGCAAACTTTCAACCTTTTCATAGTTCATTTGTACTGCTTTTCAATTTCAGGGTCATTTAGCTCAAAAAATCAATAACTGCATGAAAAATACCAAATGAAGTCAGAAAGGGTTGAAAATTGATGATGTGGCTTTGAATGGTGCATTTTGAACACACAAAAGGCCTGAAGTTCAAATAAGTTCAAGAAAGTGAAATGTCTTTTGTAACCGATGATTTTCCGTCCGAAACCCCGATACTTCGAAAGAGACTATCCGTTTTGTACACGAAGTGCATCCTGCTTTTGCCGTAACCCTCTCAACTTTTTAGCACATGCTATGTGGGTGAAATGATGATACCATGCCAACTTTCAACCTTTTCAGAGTTCATTTGTAGTGCTTTTCAATTTCAGGGTCATTTACCTCAAAAAAATCAATAACTGCATGAAAAATACCAAATGAAGTCAGAAAGGGTTGAAAATTTATGATGTGGCTTTG
Organism: Hordeum marinum; assembly: GCA_022496015.1. NCBI lineage: Eukaryota > Viridiplantae > Streptophyta > Magnoliopsida > Poales > Poaceae > Hordeum > Hordeum marinum. The sequence continues at coordinate 524,668,592 of CM039678.1, forward strand.
AATGGTTCATTTTGAACACACAAAAAGCCTGGAGTTCAAATAAGTTCAAGAAAATGAAATGCCTTATGTAACCGATGAGTTTCCGTCCGAAACTCCGATACTTCGAAAGTGACTGTCCGTTTTGTACACGAAGTACATCCTGCTTTTGCCGTAACCCTCTCAACTTTTTAGCACATGCTATGTGGGTGAAATGATTATACCATGCCAACTTTCAACCTTTTCAGAGTTTATTTGTAGTGCTTTTCAATTCCAGGGTCATTTAGCTCAAAAAAATCAATAACTGCATCAAAAATACCAAATGAAGTTAGAAAGGGTTGAAAATTGATGATGTGGCTTTGAATGGTGCATTTTGAACATACACAAAAGCTTGGAGTTCAAATAAGTTCACGAAAATGAAATGCCTTTTGTAACCGACGAGTTTCCGTCCGAAACCCCGACACTTCAAAAGAGATTGTCCGTTTTGTACACGAAGTGCATTATGCTTTTGCCGTAACCCTCTCAACTTTTTAGCACACGGTATGTGGGTGAAATGATGATACCATGCCAACTTTCAACATTTTCATAGTTCATTTGTAGTGCTTTTCAATTTCAGGGTCATTTAGCTCAAAAAAATCAATTACTAAAATTATAAACCTCTAGTTTTTTTGAAACTAAAATTATATAAACCCTAAAAATTACCAAATTGAATATAATGTTAAAAACAAAGTAATATTAAATAGCAGGAAAAATATCAAAGAAATAACATAAAAAATAGCAAAAGTGAAAATAAATGCGCTTACACTGAAATTCAACCTAAATGCAAAGTGCTAGTTAGGCACCTAACTTGCATTTTGAATTTAGGTCAAATTTCGTGTATAAGGGCATCTATTTTCACTATGAGAGGAGCTTGGCAGGTCAAGCGCATCGGGGCTTATAAACAGGTGTTGTCTCCCCTCGACTAGCGAGGTGGGACTAAACATCTGCTGCTTCCCCGCTTGTTGGGGATATAACCCCGCGGTGTGACCCGCCCTAAGGGCTCCGGGTTATACCTGACGGCTCGTGCACCGGCCCAAGAGTGAGGCGGCAGACTTAAGGCCCAGGAAGCTTGGCGGCTCATAGGATGGGCCGGAAGGTGGCCCGGACAGAGAAGACCCAGGTGTGTAAGCCGCCCGGGGACAACGTGGATAGAGAAGATAGAGGAAGACTCGAATAGGTAATGAGAGTCGGTTACAACTTGTATGACCCGTGGTCTTGAACTCCTATATAAAGGCAGACCCGGGGCGATTAGAGATCAGGTGATCGAGAACTAGGTCAAGCTTTATCGCCCTTGTAATCGATACATCAAGCAATACAAGCTCAAAACAGGACGTAGGGTATTACCTCAACTCGAGGGGCCGAACCTGGGTAAATCCGTGTCTTTCGTCCCCATCAACCCCTTTGAGTCCATCATGTTAGCAATGGCCTCGAACCCAAGTCCGTTTACCCGGACATCCGCCGTGACAAAACCACGACAGTTGGCGCCCACCGTGGGGCCTGCGCTCGGTGGTGTTGGGTTCTCAAAGGGCTCCCTCCCGGGGCTCGAAGGATACGTGGTTGGGAGAATGAGCAAGAGTGGCCGCGGCCGGCTCTACATCGACGACACCGGCTGGGGACTTGACGCCGAATCTGTGGAGTATGGATTTTGGGTTCCGTTCGGCGGGATCCATGTGTTCATCGGAAAGGTGGATGGATCTACACCCGCGCCGGAAGTTTTCACCAACATCATCGATCCGGCTCGGCGTAAGCAACCTGCGTGTAATGTGCAATCCGCCCGTGTTAACCCGAGTCGGAAGCACGTATTCGTGGGCTTCACTCCAGGCATGGATTTTGAGGCTTCCGGATCGCAGGAGACTCTCGTTTATTCAGAGGACGAATCTTCAAGCAGAGAAACAGAGTCGGTCTACCAGCTTCACAACGGCGGTCTCGGGGGCTACGGCAAGCTCTGCCCTAAGTCGGATCGCTCTGAGTCAGACGATCTTGGGCCACCGGTTCATGATGTCGTGTTCATGGCGGGGCCAGTCCTAGGCACGAGTAGTACGCTCGCAGGAGCCACCACCTCAGGTGCTAACCCGCCACCGCCGGCTCCAGTTCTTCCGGGGCTAATGGATGAGCTCGCGGCCCTAATGGCTACTGAAGTTACACCGGATAATCAAGCGGCTCGGAACTTAGATATTGTGAGGATCAAGGACCAGATGGCGGAGGAGCAGCAGAGGATGGCTGAGCTAAAAGTCCAGATGGAGCAAGAGGCAGAACGTATCAAGACAGACGCTTTTTGTCTTGGGTTGGAGCAACAGTCGGCTGCTGCGGTGCATTGGATGAGGCATCAATCCCGCCTGCCGGAACGCTATGAGGCAAGGAACCTCTTCAACACGCCAAGGATGGGGCGAGCAACAGATCCGCCTGGAAGCCGCCCGGCGGCTCGACCGGCGACTCATCCGGCCTGGCAAAACCAGGCCTCGCCAATGGCCTTTCCAACACCGGCGGGTCATTATTCTAACCCGGCCGAGAACATGGTGGCGGCAGCCACCCGACTCAAAACAATTCCTATTCCGGATGAAGCGCCCTTCGCGGAGGATGTGCGGAACGCCATTGGATACCTGCAGACAGCGATGGCCCAGCAGGAGAAGTACACTCACAGCCGGAGCCACGTTCATTCAACCCCTCTCCCTAGCTAGAGCTTTAGCCGGTGCTATGAGTCGCCGGCAGTTTCTAGCAGCGACCGACATAGAGAGGTGCCGGCGGGGGAACAACAAGCCTTTGATGACTGGGCGAGAAGTCAGCAAGAGGCGGCAGCTTTAGCCGCAGTGGCTCACCAAGAGCCTGTGCCCTCCATCTCGGTAGGAGTCGGAGTAGCCACCAGGGCTGTAGGAGTGCCATGTTTATCGTCGGTTCTACGGGGGGAACGATTGCAAAAGGATTTCAAAGGACCCCGCAAGGTCCCAAATTATACCGCTGATTTACCTCCGGAGGCCTGGGTGGAAAGTTACGAGCTAGACATGGAGATGCTGGATGTGAGTGAGGCAGTTTGTGCCAAGTACTTCATCATGATGCTAGAAGGCCTGACTTGCACATGGTTAAAGGGATTGCCGCCCAATACCATCAATTCATGGGCAGGGCTGAGAGACAGGTTCATCAAAAACATTCGGGGAACATGCAAACAGCCTATGACCATCGTGGATCTTGATCACTGTGTTCAACAGGAAAATGAGTCAGCTCATCATTGGGTTCGGTGGGTCTCAACAATCATCCACTCCTCAGAACAAATCACAGCGGCTCAGGTAGTGCTGATCTTAGAGAAGAACTGTCACTTTGTCCCTTTAAAGCAGAAACTTGGCCGACTCAAGCGTACGTGTTAGGATATGGGAGAGCTCATGACGGCTCTCACGAAATATGCCGACTCTAACAATACAAAAGATTCGGGCTCCGATGAGGAGAAGGCTAGCCAAGGCAAGAAGAACAGTGAGAGCAAGGGTGCGGCAAATGGTAACCAGAGTAAGCACAAGAATCCTGAGGCCGGATCAGAACTGGTGGCCAATGCAACCATCGGCCAGAATCATCCTAAGGGTAATGGAAGATTTAGGCCACCTTTTAACAACAAGAGACCTGCCTTCAATTTAGAGGAGGCGCTTAAGAGGCCCTGTCCGGATCATGGCACGACTGATAAGCCGGCGAACCACAAATGGGGTAATTGTCGTTTCATGCAGAAACTCAAGAATCACTTTACACAACCCGACAATCAGGACGGTGACCCGCTAGGCGGCTCAAGATACGGCGGGTCAGGAGCCGAATTCGGATCCAGCGGCTCAAGGCCAAGTCATCCGGGTCAAGGTAATCAAGGAGGACACCAACAGCATTCTGGTAACAACAATCAGCAACAGCGTAATCAGTCTGGTTATCAGAGTAACCCAAAGCAGCTCAGTTCCGGCCAATATCATGTTTTCACGACCAGCCTTAACAAACGGGACCAGAAGTTGTGCAAGCGGGCGGTCAATACAGTTGCGCCGGCTCTGCCGTAGTATTTGAAATGGTCCGAATATGACATAACGTGGAGTCGGGAAGATCACCCGCCGCGTGTCGATGACCCAGGGAGGCTGCCTTTGGTTGTGGCCCCCCAAGTGGGAGGATACATGGTGAATAAGGTGTTAATGGATGGAGGCAGTAGTATCAACATCCTTTACTATGATACTTTTTGGTTATTGAAATTACTAGACAAGGATCTAAAACCCTCGGCCACCATTTTTCATGGTGTGGTACTAGGCAAGTCGGCATATCCGGTGGGCAGGATTTCTTTGGAAGTGGCTTTTGGTGACGAGTATAATTACAGGGTGGAGTCCTTGTGGTTTGAAGTGGTAAAGATCAAGAGTCCTTACCATGCATTGTTTGGGCGGGCGGCTTATGCTAAGTTCATGGCTAGGCCCTGCTATGTCTACTTACAGCTCAAGATGACCGGTTTAAATGGTACCATTACCGTTCATGGTGACCGGAAGATGGCTATTGAGTGTAAGGAAGGAGATGCGTCTTACGCAGAATCCAGTTGCGCTCAGGAGGAGCTTAAATGTTATAAGGAGAACGTTGACCTGAAGGATATGACTCCGCTGAAGAAGCCCACGACGAAGGTTGAGCCGCCCATCAAGTTTTCAGCAGATGATAATAAAGCGGTAGATTTCACTCCGCGCAACTCATCCAAACAGTTCATCATTGGAGCTCACATGGATCCCAAATAGGAAAGCGCGCTCATCGAATTCATCTGTGAGAATCGGAACATCTTTGCATGGAAACCTTCTGACATGCCGAGTGTACCGAGAGAGTTCGCTGAGCACAACCTTAATGTGGATCCGAAATTTAAGCCGATTAAGCAGTTTCTACGGCAGTTCAATGAGAGACGCAAGGCCATTGGGGAAGAAGTTGCCCGGCTCTTTGTAGTAGGTTTCCTTGTTGAGGTTTTTCACCCGGAGTGGTTGGCTAACACAGTGCTGGTGCTCAAGAAGAACGGCACGTGGTGCATGTGTGTGGACTACACGGACCTTAACAAGGCTTGTCCGGCTGATCCGTTTGCCCTCCCCTGTATTGATCAAATCATTGATGCTACAGCGGATTGTGAAAGCCTGTGTTTTCTGGACGCTTATTCAGGCTATCATCAGATCAAGATGGCGGTTAAAGACCAGGAGAAGATGGCTTTTATTACACCGTTTGGGGCTTTCTGCTATGTATCTATGTCCTTCGGGCTCAAGAGTGCCCAGGCAACCTACCAGCGGTGTGTGCAGAATTGCCTTCACAGTCAGATCGGCCTTTTGGACGACTTAAAGGCAACCTTTGATAATCTCCAGGTCTATAAGATGATGCTTAACCCGGCCAAATGTGTCTTTGGTGTTCCAGCTGGAAAGCTCTTGGGTTTTCTGGTTTCTGAGCGTGGCATTGAGGCTAACCCGGATAAAATCAAAGCTATCACTTCTCTAGCGGAGCCGACCTGTATTAACGATGTCCAGCGCTTGGCAGGGCGGATTGCCGCGTTGAGCCGGTTCATAAGCCGCCTTGGAGAGAAAGCTATTCCCTTATATCAGATGATGAAGAAGACGGACAGATTTGTCTGGATCAAGGCGGCGGGTGAAGCACTGGAGGCGCTCAAAAAACAGCTTACTGAGCCGCCGATGCTGGCCGCTCCGACTGAGAAAGAACCGTTGCTTCTATACGTGGCGGCTAATAACCGGGCAGTAAGCGCTGCAATTGTGGTCGATCTCAAGGAGTCTGGGAAGGAGTATCCGGTTCAAAGGCCGGTTTATTATATCAGTGAGGTCCTGATGGAGTCCAAGCAAAGGTATCCGCATTGGCAGAAGCTGGTATATGGGGTCTTTAGGGCCAACCGTAAGTTAAAGCACTATTTCCTAGGGCACCAAATAACTGTGGTCAGTTCTGCTCCGTTGGGGGACATAATCTAGAACAGAGAAGCCACGGGGAGGATTGCTAAGTGGGCATTGGAGCTTGGGACTCTCAATCTTAAGTATGTGCCTCGTACGGCCATCAAGTCCCAAGCTCTTGTGGATTTTATAAATGATTGGACGGTTTGTCAAGCTCTCGAGGAAAAGTCGGATGACACGTACTGGACAATACACTTTGACGAATCCAAACAGTTAGAAGGATCAGGGGCAGGAGTCGTTTTGACGTCTCCCAGAGGTGATAAATTTTGTTATGTGCTCCGGCTGATGTTCCCTTGCACTAACAATGCGGCTGAGTACGAAGCTCTGCTTCACGGTCTCGGAGTAGCCAAGGAGATGAATTTAAGCTGGGTAAGGTGTTTGGGTGACTCAGATCTGGTGGCTCAGCAAGTTTTGGGCACTTGGGATTCCAAGGATCCACGGATGGCGGCTTATCGTCATGCGGTTGGTATCATTATTGGTCACTTCAAAGGATATCAGATAGATCACATTGATCATCGCAGGAATGAGGCGGCTGATGCCTTATCACGGTTAGGTGCTCAACGAAGGTTTGTGCCGCCCAATGTCTTTCTGGACGTCTTACACCATCCGACTGTCAAGATACCTTCAGAAGAGGATTTGGTTGTTCCTGACCCGGAGGGGAAATTAGTGGCGGCTCTACATGCTATTCCGGATTGGACTATGCCCTACCTGGCCTATTTGACTCGGGGCGAGTTACCTAACGACGAAATCACCCGGCGTTCTAAGTCCATGACAATAGTTAATGGTGAGTTGCATAAATGCAGCATGACTGGAGTTTTTCAACGTTGTGTCTCACCAGAGGAGGGCCAGCAAATCTTGAATGAAATTCACGCTGGAGACTACGGACACCATGCCGGCTCAAAGTCTTTAGTGGCCAAGGCCTTCCGGCATGGTTTATTCTAGCTGACGGCTCACAAAGATACAAAGGAACTAGTCCGCAAGTGCAACGGCTGTCAAAAGTGCGTTCGGCATGCTCATGTTCCGGCTCAAGAGTTGAGGATGATACCAATTACTTGGCCGTTTGCGGTCTGGGGGCCTGACATGGTGGGACCTTTCAAGAGATCTAAGGGTAAGAAAACACACCTCTTGGTTGTGGTTGATAAGTTCACCAAATGGGTAGAGGCGGAGTCGGTCAACAAGTGTGACGCGGCTACGACGGTTCAGTTTATTAAAAATTTGATCTACCATTTTGGATACCCTCACAGCATCATCACCGATAATGGCACAAATCTATCCAAGGGGGCTATGAAAGAATTTTGCGATGAGGAGCACATCCGGCTTGATGTTTCAGCAGTTGCACATCCATAGTCCAATGATCAGGCAGAGCGTGCCAATCAAGAAATTTTAAGGGGTATCAAGCCGCGGCTTATGGTTCCTTTGTAACGAACGCCCGGGTGTTGGGTAGAAGAGTTTCCTTCCATGTTATGGAGCATCAGAACCACCCCCAATAGATCTACAGGTTATACACCTTTCTTCATGGTGTACGGGGCCGAGGCAGTATTGCCAAGCGACATCTGGCATGACTCGCCACGAATGGCATCTTATCTTGAGACGGACAATGAGACGACACATCAAGATGCGTTGGATGCTTTGGAAGAGGCACGAGAGTTGGCGGCTGCCCGGTCGACGATCTATCAACAAGACCTGTGCCGTTATCATAGCCGCAGGGTCAAGACCCGAACGTTTCAAGAGGGTGACTTGGTGCTCCGGCTGATTCAAGATCAGACAGATATGCATAAGTTATCTCCCCCATGGGAAGGAACTTTCGTGGTTAGCAGAAATCTCAACAACGGGTCATATTACCTCATCGATATCTGGGATGACTCACATACGGCGGGTCAGGAGACCCGTCGGCCATGGAACATAGGGCATCTACGTCCTTATTACACTTAAAAGTGTCAAGACTCATCATTGTACACTATCATTGTACATATCATATTTATATATGTATAAAGTAGCATCCCTGCAAGACGGGGCCTATGCTGTCTCACACATTTTTGCTCATGCAAGAAGAATTCACAAGCATTCCGGTTGATATATCAGCTGAGACTGTCGAAGGGGGCTTCTTACCTCCAGGTATCGCTTTTAACACCCTGTCGACCGGCATTTACGCCCTATTTGCCGAGGGTGGCTTCTTACCTTCGGGTATTGCTTCTAACACCTTATCGGCCGGCTTTAAGCCATTTCCGGTTAACATGATTAGCCGCGGTCGAGGGTGGCTTCTTACCTTTGGGTATTGCTTCTAACACCTTATTGACCGGAGTTTACACAATATTACCGAAGGGGGATTCTTACCGACGGGTATCGCTTCTAGCACCCTATCGGCCGGCTTTATGCCATCTCCGACTAACATGATTAGCCGCAGTTGTAGGGGGTTTCTTACCGATGGGTATTTAACACCCCAATAGCCGTCGTTTACACCATCTTACCGAGGGTGGCTTCTTACCTTCGGGTATCGCTTCTAACACCTTATCGGCCGGCTTTATGCCATTTCCGGTTAACATGATTAGCCGCGGTCGAGGGTGGATTCTTACCTTCGGGTATCGCTTCTAACACCTTATCCACCGGCGTTTCAGCCATATTGCCGAAGGGGGCTTCTTACCGACACGTATCGCTTCCAACACCCTATCGTCCGGCTTTATGCCATCTCTGGCTAACATGATTAGCCACGGTTGTCAAAAGGGGGCTTCCCACCTCTGGGTGTAGCTTATCTCACCCTAAAACAGGCGGCATTTGTGCCAAAAATGTTGACAAATCAGCATAAGTTATACAGGGGGCTTCCTGCCCTGTGGATGAAGCTTATAAAACCTTCTCGGCCGACTCTCGATACAAGCAAAAGTTTCCTGTTAACACGCCGGGAAGTGACAACATCTTCAGGTTACGCTTTTAAGCCGGCCTCCAAACGGTGTAAAAGTGTGTTTATACATACAAGGACATAAGCTATGAAGAGTCGGAAAGGCACACAAAAGGGAAGGACAAGGAAGATGGCAGATTTAAAGCCTAATTTTCATATAAGCACGACGGCTCAAGATTCAGCAAAAGCAAAAGTCACATCTAGTCTATTACAGACGCTCTCTGAGGAGCCCAAAATATCAGTCAAGTTTTTACAACACCGCACGGCGGGTCATGGAGAGCCGGCTATTACAAGTTTGCTATAGAAAGGATTAGTTGGCTGGCAGGTCATCCTCCTCCGGCTCTTCGGTGGCCTTGATCTGAAGATTATCCAAGTCCTAGTTGCAGTCAGTTAGAGCTGCAAAAGATCCTTCTTCAAAGAAAGGGGACGAGTCAAGATCAGAGGCGAAGAGGTCCTTACTGCGGGCGGGTGTTAAATCTTTACACTCATAAAGCAGGCCACGAATCCTCTTTTGGTCAGTGCCGTAAGCCGCCTGATAAGTTGTAAGACCAGCCTCTTCTGCTAAGACGGAGGCCAGAACTCTGGAGTCCTTCACGCACCAGGTGTAATCAGCTTCGGTGAATTCAGAACCGGCATCATTCTTGGAAGGAAATCCATCCATCATCTCAGTGGGAGTCAATTCCGGAGAGAAGGCCAAGGCCCGGCTTATGCCTGTAATCGCCCCCTGGCGGGCGGCTAATTTCTTTAACTCGACAATTTGTTTTGGCATCGTGGAAAGGAGCTCCAAGACACCTTTGAGAGTTGCAGGGATCTTATCTTTGTACTACACAGCTTTGATGGTGCATACTGCACCGCAATAGATCTGCTCCGACAAGGTATAGATGGCCTTCAAGGGCAGCAGGCTATCAGAGGCCAGTTGGCGGCTCCTAGGACATGTGTAAGTTGGAGATTTCTTGGTAAGTCACCAGCACAAGTATTATATGACAATTGAGTAAAAGTTGTCAGAAACTTACCAAAGAGGGTGACTGTCATTTTGGTGATGTGGCGTTTCAAAGAATGGAGTTCAGCTGATACGTATATCAGTCGCTGATCTGCGTCATCCGCCCGCTTAGTCAAGGAAGCTTTTTCAGAGTCAGCTGACTCCTTGAAGGCGGTGAAGTCGGCCTTGATTTTAACCAACTCCTCGGAGAGGAGCCGGCATCTCTCATCTGTGGCGCTTCGAGTAGTTTGTTGAACCACCAAATTGGCTTTTAAGTCAGCCAGTTGTGACCCGGCTTCAGTCAAGGTTCCCTGTGACAGATCAAAACATAGAATAAATGGGCAAGTCTCAAACAGATTGCAAGCAATATGAATGACACTTGGGGGCTAATGTCTATTTCCAGAAGTTTGGCAGGAAAAAGTCCCGACTCAACTTTGAACGAGATTGAGCCGTTCCTTGGGGGCTATATATTGGTTTTTTCTAAGGGGATGATCATGAAAGTCCCGACTCAACCTTGAATGAGATTGAGCCGGACCTTGGGGGCTATATATTGGTTTTTTCTAAGATGATGATCATGAAAGTCCTGACTCAACCTTGAATGAGATTGAGCCGGCCCTTGGGGGCTATATATTGGTTTTTTCTATGAGGATGATCATGAAAGTCCCGAGTCAACCTTGAATGAGATTGAGCCGGCCCTTGGGGGCTATATATTGGTTTTTTCTAAGAGGATGATCATGAAAGTCCCGACTCAACCTTGAATGAGATTGAGCCGGCACTTGGGGGCTACTTTAGGATATAAGGAAAAAAGAAGTACCTCATATGTCTTCTACATGAGGTTAACCAGCTGGAGCTCCACATCCCGGCTCGTGGATAGCCGGTTCACATAGCCAGCATGAAGCTCCTCGACTATCATCTTCTCGAAAGCAGAGGGTTCAAACTCCAACTTCCTTGAAGATTCAGCCGGTTCCTTATGCTTGGTGAGCACGTGAGCCGCACGAGACTGAAAACCAGAGCCGGTAATCACGACGTCTAGAGTGGTGGTATCCTTGGTCACCTGGGTAGGACTCGGTGGTTTGGAAGGATTCCTTGGCGGGCTCTCTGGACGACATCAGCAGCAGCCGGCTCGGCAGATGTTGTTGGGGGTCCACATCCAGTTGCGACTCATCCGGCTTGCCATGCTCCGGCTCTTGGGGAGCAAGGAAGGGGAGGACTTGTTGGTCTTTCTACGCTTGGCTTGAGCCCAGAAAAGCACGAAGTTCAGAGCCCAAGAATTACAGCCGCTAAGAGAACTAAACGCACGATTAGAGGAAACACTTACAGCGGGTTAATCTTGAGAGGCGGCAGGGCGGTCGTCGTAGAGTTGCCGGAGGAAGGTGACCTCTGAGAGACAATTCAGAAAAGATAAGACAACGTTGAGATTGCAAAAGTAAAGCCAATCAAACGGAGATACATACCTCTGCGGGGCGCTTCTTCTGAGCCGGACAATTTGGTAAACCGGACGCAAGATCAGTAGAGCTGGCGCTCCGGGTCTGATGACGCTCGGCCTGTTGTTGCTTTTTCAAAAGAAATTGGGGATACAGATAAGCAAGAGGATGAGAAAGAGGAACTTTTCCAATAACCCGCCGTGGCTTCCGGGGGACAAAATATTCTGAGCCGGAAGAAACATAGATTACCTGTGGGGCTTTGGCGCGGCTTGTCTCTACATCATCCTGTGAGTAAAACAGGTGTTAGTGAAATGAGAAAACAAAGTCTTAGAAAGCAGCCAAGGATTTACCTCTGAGCCAGACAACTGTGGTGGGTCAAACCATTCCTCTTGCGGGGTGTTCTTCTTGGGCTTCGTAGTTGCGGCCTTCTTCTTGGGCTTCTTCAAAGGAGGAACACACTCCTTCCAGAAATCAAAGTTGGCCTGAAAGAGTAAGCCGGTTAACGGTAATGAATCAGCAAAGTATAAGTGAATCAAGAGAAAAAGAGGTGAAGAGTCGCCTTACATCCGGGGCCGAATTGATGGCACTAAAAGGCGTTAGCCCAACAGCGCTGCAAGCTCCGGATGTCTCATGGACAAGACTCCGGATAGCAGTAGTAATGTCGTCTTCTATTAATGTTGACCAGCTGAAGCATAACGAGCTATCATACTTGCCTCGGTATTCACACATGAGGCGGCTTCTATGGCTTAAAGGCTTAATCCGCCAAGAAATCCAGCAGCGGATCAAGTCCAATCCGGTTAAGCCATTGGCCATGAGGTCCCTAATCTTGGCGTGAGCCGGCTCGTACCTTGTACGTTCTGAAGTTGACAGCCGGCCAGGAAGCTCAGAAGTGGTCTTGAGCCGGGAGGGATGATAACCCGACAGTGGATGTTCGCCCTCTGGAGAAGTATCCGTGCAGTAGAACCAGGTCTTGTTCCAATCCTTCGGACGACTCGGCATCTGCATTGCTGGAAAGGTAATATCCCTGCGCCTCTGGATAGAATTCCATCCAGCTCTAGACTCGGACCGGCTTTCACTTCAGTTTGCCGGTTTGCGTAAAAGAACTCTTGGAACAGGCCCACACACGGCTTGGTTTGCAAATAAACTTCACAGACCACTTGAAAGTTTCATATATTTAGACGGAATTGCAGGCGAGGTCCTGAGGATGAAGCTTGTAGAGATGAAGGACGTCGTGGAAGAACATTGAGCCGGGGGGCACGAAACCACGTTCAATGTGATCAGACAAAACAACCACTTCGCCTTCTTGTGGAATGGGCCTCAATTCATCACCCGAGACCCGCTAATGGATGGCCTCTTTGGAAGGAAGAGTACCCACGTGAACGAAATCCATCAGAAACTCCTCTGTAATACAAGACCCGACCCAGTTGCAGGAATTGGAGGCGCGAGACATTATGGCGGCTTAAGACTATGCAAATTAGAACACGGCGAGTCAAGAGAAGACAAATATCTATGGTGGCTTACAAGCTTAAGACTCTACAGATAAAATGCCATGATCCAGCTGATGAAAGCCGGAACGGCGCGGCGGGTCAACGTAACACATAAGGGAGTAAAATTCTGCTGAGTCCTAAAAAACAGATTTCGTAAAGTGCCGCTATGTTCAACGAATCTACAAAATCAGGAAAAGTACTTCTATTTCTAGACCTAAGGATGAACTGGCGAAAGCAGAAGAAAACTAAAATGGCAAACGGAGCCGCGACGAATCTACGCATTGTTGATGGCCGCCCGTTGCACAACGGCGCGACGGGGATGAGCACTGAAAGCACGGCCGGTGTCGATAGGGCCCGAGTTCTAGGAACGGCGGCGAGGAGCTCCCTGCAAACCCTACCGGAAGAAGCTACAGATCTAAGGGGAGGCGGACTTACCGGCGGCAGCGTGATGAACATGGAAGGGGCTCTGGTTCGCAACAGGTTGATGCAGCGGTCTGTTGACAGCGAAGCGGAGACGATGCCGGAGCTGGCGGTGATGGAAGCAGCAGCGTCGAAAGGAGCAAGACGAAGGAGCGAGCGGGAGAAAGAAATGACCGCCCAGGGCGGTCCTATTTAAAAGGAAAAGGCATAGTGAGCGCGAAAATCCAGGCGGCGGAAATCGTCCGGCCGAGGCGGACGCCTCAATCTTTGGGCTGATCATTTAATAAGAAGATTTGGTGTGTATGTCAGCGAATCTTTTCCACAGGGTCGACATGACGTCATGGCGGGTCATTTCCGGGCAACTCGCCGAGGAGCAAAAGAAAAGGATGAAGTGAGCAAGCTCGAATCAACCTAGGGCCTAATGTTGGGTATATAACCCCGCGGTGTGACCCGCCCTAAGGGCTCCGGGTTATAGCTGACGGCTCGTGCACCGGCCCAAGAGTGAGCCGGCAGACTTAAGGCCCAGGATGCTTGGCGGCTCATAGGATGGGCCGGAAGGTGGCCCAGACAGAGAAGACCCGGGTGTGTAAGCCGCCCGGGGACAACTTGGACAGAGAAGATGGAGGAAGACTCGGATAGGTAATGAGAGTCGGTTACAACTTGTATGACCCGTAGTCTTGACCTCCTATATAAAGGCAGACCCGGGGCGACTTAGAGATTAGGTGATCGAGAACTAGGTCAAGATTTAGCTAGCTTGTAATCGATACATCAAGCAATACAAGCTCAAAGCAGGACGTAGGCTATTACCTCGACTCGAGGGGCCGAACCTGGGTAAATCCGTCTCTTTCGTCCCCATCAACTCCATTGAGTCCATCATGTTAGCAATGGCCTCGAACCCAAGTCCGTTCACCCGGACATCTACCGTGACAAAACCACGACACATCCGGCCGACGAAATGGGACCAGTGGTCCCGGTTGGTGCCACCAACCGGGACCAATGCCCCCCTTTAGTATTGGCTGGTGCCACCAACCGGGACCAATGCCCCCTTTAATCCCGGTTGGTGCCACCAACCGGGACCAAAGGTCCCTGTTTCCCGCCCTTTGGGCTGCTGAAAATAGGGCTTTGGTCCCGGTTGGTGGTACCAACCTCGACTAAAGGGGGGAATTGGTCCGAGTTTGTGCCACCAACCGGGTCCAATGCTTCTTCTATATAATAAGCACTTAGGAAATTTCGCAGTTTTCATTGCCACTTCGCCCTCGTCGGCACCCCGAGCCCGTCGTCGCCCCCGTTGCCTCGTCGTCGCCGCCCCCGCCATCGTCATCCCCCTCCTCGTCGCTGCCGCGTCCCCGTCGCCTACCCTACCGCCACCGTCGCCGCCCCTCCCCATCGCCTCACCTGCCGCCCCCGTCGCCGCCCCTCCCCCGTCGCCCCTGTCGCCGCCTCGCCACGGTCGCCACCCTGTCCCCGTCGGAGCCCCGCCCCCGTCGTCCCCCCGTCGTCGCCCCGTCGCCGCCCCTGTTGTGAGCCGCCGCCGCCCCGGCTCGTTGCATTTTTTTTAAATATATGTTGATTTTTTATATGATGAATGTTTATGTTAGATTAGTATGTGTATGTTAGATTACAAAAAAAACTATGTTGAATGTTAATGATGAATGTTTATGTTAGATTAGTATATTTATGATGAATGTTTATGTTAGATTAGTGTATTTATGATGATTTTTTATGTTATATTAGTATGTTGTTTTATGTTTTATTTAAATATTAGGAGTCCTAGGAAAAATTAGTATGTGTATGTTAGATTACAGAAAAAAAATTGGGTTTAATGAAAAATTAGTGATTAAACGATAAGAAAACGTTCTCATAGGAATTTGTCGACGATGCTCGGCCCGCATCCTCGTCGTCAAGTAGTCCGCGAGAGCCTGCTTGATAGGCGCCATGTCCGGGACTGGGCTCCGTCAGGCTGGCACTGGGAGGTGCTACCTTATCGGGCTCGGAGGTTGGTAAGGAATGCAGGTATCGTCGTCGACCCGGACCTTCTGTGGTGGCGGTCACGCTGGCCACTTTCGGTGCGGAGGGAACCGGCACTCTCGAAGGTGGTACGTCGTCGTGTTAGGGAGGAGGACGAGCACGTCCGTCGCTACATGGCGACGTTGGACGCCCGGTTTGACAATACCTGACAGATCCTTTAGAGATCTAACTTGAGTTATGATCCCGTGATGGTTCCTTATCTTTGGGTGTCCACCGCCGGCGACTCAGAGACCGCTAGTGAACCGAGTTCACCGTCCTCCATTTTGGATTCTAGGATATTCGATCTGTATTAGTGATCTTATATGATAATATTCGAGATGTATTAGTTAATATTTAATGATGCATTAACTGGATTATTCAGGATAATGTAATAGTGATATTATATTCGAGGTTATTATAAATATTAATGTATTAGTGATATTTTATCGGTACAATGCGTGTGTGACTTTCGGTCTATCGTTGCTCCTTGTGTGACTTTCATGTGTGTTCTTGATGGACGAATCCCGACTGTTGTCATGGGGGGCGCCTCCTCTTTTTTCTCTTCTTTGTGATATACTCATCGATATATTGCGCAAGAAGAGAAGAGGGGAGGCATCCATCACTGGCGGTCGAACTATTACTATGAGAGAGTGTCCACCAACGTATATACACCACCGTTTCAATGTGAGAAAGTATGCACCAACACACCATGAGATATGAGAGTTATTTAAGGAAAGCCTCGACGAACCGAAAGTCACACACGCATTAATTAAGATCCAAAGCATGTCGTAATTCTTGAACTGGATTATTCGGAATGATGTATTTGTGATATTGTATTCGAGTTCATTATAAATGTATTTGTGATTTGCAAGTAATTCCGGTAAAACATAGGGAATTTTTTCTATGTCATTGCTCGATATATGAAACAGGTTGACTTTAGGTCTGTTTCGCCTTGTCTTTCAGTGAGGGAGACTGTCCTTCATATATATATATATATATATATATAGAGAGAGAGAGAGAGAGAGAGAGGAAGAATCCCGACTGTTGTCGTGGGGGTCGCTTCTCCTTCGTTTCAGTGTGCTAGACATTTTGGTGTAATACACTCTGGGATGAATGGAGGAGCCACCATCACCGACGGTCGAAATATGAGAGGGAGTGTCCACCATATATGTGAGACGAGAGTTTAGGAAGGAAAGACTCAACAGACATAAAGTCAACTCGTTGCATATTGAGTAATAATGATCTGTTGTTGATCAGTTTTCTCGTAGTTTTCTTCGATCGATTTTAAATATTTCAACTATGAACATAGGAAATGTCTGACAACGAAAGTGAATTTGGTATGTGCGAATACTGCGAAGACGAGCACGGCCTATGTGACAAGACTTTCCTAGTCGATGGTAGGCGCTTCAGCATCATGTTGGATGAGACCTTCGAAGTGGATACAATAAGTCACAATGACAAGTCTTTTTTCGTGATTGAGCATGACACTTCTGCCTCTTTTGCTTAAACTTATAATAAATTTTAATTTTTTACTGTTCTACTAGCGTATCCCCTTCCATGCAAGAATTGTTGTCTTGGATAGGATTGGTTTCAATACTAAAAAAGATATGAAGGTAAAGATAGTTCACTTGAGGACCGAGCATGGTTTTACTTTTGCGGTAAAATTGTACCATGCAGACACCTATTGCTATTTTGAATGCAAAAGTTGGCAAGCACTACGCAAGGCTTAGCATTTGAGCCTAATATGCTTATCACCTTTGATATTCATCCGGAAGATGAAATTGAAGGTAATATCGACATCTGGGTCGATGTGCAGACGCCTCCAGTTCTACCATTATGTGAGTTTCTCAACCATATTTATTAAGTAATTTATATTGTTTATTTAAAAATAGTTGACAACTTATTTGCATTGACATCTTATTTTCATTCTTCAAAAAATGTATGGAAGATGGTAGACAGAACCTACTACTACAGTGATGAAGAAGAATTAACTAATAAGGAGAAAGATCATCTTACCGCATTTCTTAGTCATCTTGAGAATTAAAATAGTCATTATCAAACTCCTGCACATTATGGTCAATACGTGCCACTAGTACACGTGGTGAACTATGGTAACAACCATGAAGATTGCATGGTAAGATTTTAATTCTACTATTACGACATCCGTCCATTTTTTGCATAAATTCTTCTAAAACTAAACTACATTGCTAACTACAAAGTTATTACTATATTTTTTAACAGAAAATCCCGGAGGATTGTGTGCCTCCTCTGATGTTTCCGAGAGGTCGCATTGTTGTTACGAGCTTAGGGCCATCACGGCCAGGTCAGCCTATGCATCACTCCTGTCCATATAGGATTTCTAAAACCGATGGAGTCATGACAATCAAAGATTGGAAAAAATGTATGCTCAATTTTAGAGAGCTACTTGGAAGCAACATTGTGCGTAGGCCAAGAATGGGAGACAGGATGATCTCCGTTCTCCATAACGGACAGTCAGGGTCTATCTTGTTTTATGATATTGTACCTAAGAGAGGGTAGAGTAGGTCCTACGAGATAGGAGTACGTAGGTCCTTGGTACAATGTGTTATTATGTGCCACAATGTGTTAGAGTTGATGAGGAGGAGGAGGAGGAGGAGTTGTGATTATGACCAGTGACCAACTTGTTATATGATGTCTCATTGATGAAAATAATGATTAAATTGTGTCATATGTTTTATCTATAAGTATAGTACGTAGCGTCGTGACCAAGCATGGAGATAAGAGAGATCACTTATCTCTATTAGTTATCTAACAAAATATATGAAACCCCTAAATTAACCCTCCAAAACCCTAAAAAAAACCTTTTTCAAAAAAAACAGCCCCTCAGTTGCTGACGTGTGGACGCTCTTTGGTCCCGGTTGGTGTTACCAACCGGGACCAAAGGCCCTCCTGATTGGGCTCGGCGAAGCGGCCACGTGTAGCCCCATCTGTCCCGGTTCGTAAGCGAACCGGGACTAAAGGTCGTGGGCTTTAGTCCCGACACATTACTCCCGGTTCTAGAACCGGGACAAATGGGCCTTACGAACTGGGACAAATGGGGCTTTTTCCACTAGTGAAGCAATGGAAGATGAGATGAATTCTATGAGTTCCAAAGATTTTTGGGACTTAGTAGAAATTCCTAAAGGAGCCAAAACAGTAGGCTGCAAATGGGTCTACAAAACTAAGTATGATCCTAATGGCAATGTAGAAAAGTATAAAACACGACTTGTAGCTAAAGGATTTACACAAAGAGAAGGGATAGACTACAATGAGACTTTTTCTCCAGTCTCATGTAAGGATTTCTTCAGAATCATAATGGCATTAGGTACTCATTTTGATTTAGAGTTACATCAAATGGATGTCAAGACGGCATTTTTGAACGGTGATTTAAAAGAAAAGGTCTACATGAAACAACCCAAGGGTTTTATCATGGAATGCAAGGAAAGTATGGGATTCCGCCTAAAGAAATCCATTTATGGATTAAGACAAGCCTCTAGACAGTGGTATCTAAAGTTTAATCAAACGGTTAAAAGTTTTGGGTTCAAAGAAAATATTGAGGATAATTGCATTTATACAAAGTTTAAAAATGGGAAATATATTTTCCTAATCTTGTATGTGGATGATATCCTGCTTGCTAGCAGTGATGTTAGTTTACTACTAGAGACAAAGAAGTTCTTATCCTCAATTTGATACCACATATCTTGTTGAAGCATCCTATCTTTTGGGCATAGAAATTCACCGAGATAGGAACAGTGGAGTCTTAGGACTATCGCAGAAGGCATATTTGGAGAAAGTTATTCAAAAGTATAATATACATGCGAGTAAAGCCACACCTGCTCCTATAGTCAAGGGCGATAGTTTTGGGAAATTCCAATGTCCCAAGAATCAGTAAGAGATTGATCTCATGAAACCAATACCATATGCTTCGGCTGTTGGAAGCTTACAGTATGCACAAGTGTGCACCCGCCCTGACTTAGCTTTTGTTACCGGGGTACTCGGTAGATATCAAGAGAATCCAGGCATGGAGCACTGGAAGATGGCAAAGAAGGCATTGCGTTATGTGCAAGGCACGAAGCACTACATGCTAACATAGAGGTGGTCAAATTCCCTAGAGATAAAAGGGTATTCAGACGCAAATTTTGCGGGGGACGGAGATGATAGAAAATCCACGTCAGGATACGTCTTCACTCTTGCAGGAGGGGCTATTTCGTGGAAAAGCTCCAAACAGCCAATAGTTGCATCATCCACGATGTATGCAGAATTCGTAGCATGCTTCGAAGCCACGGGGCAGGCGATATGGCTAAAGAAATTTGTATCCGACTTGAAAGTGGTAGATTGTATCCACAAACCACTAAAGATGTACTGTGACAACCAGCCCGCAGTATTGTATGCTTACAACAACAAGTCGAGTAATGCTGCCAAAACAATAGAGATAAAGTATTATGTTGTGAAAGATAAAATCCAGGATCACACCATAAGTCTCGAGCATATAAAGACAAAGGATATGCTTGCGGATCCGTTAACGAAAGGCTTACCACCCAATGTGTTCAAGGAGCACTTAGCCGGCATGGGTATAAGGGAAAGCCTATGATTCCTGGATCATGAGAGGCCCAAAAAGAACAGAATTTGTTTCTGAACAAAATGTATGTTGTAGCTGTATGAGTCTATCGGCAATCAAGCTGTGACGATGAGACATGTTCAATGTACCAATATGCGATGAAACAAATAAACTAGAAAGTATAAAGTTAAAAGTAAAAGTTGAGATCAAGGGGGAGAATGTTAGGTTGATCTCTCCACCGAATGGGCCCAACGGCCCATCGGACCCTGATCTATTCGTCCCCTGATCGGGGGCGCCCAACCCTCTTATGGTTGGTGGGCCCCTGTGACCTGCGATATATAGAGAGGTGGGGGCCGGGGCACACGGTACGAGGTTCACCGTGCCGCCAGTCTCCCCATCGAAATACCCTTCCGATCTAGGGTAATCGCAATGCTCACGGGAAGCACCGCCGCCACCCCTTCATCTCACCGCCGTCATCACCACCATCACCGCGATGCGATGGAAGGTGGCTCGAGCTCCTCTGGACAGGGAGCAGGTAATCACCCATCTCCCATCTACTACCGAAATCCCATACCCACTGGATCCTATAGTGCTATCACATCGGTCATGTGCAAATTATTGGTTTTGATCACAAGATAGATCATATTCATATCAAACACTTATACATTTTAAAACTCTTTCTTCAAGGGCTACTAACATGATCGCATTTTTTCTTTATTTCTTTGAACACACACAAACACAACAAAAAACTAAGGACTTAGACACAGCCACACTATACCTCAACACAAACTCAACTAACCATATCTAACAAATGCATCTTTTATGCTGCTGTTGGCTTCACTTAAAGCCGATATCCATTGGATTTACTTAATTTCTTTGTATCTTTCATGACCGACTATTGCAATCAACTTGCACGCCATTGAATAGGGACTGACTAAGAAAATTCATATGACGAAACCGCCTTTTTGAAATGAACTAAACTCATATGTCATGTGTACATTTCTAGGCTTCACTCACATGATTGACGACGTCAAAATATTACAGGAACACACTCGCTCGCATACTCCTTCACCGAACTCATATCGAGCCCCTGTTTTCTTTTTATTTCTCTAAACTCAATCAGACGGACACATCAGAACTAAAACATTGGACCATGTCATGCTTATACACAAACATGGGCAACACAAAACTAGGGACTAAGACGAGCATGGTATACACATTCTAACTGAGACTAGTAACCTGTGATCCAACTCAAATCAACTAACCATATCAAACATATATGCACACTTGATGAAGGAATGGACTCCAATTAAAAAACCTGGTTCAATGGGTGAATTTAGTTTATCTTATTTTTCATGATTGACTATTGCCATCAACTTGCATCCTATAGAATATGGACCAAGTACACAATTCATAGGATCAAACTACCTTTCTTAATGGAAGTAAACCACCCTTCATGTACAAATTATTGCGTTGAGTCCACGGGGTCTGATGAGTGGATTCTCGTTCATTTTATCCGTGTTTACCGGATATTCTTAGATTATACTGAGAAGATCACTTCGATTTGTCTACTACTTACTAATAAATACAAAGGATTGCATATCTCCTTGTTTATTATGTTCTTTGCAGTAATGAGGTATTTTAGGTGCAAAAGCAAGCTATATATAACATAGTGGGCCTATGGATCAATGTCAACGGCGTGTATCAGTCTCCAGAGAAGAAGACGTGTGTGGTACGAGCACCCAATGCTTGTACCACTCGCCACCACCTCCATGATGTCAAACCTAACAATATCCGTCAAAGAAACCCTGGCTGATTCGTATCGGAGGCACCCCAAAACCATATTCCACCCATCTGCGCTATATAAAGAAAAGGAAAACTCTTCGCCAAGGGAGTCACCAAGTTCACCCCTTCACAGTTGCATCATCACACCTATCTACAAGAGTCTCCATCGTCTCTATAGATATATCCACCATGATAGCCTCCATCTTTGTTAGTTTAATTATGTGTAATCGTCATTACAACATGATCAACACCGTTGTAAGACTTACAATCATTCATATTAATGTATCAATCTTTGCAATATATATTGGTCGTGATTTCATGGCCTTTCAGACCCACATACGTTCATAAAAGTATTTTATGTTTAATTTGAAAAAATAATATTTCAGTGTGTTGCGCAACTATTTTGCCTCTTGTCTCTACCTCGATGCCAGGGCTTGCAAGTATTCCGATATAATGAAGGTAATAAAGAGAGGTAAATTGTAGATATTAGAGGAAAGCTATGCAAAATGTCAGTGACAATAAGATTAGTAACGTAGCTGAACCATGTCTCAGGTGGTAGATAAGGTGCAGTTATTAAATGTCCAATGTGTTGATCTAGTTATCCTTAATAACCCAGGTAACCCCGTGAGTCAGATTGGGACTTGCTTAGACAATAGAACTTCGAAGCAGCGGCATTTGGTCGTGGGGTTATTTGGATGTATCTTCTACAACAATTCATTGATAAGATATGTGTAACGACCCCCATCGACATCCCTCGTGCGCTAGCCACTATCCGCCACCGTATTGTTGCCCCTCCTCGGGCAGCGTGGCATCTGCTCTAAAGGTATATGGACCATTTTTCCACATCCATGGAGTTAGGTGTCATTCCGCATGACATGCTCGATGAAATTATAGAGAAGTATCTAGGTGCTGCAAGGTTGTGTTTGAAGGAATTAATGTTAGTGACATGAAGAAATGTCGATTCGTTTCCGTGTCGTCAAATTTCTGACACTCAATATGTTCTAACTTTAAGAAAGGTATAACAAAATTTTCAGTCGATATTTTTTTATGTTTTCTCATAACCTTTGTTTACAAACTTATTGGTGTGGTTCAATGTACAACAAAAAGATTTTGTTTGATTTACATGAAACAATATGACTGCCAGTGTTTTGACGAAACAATGATTTGTTTTCGTTTCATCAAATTTCTAACACTCAATATGGCCTGATAGCAAAGGTCATGCCAAAATTTCCAGTCGATATTTCTTTTTTATGTTTCATTCATAACTCTCTGTGACAGTCCTGTAGTCCAATGAATATACCCCCACGTCGGAACATCATATCAAGAGGAACCCAACCACGCCGCCCCTGACGTCAAGATAGGTAGCCTTTACGTAAAGAAGTGCGACGGGAAATAGGACGAACCATCTGACTGACGATAGGAAACGAGTCACACGGACGAGACATCATCCAGCACCGCCGCCACAAACAAGATAGCAAGCGAAAGCATCGGAATCCAAACATTCTTCACATCGCCGAAGTGGGCCCATAACGCAAGCCCGTCAACCCAACTGACGTAGCAACAAAAATGTACAACAAAATGCTAGTTGCATTCCTTCCAGATCAGTTGCTAGGATTTGGCCGGAGAAAGGGAGAAGCTACTGGATGCGTTACATCGTAGTTATGAATTTCCATCTTACTACAAAGAAAAAGCCGAAGAGTATGCCCTCTAAAAATGGCCAAATATGTTTAGGGACTAGAAGAGCAGGGCCAATTATACTCTAAATGATAAGGACTTCGAGACAGTTAAGCGGCTAAATCCTATTATGTAACGCATCCGAAGGTGAAGGACATTTTATGAATCCTCCGAAGGTGAATCCTATTATGGATCCCAAGAAATGAAGGACATTTTATGAATTCTCTGAAGGTGAATCAAGCAAAGAGATCGGCTATCATTTCCATGATTTACGGTGAAAGTTGCCAAATAACCACCATCTACGCCCCTAGTGGTCACAAAGCTGCACAACCCAAGTGAGCGGAGGAGGCTGTGGATTTTGAAGCCACTCGTAACAACCTCCGTCCTTGGAACATTGAGATCATGCTCGTGACTTTCGTTTCCTAAGAGCCAGTGTAGTGTAGGACTCAGAGACTAAGCAGTTAGGTCCTCCGAATGTCGGAATTTAGCTCGATGGAGGAGAACCTGGTAACCCCAATCACTAATAATAATTTACTACCTAATACATTTAGTACGTTCCTAACCATTTACCTGGTCCTGAAAATTCTCCCCTGGGCTATAGGTATGACGACCCTCTTACATATGCGAAAGAGTACATCAAGGTGAATAAAAACTCGGGTTTTATTAGACTACAAAAAAGAGTACATCAAGGTAACAGTCTAGGCGAATTAGAGCTGGAACCCAAACAACAAAAGCTCCACAAAAACGAGGGATCAGGAGGAAGAAACAAACAGAAGGCAAGGTGCCCCCCAAACTAACTAGGCAGAAACTGTTGAACCTGTATTTCGGTCGCCCGGTTCAGTAGATAGTTTAGTTCATTTTTCAGTTAGCAGAATAAACAGCATGTAGCCCGGTAGGTTTCAGTTAGTGGATAGCTAGTTTGGCGCGACCGTTGGTAGTGCATGGGATGGCATGCAGCGCAGCTCACGGCACGCGCGCATCACCCGCAAGGCGAGTGTCGTGGGATGGCACGACCAGTCGGCTCAAGTGCGTGGTTGATCCTCTCTTTTGTAAGTTCAGTACAAATAAGAAGGAATAGAACAGAGAAAAGTTGCATTGCAGTTCGCAGCACAAAACCACCCAAGTCTCTGCCTCCTCTCGCCATTGTTGTCGTGACCTTGTGCTCGTAGGTGCCCCGGTTCCAACAAGTGGTATCAGAGCCGCGTCGTTCCTTGGTGACCATGGTCGGTCCGACTTCGTCGGGAGACACTCCGGTGACCATTGACACCGCGGCGGCGGCCCGTGCGGCGGCTAACAGGAGCGGTGACGACGGCGCACGCTCGCCGACCCCAGACCGCGGTCGTAGCTGTGGTCGCAGTCGCACCAGCAGGCAAGGCAAGGAGATCGTCGTGCACGAGCGCACAATCCAGGAGCGCCTCATCCCGGGCGGCACCACGGTGTGGCCGATGCTCACACCGATGAACTACTTCGAGTGGTCCATGCTAATGAAAATCAACATGGAGGCCAACTTGATGTGGAACGCGGTTGAGGGAAACCCATCGAGCGTCCCCAACGACAAGGCGGCGCTGGCGGCCATCCTGCGATCCGTACCGCCGGAGATGGTGGGCGCGATCGTTGTGAAGAAGACGGCAAAGGAGGCCTGGGACACGATCAAGACCATGCGCATGGGCGTGGCGCGCGTGCGCGAGGCCACGGCGCAACGGCTGCGCTCCGAGTTTGAGGCGATCGCGTTTCGTGACGGCGAGACGCTCGACGCGTTCGGCATGCGCATCACCTCCCTCGTCAACAACCTACGCTCACTCGGCGACACCATGGACGAGGTGAGAGTGGTTCAGAAATTCCTCCGTGTCGTTCCGTCCCGGTACATGCAGATCGCCCTTGCCATCGATACGATGCTTGACCTCACGCTCTCCGTTGAGGAGCTCGCCGGTCGCCTGCGCTCCGTGGAGGAGCGCTACCTCACCAACGATCAGGGTGGAGGCGGCGGGGCCCAACTATTGTTGACGGAGGCACAGTGGAACGCACGCAAGAACCACGGCATCCAAGGTCGGGGCGGCGGACAGGGTGGCTCCAGCGGACCAGGAGGGTCCGGCGGACAAGGCGGCGGCTCGAATCGTCGTCGCGGCAAGCCGCAAAACCGCCGCGGCGAAGGCCAGGGGGTGGAAATGGCGGACGCGACGGCACACCAAGTGGGGAACGCGACATGTCGCGGGTCAAGTGTTACAATTGTGACAAACTTGGCCACTTCTCCAAGCACTACACCAAGCCGCGCCGTGAACGCAAGGATCAGGCGAACCTTGCGGTGGCGCGCGACCAGGACGATGAGGCGGCTCTTCTCCTTGCCACGGTCACCGCCCTCACCGTCACCACCGAGCGCCCGGTGGAGCATGTTCTTCTGAATGAGGAACGCTCCCAGGCGCGTGCTTCCCAGGAGGGCGACACCTGCGACACCGCCTGGTACTTGGATACCGGGGCAAGAAACCACATGTCTGGTCACCGCGAGATCTTCTCCGAGCTCGACGTCGGAGCACGAGGAACAATGAAGCTCGGCGACGGGTTCAGTGTGCAGATCGAGGGGAGAGGGACGATCCTCTTCGAGTGCCGCAGCGGTGAACACCTGACGCTCTCAGATGTATATTACATACCTCGTCTTGTTGGAAATATGCCCTAGAGGCAATAATAAAATGGTTATTATTGTATTTCCTAGTTCATGATAATTTTCTATTGTTCGTGCTACAATTGCATTAACCAGAAACCGTAATACATGTGTGAATACATAGACCACAACATGTTCCTAGTAAGCCTCTAGTTGGCTAGCTTGTTGATCAATAGATGGTCACAGTTTCATGACCATGGACATTGGATGTTGTTGATAACGGGATCACATCATTAGGAGAATGATGTGATGGACAAGACCCAATCCTAAGCATAGCACAAGATCGTGTAGTTCGTCTGCTAAAGCTTTTCAATGTCAAGTATAGTTTCCTTAGACCATGAGATTGTGCAACTCCCGGATACCGTAGGAATGCTTTGGGTGTGCCAAACGTCACAATGTAACTGGGTGGCTATAAAGGTGCACTACGGGTATCTCTGAAAGTGTCTGTTGGGTTGGCACGAATCGAGACTGGGATTTGTCACTCCGTATGACGGAGAAGTATCTTTGGGCCCACTCGGTAAGACATCATCATAATGAGCTCAATGTGACTAAGGAGTTAGCCACTGGATGATTTATTACGGAACGAGTAAAGAGACTTGCCGGTAACGAGATTGAACAAGGTGTAGGGATACCGACGATCGAATCTTGGGCAAGTATCATACCGATAGACAAAGGGAATTGAATACGGGATTGATTGAATCCTCGACATCGTGGTTCATCCGATGAGATCATCATGGAGTACGTGGGAGCCAACATGGGTATCCAGATCCCGCTGTTGGTTATTGGCCGGAGAAGTGTCTCGGTCATGTCTGCGTGTCTCCCGAAAATCCGTAGGGTCTATACACTTAAGGTTCGATGACGCTAGCGTTATAGGGAAATGGTATACGTGTTTACCGAAGGTTGTTCGGAGTCCCGGATGAGATCCCGAACGTCACGAGGAGCTCCGGAATGGTCCGGAGGTAAAGATTTATATATAGGAAGTCTAGTTTTGGTCACCGGAAAGTTTTCGGGCTCATCGGTATTGTACCGGGAGTGCCGGGAGGGTGCCGGAGAACCCCCGGGAGGGGTGTGACGACCATAGGACTTGATGGGCCCTTAGAGGATGTGTGCCAGCCCTTATTGGGCTGGCCAAGACCTTCTAGAAAGGCCCATGCGGCTGGAGGAGTAGAGATAAGGGCAAAGGAGTTTGAAAAGGAGGAGATCCACCTCCCTTGTGGGAGGTGGACTCTCCCTTTGATTCGGCCGAAGCTCTCCTCCTTGGAGGAGAGTCCAAGCCATCCCTCCCTTTCCCTCCTTCTATATATATCCAAGGTTTTAGCCCTTCGATAACAGATCTGAACTCTCTCTCTCACGGTGAAGCCCTATCTCTCTTCTTCCTCCTCCGCAGCGCTTGGCGAAGCCCTGCCGGAATACCTTGCTACTCCACCACCACCACGCCGTCGTGCTGTTGTTGGAGCTCTTCCCCAACCTCTCCTTCCTCCTTGCTGAATCAAGGCGTAGGAGACGTCACCGGACTGCACGTGTGTTGAACGCGGAGGCGCCGTTGTTCGGCGCTTAGATCGGAATTCACCGCGATCTGAATCGCTGCGAGTACGACTCCACCAACCGTGTTCTTGTAACGGTTCCGCTTAGCGATCTTCAAAGGTATGAAGATGCAATCTCTCCCCTCTCGTTGCTGGTTTCTCCATAGATAGATCTTGGTGACACGTAGGAAAATTTTGATTTATTACTACGTCTCCCAACAGTGGCATCATGAGCTAGGTCTATGCGTAGAATCTATGCACGAGTAGAACACAAAGCAATTGTGGGCGTCGATCTTGTTAATTTGCTTACCGCTACTAGTCTTATCTTGATTCGACGGTATTGTGGGATGAAGCGGCCCGGACCAACCTTACACGTACGCTTACGTGAGACCGGTTCCACCGCCTGACATGCACTAGTTGCATAAGGTGGCTAGCGGGTGTCTGTCTCTCCTACCTTTGTCGGATTCGATTCGATGAAAAGGGTCCTTATGAAGGGTAAATAGCAATTGGCATATCACGTTGTGGTTTTTGGCGTAGGTAAGAAACGTTCTTGCTAGTAACCTACAGCAGCCACGTAAAACTTGCAACTACAAATTAGAGGACGTCTAACTTGTTTTTGCAGCATGTGCCTTGTGATGTGATATGGCCAAAAGGATGTGATGTGATGCATTGTGATGTATGAGATTGATCATGTTCTCGTAATAGGATTCACGACTTGCATGTCGATGACTATGACAACTGGCAGGAGCCATAGGAGTTGTCTTATTTTATTGTATGACCTGTGTGTCAATCATAAACGCCATGTAATTACTTTACTTTATTGCTAAGCGTTAGCCATTGGAGTAGAAGTAATAGTTGGCGAGACAACTTCATGAAGACACAATGATGGAGATCATGATGATGGAGATCATGGTGTCGTGTCGGTGACAGTGATGATCATGGTGCCCTGAAGATGGAGATCAAAGGAGCAAGATGATATTGGCCATATCATGTCACTATATTGATTGCATGTGATGTTTATCATGTTTACATCTTATTTGCTTAGAACTACGGTAGTAAATAAGATGATCTCTCAATAAAATTTCAAGATAAGTGTTCACCCTAACTGTGCACCGTTGCTAAGGATCGTTGTTCCGAAGCACCACGTGATGATCGGGTGTGATAGGTTCTAACGTTCGCATACAACGGGTGTAAGCCAGATTTACACACGCGAAACACTTAGGTTGACTTGATGAGCCTAGTATGTATAGACATGGCCTCGGAACACGGAAGACCGAAAGGTCGAACATGAGTCGTATAGAAGATACGATCAACATAGAGATGTTCACCACGGATGACTAGTCCGTCTCACGTGATGATCGGACACGGGATAGTTGACATGGATCATGTATCACTTGGATGACTAGAGAGATGTCTATCTGAGTGGGAGTTCATTAAATAATTTGATTATGTGAACTTAATTATCATAAACTTATTCTAAAATTGTCTTTATAATCTATATTGTAGATCCAATGGCCAACGCGAATGTCACCCTTAACTTCAACGCGTTCCTAGGGAAAACCAAGCTGAAAGATGATGGAAGCAACTATGCGGACTGGGTCCGTGGCTTGAGGATCATCCTCATAGCTTCCAAGAGATTGTATGTCCTTGATGCACCGCTAGGTGACCCACCCATTTTCCCAGCGGACCAAGACATTACGAACGCTTGGCAGTCGCGCTGCGATGATTACTCCCTTGTTCAGTGCGGCATGCTTTACAGTTTAGAACCGGGGCTCCAAAAGCGTTTTGAGCAACACGGAGCATATGAGATGTTCCAAGAGCTGAAATTGGTTTTCCAAGCTCATGTCCGAGTCGAGAGATATGAAATCTCCGACAAGTTCTTTAGCTGTAAGATGGAGGAGAACAGTTCTGTCAGTGAGCACATCCTCAAGATGTCTGGGCTACACAACCGCTTGACTCAGCTGGGAGTTAATCTCCCGGATGACTCGGTCATTGACAGAATCCTCCAGTCGCTTCCACCTAGCTACAAGAGCTTTGTGATGAACTACAACATGCAAGGGATGGAGAAGTCCATTCCTGAGTTGTACTCGATGCTAAAATCAGCAGAGGTCGAGATCAAAAAGGAGCATCAAGTGTTGATGGTAAATAAGACCAATAGTTTCAAGATAGGCAAGGGTAAGGAGAACTTCAAGAAGGACGGCGAAGTTGTTGCCGCGCCCGGTAAGCATGTTGCCGGGAAGAAGAAGAACAAGAATGGACCCAAGCCTGAGACTGAGTGTTTTTATTGCAAAGGTACCGGTCACTGGAAGCGGAACTGCCCCAAGTACTTAGCGGATAAGAAGGACGGCAACGTTAAAGGTGTATGTGATATACTTGTTATTGATGTGTACTTAACCAGTGCTCGTAGTAGCTCCTAGGTATTTGATACCGGTGCAGTTGCTCACATTTGTAACTCCAAGCAGGAGCTACGGAATAAGCGGAGGCTGGCAAAAGACGAGGTGACGATGCGCGTCGGAAATGGTTCCAAGATCGATGTGATCGCCGTCGGCACGCTACCTCTACATCTACCTTCGGGATTAGTTTTAAACCTTAATAATTTTTATTTAGTACCAACTTTGAGCATGAACATTGTATCTGGATCTCGCTTGATGCGAGATGGCTACACATTTAAATCTGAAAATAATGGTTGTTCTATTTATATGAGAGAAATGTTTTATGGTCATGCCCCGCTGGTCAATGGTTTATTTTTGATGAATATCGAACGTGATGTTACACATGTCCATAGTGTGAGTACCAAAAAGTGTAAGGTTGATAACGATAGTCCCACTTACATGTGGCACTACCGCCTTGGTCACATTGGTGTCAAACGCATGAAGAAGCTCCATGCTGATGGACTTTTGGAGTCACTTGATTTCGAATCATTAGACACGTGCGAACCATGCCTCATGGGCAAGATGACCAAGACTCCGTTCTCCGGAAAAATGGAGCGAGCAACTGACTTGTTGGAGATAATACATACCGATGTATGCGGTCCAATGAGCGTCGAGACTCGCGGTGGCTACCGTTATGTTCTCACCCTCACTGATGACTTAAGCAGATATGGGTATGTCTACTTAATGAAACACAAGTCTGAAACCTTTGAAAGGTTCAAGGAATTTCAGAGTGAGGTAGAGAATCAACGTGACAGGAAAATAAAATGCCTACGATCTGATCGTGGCGGAGAATATTTAAGTCACGAGTTTGGCACGCACCTTAGGAAATGTGGAATTGTTTCGCAACTCACGCCACCCAGCACACCTCAGCGAAATGGTGTGTCTGAACGTCGTAATCGCACTCTATTGGATATGGTGCGATCTATGATGTGTCTTACCGACTTGCCGCTATCATTTTGGGGATATGCATTAGAGACTGCCGCATTCACTTTAAATAGGGCACCGTCTAAATCCGTTGAGACGACACCGTATGAATTATGGTTTGGAAAGAAACCTAAGTTGTCGTTTCTAAAAGTTTGGGGATGCGATGCTTATGTGAAGAAACTTCAACCCGAGAAGCTCGAACCCAAAGCGGAAAAGTGTGTCTTCATAGGATATTCCAAAGAGACTATTGGGTATACCTTCTACCTACGATCAGAAGGCAAAGTCTTTGTTGCCAAGAATGGATCCTTTCTCGAGAAAGAGTTTCTCTCGAAAGAGGTAGGTGGGAGGAAAATAGAACTTGATGAGGTGATCGTACCTCCACTCGAACTGGAGAATAGCGCAGCAAAGGAAGTTGTTTCTGTGGAGCCTACACCGGCTGGAGAGGAAGTTAATGATGATGATCATGAAACTTCAGATCAAGTTACTATTGAACGTCGAAGGTCCACTAGGACACGTTCCGCACCAGAGTGGTATGGCAACTCTCTTATAGAGATCATGTTGTTGGACAACGGTGAACCTTCGAACTATGAAGAAGCAATGGCGGGCCCGGATTCCAAAAAATGGCTTGAGGCCATGAAATCCGAGATAGGATCTATGTATGAAAACAAAGTATGGACTTTGGTGGACTTGCCTGATGACAAGCGAGCCATTGAAAATAAATGGATCTTTAAGAAGAAGACTGACGCGGACGGTAATGTGACTGCCTATAAGGCTCGGCTTATCGCTAAGGGTTATCGACAAGTTCAAGGAATTGACTACGATGAGACTTTCTCACTCGTAGCGATGCTGAAGTCTGTCTGAATCATGTTAGCAGTTGCCACATTTTATGATTATGAGCTCTGGCAAATGGACGTCAAAACGGCATTCCTTAATGGCTTCCTCAAGGAAGAACTGTATATGATGCAGCAGGAAGGTTTTGTCGATCCTAAAGACGCTAACAAAGTATGCAAGCTCCAGTGCTCCATCTATGGGACGGTGCAAGCATCTCGGAGTTGGAACATTCGCTTTAATGAGGTGATTAAAGCATTTGGGTTTGTACAGGTTTATGGAGAACCTTGTATTTACAAGAAAGTGAGTGGGAGCTCTGTAGCATTTTTTATATTATATGTGGATGACATGCTGATAATGGGAAATGATATAGAACTCTTGGAAAGTATAAAGGCCTACTTGAATAAGTGTTTTTCAATGAAGGACCTTGGAGAAGCTGCTTACATATTAGGTATTAAGATCTATAGATATAGATCGAGACGCCTCATAGGTCTTTCACAAAGCACATACCTTGAAAAGATATTGAAGAAGTTCAATATGGATCAGTCCAAGAAGGAGTTCTTGCCTGTGTTACACGGTGTGAGATTTAGTACGACTCAATTCCCGACCACGGCAAAATATAGAGAAGAGATGAGTGTCATCCCCTATGCTTCAGCCATAGGATCTATTATGTATGCCATGCTGTGTACCAGACCTGATGTGAACCTTGCCATAAGTTTGGTAGGGAGGTACCAAAGTGATCCCGGAGCGGAACACTGGACATCGGTCAAGAATATCCTGAAATGCCTGAAAAGGACAAAGGACATGTTTCTCGTATATGGAGGTGCCGAAGAGCTCATCGTAAAGGGTTACGTCGACGCTAGCTTCGACACAGATCCGGACGACTCCAAGTCGCAAACCGCATACATGTATATTTTAAACGGAGGGGCAGTCAGCTGGTGCAGCAGCAAGCAAAGCGTCGTGGCGGCATCTACATGTGAAGCGGAGTACATAGCTTCTTCTGAAGCAGCGAAGGAGCGAGTCTGGATGAAGGAGTTCATCACCGACCTAGGAGTAATTCCCAATGCGTCGGGTCCGATGTCTCTACTCTGTGACAACACTGGAGCTATTGCCCTTGCGAAGGAGCCCAGGTTTCACAAGAAGACAAGACACATCAACCGCCGCTTCAACTCCATCCGTGATTACATTCAGGAGGGAGATATAGATATTTGTAAAGTGCATACGGATCTGAATGTCGCAGATCCGTTGACTAGACCTCTCTCACGAGCAAAACATGATCAACACCAGAATGCTATGCGTGTTTGATTCATCACAATGTAACTAGATTATTGACTCTAGTGCAAGTGGGAGACTGTTGGAAATATGCCCTAGAGGCAATAATAAAATGGTTATCATTGTATTTCCTAGTTCATGATAATTGTCTATTGTTCGTGTTACAATTGTATTAACCAGAAACCGTAATACATGTGTGAATACATAGGCCACAACATGTCCCTAGTAAGCCTCTAGTTGGCTAGCTCGTTGATCAATAGATGGTCATAGTTTCATGAACATGGACATTGGATGTCGTTGATAACGGGATCAAATCATTAGGAGAATGATGTGATGGACAAGACCCAATCCTAAGCATAGCACAAGATCGTGTAACTCGTCTACTAAAGCTTTTCAATGTCAAGTATCGTTTCCTTAGACCATGAGATTGTGCAACTCCCGGATACCGTAGGAATGCTTTGGGTGTGCCAAACGTCACAACGTAACTGGGTGGCTATAAAGGTGCACTACGGGTATCTCTGAAAGTGTCTGTTGGGTTAGCACGAATCGAGACTTGGATTTGTCACTCCGTGTGACGGAGAGGTATCTCTGGGCCCACTCGGTAAGGCATCATCATAATGAGCTCAATGTGACTAAGGAGTTAGCCATTGGATGATGTATTACGGAACAAGTAAAGATACTTGCCGATAACAAGATTGAACAAGGTGTAGGGATACCGACGATCGAATCTCGGGCAAGTATCATACCGATAGACAAAGGGAATTGAATACGGGATTGATTGAATCCCCGACATCATGGTTCATCCGATGAGATCATCGTGGAGTACGTGGGAGGCAACATGGGTATCCAGATCCCGCTGTTGGTTATTGGCCGGAGAAGTATCTCGGTCATGTCTACGTGTCTCCCGAACCCGTAGGGTCTACACACTTAAGGTTCGATGACGCTAGGGTTATAGGGAAATGGTATACGTGTTTACCGAAGGTTGTTCGGAGTCCCGGATGAGATCCCGGACGTCATGAGGAGCTCCAGAATGGTCCGGAGGTAAAGATTGATATATAGGAAGTCCAGTTTTGGTCACCGGAAAGTTTTCGGGCTCATTGGCATTGTACCGGGAGTGCCGGGAGGGTGCCGGAGGACCCCCGGGAGGGGTGTGACGACCATAGGACTTCATGGGCCCTTAGAGGAGGTGTGCCATCCCTTATTGGGCTGGCCAAGACCTTCTAGAAAGGCCCATGCGGCTGGAGGAGTAGAGATAAGGGCAAAGGAGTTTGAAAAGGAGGAGATCCACCTCCCTTGTGGGAGGTGGACTCTCCCTTTGATTCGGCCGAAGCTCTCCTCCTTGGAGGAGAGTCCAAGCCAGCCCTTCCTCTCCCTCCGCCTATATATATATCCAAGGTTTTGGCCCTTCGAGAACAGATCTGAACTCTCTCTCTCACGGCGAAGCCCGACCTCTCTTCTTCCTCCTCCGTTGCGCTTGGCGAAGCCCTGCCAGAATACCTTGCTACTCCAGCACCACCACGCCGTCATGCTGCTGTTGGAGCTCTTCCCCAACCTCTCCTTCCTCCTTGATGGATCAAGGCGTAGGAGACGTCATCGGGCTGCACGTGTGTTGAACGCGAAGGCGTCGTTGTTCGGTGCTTAGATCGGAATCCACCGCGATCTGAATCACTGCGAGTAGGACTCCACCAACCGCGTTCTTGTAATGCTTTCGCTTAGCGATCTTTAAAGGTATGAAGATGCAATCTCTCCCCTCTCGTTGCTGGTTTCTCCATAGATAGATCTTGGTGACACGTAGGAAAATTTTGATTTACAACTATGTCTCCCAACACGTCTTTGCAGCAACATTCTGAGCATCGGTCAGATGGATGAGCTCGGCTGCGAGACAACGATCCACGGTGGAGTCCTTCGTCTCCGCAACCTCGACAGGCGGCTACTCACCTGCGTGGTGCGCAACGCCGGGCACCTTTATGTCCTTCACCTGTCACTGACCAAGCCGGTGTGCCTGCTGGCAAGCGGCGACGACACGGCGTGGTTGTGGCACTCGCGCTACGGGCATCTGAACTTCAGGGCGCTGCGCGACTTCGCGCGCCTGGAGATGGCAAACGGCGTACCCCTCGTCAATCGTGTGGACCAGTACTGCGACGGGTGCGCGCTGGGCAAGCAGCACCGGCTCCCGTTCCCGCAGGCCTCGGCATACCGCGCAGAGCACGTGCTCGAGCTCGTCCACACGGATCTCTATGGACCAATCAGGCCGACGACAACCGGAGGTAATCGTTATTTCCTGCTGGTCGTTGATGATCATTCATGCTACATGTGGCTGGAGGTGATCAAATCCAAGGACGAGGCATTTCAACGTTTCAAGAAGATCAAGGCTCTCGCTGAAGCAGAGTCTGGACGCCGGCTCGTGACGTTCCGGTCCGATCGGGGCAGCGAGTTCAACTCCACCGAATTCCTCCTGTACTACGAAGACGGGGGGATCAAGCACTGCACCACCGCGCCATACACGCCACAGCAAAATGGCATGGTCGAAAGGCAAAACCAGACCGTGGTGGAAATGGCGCGGTGCCTGCTCAAGAGCATGGCCGTGCCCGCCACGTTCTGGGGCGACGCGGTCAAGACCGCAGTGTACCTGCTCAACCGATCCCCCATGCGCAGCGTCGACGGGCAGACGCCGTACGAAGCGTGGCATAAGAAGAAGCCGGCGGTTCACCATCTACGCACCTTTGGGTGTGTCGCTCACGTCAAGCGTGTCGGCCCCGGCATCGACAAACTGGCCGATCGCTCAACGCCTATGATCTTTCTCGGGTACGCGGAGGGAGCCAAGGCGTACAGAGTGTTTGGTCCGGCCACGAACAAGGTGCACGTCACACGCGACGTCATATTTGAGGAACGAAGGAAGTGGGACTGGACGGCGTCTCGAGGTGCTGCGGCGACCCCCACGGACGAACACTTTGTGGTCGTCTACAACGACGAGGAGAACGTCGATGCACAGCCCCCTCCGTCGAGCTCAGGCGGATCGCCGCCTCCACCCACCACACCGGCAGGATCTCTGGTCGCGCCATCATCATCAGCACGCACTCCAGCCTCCGAGGAAGACGGCTGGGCGACGCTGCCCAGTGACGACTGGGAGCGGCACGATCTCGACCACACTCCGGCCCGCTACCGCAAGATGAAGCATGTGCTCGCGGAGGTGGATGCGGCGGCAAGACAAGAGCATGTCGGGCTCTGTCTTGTCGCTGCAGATGAACCTAACAGCGTCGATGAGGCACTGGAGGAGGCGTGCTGGAGGCGTGCCATGAACGCCGAGCTTGCGGCGATCCGTGGCAATGGAACGTGGGAGCTCGCCACGCTCCCGCCCGGCCACTGCGCCATAGGACTAAAATGGGTCTTCAAGGTCAAGAGGGACCCCTCTGGCAAGGTCCTGAAGCACAAGGCGCGCCTGGTGGCAAAGGGCTACGAGCAGCGGCAAGGCATGGACTACGACGAGCTGTTCGCGTCGGTGGCCCGCATGGAAACAGTACGACTGCTGCTGGCACTGGCGGCGCACCGAGTGTGGCAAGTCCATCACATGGACGTCAAGTCGGCGTTCTTGAACGGCGATTTGATCGAGGAGGTCTACGTGCACCAGTCGCCGGGGTTCGTCATCACTGGCGAGGAAGGGAAGGTGTTGTGACTCCGGAAGGCTCTGTATGGTCTAAAACAGGCGCCGCGGGCATGGTACGCCAAGCTCGACGCGTCGCTCGCGTCGCTCGGGTTCGAGCGCAGCCCCCTCGAGCATGCGGTGTACAGGAGGAGCACCGATGCGGGGACACTGCTCGTCGGCGTGTACGTGGACGATCTAATCATCACCGGCACCAGCATCGACGACATCACTGCGTTCAAGGAGCATATGCAGAGGGTGTTTGACATGAGCGATCTCGGTCTCCTAAGCTATTATCTTGGGATCGAGGTACGTCAGCAGGATGGGGAGATCACTCTCTGTCAAAGCGCCTACGCCAAGAAGATCATCGATGCAGCCGGGATGAGGGGGTGCAATCCCTCCGACACGCCAATGCAGAATCGGCTTAAGCTTGGCAAGACAGGCGTCGGCAAGGCCATGGACGCCACACGGTACAGGAGCGTCGTCGGGAGTCTTCGTTATCTTTGCAACACGAAACAAGACATCTCGTTCTCGGTCGGCATGGTGAGCAGGTACTTGGAGGCCCCGGCGTCTGCGCACTAGGCTGCTGTCAAGAAGATCCTGCGTTATGTCAGCAGTACACTGAACCACGGCTGCTGCTACAAGCAAGGTGGCGCAGCAGCACCGTAGGTGATCGGCTACAGCGACAGCGATCACGCCGGCGACATTGACGATCGGCGGAGCACGATGGGAGTGGTCTTCTTCCTCAACTCTAGCCCGATCACATGGACCTCTCACAAGCAGAAGGTCGTCGCCGTCTCGTCTTGCGAGGCAGAGTACATGGCGGCGGCAACCGCAGCCTGCCAAGGCGTGTGGCTGTGCAGGCTCCTCGGCGAGCTCACCGGCGACACTCCAACCAAGGCAAAGCTGCGCGTCGACAACAAGTCGGCGATTGCTTTGAGCAAGAACCCGATGCACCATGATAGAAGCAAGCATATCGACATCCGCTATCACTTTATTCGTGAGTGCATCGAAGACGGCAAGGTGGAAGTCGACCACATCGGCACTGACGGACAACTTGCTGATTTCCTCACCAACGCGCTTGGGCGGACCAAGTTTGTTGAAATGCGACAGAAGGTTGGCGTCGTTATGGTGAGCATCGGGCGTCAGAATTAGGGGGAGAATTGTTCAACCTGTATTTCGGTTGCCCGGTTCAGTAGATAGTTTAGTTCATTTTTCAGTTAGCAGAATAAACAGCATGTAGCCCGGTAGGTTTCAGTTAGTGGATAGCTAATTTGGCGCGGCCGTTGGTAGTGCATGGGATGGCATGCAGCGCAGCTCACGGCACGCGCGCATCACTCGCAAGGCGAGCGTCGTGGGATGGCACGACCAGACGGCTCGAGTGCGTGGTTGATCCTCTCTTTTGTAAGTTCAGTACAAATAAGAAGGAATAGAACAGAGAAAAGCTGCATTGCAGTTCGCAGCACAAAACCACCCAAGTCTCTGCCTCCTCTCGCCATTGTTGCCGTGACCTTGTGCTCGCAGGTGCCCCCGGTTCCAACAGAAACACGAAGCTCACAGATGCAACCCGCAGCCCGCTGTCCACATGCTTAATTATGTCTTCCCAAATCACTCCCTAAATTTTCTCGTGTGAGCTACTTGAGCTGAAAAGCTTTCTTGAGCTTGAGACTAGACCAAACGTTCCTGAGATCACATCCCCAGTAATCGCCATGTAGGTGATAGGCACAGCTACCTCAACCATCCCGGTGCATATGCGCACGAAGGTACTCCCGGTCCCGGACCTCTGACCCTTCTCGAGATCCTCCTCCTCCTTGTTCTCCTTCTCCTTCTCCTCCATCTCCTTCTCCTTCTCCTTCTCCGATGGATTCACGCAGCACGGGTGGAGGAACAACTTGCTGCTGTGGTAGTGGAACCCTAGCATGACGTTTGTGCAGGCGTCGCATACCAGCCCGGCGTCCTCGGAACCCGGGACCTGGAACCGGAACTCCAACTCAATGTTCTTAAGCAACGGGTGCACAAGTTTTGTCCCTTCGTCCAAGGCGCACTGCTTGTGGAGGTCGAAGTTGCATGTGTTACACCTATACCTCTCACCCGTGCCGTGCTCATGGCAGCCATCGCACACGAACTTCTCAGTTGCCTCCAGACTCAACTTGTGTTCCAAGTGGGCATGGTGGGAGATCGAGCCCGACGAAGGAGCATCATCAGAGAGAATCGCCATGCTTGTGTTTTCTAGATTAGTTAAGCTCCTGCTAATCACACGTATACAATGATTAGTTTGTTATAAATAAATAAATTATTGGAAAACATGATGGTACTAATCCTATTTGTGCTTTCCCTGGAAATAAGAGACAAAAGGGAAAGTAGTGGCTGCACCCCACCACGCTCCACCCCCTCAGAAAAACATAGTAGAACATTTCAAAAAATTATGAAACTTCGTGAGAATGGTTATGAACAAATGGTATGGGTGGTTGCAAATTTTGATGTTCAAATAACATTCGAGGAGCTCTATACAAAATAACCTCCATACAAAAATTACAAAGTATGGTCAAACAGTGCACATACATTTTGAGTAATTTTGAGTGATTTTTCTTTTGTACAAAGCTCCTCGAGTGTTATTTGAACATTAAACTTCGCAATCACCTATAAGATTTATTAATAATCAATCTAGTATAGTTTTAGAATGTTTTGCTATGTTTTCTTGAGGGGTGTAGCTGGGATGTAGTACGGTGGGGTGCAGAAAACCACTCTTGAGACCAAAACATGGAGAATTATCACTCTATAACAGGTACAGCTTCATATTGCTAGCACACTTCTTTAAAAAGAAATATGACAACACATTTTTTTCTTCAGATAAGTATTTTGTATTAGAAGAGAGTTACCGTCCAACTAACAAGAAAAAGAGAGTTGTAGCCAAACCAAAACCACGAAGAAACTAAAAAGATAAAAAAAACACTAAGGCTAGGCTAGAACACATTACAGCCGACCAAAAAAGGGAAGAAACTGTATGAAAGTAGACCTATTCTTAGCCATATACATCCCTGTTGATAATGATAAGTAATTATGTTATCTTAAGAAGTAATAACAGAACAATTACATACTTGACCTGACCGATCAGAAGTAGCAGCAGACTCGTCGCCAATTCTATGGAAGCTAGACAACGGGTGGAAAATCAGTGGTAACCTGTAATAAGATAGAGCCTCTACAAGGGAGCCATGTACTTATATATAAGGAAGTGCTAAAGGGAAACCACCACAGCGCCAACTGTTTTGCCTGGCTTACGGCTACTTGGTACTTAGCACCCGGTGACCAACACCTTCTAGAAATATCAAAAGATGCCCTCTGAAATAGTCAATGTTCTCAGCTACTAAAGATAGAGTTTATGTGCATGTTCCTATTTTTAGATTGGTCGATCTACTCTTCCGCCCTTCATCAGTTAGGAAAAAGAAGAAGTACCCACTTATCCAGCTCGGAGAGACTAAACCAGGCAACAAAAAAAAGGGGGTAGCTCTTGCTTTATAGAAATGGAAGTACATGGAGCAAATTTGGCCTTTGTCCTGCTCCGTTTTAGATGAAGCAAGTGCACTTCATATCCACGCTATTCTGGTCCAAGCAGTCCATGATCAATTTGCCACTAGAAATAATAGTGCTAGTTGTCTCTTTGATAATGAAAGGAGTACATATGCACACTTGATGCAGGACTTGACTTCGTTTAAAAACCAGCACTCAATGGGTGTACTCAATTTATCCTTTATTTATTCATGATAAATCAACTTGCATGTCTTAGACTATGGACCTAGTAAAATAACATAAGATTAAAATCCAGCTTTGAAATTAAGTAAATTCATTTGCCATTCTTACTTTGTTGCGATCTCAAGGCGGAACCTGGGCAGGATCACTTTTGCTCTCCCGCACAGCGATTCTGTCGGGATACTTCTCTTCGGGAAGAAGAAATCAAAGCCAGCGTCATCATTAACGTTCCTCTCATAGTGGGAGGACTCATCTCCAACAATATATTTATCAGCATCATCTCATCACCAAACCTTAATTCATCTCTTATATCCAATATTTGTCTTAAACCTCATATTGGTACATGTGGATTACTACAAGTGTTGATTACATTTTGTAGTTGATGTTAGTTAGTTTATTGATGGAAGAACATGTGTTCAGATTTTTAATCATATATGTATTTCCTCTAATCATGAACATTAATATGATTTGTGAGTAGTTTCTTTTTTTAGGACATGAGAGAAGTCTTGTTATAAAAAGTCATATGAAATTGCTTTTCGTTCAATGTTTTGATGATGTGTTATGAATGGATGGAGTCGCCAATGAGCAAGACTTCGACAAGTACGGCGACCCGAAGATGAAAGATGACGACGACGATGATGTACCATACACCACAAGAACAAGTAGGACCACCCTACATAAAGGACGTCCGTTCAAGAGAAGAACTCAAGGGGTTCCAGGGCTAAATTATTCAACCGCGAGAAAGAAGGGCAAGAAGATTGTGAAAAGATAGCTAAGATCGAATCACGACGTGTCGGCCGCGTGTGTGTCAGTGGCAAGCTCAATCTTTGATAACTATTATTTCATGTCACTTGATTTCAACCATGTCATCTAATTCTAAATCTTTGCACAATGGTTTTATCACTCCATTTGCATTTTCCTTTTCTTTTACCTCAAATCTTAAATTATTACATGCAAATAAAAATCCAAAAAAAAAATTAGTAATGGCGCACCAGGAGAAGGTGCGCCATTGCTATCACGGTTTTTATGGTGCACCCCCAAAAGGTGCGTCATTGATATACCAATAAAAAAAGTTAGTAATGGCGCACCAGGAGAAGGTGCGCCATTGCTATCACGGTTTTATGGCGCACCCCTAAAAGGTGCGTCATTGCTAACCTTCCCCCCACTACGGCCTTCCCTCCCCCCCCCTCCCGCCTCCCGCCTTCCCCTTCTTTCACAACCGGCGCCCTCCCACCCCCGCTCCGCCGTCGCCTCCCACCCCCGCCCTCGCCGCCATCGACACTGGGAGCTCCCCTGCTCGTCCCTGACCTCGGCCGCCCGGCTCCCGATCCCGTTGGCTCGCCGGCCGCCGTCGCCCGTCGCCGCCTGCCTCTCCGTCCCGGCCCGCCCGCCCGACGCTCGGCGCCCCTGCAAGCCGCCGCCCGCCGCCCAGTCCGCTCTCCGCCGACTCCGGCACTCGGCCGGCAGCAAGCCAACAGCCCTGCCCGGCAGCCAGCCTTCAGCCCGATTTAGGTACGTGAGGTGAGTTGCCCATTCCCCCCAATTCTTGATTTAGGGTTTGATCTTTGCTGTATGTTAC
The DNA here is from genome assembly GCA_022496015.1 of Hordeum marinum. Classification (NCBI taxonomy): domain Eukaryota; kingdom Viridiplantae; phylum Streptophyta; class Magnoliopsida; order Poales; family Poaceae; genus Hordeum; species Hordeum marinum. Next base: position 524,710,371 of record CM039678.1, read on the forward strand.
ATCAATCGGGTGGAAGAGCATTTGTAGGCATACACACTGTCCTGTTGAACACATACACATGATATAAGCATCCTCCCCTGTAACCAGAACGTCCTGGAACACATTTGTAGGCTGGTGGCAGTTCTATAACCAGAACGTCCCCAATATCCTGCCGACGGACGAACACATACACATGATATAAGCATGAACAATACCCTGTACAGGAACACATTTCAGACCAGACCTGTGTTGCCCTGTATATATTTGAGATATAACCAGTATGCTGTCTGTCTGCCTGTGTTGCCCTGTATATATTTGAGATAGAGGTACATGTGGAGGTGGTGCTGCTCAAGTGACACCAGACCAGAGCAGAGTTGTTGTTTAGCTCACTGCTTACTTACTAGTTGGGGTTGTTGATAGGTGCAGCCCCTTTGTTAATCTAGTAATTAGGTTGCTCACCTATGTGATTTGCGTGTACATACATATTATATCCCTGTAACTCAACTCAACTCAGCCATGTATCTAACTTGCTCCGTAGCTGCTGCTGCATAACATAACATAGATCTGATGAAGAACAAGTATGCAGGAAATGAGCAAAAACTCTGGCACGATAATCATCATCATTCATAACATAGATGTGGTGACCAACAAGGCATGAACTCTTTTTATTTGTTGATGAGCATTATTCCCTTGCTAGTGTGGTGGGAATACTGCAGTGCAGAGTGGTGTCGTCTGAAGATCACATACATACTGGAGTGCATACTAGTGGTAGAAAGAGAATATGTAGGAAATATCGAGTGACCCAGATTTGCTAGAAAGAGAATTAAACGACATTTTGAGTTGACTATAAGTCTGTCGGGGCTCCATACATGACAGTCAAAAAATCAGTGAGGGAGAGTCTCCACCATATATGAGAGAAGAAGAATGCCGAATGTTGTCGTGGGGATCGCTCATCCTTCTTCTCCTTGTGCTAGACCTTTGTTATGCACTAGGGGAAGAAGGAGTCGCGACCATCATCGACGGTCGAAAAAACAATGAGGGAATGTCCACCATATATGAGAGAGGAAGGAGAATCCCGACAGACCGATAGTCAACCCGTGATGAATAATAATGATCTAATTTAGTTTTTGTAGCACATATGTTTAAGTTTAGAAGTTTATTAATTTTGTTTTCATAATGAAGCATTTGTTCTCGACGTCGACGATGCCTGGCCCGCATCCTCGTCGTCGAATCGGCGGAGGAGGCCTGCTTGAGTATAGGGGCCATGTCCGGGACTGGGCTCCGCCGGGCTGGTACAGCGAGGTCCTACCTTCCGGGGCGCGCAACTTGGTGAGGACGCAGCCCGTCGTTGACCCGGAGGTTGTTTGATGGCGGTCGCGTGGGACACTGTCGGTGCAGAGGGAGCCGGCCCCTGCGGAGGTGATACGTCGTCGTGTTAGGGAGGAGGATGAGCACGTCCGACGCTATATGGCTGCGTTGGACGCCAGGTTCTCCAATACCTGGCAGGTTCTTCAGGGATCTCTTCCGAGCTATGATCCTGTGATGGTTCCTTCTCTTTGGGTGTCCACCGCCCGCGCCGATATCCGTCCTTCGATGTGGTTCTAACTGTATTAGTGATGTATTAGTGATACTATTCGACGATGTACGGACGCAAGAGATGATTTAGTTTTGCTTATTGAATGCATGCTAATTTGAATACTAATTTGTTTTATGATTTAGTTTTGCTTATTGAATGCACGTCTGTTTGGTATATGGAACGGGTTGACTTTAGGTCTGTTTCGGCTCCTTGTGTTTTTTTCAACGAGGGAGAGTGTCCACCATATATATATGAGAGAGGAAGAATCCCGACTGTTGTCGTGGGGGTCGCTTCTCCTTCGTTCCCGTGTGCTAAACATTTTGGTGTAATGCACTCGGGGACGAATGGAGGAGCCACCATCACAGACTGTCGCAATATCAGAAGAGTGCCCACCATATACATGAGATGAGAGTTTAAGAAGGAAAGACTCGACAGACCTAAAGTCAACCTGTTGCATATTGAGTAATTTAATAGTGATCTGTGTGTTGATCCGTTTTCTCTTAGTTTCTTTCGATCGGTTTTAAATGTTTCAACTATGAACATAGAAAATGTCTAACGATGAAAGTGAATTCGGTATGTGCGAGTACTATGAAGACGAGCGCAGCCTCTATGACAAGACTTTCCTAGTTGATGGTAGGCTCTTTAACATCATGCTAGATGAGAACTTCGAAGTGGATACAGTAAGTCACAATGACAAGTCTTTTTTCGTGATTAAGCATGACTTCTGCCTCTTTTGCTTCAACTTATAATTAATTTTAATTTTTTACTGTTCTACTAGCGTATCCCCTGCCATGCAAGAATTGCTGTCTTGGATAAGATTGGTTTCAATACTAAAAAAGAAATGAAGGTAAAGATAGTTCACTTGAGGACCGAGCATGGTTTTACTTTTGCGGAAAAATTGTTCCATGCAGACCTCTATTGCTATTTTGAATGCAAAAATTGGCAAGCACTATGCAAGGCTTATGCATTTGACCCTTATATGCTTATCACCTTTGATATTCGTCCGGAAGATGAAATAGAAGGTAATATCGACATCTGGGTTGATGTGTAGACGTCTCCAGTTCTACCATTATGTGAGTTTCTCAACCATATTTATTAAGTAATTTATATTGTTTATTTAAAAATAGTTGACAACTTATTTGCATTTACAGCTTATTTTTATTCTTATAAAAACGAAAGATGGTAGACAAAACCTACTACTACAATGATGAAGCAGAATTAACTTATAAGGAGAAAAATCATCTTACCGCATTTCTTAGTCATCTTGAGAATTACAAAAGTTATTATCAAACTCCTACACATTATGGTCAATACGTGCCACTAATGCACGCGGTGAACTACGGTAACATCCATGGAGATTGCATGGTAAGATTTTAATTCTACTATTACGACATCCGTGCATCTTTTGCATATATTCTTCTAAAACTAAACTACATTGCTAACTACAAAGTTATTACTATGTTTTTCAACAGAAAATCCCAGAGGATTGTGTGCCTCCTCTGATGTTTCCGAGAGGCCACGTTGTTGTTACGAGCTTAGGGCCACCACGACCAGGTCAGCCTATGCATTACTCCTGTCCATACCGGATTTCTAAAATCGATGGAGTCATGACAATCAAAGATTAGAAAAAGTGTATGCTCAATCGTAGAGAGCTACTTGGAAGCAACATTGTGCGTAGGCCAAGACTGGGAGACAGGATGATCTCTGTTCTCCATAATGTAGAGTCATGACCTATTTTGTTTTATGATATTGTACCTAAGAGAGGGTAGAGTAGGTCCTACGAGAGAGGACTAGGTCCTAGGTACAATGTGTTATTATGTGCTACAATGTGTTAGAGTTGATGATGAGGAGGAGGAGGAGTTGTAATTATGACTGGTGACCAACTTGTTATATGATGTCAGCGGTAACAGTTACAAAGGATACACCACTAGGGCAGAGGCGGAAGCTAGATACGCGCGCTATCTAGCGGGAAAGAGCAGGGAGCGGAGGAGGAACCGGAAGAAGACCAGTTTCATCGCGATGGTGCTCATCGTGACCGCAGCTCTCTTCTATGTGATGGTAGTTTAGATGATCGATATCGACTTTGTAATGTGATGACAAACTCGGCTAATACGATGAACTTTGCTAATGTCTCGAGACCTAAACTTGACTAATGTTTGAACTTTGTTCGCTATTTCGAATTTGGAGACTAATATGATGAATTCTATTGTGTGATGTTTATATTCTGTGTTGTAACGTATTTTGTAACATGTGCAAATACCAAAAAAGCAAAAAAAAAATCTAATATTCATAGTAGTGACGCACCATATTGAGCATTAGTGGCGCACCAGAGCCAAATACCAGTGGTGCATTATGGGGCATAGTAATGGCGCACCTAGGGGCATAGGTGGAGGCAAATATGGCCCCCTAGGAGGCATAGTAATGGCGCACTGTTGGACATAGTAATGACGCACTATGTGGTGCGTCACTATTATCTGGGATACTAATGGTGCACCAAGGTGCGCCATTACTATTTGTTACTAGTGGCGTGTTAATAGTGACGCACCTATAGTGCGTCATTAATAGCAAAAACTGGTGCGCCACTAACAATCTATTTTGTAGTAGTGGCTGGTACATGTACTAGAAACGCAACCAACTCCGCCTAGCCTACGATCTCAATATGGTGGTGCCAGTGCTTCCTGTCACGCTGATGGAGATGGAGCCACTGCAGAGGGAAGAACAATAGATGCAGGTGGAGCAGCAACTGATGGAGCAGCATATGGAGGTGGAGAGTGGCACAAGCACCAGGAGTAAGAAGAAGCAGCAGCTCCGCATCATGGGGACAGTTCGTTGATCACTCCGTTTCCTGAAGCTGCAGCAAAAAATGAGTTTGATGCAGCACCTAGCTAGGTCTTAGTTAGTTTCTGCAGCAAGATCTGAACAAATATATGGGTTCAGTTAGATTTTGAACTTAATTGTGTGCTTGTGTCTAAAGAACCATGTGTGCTTTTTATCTTATCTACTGGTCTAGGGAATTCATCTATCTATGCTATCTATCTATCTGAATGTTTGTGCTCATATTATCTGAATGTTTTTGCTCATATTATCTGAATGTTTTTGCTCATATTATCTCAATGATGTTCCTCATATTATCTGAATATTGGTGCTCATAATATCCACATAAATGTCAAACTTTGGTGCTCATATTATCTAAGTGTCAAACTTTGGTGCTCTAGGTTTCAATGCAGAGAACAAGTCTAGACTTTCTTCGGTCAGCTTACTATGGAACTATAGGTGTGCTCTAGGTGTCAATGCAAAGATAAAATGTTATGAAACATGGAATCCTTCTATTTTGCAGTATAGTTTGATTGAATAAATCTAAAATTGCAAGTTTGAATATTGCAAGTTGTCTCATAGTTAGGTACACTTGCTGCCTTTAATCAACACAACAATGAAACTAGTTTAAACATTAGCATTTACTGTCTGTTGCATTCAGTGCACAAGGATAATTCAAATGCAAACTACATCTATCAATTGGTAACGTAACTAACCCTAGAATAATTAACCATAAGGCACCATGAGTACTCCAGTTTTATAGACTGAAACTCTATTTCAGAACCTAAAATCCAGTCAAACATGACAGAGTTCTAAAATTCAGTCAAATAGGACATGAACATCTAGTTAATTCAGGGTCCTAAAATCCAGTCAAACATGACAGAGTTCTAAAATTCAGTCAAATAGGACATGAACATCCAGTTAATTCAGAGTCCTAAAATTCAGTCAAACATGAGATAAACCTTCATTCACAAATAGCAACAACAATATCAAGATTCAGTAACTAGGTTCACCAATGAAATTTGCTAGAATTCCAGCAAACCGTAGTTTCCAAATCTGAAACCCTAGAATCCCACCAACGAAATTTGCTAATAGAGATAGGCGGGCATCTCACCTAGGGGCTCAACCACCACCATAAGGGCACGAGCGGCATCTACCACCACCGGCAGTGATGATGATGAAATACTTTGAAATGAATATTTTGTGGCCGCAACAATCTTCCTCCTCGTCGTGGGTGCTCGCTGCCACACCGGCTAGCCACGGTTACCGGCTCTGTCCACCATGCCTTATCCCCACCACTCCCTCGCCAATGGATCCGGAGCCGCCACCGCCGCCATGCCCACGAGAGAGAGAGGAGAGGGAGCGAGAGCGAGGGAGGGGAGTGAGTGAGCGTTCGGGTTCTGCCGGACCAGTCGCTTGGGACAGAGTTGTGAAAGGCGTGCCGTCACCGCTGTCAGGCGGCAAGGGATTAGACATGTCAAAACTTGCTCAATAAATGGCTTAGTGTTTTTGCCACTATCAAATTTTTGTTTCGCTGCAAAATGTCACGAAATGTAGAAGTGTTGGTTTTTCGCTAATCGTGACACGGAAGTGGTGGTTCTCTGCATTTAACTCCTTCCACCATGTTCTTGTCGATCATCTTTGATTTGACAACATGGTTATGGAGGAAGGTGCTTGTGGTCATATGCCAGATAAGCACACTCTTCTGCAATTCAAAACAAGTTGATCGCTCTAGTCGAAGCCGCTGAACCCGCGAGCCCAATATCCACTCTGGATGGCCTTTTAGCAGGCCACGACGGCCAAACCGAGGAGTTGAGGGGAGCACGGTGAGGCGAGGGAAGGTGGAGGCGCGGGAGTAGAGCGTAGCGCGGTGGCGGCGACGAGCTAGAGCAGAGAGGGAGCGGTGCGCCCGAGCCGAGATGGAGCAGAGAGAGAGAGCGGGATGGCCAGAGAGAATGCGGGTTCATTGGGAGAAACTCCAGGATTTTTTTGCAAAAATAGCGGCCGCAACACTTTATTCGGATTGGAGGGTTAACAAAATTATTGGAATATATAGTGGGCCATGTTAGAATCTCTTAGAATGAATATAACAACTGAGAGAGCTTCATAAACAATTGTGAAGGACAAAACGGCGCAACAAAGCGCGCGTTTACTTCCAGTACATAGGTATGCACAATGAGCAAGCAGCTACCCAGTAGCCGCAGTGAGGATGAGAGACAATACAGAAGGCGCAATCGTCTTGCATATCTGCATGAATTGACCATCGGCGCCATCATCATTCTCCTCCGTTGGATACACGCAGCACGGGTGGAGGCAGAGCCTGTTGCTATGGTAGTGGAACCCCCGCACGGTGCCGCGGCAGGCGTCGCATACAAGCCTGGCGCCCTCGGAGCTGGGGACTTGGAACCGGAGCTTTACCTTGATGTTCTTCAGCGACGGGTGCACAATCTTGGTCCCTTCGCGCAAGGCGCACTGCTTGTGCAGGTTGAAGTTGCATGCCTGGCACCTGTACCTCTCGCCCTTGCCCTTCTGATGGCAGCCATCGCAGTTGAACTTCTGCTTCTCAGGCCCCTCCAGCATCAGCTTGTGTTTCAAGTGGGCCGGGTGGGAGATGCAGGTGGAGCTGGACGAACCCATGATTTTGCTTCCTAGATCAGCTCAGCTTCGTTCTGCTGATATTAGGCAAATTTATGTTAGTCTCATATTGCCGAGGAAAAGAGAAACTAGCACACAATCATGGTTGAACTAAAAAGGGCACCGGAATCAAAGTATGCAGCACTAACTTTCTAATTTAAGAACTATTGCTTAATCACGAAAAGAAACATATGCATCAGCATATATGAATTAAGTTTGTCTGAGAGGGGCGAGCAGTATCTTCTTTTTGTTATACATTATCGGACTACGTACGGGTCCTGAACATTTTCTTATCAAAGGCTGAGAAAACGGCATAGTTCCATGAAATGCACTAGTGAGGGGCAGAAATAAATAGTTACAAGGGAAAACAGAAGCAGCTGGTACCAAGAAACAAAAATTGCGATCTCTTCTGAAACGATATGAAAAATGCTAGACTTACGGTTAATGGTAGGCATTGTACGGATCCCGGCTCTCTCTCCCTCACAACTAATCCCCCTGCGCGGGAATTTCAGGGCGGGCCTGACTCCCTAACGAAGCTCAAATGATATGGTACTCCAGTCACGAAGAAGATGCTCGAGGTCACTGCGGAAGATCATAGCGTCTCTTCGCTCACAAAGATTCGAGAGAAACGGAATGATCACCGAGCTACTATTAACTTATCTTGAACGAGCAAATTAAGACAGTTCGCCCCATGCATATGGTTTACTACTACTTGGCTATACGAACAGTATATAGTACTCACTCCATGAAATATAAGAGCGTTTACATCACAATTCTTTCTTTACGGAGGGGGTACTAGCTAGGTACTAGTACCGCATAAAAAGTTAAGCAAGATTGCGTATGGACGTACGTACCAAGCTAGCTTTAAATCCGGCCGGCGACGTGGAAGGCGACGATCGATCCTCTTAGTTGTTTGCTCCTCGGCGACCAGCAGCAACCTTTGAGCTAAATTAGAATCCGGCGATGTGGTCCTATGTAGTACTGGAATTGTACGTCGTCGAGGTGAACGCGCTTCTTCTGGGTTGCAACAAGGCGTGCAAGCAACGTTGACTTGGCTACAATCTCCTCGTAGTATTATAGTACTGCACACACCGTTGACATGGCTGCTGACGGGAGTGGTTGACGTTGACGCTGCAATGAGTTAATGCCGCACAAAGTCGCGGCCTCTCCGCGGATGACCGAGCACATACATCCCGCCCGGACACACTAAGAACCACTTTGATCTTGCATCGTTGCTGCCATGTCTAGCCGGTTCTCCATTCTTTGACTTCTTACAAACCCCCTCAAACTTGTAACTTTTTAAGTGATGGTGTACTAGACTAGATGGTATTCACCATGTCATCTTCAGACTAGGTGGGTCGGGCCGAGGATTCCATGACGATTCATTAACAGGCCACTTGATGAAGCTCACGACATGTATAAGGAAGTTTTCATATGACTTGACGCACAAAATGAGGAAACATGTTATCCTAGGCTTCTGGTATGTTATATAAATCGACGCTAGGTTAGTCAATAGATGATGACATTACAACTAAGACTTTTAGACTCATTCCTACGACCTTGCCGTAGATAACCTATACTTTGTACCCCATCCACAATCAATACAATGCACTCAAAATGTAGGGTTTTACCTCTTTCGAGAGAGCCCGAACCTACGTAAACACCGTGTCTCTCTCTCTCTACTTCATGTTACCATCTAGCTGAGACCACCAGCTCGGGGCCCCTTACCCGAGATCTTCCATATTTAGTTTCGACATTGATGGCCCATAGAGGTCCTGCTGGTAGTCGCCGCGGTGCGATGGGAATTCAGATCAACCCAACGCGATCTAATGTGACGGAATCGAGCTTCATCGTCGGCATTGGCTTCTTTGTAGTTGGCTCGACTGGTCACCTCGCCTAGGACGAGGACTACACCCCGTGTTGGATCGTCAAGATCGAACGGGTGCCTTCATCAAAATCAACTCCGATCTCAACCAAAATCACGGAAAAAATAATCATCTATTCAGCTCTAATACTAGTGATATGCGTTGAGTTTTTTCCTAGGAGGGGATGATGCATCACAGTAGAGGTAAGTATTTCCCTCAGTGAGAACCAAGGCTATCGAACCAATAGGAGGATCACGCAATTTCTATGGATGTTTATGGATGGGATGCCTATATACATGATCATTTCTGTGAATAAATATTGCATCACTATGCGCTTTTCTATCAATTTCCCAACAGTAATTGTTTACCCATTGTATGATTTCTTTGAGAGAGAAGTCTCTAGCGAAAACTATGGCCCCCGGGTCTCCTCGTAAATATATTTACAAAAACTCTAAATACCTTGCTGCCAGTATTTACTTTATTTTTATTTTCAATTTATATTTATCAAATTATCTATCTATCACTACTTATCGGTTGCAAGTAAGGAGTACAAGGGGATTGACAATCCTCTTGCCCGCGTTGGGTGCAAGTGTGTGTTCTTTTGTGTGTAGGCGCTGAAGACCAAAACTTATGTGGTCCTCCTATTGGTTCGATAACTTTGGTTCTCACCGAGGGAAATACTTACCTCTACTGTGCTGCATCATCCCTTCCTCTTCAGAGAAACATCCAACAAAGATCACAACTATCAGGAAGGATTTCTGGCGTCATTGCCGAGGAGTATCACCAAATTCCTATCAAGTACCTTCTCACAAATTATCATTCACTTGTTCAAATTTTTATTTTCCGTTATCTTTTGCTTGCTTTGCTTGTTAGTGTGTTTGCTTTGAAGTTGCTATCATGTCTGAGTTTGAAATTATCGGTGTTTCTGCCTCTAGTGCAGAAGCTTTTGATCTCCATCTTCGGGGCACCATGATCATCACTGTCACCGGCACGACACCATGATCTCCATCATCATGATCTCCATCATTGTGTCTTCATGAAGTTGTCTCGCCAAATATTACTTCTACTACTACAGCTAACGTTTAGCAATAAAGTAAAGTAATTACATGGCGTTTATGATTGACACGCAGGTCATACAATAATATAAGACAACTCCTATGGCTCCTGCCGGTTGTCATAGTCATCGACATGCAAGTCGTGAACCCTATTACAAGAACATGATCAATCTCATACATCACAATGCATCACATCACATCCTTTTGGCCATATCACATCACACGGCATATGCTGCAAAAACAAGTTAGACGTCCTCTAATTTGTAGTTGCAAGTTTTTACGTGGTTGCTATAGGTTTCTAGCAAGAACGTTTCTTACCTACGTCAAAACCACAACGTGATATGCCAATTGCTATTTACCCTTCATAAGGACCCTTTTCATCGAATCCAATCCGACTAAGGTGGGAGAGACAGACACCCGCTAGCCACCTTATGCAACTAGTGCATGTCAGGCGGTGGAACCGGTCTCACGTAAGCGTACGTGTAAGGTTGGTCCGGGCCGCTTCATCCCACAATACCGTCGAATCAAGATAAGACTAGTAACGGCAAGCATATTAACAAAATCGACGCCCACAACTACTTTGTGTTCTACTCGTGCATAGATTCTACGCATAGACCTAGCTCATGATGCCACTGTTGTGAGACGTAGTAGTAAATCAAAATTTTCCTACGTTCACCAAGATCTATCTATGGAGAAACCAGCAACGAGAGGGGAGAGATTGCATCTTCATACCTTTGAAGATCGCTAAGCGGAAGCGTTACAAGAACGCGGTTGATGGAGTCGTACTCGCAGCGATTCAGATCGCGGTAGATCCGATCAAGTGCCGAACGGACGGCACCTCCGCGTTCAACACACGTGCAGCCCGGTGACGTCTCCAACACCTTGATCCAGCAAGGAGGAAGGAGAGGTTGGGGAAGGTCTCCAACAGCAGCACGACGGGGTGGTGGTGGTGGAGTAGCAAGGTATTCCGACAGGGCTTCGCCTAAGCGCTGCGGAGGAGGAAGAAGAGAGGTAGGGCTTTGCTGTGAGAGAGAGAGATCAAATCTTATCTCAAAACATCCAAAACCTCAAGTATATATAGGAGGAGGGACGTGGAGGGCTGGCTTGGCCTCTACTCCAAAGAGGAGATGGCCGGCCGAATTAAAGGGAGAGTCCACCTCCCACAAGGGAGGTGGATCTCCTCCTTTTAAATCCTTTTTGCCTTATCTCCTTATCTCCAGCCACATGGGCCTTTAGCAAAAGTCTTGCCCAGCCCAATAAGGGCTGGCACACTTTATCTAACAGCCCATGTGGTCCTTTGGTCGTCACACCCCTCCCGGGGGTCCTCCGGCACCCTCCCGGCACTCCCGGTACACTACCGATGAGCCCGAAAACTTTCCGGTGACCAAAACTGGACTTCCTATATATCAATCTTTACCTCCGGACCATTCCGGAGCTCCTCGTGACGTCCGGGATCTCATCCGGGACTCCGAACAACCTTCGGTAATCACGTATACCATTTCCCTATGACCCTAGCGTCATCGAACCTTAAGTGTGTAGACCCTACGGGTTCGGGAGACACGTAGACATGACCGAGACACTTCTCCGGCCAATAACCAACAGCGGGATCTGGATACCCATGTTGGCTCCCACGTACTCCACGATGATCTCATCGGATGAACCACGATGTCGGGGATTCAATCAATCCCGTATACAATTCCCTTTGTCTATCGGTATGGTACTTGCCCGAGATTCGATCGTCGGTATCCCTATACCTTGTTCAATCTCGTTACTGGCAAGTCTCTTTACTCGTTCCGTAATACATCATCCCGTGGCTAACTCCTTAGTCACATTGAGCTCATTATGATGATGTCTTACCGAGTGGGCCCAGAGATACCTCTCCGTCACACGGAGTGACAAATCCCAGTCTCGATTCGTGCCAACCCAACAGATACTTTCGGAGATACCCGTAGTGCACCTTTATAGCCACCCAGTTACGTTGTGACGTTTGGCACACCCAAAGCATTCCTACGGTATCCGGGAGTTGCACAATCTCATGGTCTAAGGAAACGATACTTGACATTGAAAAGCTTTAGCAAATGAACTACACGATCTTGTGCTATGCTTGGGATTGGGTCTTGTCCATCACATCATTCTCCTAATGATGTGATCCCGTTATCAACGACATCCAATGTCCATGGCCATGAAACCGTGACCATCTATTGATCAACGAGCTAGTCAACTAGAGGCTCACTAGGGACATGTTGTGGTCTATGTATTCACACATGTATTATGGTTTCCGGTTAACACAATTATAGCATGAACAATAGACAATTATCATGAACAAGGAAATACAATAATAACCATTTTATTATTGCCTCTAGGGCATATTTCCAACAGTCTCCCACTTGCACTAGAGTCAATAATCTAGTTCACATCACCATGTGATTAACACTTACATCACCATGTGATCATATCATCATGTGATTAACACCCAATAAGTTCTGGGGTTTGTTCATGTCCTGCTCGTGAAAGAGGTTTTAGTCAACGGGTCTGCGACATTCAGATCCGTGTGTACCTTACAAACTTTCCATGTCATATTTGTAGATACTGCTCCCACGCTCCACTTGGAGCTATTCCAAATGGCTGCTCCACTATACGTAGCCAGATTTCTACTAAGAGTCATCCGGATTGGAGTTAAAGCTTGCATCATCGTAACCCTTTACGATGAACTCTTTATCACATCCATAATCGAGAAATATTTCCTTAGTTCTCAAGTTACTAAGGCTAACTTTGACCGCTGTCCAGTGATCCACTCTTGGATTACTCTTGTACCCCTTGACAGACTCATGGCAAGGCACACACAGGTGCGGTACACAGCATGGCATACTATATAGAGCCTATGGCTAAAGCATAGGAGATGACACTCATCTCTTCTTTATCTTCTGCCGTGGTCGGGTATTGAGTCTTTACTCAATTTCACACCTTACAATACAGTCAAGAACTCCTTCTTTGACCCAACTATTTTGAACTCCTTCAAAAACTTGTCAAGGTATGTCTTCGTCGAAAAAACTTATCAAGCGAATAGATCTATCCCTATAGATCTTGATGCTCAATAAAATAGTAGCTTTATCTGGGTCTTCCTTTGAAAAAAAAACTTTTCAAACAACCCTTCATGCTCTTCCAGAAATTCTACATCATTTCCGATCAATAATATGTCAACTACATATTCTTATAAGAAATTCCATAGTGCTCCCACTCACTTTCTTGCAAATACAAGTTTCTCATAAACTTTGTATAAACTTAAACACTTTGATCACCTCATCAAAGCATATATTCCAACTCCGAGATGCTTGCTCCAGTCCATAGAAGGATCGCTGGAGTTTGCATATTATTAGCATCCTTAGGATTGACAAAACCTTCTGGTTGTATCACATACAACTCTTCCTCACAGAAACCATTATGGAAACCTTGTTTTGTCATCCATCTGCCAGATTTCATAATCGAAAAATGCAGCAACTGCTAACAAAATTTTAATAGACTTTTAGCATCGCTACAGATGAGACAATCTCATTGCAGTCAAACTCCTTGAACTTGGCGGAAACTTCTTTGCGACAAGTCGAGCTTTATAAACGGTGACATTTCACCATTAGCGTCTATGTTTATCTCAAAAGTCCATTTGTACTCAATGACCCGCCATTCAACAGGCAAGTCTACCAAAGTCCATACTTGGTTTTCATACATGGATCCTTTCTCGGATTTCATGGCTCCTAGCCATTTGTTGGAATCTGGGCCCACCATCGCTTCTCCATAGTTCGTAGGTTCATTGTTGTCCAACAACATGATTTCCAAGACAGGGTTGTCGTACTACTCAGGAGCAGTACGCGTCCTTGTCGACCTACGAGGTTCGATAGTGACTTGATCCGAAGCTTCATGATCATCATCATTAACTTCCTTTTCAACTGAGTAGGCTCTACAGAAACATCTTTCTATGTTGCGCTATTCTCTGGTTGAAACAAAGGTTCAACAACCTTATCAAGTTCTATCTTCCTCCCACTCAATTCTTTCGAGAGAAACTCTTTCTCAAGAAAGGACCCGTTCTTAGCAACAAACACCTTTTGCGCTTGGATCTGAGATAGAAGGTATACCCAATGTCTCATTAGGGTATTCTATGAAGATGCATTTGTCTGCTTTGAGTTCGAGCTCGCTAGGTGAAAAACCCATTTTCACATAAGCGTCGCAGCCCCAAACATTAAGAAATGACAGCTTAGGCTTCTGTCAAACCATAATTCTCACGGTGTCATCTCAACAGACTTAGATGGTTCCCTATTAAAGTGGATGGATTTGTCTTTAATGCATAACCCCATAACGATAGTGGCAAAACGATAAGAGTCATCATAGTACTCACTATATCCAATAGAGCACAACTACGACGTTCGAACACACCATCACACTATGGTGTTCCAGGAGGCGTGAGCTGTGAAACAATTTCCACATTGTCTAAAATTGCATACCAAACTCGTAACTTAGATATTCACCTCCATGATCATATCATAGACATTTATCTTCTTGTCACGATGATCTTTAACTTCACTCTGAAACTCCTTGAACCTTTCAAACATTTCAGATTCGTGTTTCATTAAGTAAATATCCCCATATTTACTCAAATCATCAGTGAAGGTAAAGAAAAACAACGATATCCACTGTGTGTTTCAACACTCATTGGACCACATACATCAACATGTATTATTTCCAATAAGCCACTTGCCCGCTCCATCATATTGGATGACGGGGTCTCAGTCATCTTGCCCAAGAGGCATGGCTCGCATGTCTCAACCGATTCGAAATCGAGTGAGTCAAAAATCCATCATCATGGAGTTTCTTCATGCAATTTATACCAATATGACATTTAGCGGCAGTGCCACAAGTATGTGGTACTGTCATTATTACCTTTATATATTTTTGGTACCAACGTTATGAACATGTGTACTACTACGATCATGATTCGATAAACCATTCCGAGTGGGTGCATGACCATTGAAGGCATTATCCATGTAAATAGAATAACCATTATTCTCTAACTTATATGAATAACCGTATTGCACTAATCATGATCTAATCACGTTCATGCTCAACGCAAACACCAAATAACATTTATTTAGGTTTATGACAAATCCCGAAGGTAGAGAGAGCGTGCGATGGTGATCACATCAATCTTGGAAACACTTCCAACACACATCGTCACCTTTCACCTAGCTAGTCTCCGTTTATTCCGTAGCTTTTATTTCGAGTTGCTAGCACTTAGCAACCGAACCGGTATCCAATACCCAGGTGCTACTAGGAGTACCAGCAAGGTACGCATCACTAACACGTATATCAAATATACCTCCATTGACATTACCAGCCTTCTTATCTACCAAGCATCTAGGGTTTTTCCGCTTCAGCGAACATTCTCCTCATAACAGAAGCACTTAGTCTCGGGTTCGGGCTCAACCTTGGGTTTCTTCACTAGAGCAACAACTGGCTTGCCATTCCTGAAGTTTTCCCTTCTTGCCCTTGCCCCTTTTGAAACTAGTGGTTTAACTTAACCATCAACACTTGATGCTCCTTCTTGATTTCTACCTTCGTGGTGTCAAACATCACGAACAACTCAGGGATCATCTTATCCATCCCTGGCATGTTATAGTTCATCACGAAGCTCTAGTAGCTTGGTGGCAGTGACTTGGAGAACTGCATTAATCACTATCTCATCTGGAAGATTAACTCCCACTTGATTCAAGTGATTGTAGCACCCAGACAATCTGAGCACACGCTCACCGATTAAGCTATTCTCCTTTATCTTGCAGACAAAGAATCTTGTTGGAGGTCTCATACCTCTCAACATAGGCACGAGCCTGAGATCACAATCTCAGCTCCTAGAACATCTCATATGTTCCGTGACGTTCAAAACGTTTTGGAGCCTCAATTCTAAGCCGCAATGCATGACGCATTGAATTATCACGTAGTCACCAAAAAGTGCCTGTCATATGTTCACAACATCTACAGACAACACTTGAGGGAGTGGTGCAGTTAGCGGTACATCAAAAACATAAGCTTTCTGTGCAGCAATGAGGACAATCCTCAGATCACGGACCCAGTCCGCATTATTGCTACCATCAACTTTCAACTTACTTTTCTCTAGGATTGTATCAATAAAACTGTGGAGCTACAGCGCGAGCTATCTACGACATAATTTGCAAGGACATTTTTTAGACTAAGTTCATGATAATTAAGTTCACTTAATCAAATTATTAATGAACTCCCACTTAGATAGACATCTCTCTAGTCTTCCAAGTGATACATGATCCATGTCAACTAGCCCGTGTCCGATCATCACGTGAGACGGACTAGTCATCCATGGTGAACATCTCTATGTTGATCGTATCTTCTATACGACTCATGTTCGACCTTTCGGTCTTCCGTGTTCCGAGGCCATGTCTGTACATGCTAGGCTCGTCAAGTCAACCTAAGTGTTTCGCATGTGTAAATCTGGCTTACACCCGTTGTATGCGAACGTTAGAACCTATCACACCCGATCATCACGTGGTGCTTCGGAACGACGATCCTTAGCAACGGTGCACAGTTAGGGTGAACACCTTTCTTGAAATTTTATTGAGAGATCATCTTATTTACTACCGTCGTTCTATGCAAATAAGATGTAAACATGATAAACATCACATGCAATCAATATAGTGACATGATATGGCCAATATCATCTTGCTCCTTTGATCTCCATCTTCGGGGCACCATGATCATCACTGTCACCGGCACGACACCATGATCTCCATCATCATGATCTCCATCATTGTGTCTTCATGAAGTTGTCTCGCCAAATATTACTTCTACTACTACAGCTAATGTTTAGCAATAAAGTAAAGTAATTACATGGCGTTTATGATTGACACGCAGGTCATACAATAATATAAGACAACTCCTATGGCTCCTGCCGGTTGTCATAGTCATCGACATGCAAGTCGTGAACCCTATTACAAGAACATGATCAATCTCATACATCACAATGCATCACATCACATCCTTTTGGCCATATCACATCACACGGCATATGCTGCAAAAACAAGTTAGACGTCCTCTAATTTGTAGTTGCAAGTTTTTACGTGGTTGCTATAGGTTTCTAGCAAGAACGTTTCTTACCTACGTCAAAACCACAACGTGATATGCCAATTGCTATTTACCCTTCATAAGGACCCTTTTCATCGAATCCAATCCGACTAAGGTGGGAGAGACAGACACCCGCTAGCCACCTTATGCAACTAGTGCATGTCAGGCGGTGGAACCGGTCTTACGTAAGCGTACGTGTAAGGTTGGTCCGGGCCGCTTCATCCCACAATACCGTCGAATCAAGATAAGACTAGTAACGGCAAGCATATTAACAAAATCGACGCCCACAACTACTTTGTGTTCTACTCGTGCATAGATTCTACGCATAGACCTAGCTCATGATGCCACTGTTGTGAGACGTAGTAGTAAATCAAAATTTTCCTACGTTCACCAAGATCTATCTATGGAGAAACCAGCAACGAGAGGGGAGAGATTGCATCTTCATACCTTTGAAGATCGCTAAGCGGAAGCGTTACAAGAACGCGGTTGATGGAGTCGTACTCGCAGCGATTCAGATCGCGGTAGATCCGATCAAGTGCCGAACGGACGGCACCTCCGCGTTCAACACACGTGCAGCCCGGTGACGTCTCCAACACCTTGATCCAGCAAGGAGGAAGGAGAGGTTGGGGAAGGTCTCCAACAGCAGCACGACGGGGTGGTGGTGGTGGAGTAGCAAGGTATTCCGACAGGGCTTCGCCTAAGCGCTGCGGAGGAGGAAGAAGAGAGGTAGGGCTTTACCGTGAGAGAGAGAGATCAAATCTTATCTCAAAACATCCAAAACCTCAAGTATATATAGGAGGAGGGACGTGGAGGGCTGGCTTGGCCTCTACTCCAAAGAGGAGATGGCCGGCCGAATTAAAGGGAGAGTCCACCTCCCACAAGGGAGGTGGATCTCCTCCTTTTAAATCCTTTTTGCCTTATCTCCTTATCTCCAGCCACATGGGCCTTTAGCAAAAGTCTTGCCCAGCCCAATAAGGGCTGGCACACTTTATCTAACAGCCCATGTGGTCCTTTGGTCGTCACACCCCTCCCGGGGGTCCTCCGGCACCCTCCCGGCACTCCCGGTACACTACCGATGAGCCCGAAAACTTTCCGGTGACCAAAACTGGACTTCCTATATATCAATCTTTACCTCCGGACCATTCCGGAGCTCCTCGTGACGTCCGGGATCTCATCCGGGACTCCGAACAACCTTTGGTAATCACGTATACCATTTCCCTATGACCCTAGCGTCATCGAACCTTAAGTGTGTAGACCCTACGGGTTCGGGAGACACGTAGACATGACCGAGACACTTCTCCGGCCAATAACCAACAGCGGGATCTGGATACCCATGTTGGCTCCCACGTACTCCACGATGATCTCATCGGATGAACCACGATGTCGGGGATTCAATCAATCCCGTATACAATTCCCTTTGTCTATCGGTATGGTACTTGCCCGAGATTCGATCGTCGGTATCCCTATACCTTGTTCAATCTCGTTACTGGCAAGTCTCTTTACTCGTTCCGTAATACATCATCCCGTGGCTAACTCCTTAGTCACATTGAGCTCATTATGATGATGTCTTACCGAGTGGGCCCAGAGATACCTCTCCGTCACACGGAGTGACAAATCCCAGTCTCGATTCGTGCCAACCCAACAGATACTTTCGGAGATACCCGTAGTGCACCTTTATAGCCACCCAGTTACGTTGTGACGTTTGGCACACCCAAAGCATTCCTACGGTATCCGGGAGTTGCACAATCTCATGGTCTAAGGAAACGATACTTGACATTGAAAAGCTTTAGCAAATGAACTACACGATCTTGTGCTATGCTTGGGATTGGGTCTTGTCCATCACATCATTCTCCTAATGATGTGATCCCATTATCAACGACATCCAATGTCCATGGCCATGAAACCGTGACCATCTATTGATCAACGAGCTAGTCAACTAGAGGCTCACTAGGGACATGTTGTGGTCTATGTATTCACACATGTATTATGGTTTCCGGTTAACACAATTATAGCATGAACAATAGACAATTATCATGAACAAGGAAATACAATAATAACCATTTTATTATTGCCTCTAGGGCATATTTCCAACAGTCTCCCACTTGCACTAGAGTCAATCATCTAGTTCACATCACCATGTGATTAACACTTACATCACCATGTGATCATATCATCATGTGATTAACACCCAATAAGTTCTGGGGTTTGTTCATGTCCTGCTCGTGAAAGAGGTTTTAGTCAACGGGTCTGCGACATTCAGATCCGTGTGTACCTTACAAACTTTCCATGTCATATTTGTAGATACTGCTCCCACGCTCCACTTGGAGCTATTCCAAATGGCTGCTCCACTATACGTAGCCAGATTTCTACTAAGAGTCATCCGGATTGGAGTTAAAGCTTGCATCATCGTAACCCTTTACGATGAACTCTTTATCACATCCATAATCGAGAAATATTTCCTTAGTTCTCAAGTTACTAAGGCTAACTTTGAGCGCTGTCCAGTGATCCACTCTTGGATTACTCTTGTACCCCTTGACAGACTCATGGCAAGGCACACACAGGTGCGGTACACAGCATGGCATACTATATAGAGCCTATGGCTAAAGCATAGGAGATGACACTCATCTCTTCTTTATCTTCTGCCGTGGTCGGGTATTGAGTCTTTACTCAATTTCACACCTTACAATACAGTCAAGAACTCCTTCTTTGACCCAACTATTTTGAACTCCTTCAAAAACTTGTCAAGGTATGTCTTCGTCGAAAAAACTTATCAAGCGAATAGATCTATCCCTATAGATCTTGATGCTCAATAAAATAGTAGCTTTATCTGGGTCTTCCTTTGGAAAAAAAACTTTTCAAACAACCCTTCATGCTCTTCCAGAAATTCTACATCATTTCCGATCAATAATATGTCAACTACATATTCTTATAAGAAATTCCATAGTGCTCCCACTCACTTTCTTGCAAATACAAGTTTCTCATAAACTTTGTATAAACTTAAACACTTTGATCACCTCATCAAAGCATATATTCCAACTCCGAGATGCTTGCTCCAGTCCATAGAAGGATCGCTGGAGTTTGCATATTATTAGCATCCTTAGGATTGACAAAACCTTCTGGTTGTATCACATACAACTCTTCCTCACAGAAACCATTACGGAAACCTTGTTTTGTCATCCATCTGCCAGATTTCATAATCAAAAAATGCAGCAACTGCTAACAAAATTTTAATAGACTTTTAGCATCGCTACAGATGAGACAATCTCATTGCAGTCAAACTCCTTGAACTTGGCGGAAACTTCTTTGCGACAAGTCGAGCTTTATAAATGGTGACATTTCACCATTAGTGTCTATGTTTATCTCAAAAGTCCATTTGTACTCAATGACCCGCCATTCAACAGGCAAGTCTACCAAAGTCCATACTTGGTTTTCATACATGGATCCTTTCTCGGATTTCATGGCTCCTAGCCATTTGTTGGAATCTGGGCCCACCATCGCTTCTCCATAGTTCGTAGGTTCATTGTTGTCCAACAACATGATTTCCAAGACAGGGTTGTCGTACTACTCAGGAGCAGTACGCGTCCTTGTCGACCTACGAGGTTCGATAGTGACTTGATCCGAAGCTTCATGATCATCATCATTAACTTCCTTTTCAACTGAGTAGGCTCTACAGAAACATCTTTCTGTGTTGCGCTATTCTCTGGTTGAAACAAAGGTTCAACAACCTTATCAAGTTCTATCTTCCTCCCACTCAATTCTTTCGAGAGAAACTCTTTCTCAAGAAAGGACCCGTTCTTAGCAACAAACACCTTTTGCGCTTGGATCTGAGATAGAAGGTATACCCAATGTCTCATTAGGGTATTCTATGAAGATGCATTTGTCTGCTTTGAGTTCGAGCTCGCTAGGTGAAAAACCCATTTTCACATAAGCGTCGCAGCCCCAAACATTAAGAAATGACAGCTTAGGCTTCTGTCAAACCATAATTCTCACGGTGTCATCTCAACAGACTTAGATGGTTCCCTATTAAAGTGAATGGATTTGTCTTTAATGCATAACCCCATAACGATAGTGGCAAAACGATAAGAGTCATCATAGTACTCACTATATCCAATAGAGCACGACTACGACGTTCGAACACACCATCACACTATGGTGTTCCAGGAGGCGTGAGCTGTGAAACAATTTCCACATTGTCTAAAATTGCATACCAAACTCGTAACTTAGATATTCACCTCCATGATCATATCATAGACATTTATCTTCTTGTCACGATGATCTTTAACTTCACTCTGAAACTCCTTGAACCTTTCAAACATTTCAGATTCGTGTTTCATTAAGTAAATATCCCCATATTTACTCAAATCATCAGTGAAGGTAAAGAAAAACAACGATATCCACTGTGTGTTTCAACACTCATTGGACCACATACATCAACATGTATTATTTCCAATAAGCCACTTGCCCGCTCCATCATATTGGATGATGGGGTCTCAGTCATCTTGCCCAAGAGGCATGGCTCGCATGTCTCAACCGATTCGAAATCGAGTGAGTCAAAAATCCATCATCATGGAGTTTCTTCATGCAATTTATACCAATATGACATTTAGCGGCAGTGCCACAAGTATGTGGTACTGTCATTATTACCTTTATATATTTTTGGTACCAACGTTATGAACATGTGTACTACTACGATCATGATTCGATAAACCATTCCGAGTGGGTGCATGACCATTGAAGGCATTATCCATGTAAATAGAATAACCATTATTCTCTAACTTATATGAATAACCGTATTGCACTAATCATGATCTAATCACGTTCATGCTCAACGCAAACACCAAATAACATTTATTTAGGTTTATGACAAATCCCGAAGGTAGAGAGAGCGTGCGATGGTGATCACATCAATCTTGGAAACACTTCCAACACACATCGTCACCTTTCACCTAGCTAGTCTCCGTTTATTCCGTAGCTTTTATTTCGAGTTGCTAGCACTTAGCAACCGAACCGGTATCCAATACCCAGGTGCTACTAGGAGTACCAGCAAGGTACGCATCACTAACACGTATATCAAATATACCTCCATTGACATTACCAGCCTTCTTATCTACCAAGCATCTAGGGTTTTTCCGCTTCAGCGAACATTCTCCTCATAACAGAAGCACTTAGTCTCGGGTTCGGGCTCAACCTTGGGTTTCTTCACTAGAGCAACAACTGGCTTGCCATTCCTGAAGTTTTCCCTTCTTGCCCTTGCCCCTTTTGAAACTAGTGGGTTAACTTAACCATCAACAGTTGATGCTCCTTCTTGATTTCTACCTTCGTGGTGTCAAACATCACGAACAACTCAGGGATCATCTTATCCATCCCTGGCATGTTATAGTTCATCACGAAGCTCTAGTAGCTTGGTGGCAGTGACTTGGAGAACTGCATTAATCACTATCTCATCTGGAAGATTAACTCCCACTTGATTCAAGTGATTGTAGCACCCAGACAATCTGAGCACACGCTCACCGATTAAGCTATTCTCCTTTATCTTGCAGACAAAGAATCTTGTTGGAGGTCTCATACCTCTCAACATAGGCACGAGCCTGAGATCACAATCTCAGCTCCTAGAACATCTCATATGTTCCGTGACGTTCAAAACGTTTTGGAGCCTCAATTCTAAGCCGCAATGCATGACGCATTGAACTATCACGTAGTCACCAAAAAGTGCCTGTCATATGTTCACAACATCTACAGACAACACTTGAGGGAGTGGTGCAGTTAGCGGTACATCAAAAACATAAGCTTTCTGTGCAGCAATGAGGACAATCCTCAGATCACGGACCCAGTCCGCATTATTGCTACCATAAACTTTCAACTTACTTTTCTCTAGGATTGTATCAATAAAACTGTGGAGCTACAGCGCGAGCTATCTACGACATAATTTGCAAGGACATTTTTTAGACTAAGTTCATGATAATTAAGTTCACTTAATCAAATTATTAATGAACTCCCACTTAGATAGACATCTCTCTAGTCTTCCAAGTGATACATGATCCATGTCAACTAGCCCGTGTCCGATCATCACGTGAGACGGACTAGTCATCCATGGTGAACATCTCTATGTTGATCGTATCTTCTATACGACTCATGTTCGACCTTTCGGTCTTCCGTGTTCCGAGGCCATGTCTGTACATGCTAGGCTCGTCAAGTCAACCTAAGTGTTTCGCATGTGTAAATCTGGCTTACACCCGTTGTATGCGAACGTTAGAACCTATCACACCCGATCATCACGTGGTGCTTCGGAACGACGATCCTTAGCAACGGTGCACAGTTAGGGTGAACACCTTTCTTGAAATTTTATTGAGAGATCATCTTATTTACTACCGTCGTTCTATGCAAATAAGATGTAAACATGATAAACATCACATGCAATCAATATAGTGACATGATATGGCCAATATCATCTTGCTCCTTTGATCTCCATCTTCGGGGCACCATGATCATCACTGTCACCGGCACGACACCATGATCTCCATCATCATGATCTCCATCATTGTGTCTTCATGAAGTTGTCTCGCCAAATATTACTTCTACTACTACAGCTAATGTTTAGCAATAAAGTAAAGTAATTACATGGCGTTTATGATTGACACGCAGGTCATACAATAATATAAGACAACTCCTATGGCTCCTGCCGGTTGTCATAGTCATCGACATGCAAGTCGTGAACCCTATTACAAGAACATGATCAATCTCATACATCACAATGCATCACATCACATCCTTTTGGCCATATCACATCACACGGCATATGCTGCAAAAACAAGTTAGACGTCCTCTAATTTGT
The DNA here is from genome assembly GCA_022496015.1 of Hordeum marinum. Lineage (NCBI taxonomy): Eukaryota > Viridiplantae > Streptophyta > Magnoliopsida > Poales > Poaceae > Hordeum > Hordeum marinum. Next base: position 524,734,263 of record CM039678.1, read on the forward strand.
AGTTGCAAGTTTTTACGTGGTTGCTATAGGTTTCTAGCAAGAACGTTTCTTACCTACGTCAAAACCACAACGTGATATGCCAATTGCTATTTACCCTTCATAAGGACCCTTTTCATCGAATCCAATCCGACTAAGGTGGGAGAGACAGACACCCGCTAGCCACCTTATGCAACTAGTGCATGTCAGGCGGTGGAACCGGTCTCACGTAAGCGTACGTGTAAGGTTGGTCCGGGCCGCTTCATCCCACAATACCGTCGAATCAAGATAAGACTAGTAACGGCAAGCATATTAACAAAATCGACGCCCACAACTACTTTGTGTTCTACTCGTGCATAGATTCTACGCATAGACCTAGCTCATGATGCCACTGTTGTGAGACGTAGTAGTAAATCAAAATTTTCCTACGTTCACCAAGATCTATCTATGGAGAAACCAGCAACGAGAGGGGAGAGATTGCATCTTCATACCTTTGAAGATCGCTAAGCGGAAGCGTTACAAGAACGCGGTTGATGGAGTCGTACTCGCAGCGATTCAGATCGCGGTAGATCCGATCAAGTGCCGAACAGACGGCACCTCCGCGTTCAACACACGTGCAGCCCGGTGACGTCTCCAACACCTTGATCCAGCAAGGAGGAAGGAGAGGTTGGGGAAGGTCTCCAACAGCAGCACGACGGGGTGGTGGTGGTGGAGTAGCAAGGTATTCCGACAGGGCTTCGCCTAAGCGCTGCGGAGGAGGAAGAAGAGAGGTAGGGCTTTGCCGTGAGAGAGAGAGATCAAATCTTATCTCAAAACATCCAAAACCTCAAGTATATATAGGAGGAGGGACGTGGAGGGCTGGCTTGGCCTCTACTCCAAAGAGGAGATGGCCGGCCGAATTAAAGGGAGAGTCCACCTCCCACAAGGGAGGTGGATCTCCTCCTTTTAAATCCTTTTTGCCTTATCTCCTTATCTCCAGCCACATGGGCCTTTAGCAAAAGTCTTGCCCAGCCCAATAAGGGCTGGCACACTTTATCTAACAGCCCATGTGGTCCTTTGGTCGTCACACCCCTCCCGGGGGTCCTCCGGCACCCTCCCGGCACTCCCGGTACACTACCGATGAGCCCGAAAACTTTCCGGTGACCAAAACTGGACTTCCTATATATCAATCTTTACCTCCGGACCATTCCGGAGCTCCTCGTGACGTCCGGGATCTCATCCGGGACTCCGAAAAACCTTCGGTAATCACGTATACCATTTCCCTATAACCCTAGCGTCATCGAACCTTAAGTGTGTAGACCCTACGGGTTCGGGAGACACGTAGACATGACCGAGACACTTCTCCGGCCAATAACCAACAGCGGGATCTGGATACCCATGTTGGCTCCCACGTACTCCACGATGATCTCATCGGATGAACCACGATGTCGGGGATTCAATCAATCCCGTATACAATTCCCTTTGTCTATCGGTATGGTACTTGCCCGAGATTCGATCGTCGGTATCCCTATACCTTGTTCAATCTCGTTACTGGCAAGTCTCTTTACTCGTTCCGTAATACATCATCCCGTGGCTAACTCCTTAGTCACATTGAGCGCATTATGATGATGTCTTACCGAGTGGGCCCAGAGATACCTCTCCGTCACACGGAGTGACAAATCCCAGTCTCGATTCGTGCCAACCCAACAGATACTTTCGGAGATACCCGTAGTGCACCTTTATAGCCACCCAGTTACGTTGTGATGTTTGGCACACCCAAAGCATTCCTACGGTATCCGGGAGTTGCACAATCTCATGGTCTAAGGAAACGATACTTGACATTGAAAAGCTTTAGCAAATGAACTACACGATCTTGTGCTATGCTTGGGATTGGGTCTTGTCCATCACATCATTCTCCTAATGATGTGATCCCGTTATCAACGACATCCAATGTCCATGGCCATGAAACCGTGACCATCTATTGATCAACGAGCTAGTCAACTAGAGGCTCACTAGGGACATGTTGTGGTCTATGTATTCACACATGTATTATGGTTTCCGGTTAACACAATTATAGCATGAACAATAGACAATTATCATGAACAAGGAAATACAATAATAACCATTTTATTATTGCCTCTAGGGCATATTTCCAACAATGAAATAGTGGTACAAAAATCATTTTAGTAAGATTGGGACATGTGAAACTTATGTATACATCAACTGCTACCTAAGCATATTAGAATTTAGCAAGCATAGATCAACTACTACCTAAATAGTTTCAACATGCATGTTTGAAATCATCAAAAATTATGTCAACATTTTAGCAAGTTTTGAATTCTTAGATAATCAACTACCAAGCCACACGATGTACCTAAATCAACAAGTCCTACCAGGCCACACAATGTGCCTAAATCATCTACTCCTATCAAGCCACCAATTCTTAGCAAATCATCTACCTAAATAAACTACTCCTAATCAACTACATCCATCTATCCATCTATCGATTCAAGATAGCTCACTAGAGCGAACTCGGGCATGGCCGCATCCGGCGATGTCGGGCAGAGGAGGTGTCGGGCGGATCGGGCTGAGGCGGCGGCGGACGGAGGAGGCGTCGGTCGGCGACGGCGGCTGGCGGAGTCGAGTGGATCAGGCTGAGGCAGCGGGAGGAGGGGGGAGTCACACGGATCATGTTGAGGCGGCGTCTAACGGAGACAGCGGCGGGCGAAAGCGGCAGCAAGCGGAGTGGAAGAGTGAGGAGGTGGGGGATCAAGCGGAGGAGTGGGGAGTGAGGAGGTGGTGGAACCCTACCCACTAATAATAAAGAAATACTAAAAAATAAAGATAAGCTAATAAAGATAAAAATATTAATAATACTAAACAAAAAATACTAACAATACTAAAGATAAAAATACTACTACTAATAATAATAACAATAATTCAAAAGATAAAAGTATTAACAATAATAAAGACAAAACTATTAATAATAACAAAGAAATACTAATAATTATAATAAAGATAAAAATAATAAAAATAATAAAGATAAAAATACTAAATAATACTATAAAAATACTAATAAAAATAAAAAACAATAATAAAGACAAAAATACTACTAATAATACAGAAATACTAACAATTATAATAAAGATAAAATCTAATAATAATACTAAAGATAAAAATGTAATAATACTAATGTTCAAAATACTAAAGATAATAAAGACAAAAATATGGGGTGGCCAAAATGGTGTAAATCTATAGGAAATATTGCCGGCTATAGGAAGTATTGCCGGCGCGGTGTAAATCCGATACGCTAACAGCAAGTTAAGCCTGGATACAATGTTGGGATCCACATATAAGTGGTGTTTCTAAAAATTGAATGCCTACACTAAGTCAGTAGCTATGGCGTGCAAAAATGGGCAACACCAGCACTATGTGAAAAATATAGTGTTGGCCTCGGTTGGAAACGGCGCACGACCAGCATAAGTTATCCTTGCCGTTTTTCCACTAGTGAACATCTGCCTTGTTGCAACATGGGTCATGTGGCTGTTTGTGGGATGTGCGACACACAGATGATAGGTCTGTAACACGAACTGTGTTGCGCTCGGCCACTTTGCAACATGAGAAATGTTGCAAAACATGAGTGCGGTGTCGAGGGGGTTCTGCGTCGCACAATCATGTGTTGATCATGTTGGAAATATGCCCTAGAGGCAATAATAAAATGGTTATTATTGTATTTCATTATTCATGATAATTGTCTATTGTTGATACTATAATTGTATTAACCAAAAACCGTAATACATGTGTGAATACATAGACTATAACATGTCCCTAGTGAGCCTCTAGTTGGTTAGCTCGTTGATCAATAGATGGTCATGGTTTCATGACCATGGACATTGGATGTCGTTGATAACGAGATCACATCATTAGGAGAATGATGTGATGGACAAGACCCAATCCTAAGAATAGCACAAGATCGTGTAGTTCGTTTGTTAAAGCTTTTCCAAAGTCAAGTATCATTTCCTTAGACCATGAGATTATGCAAATTCCGGATGCCGTAGGAATACTTTGGGTGTGCCAAACGTCACAACGTAACTGGGTGGCTATAAAGGTATCTCCGAAAGTGTCTGTTGGGTTGACACGAATCGAGACTGGGATTTGTCACTCCGTGTGACGGAGAGGTATCTCTGGGCCCACTCGGTAAGACATCATCATAATGAGCTCAATGTGACTAAGGAGTTAGCCACGGAATGATGTGTTACGGAACGAGTAAAGAGACTTGTCGGTAACGAGATTGAGCAAGGTATAGGGATATCGACGATCGAATCTCGGGCAAGTATCATACCGGTAGACAAAGGAAATTGTATACGGGATTGATTGAATCCCCGACATCATGGTTCATCCGATGAGATCATCGTGGAGCATGTGGGAGCCAACATGGGTATCCAGATCTCGCTATTGGTTATTGACTGGAGAGGTGTCTTGGTCATGTCTACGTGTCTCCCGAACCCGTAGGGTCTACACACTTAAGGTTCGATGACGCTAGGGTTATAGGGAAATAGTGTACGTGGTTATTGAAGGTTGTTTATAGTCCCGGATGAGATCCCGGACATCATGAGGAGTTCCGGAATGGTCCGGAGGTAAAGATTGATATATAGGAAGTGAGGTTTTGGTCACTGGAAGAGTTTCGGACATCACCGGTAGCGTACCGGGACCACCGGAAGGATTTCGGGGGTCCACCAAGTGGGGCCACTGGCACCAGAGGGCTGCGTGGGCCGAGAGTGGGAGGTTACCAGCCCCAAAGTGGGCTGGTGCGCCGTCCACCCTAGCCCAAGGCGCAGCAAGGGAGGAGAGGGGGTAAACCCTAGGTCTATATGGGCCTTAGAGCCACCTAGGGCGCCGCCCTCCCCTCTCCCTCTCTTGGCCACCGGCCAAAGGCCATCTAGGGCTGCCTCCACCCCTAGGGTGGGAACCCTAGGGGTGCGCACCCTCCTCCTCCTCCTCCTATATATAGTGGGGGTTTTGGGGCTGCCAGACACACTAGTTTTTCCTCCCTCTCGGCGCAGCCCTACCCTTCCTCTTCCTCGTTCTCCGTAGTGCTTGGCGAAGCCCTACCGGAGACCACGCAGCTCCACCGTCACCACGCCGTCGTGCTGCCAGAGCTCTCCCTCAATCTGTCCTTCCTCCTTGCTGGATCAAGGCGTAGGATACGTCAGCGGGCTACACGTGTGTTGAACGCGGAGGCGCCGTTGTTCGGCGCTAAGATCGGATTCCACCGCGATTTGAATCGCTGCGAGTACGACTCCACCAACCGTGTTCTTGTAACACTTCTGCTTAGCGATCTTCAAAGGTATGAAGATGCAATCTCTCCTTACTCTTTACTGGTTTCTGCATAGATAGATCTTGGTGGTCGTAGAATTTTTTTGATTTACTACTACGTCTCCCAACGGTGGCATCATGAGCTAGGTCTATGCGTAGAATCTATGCACGAGTAGAACACAAGTTGTTGTGGGCGTCGATCTTGTTAATTTTCTTGCCGTTACTAGTCTTATCTTGATTCGGCGATATTGTGGGATGAAGCGGCCCGGACCGACTTTACACGTACACTTACGTGAGACTGGTTACACCGCCTGACATGCACTTGTTGCATAAGGTGGCTAGCAGGTGTCTGTCTCTCCCACCTTAGTCGGATCGGATTCGATGAAAAGGGTCCTTATGAAGGGTAAATAGCAATTGGCATATCACGTTGTGGTTTTGGCGTAGGTAAGATACGTTCTTGCTAGAAACCTATAGCAGCCACGTAAAAACTTGCAACTACAAATTAGAGGACGTCTAACTTGTTTTTGCAGCATATGTCTTGTGATGTGATATGGCCAAAAGATGTGATGTGATGCATTGTGATGTATGAGATTGATTATGTTCTTGTAATAGGATTCACGACTTGTATGTCGATGAGTATGACAACTGGTTGGAGCCATAGGAGTTGTCTTATTTTATTGTATGACATGCGTGTCAATCATAAACGCCATGTAATTACTTTACTTTATTGCTAATTGTTAGTCATAGTAGTAGAAGTAATAGTTGGCGAGAGAAATTCATGAAGACACGATGATGGAGATCATGGTGTCATCTCGGTGACAGTGATGATCATGGTGCCCCGAAGAGGGAGATCAAAGGAGCAAGATGATATTGGCCATATCATGTCACTATATTGATTGCATGTGATGTTTATCATGTTTACTTCTTATTTTCTTAGAACTACGGTAGTAAATAAGATGATATCTCAATAAATTTTTAAGAAATGTGTTCACCCTAACTGTGCACCGTTGCTAAGGATCGTTGTTCCGAAGCACCACGTGATTATCGGGCGTGATAGGCTCCAACGGTCACATACCACGGGTGTAAGCTAGATTTACACACGTGATACACTTAGGTTGACTTGACAAGCCTAGCATGTACAAACATGGCCTCGCAACACGTAAGACCGAAAGGTCGAACATGAGTCGTATAGTAGATGCGATCAACATGGAGATGTTCACCATGGATGACTAGTCCGTCTCACGTGATGATCGGACACTAGCTAGTTGACGTGGATCATGTGTGACTTGGATGACTAGAGAGATGTCTATCTAAGTGGGAGTTCATTTAATAATTTGATTATGTGAACTTAATTATCATGAACTTAGTCTAAAATTGTCTTTACAATCTATATTGTAGATCCAATGGCCAACACTAATGTCACCCTCAACTTCAACGCGTTCCTAGAGAAAACCAAGCTGAAAGATGATGGAAGCAACTATGCGGACTGGGTCCGTAGCTTGAGGATTATCCTCATAGCTTCCAAGAGATTGTATGTCCTTGATGCACCGCTAGGTGACCCACCCATTTTCCTAGCGGACCAACATGTTACGAACGCTTGGCAGTCACACTGTGATGATTACTCCCTGGTTCAGTGCGGCATGCTTTACAGTTTAGAACCGGGGCTCCAAAAGAGTTTTGAGCAACACGGAACATATGAGATGTTCCAAGAGTTGAAACTGGTTTTCCAAGCTCATGCCCGGGTCGAGAGATATGACGTCTCCGACAAGTTCTTCAGCTGTAAGATGGAGGAGAATAGTTCTGTCAGTGAGCACATACTCAAAATGTCTGGGTTGCACAACCGCTTGACTCAGCTGGGAGTTAATCTCCCGGATGACTCGGTCATTGACAGAATACTCCAGTCGCTTCCACCTAGCTACAAGAGCTTTGTGATGAACTACAACATGCAGGGTATGGAGAAGTCCATTCCTGAGTTGTACTCGATGCTGAATTCAGCAGAGGTCGAGATCAAAAAGGAGCATCAAGTGTTGATGGTGAATAAGACCACTAGTTTCAATAAAGGCAAGGGTAAGAAGAACTTCAAGAAGGACGGCAAAGTTGTTGCCACACCCGGTAAGCAAGTTGTCGGGAAGAAAAATAGGAATGGACCCAAGCCTGAGACTGGGTGCTTTTATTGCAAGGGTACCGGTCACTGGAAGCGGAACTGCCCTAAGTACTTAGCGGATAAGAAGCCGGCAACGTTAAAGATATATGTGATATACTTCTTATTGATGTGTACCTTATCAGTGCTCGTAGTAGCTCCTGGGTATTTGATACCGGTGCAGTTGCTCACATTTGAAACTCCAAGCAAGAGCTGCGGAATAAGCGGAGACTGGCAAAGGACGAGGTGACGATGCGCGTCGGGGATGGTTCCAAGGTCGATGTGATCGCCATCGGCACGCTACCTCTATATCTACCTTCGGGATTAGTTTTAAACCTCAATAATTTTTATTTAGTACCAGCTTTTAGCATGAACATTGTATCTGGATCTCGCTTGATGCGAGATGGCTACTCATTTAAATCTGAGAATAATGGTTGTTCTATTTATATGAGAGAAATGTTTTATGGTCATGCCCTGTTAGTCAATGGTTTATTTTTGATGAATCTTGAACGTGATATTACACATGTCCATAGTGTGAGTACCAAAAGATGTAAGATTGATAACGATAGTCCCACATACATGTGGTACTACCGCCTTGGTCATATTGGTGTCAAGCGCATGAAGAAACTCCATGTTGATGGACTTTTGGAGTCTCTTGATTTTGAATCATTTGACACGTGCGAACCATGCCTCATGGGCAAGATGACCAAGACTCCGTTCTCCGGAACAATGGAGCGAGCAACTGACTTGTTGGAGATAATACATACCAATGTATGCGGTCCAATGAGCGTCGAGGCTCGCAGTGGCTACCGTTATGTTCTCACCCTCGCTGATGACTTGAGCAGATATGGGTATGTCTACTTAATGAAACACAAGTCTGAAACCTTTGAAAGGTTCAAGGAATTTCAGAGTGAGGTGGAGAATCAACGTGACAGGAAAATAAAGTGCCTACGATCTGATCGTGGTGGAGAATATTTGAGTCACGAGTTTGGCACGCACCTGAGGAAATGTGGAATTGTTTCACAACTCATGCCGCCTGGCACACCTCAGCGAAATGGTGTGTCTGAACGTCGTAATCGGACTCTATTGGATATGGTGCGATCTATGATGTCTCTTACCGACTTACTGCTATCATTTTGGGGATATGCATTAGAGACTATCGCATTCACTTTAAATAGGGCACCGTCAAAGTCCGTTGAGACGACACCGTATGTATTATGGTTTGGAAAGAAACCTAAGATGCATTTCTAAAAGTTTGGGGTGTGATGCTTATGTGAAGAAACTTCAACCTGAGAAGATCGAACCCAAAGCGGAAAAGTGCATCTTCATAGGATATCCCAAAGAGACTATTGGGTATACCTTCTACCTCAGATCCGAAGGCAAAGTCTTTGTTGCCAAGAATGGATCCTTTCTCGAGAAAAAGTTTCTCTCGAAAAAAGTAAGTGGGAGGAAAATAGAACTTGATGAGGTAATCGTACAAGAAAGTGAGTGGGTGCTCTGTAGCATTCCTCATATTATATGTGGATGACATAATGTTGATGGGAAATGATATAGAACTCTTGGAAAGTGTAAAGGCCTACTTGAATAAGTGTTTTTCAATGAATGACCTTGGAGAAGCTGCTTACATATAATGCATCAAGATCTATAGAGATAGATCGAGACGCCTCATTGGTCTTTCACAAAGCACATACCTTGACAAGATATTGAAGAACTTCAATATGGATCAGTCCAAGAAGGGGTTCTTACCTGTGTTGCAGGGTGTGAGATTGAGTACGACTCAATGCCCGACCACGGCAAAGGATAGAGAAGAGATGAGGGTCATTCCCTATGCTTCAGCCATAGGCTCTATTATGTATGCCATGTTGTGTACCAAACCTGATGTGAACCTTGCCATAAGTATGGTAGGGAGGTACCAAAGTGATCCTGGAGCGGAACACTGGACAGCGGTCAAGAATATCCTGAAGTACCTGAAAAGGACCAAGGACATGTTTCTCGTATATGGAGGTGCCAAAGAGCTCGTCGTAAAGGGTTACGTCGATGCTAGCTTCGACACAGATCCGGATGACTCGGAGTCACAAACTGGATACGTGTATATTTTTACTGGAGGGGCAGTCAGCTGGTGCAGCAGCAAGCAAAGCTTCGTGGCGGCATCTACATGTGAATCGGAGTACATAGCTGCTTCGGAAGCAGCAAAGGAAGGAGTCTGGATGAAGGAGTTCATCACCGACCTAGGAGTAATTCCCAATGCGTTGGGGCCGATGACTCTATTCTGTGACAACACTGGAGCTATTGCCCTTGCCAAAGAGCCCAGGTTTCACAAGAAGAAAAGACACATCAAGCGCCGCTTTAACTCCATCCGTGATTACATTCAGGAGGGAGATATAGATATTTGTAAAGTACATACGGATCTGAATGTCACAGATCCTTTGACTAAACTTCTCTCACAAGCAAAACATGATCAACACCAGAATGTTATGGGTTTTCGATTCATCACAATGTAACTAGATTATTGACTCTAGTGCAAGTGGGAGACTGTTGTAAATATGCCCTAGAGGGAATAATAAAATGGTTATTATTGTATTTCCTTGTTCATGATAATTTTCTATTGTTCATGCTATGATTTTATTAACCGAAAACCGTAATACATGTGTGAATACATGGACCACAACATGTCCCTAGTGAGCCTCTAGTTGGCTAGCTTGTTGATCAATAGATGGTCACGGTTTCATGACCATGGACAATGGATGTCATTGATAACGAGATCACATCATTAGGAGAATGATGTGATGGACAAGACCCAATCCTAAGCATAGCACAAGATCATGTAGTTCGTGTGCTAAAGCTTTTCCAATGTCAAGTATCGTTTCCTTAGACCATGAGATTGTGCAACTTCCGAATGCCGTAGGAATACTTTGGGTGTGCCAAACGTCACAACGTAACTGGGTGGCTATAAAGGTATACTACGGGTATCTCCGAAAGTGTCTGTTGGGTTGGCACGAATAGAGACTGGGATTTGTCACTCTGTGTGACGGAGAGGTATCTCTAGGCCCACTCGGTAAGACATCATCATAATAAGATCAATGTGACTTAGGAGTTAGCCACGGGATGATGTGTTACGAAACGAGTAAAGAGACTTGCCGATAACGAGATTGAACAAGGTATAGGGATACCGACGATCGAATCTCGGGCAAGTATCATACCGGTAGACAAAGGGAATTTTATACGGGAATGATTGAATCCCCGACATCGTGCTTCATCCGATGAGATCATCGTGGAGAATGTGGGAGGCAACATGGGTATCCAGATCCCGCTATTGGTTATTGACCAGAGAGGTGTCTCGGTCATGTCTACATGTCTCCCGAACCCGTAGGGTCTACACACTTAAGGTTCGATGACGCTAGGGTTATAGGGAAATAGTGTACGCGGTTACCGAAGGTTGTTCGGAGTCCTAGATGAGATCCCGGACATCACGAGGAGTTTCGGAATGGTCCGAAGGTAAAGATTGATATATAGGAAGGGAGGTTTTGGTCACCGGAAGAGTTTCGGGCATCACCGGTAGCGTACCGAGACCACCGGAAGGGTTCCGGGGGTCCACCAAGTGGGGCCACCAGCCCCAAAGGGCTGCATGGGCTGAGGTGGAGGGCGCACCAGCCCCAGAGTGGGCTGGTGTGGCCTCCACCTTGGCCCAAGGCACAGCAAGGGAGGAGAGGGGGTAAACCCTAGGTCCATATGGGCCTTAGGCCCACCTAGGGCGCCGCCCTCCCCTCTCCCTCTCTTGGCCGCCGGCCAAAGGCCATCTAGAGCTGCCGTCACCCCTAGGGTTTGAACCCTAGGGGTGCGCACCCTCCTCCTCCTCCTATATATAGTGGGGGTTTTGGGGCTGCCAGACACACAAGTTCTTCCTCTCTCTCGGCGCAGCCCTACCCTTCCTCTTCCTCGTTCTCCGTAGTGCTTGGCGAAGCCCTGCTGGAGACCACGCAGCTCCACCGTCACCATGCCGTCGTGGTGCCAGAGCTCTCCCTCAACCTCTCCTTCCTCCTTGCTGGATGAAGGCGTAGGAGACGTCACCGGGCTGCACGTGTGTTGAACGCGGAGGCACCGTTGTTCGACGCTAAGATCGGATTCCACCGCGATCTGAATCGCTGCGAGTATGACTCCACCAACCGTGTTCTTGTAACGCTTCCGCTTAGCGATCTTCAAAGGTATGAAGATGCAATCTCTCCTTACTCGTTGCTGGTTTCTCTCAACAGATCAAACAGTTGTGGACGCGGTCGATGCGCATGAAAGATCTACCAGTTGACATGAAACGTTTGCCCTTTAATAATTCCATATAAGAATATAGAATTTGGCACAACCAGAACTTCACAATGTTGATACGCCTCCAATGTATCGATAATTTATAAAATATCCATGCCATATTTACCTAAGTTCTATATGATTTTGGTGCACTTTTATATCATATTTGTGGACTAACCTATTAACTTAGTACCAAGTGTGAGTTCCTATATTTTGGCTATTTTTGGTTTTCTAGAAAATCCACACCAAACAAATTCCATGCGATGAAACTTTTTGATGATCTTCTTGAAACATAAGATACCCGTGAAGCTTTGAGGAAGGACCAGACGAAGTCTAAGGGAGAGACAAGCCTGCATGGCGCGCCCTGGGGGGTGTAGGGCGTGCTATGCGACCTCATCGCTCCCTCGTGGGACCCTGACTTGAAACTAACGCCAAAAATTCTTATAAATAGGGAAAACCCCAGAAAGAAACCTAGAACTTCCGTGTCGTAGCCACAAACCTCTGTTCGGAAGCGATGTCATCCGGAGCCCTTTTCCGGCGCCCTGTCGGAGGGAAAATCATCACTAGAGGCCATCTTCATCATCCCGGTGGTCTCCATGTCGAGGAGGGACTAGTTCATCCTAGGGGCTGAGAGTATGTACCAGTAGCTATGTGTTTGATCTCTCTCTCTCTCTCTTATTCTTAATTTGGCAAGATCTTGATGTACCACGAGCTTTGTTAATATAGTTGGATCATATGGTGTTCTTCCCTTTCTATCTTGTGATGGATCCAGTCTTACTCTTTAAGGTTCTTTGTGTTGGATTGAATGTTATGAATCTAAAATTGATTGATGCATATCAAATAATCAAGTCATGGATACTTGTGGTGACAATGGAGTATCTAGGTGACATTAGAGTTGATTGATGCATATCATACGGTGTTATTTTAGTATGTACTCTAGGGATGTTTGTGACACCTATAGGGATGGCTCAATAGATTCATCGAAAAGATAACTTTGAAGTGGTTCGCTACCTATAGCAATTTTTTCTTATGTTCAATGATATTTATAAGAACTTGGAGTAATTTTTTATCGCACGTTAAGGGATGGTTATATGATTCAATTATGTTGGCACTGCTGAGAGACTGCACTAGTGAAAATATGAACTATAGGCCTTGTTTCAATACCGTTTGTGCTCACTTTTGTCACTTGTTACCTTGCTTTTTATAATTTCATATTATAAAAACATATATCTACTATCCAAACTACACATGTATCATCATTTCTTCGTCGAACTAGTGCACCTGTAAAATTTACTATTGTATTGAAAGTGTCGAGGACACAAGAGATTTCTTATATTTGATTGCAAGGTTGTTTGGGAGAGACCACATTCATCCTACTCCTCTCGCGGATTAATAAACCTCAGGTCATCCACTTGAATGAAATTTACCAGTGTCCTACAAAATTGTACGCTTGAAGGTTCAATAAAGTCTATAAAAATAAAGTTGTGTATTAGACGTCACATGTAATCCTACAAAGAAAATAATTCAGAAGAACTATTGAATAGTCAATAGAAATTAAAGTGTATTTAGGAGTTCCTCTAAATCTGAAAAGGCCAAGTGAAATAGCCAACATCAATTTAAATGGCATATGTGTGACACATGATATTGATGTAATGATTATTGTTCTCTCAAACAAAAAATGTTCATGTACTACTTATGGTATATGAATGACCTAGGCTACGAAAGTGATGTACTAATCCCAAGCTCAGATGGCGTCGGGTGAACCGTAAAATTATAAAGATTCAAAAAATACTGAATTTTGTGTGTGTGAGATTTTGACAATTGTTTTCATAGCTTGAAAATTTTCATCACGAGATGATGTTCGTGTAAATTTTGAAGCATTGATTTTCTTTGGCCACATTTCCTATGAGGTCGAGATGGTGATGAATTTTTCAAGCTATCAAAATATTTGGCAAAGCTTTACACAAACAATGATTTTTTTTACTTTTACTGTTCATCCGGGCTCATATGAGGTCGAGATCAGAACGGCTGCATCCCTGTAGGCTGTAGCTTTTTTAGGTTGTGCGCCTGTGCTTGGAGCTAGGAACAAAGAACGCCGGGAAGTTGCGAGGTCTAGTTGGTGCGGCTTCAGACGGACGAGAAGCTGAGCACGCCGCCCGCCGAACAGCAGAGCAGCATCGGAGGCATGGCGACGCAGCGAGGTTGATTGCCCGAGGGCGGAGTGGCGCCGCAGAGGCGTGGCGATGCCGAGACGTTGAGCGCCCGACGGATGAGCGGTGCGATAGTAGTGCCGATGCAGGTTCTTTGTGCGCTGGAGGTGACAGTGCCACCGCTATGGGGAAGCTCGCTCGCGTGCACCGGTGCACGTCTGGTGGCTGAGGCCTGCGCGTCTATACCGCACTCTTAGCGAGCGTTTAGCGCCCGTCGCCTCCCGAGTCAGTGGGGCCAGCCTTCGGGTGCGACCCATTAACAAGTATTTTTTGTTTTAACTAAAACTCCAAAATGTATACAAAAATGTTGTGTGTTATAAACAATATGCATGTGTCAAATATCTCATGTACTTCTACAAAAACATTTCATGTACTTTTAAAAAGGTTCACGTACTAAAAAAACTAATTACACATCTTAAAAACATTCATGAAATTAACAAAAGGTGCTCACGCATTTAAAAAGTAATTAATCTTGTTTTATGAATTGCTTCATTTAATTAAGAGGACTATTAACGTGTTTAAAAATGTTTATATGATTAAAAGGTGTGCATGCATTTTTTAAATGTTTGTGTAATTTTAAAAAGAATTTACACATTTACACATTAAAATCATGAAATTTAAAAATTGTTACACGATTAAATTTGCATTCCATTGCTACTCATCTTTGAGCCAATCATAACCCTCTTTATGGATTTTGCGCTAGTTTATCAAAGTGATCAAGAATCTTTCACAGTGGAATTTTGTATGTTCAACTGAGAGAATATAGCATGAGCGGAGCGATGGTAGTTGTAATAACTCGCTTAGGAGAGGCAATTAGAGATCGATAATAGGGATAAATTGACAGCAATATATGAGAAATCAATGGAATATATATAAGATTCGAACAAAAAGAGTAAAAGTTTACAGCCCTGCCACAATCAAACATTGGGTGAGCACATTTATGCACCTACTGGTCTAAGACCATGTTTTATTAAATTAAAATATTAATACAACACATTTCGATCATGTTTGTTTGGTCGTCGTCACATGTCGACCTCATAAAGTACCCTCTGTATATACCTGCACTATTATCCGGACGATGGTTAAAGAATTGGAGTCTTTGTTTTTTGCGGGCGAAAAGAACTAAAGTTTGTGAAATAAGACTGTATTAAATGTTGTAGTCCACACTTTTATCAGGCCAGTAATATGTAATCGTCTATTTATACTGAACTTTTATACATCGTAACTATCTTATCATCAAATGTATATTGCTTTTGACATACTATATTAATATTAGTTTTAGGTATAACTATCAACAATGCCTCAAAAATGATATAACTATCAATATTTATAATGTAAACAAAGTCATATATTATTATTAAAAATGCATACATTTCTACTATTTATCATTAGAAATACATTTCTTGTGATATGTGAAATGCGTCATTTTGGGGGACAAAATGGGTGCTTATAAAAGTTTTTATTATTAGAATAGATTTCATCACAGATTTGAGCAATTTGATATTATCACAATATTCCACAAATGAACTACAGAAGTAATGATTATACACTATTGTATTTGTATGTATCCTTTCTCATTGTATTCCTAAATACCAAGAGAATCGGGTAGTGTTTTATAGTGTATCAGTCAAGTAACTTGATAGATATTGCTAAGGACCAGTTTAGATGCGACTAAATAGATGATTCTAGAGTGTACGAAGTGTCTAACATGCACGAGTATCTACAATCACATACTTTGGTAAGTTGTAATATTGACCCGTTAAATATTCATTAGACATCTCTACAAAAAAGTAGTACGATTTGTTTAAATAGTGTACGAGACATATCTTGATTATTTCTTGCTCCATGGTGTCAGCAACACCATTATGTCTTCCTTGGGGCTCCCTTGGGAAACGACTTATCTTTTGGGGCACTGCAACTGCCGCCATTTGTTATCCGCCTCACTCTTGTTATCTCCGCTTGGTTCTGCTTCAGTTGTCTCTGTGTGCTCCTACCATTATAAAGGAAGAAAAGAAGAGGCAAATTTAGTACTAGGAATCATGCGAACGTTAGGTTTTGTTTGCTCTGTTATCACTCTGAGTTAATTATGGATCTGAACTAATATGCCAGGCCATATTTATAAATCTACAATGATGATATTCTGGGAGTATTGTTGCCCTGCCTCTCAACTATTTTTTTTTAAAAAGGAGGATGTACCCCTTCCTCTGCATTTGAATGATGCATGCAGCCATATTAGAAAAGGAGGATGTACCAAAACCTAACATCTAAAGCCGGGTGTCCCATCCAAGCCACATCTGGATTGGGTCCCACAACGGTCTAGGCACACTCCCAGTGAGCACCGCACGCTGCAACGGCCGTCACCTCCATCATCCCTCGGTCCATCCTCAGAGCGTAGCTAATGCACCAACCTTGCGAGGCCTCTCTGCCATCAACGCCACCATGACGCCAAACAGCTTCATCCTCCTGCGCGAGTCCATCTCCGTGCATCAGACACCGAGTCTCCACAGTGCCACGCCATTGAGAAGCACCACCATCAATGTGGAAGATGAAGCACCGCTCCACCAAAGACGTCGTCCTCCGGTCTCTCGAGCCCGTGTGCACCTCCAAGAATAACGCCCCCAAGGGGGGAACGACACCAGAGAGCCGCCGTCATCCGATCTAATGATCTAGGGTTTACCCCGGAGGTAGCAGAGAATGACCTTGAACTTCTTCACGGCGATGCCTTCGGGAAGAGAACGACGCAGACAACGTTGTCGTCGCCGGCCTTGGCCATAGCCAATAGCAGGTTTTCACCCAGATCTGATCGAAGACCTCCACCTCTCATGCACGGGCCGCCGCCATCCCTGCCGGGATCTCAACGAAGATTCCAAGGAGTGGATTGGCGCTGCGGCATCATCGTCGTTGTGGCCGTCGTCGTCGGCCAAGGGTCTCCCCCGATCCCAAGAGCCCCACCATCCAAACACCGCCCACCACCCAGATCCGGTGAGCAAGGCCACACCGAAGCCCGGATCGAGTGGGATAAAGTGAAGGAGATGAAGCTGGTGCAGGTCGATCCAGATCTGGCGACCGGCCGACGGATCACGGCCGCCATGATCCCACCACCAGAACCTCGCCACCCACGCAAGTCGAGGAATACCGGTCACCCACCCGTAGCCACCCTCCGTCAGGGAAGGCGCCGCCCACCTTGACCGGGGCCGCCACCCCGGCACACCAAGCCCTCCGTGCGAGGTAGCAGCAGCCAGCCCGCCGCCACCTTCCATGATGCCGCGCGGGCTTGCCGGCGGCTATCTCTGGTGGCGGCGAGATCTGGAGGGAGGGGAAGGGGGTCGGCGGCACTCTAGGGTTGGGGCCGCCCGAGTCGCCCAGAGGAGCGACGCGGGGGCGATGAATTGTGTTGGCAGTGTGGAGAGAAGAAAGCCGTTGTTTACAATGTGGTCAACCTTTTTTTCTTCTTTTTTATTTTTGTTATTTAAAAAGACGAAGACTAGTTGTTTAGCTTTGGACACATGGCCGAGGCCTCTTGGATCGGTGATCCGAGTAAAAGCGGCTTTATCATTTACCTCCTTTGGAGTCTCATGTGAGGTTAGGTAGAAATATATGTGACTTATTGTCAGAATTACATGTCATCTCTATTTTAAGAAAATACATATACTTGAATTGGCAATATTTAAAGTCAAAATCATGTGTGTTTTATTAATATAGATTAGCCTTCTGGTTGGAGGATCTATTTTTGTGGGGAGCACGATGCCGGTGACAACTTCATCAATCTGGGTACTCCGTTACTACATTCTCTACTGGACATATTGTTAACATGTATGGCGTGATATTCTATGTATATTCACGTTGTAAGAGCAATTCCAATAGCGCGACCCAAACTGACATGCGTTTTGTCCGTTTGGATTGGCGTGTCTGCCCCGTCTTTCGTTGGGTTGACTGGACGTCCAACGCGTTGATCCATTTTTCGTCCGCATAAACTAGTGTTTTCATAAAGAAAAGGCTCACGGTCATAGATCATGCCAGCGGTTATGTCAGAGTTGCCAGCGGTCAGCAAACATATGCCAGCCTTCAAAAAAATGAGTAGTTCATGTTGGGCGCACGAGCCAGCGACTGCCTGACATGCCAGCGCACAAAATGAGACTATAGTCCTACCACGCCATCTCGGCAGTAGTCATGCCCGCACGCTTTGCCGACATACAAAATATATGGCACTCTCGGCCATGGATTACTCGCCATCGAGGTTGAGCATGTCGGTCTGCATCTTCTCGAACCAAGACCGCTTCCTCGGAGAGACTGTGCTCAAGTCCACCTTCATGATCTTGACCCCCTTTGTCATGCAAGCGAGCCGGACTTCTCTTGCTCTAGTGATGGCTTCCGTGGCCTCAATCTCGAGCGTCTTCGCTTGCTTCTCTGCCTCCAACTCAAGCTTCTTCTTTTGGATCTCCATGAAGGCCTTGATTTTCTCGTCCTTGTCTTGCCGGCACTTCTCCTCTCTTGAATCCTTTTTGGTGATCATGCCTTGCAAAGTAGCTTGCAAGGCAAGTGACGCCGCCTTGCGCTTGTCCTCTTTCTCGGAGTTGGTCTTTCCCCGCGGTCGCGGCTTCTCCCTCTCACCATGCTCTTCAACGGCTTTCTTCCCTCCACGCGCCCTAAGAGCGGCATATTGCGCCTTGAAATTCTCCTCCCCGTTGATGATCGTCCAACAAAGAGTGATGTCGAAGGACATTCCCTCATGTTGGGCCTTGAATGCTTCCAAAGCTTGAAAGGCCTACAAAATGGACAAACAATCACATGTACAAAAATATGAGGCAAAACATGTAGCAAGCTTATTATGTGCCAAAGATGTTGGCATACCATGTCTTTGATGCCGAGGCCACTCACGGGACAGGCCTCGATGCTCTCAAGGATGGCACAAAACTTGTTGCACTCTTGTTGTATCGCCCTCCAATGCTTGCCGAGCAAAACTCACTGGCACATGCTCTCAAATTGGTACGGCCTAAACTTCTTGCGTTCGTGGAACTCGCGATGCGCTCGTAGCCAAAATGTGGAATGCTTTTGCTCGGCGTCTATTTTGAGGTCTTGTCCAATATCGCGCCAACATTCAAAAAAGAGTTTGTCCTCATTCCTTGAGTATGCTTTGGCCCGCTTGCTCTTCTCCTTCTTGTTTGCATTGGCTTGGGTGGCGAGCTCGGCTTCGAAGAACAATGGCTCCCCATTGATATCCAATTCATGATCATCTTCATCTAGGTTGTAGTCTTCGGGGAACTCATGCTCTACCGGGAAAGAGCTGCCCACGCCGATCTGATCATCCATGAAGGAGTCAGGCGTGCCTCCATTAGCTCCACCGAACTTGCTGCCCATTCCCTCGTGGCCGACCATGAAGGGGGCTCGACCATCTTGGCTTTGCATCTCGTCGGGGTCGAAGGGAATTTCACAACCACCACCTACAAAACCACCTTCGAAGATGATGCTCTCCATGAACAAGCGGTTGGTCTTGTTGGGAGACATAGTAGTAAATCAAAAAAATTCCTACGTTTCACCAAGATCTATCTATGGAGAAACCAGCAACGAGAGGGGAGAGATTACATCTTCATACCTTTGAAGATCGCTAAGCGGAAGCGTTACAAGAACGCGGTTGGTGGAGTCATACTCGCAGCGATTCAGATCGCGGTGGATTCTGATCTTAGCACCGAACAACGGTGCCTCCGCGTTCAACACACGTGCAGCCCGGTGACGTCTCCTACGCCTTGATATGGCAAGGAGGAAGGAGAGGTTGGGGAAGAGCTCCTGCAACACGATGGCGTGGTGGTGATGGAGCTGTGTGGTACTTTGGTAGAGCTTCGCTAAGCACTATGGAGAACGAGGAGAGAGAGAGGTAGGGCTGCGCCGAGAGGAAGAGAGAACCGTGTGTTGGGTAGCCCTGAAACCTCACATATATATAGGGGGAAGGAGGAGGGAGGGCTGCACCCTAGGGTACCCACCCTAGGGTGGTGCGGCAACCACCAGATCAATCTGGTGCGGCGGCCAGAGGGGAGGAGAGGAGGGCGCAGCCCTAGGTGGGCCTTAGGCCCATCTGGACCTAGGGTTTCCCCTCCTTCCTTCTCTCATGCGCCTTGGGCCAGGTGGGAGTGGCGCACCAGCCCACCAATGGGCTGGTTCACTCCATCTCAGGCCCATGGAGCCCTCCGGGGTTGGTGGCCCCACTTGGTGGACCCCCGGAACCCTTCCGGTGGTCCCGGTACGTTACCGATAATTCCCGAAACATTTCCGGTTGCCAAATCCTCACTTCCTATATATCAATCTTCGTCTCCGGACCATTTCGGGACTCCTCGTGACGTCCGGGATCTCATCCGGGACTCCGAACAACCTTCGGTAACCACGTACACTATTTCCTTATAACCCTAGTGTCATCGAACCTTAAGTGTGTAGACCCTACGGGTTCGGGAGATACGTAGACATGACCGAGACACCTCTCCGGTCAATAACCAACAGCGGGATCTGGATACCCATGTTGGCTCCCACGTATTCCACGATGATCTCATCGGATGAACCATGATGTTGGGGATTCAATCAATCCTGTATTCAATTCCCTTTGTCTATCGGTATGATACTTGCCCGAGATTTGATCGTCGGTATCCCTATACCTTGTTCAATCTCGTTACCGGCAAGTCTCTTTACTCGTTCTGTAGTACATCATCCCGTGGCTAACTCCTTAGTCACATTGAGCTCATTATGATGATGTCTTACCGAGTGGGCCCAGAGATACCTCTCCGTCGTACGGAGTGACAAATCCCAGTCTCGATTCGTGCCAACCCAGCAGACACTTTCGGAGATACCCGTAGTGTACCTTTATAGCCACCCAGTTATGTTGTGACGTTTGGCACACCCAAAGCATTCCTACGGTACTTGGGAGTTGCATAATCTCATGGTCTAAGGAAACGATACTTGACATTGAAAAGTTTTAGAAAACGAACTACACGATCTTGTGTTATGCTTAGGATTGGGTCTTGTTCATAACATCATTCTCCTAATGATGTGATCCCGTTATCAACGACATCCAATGTCCATGGTCATGAAACCGTGACCATCTATTGATCAACGAGCTAGCCAACTAGAGGCTCACTAAGGACATGTTGTGGTCTATGTATTCACACATGTATTACGATTTCCGGTTAACACAATTGTAGCATGAATAATAGACAATTATCATGAACTAGGAAATACAATAATAACCATTTTATTATTGCCTCTAGGGCATATTTCCAATAGGTCTCGTCGTCCGCAGCCGACATTTGGTCGAACAGGTTGCAGGCATTGTCCATGGCGTCGGCCAAGAGCTCGCGCTGCGTTTCTGCTCCCCCCAGAAGACGATCCGCCGCCCATTGGCATGGTGTTGAGATCGATGGCCATGGGTGAAGGCGTGGACGGCGCGGCCACACTTACTTCCGGCGAGCCGGAGCCCGAAGAGATAGACAAACGGGAGGGGTTGCGGTTGGTGGGGTGGAAGTCATGCACCTGCGGCATGGTCGACATGTGCGGCGAGTCCGGAAGTCGGGGACGAAGGGGCGACGAGCCGGTACTGGCCGCAGCCACTACGGCAGTAACGAGCCCGCGCTGGCCGGGGTTTAACCCTAGCAGCAGCAGGGTCTGCGTCGTGGCCTCGCGGACGAGTTGGCTAGTCCTCGTAGCCTCGTCCTCTTGCTTTGCGGCGGTGACGAGGTTAGCGGTGACAAGGGAGGCGAGGCCGCCGGCGACGTCGAGGGTTAGCCCGTCGTCGTCCATGATGCATGCGAGTTGGCAGGAGTTTTTTTTGGAGGGGAGGGGGGAAGGGAAATGGTGGCTGCGTGCCACCGACTGGCGGGCCATGAGGAAGAGAAGGGCGGACGTCACGTGCGTTCATCCTGTATCCGCACATACGCAAGTCTGGCTCAAATTTGGACTGGGAATAGGTCGCACGCTCACAAAAACTAACGCGCATCCGTTCGGGTCGACGCGTTGGCCGAATTTTGTGTCCACGACAATTCAAATGGACACGAGCGGACGAAATGGGTGAGCCGGTTGGAGTTGCTCTAATGGTTGGTTTTCTGCAATTGAGCAAAGAAATACTCGTAGGTGTTTATGGGTCAGTATTTTTCTCGCAAAAAGAAACAAATTTGTTTCTGGGCCAGTATTGCACAAGGCTGGGCACCTCCACTTCTACTGCGTTGCAGAGCCTCGTCCAGAACGGAGAGAGCGGAGTGTAGCAGCAGCGATGGCCGGAGCCGGGGAAGACGAACCAGCTTCCCCTCCCCCACCTCCTCCTTCTCCACTAGATCAGAAGGTAAGCTGCGCCATCATCCTGTCCCCTCTCCTTTCCCGTAGTTGTTTCTGACAGATCGACCGATTGCGGGCGCGGAGTCTCTTTCGCCATTAACAAACCTGTGGATCCTCCGTCACTGCAGCAGCACATGGAAAAGCCGGCGGCGGCGGGAAAGCTTACCAGGCTGGAGCACCAGCACGGCGCCGCCGACGCGCCGTCCTTCCGGATGGAGGACCTGCCCGTGGTAAGTGGTAACTTCCATTCCGTCAGTTCAGTTCCTCTGTTTCCCCCCTTCCATTACAGCAAGGGAAGCACAATGTTTTCTGAAATGATTGATCTTTGGTGCGATGCCTGTGGTGTTCTCCACGGATCTGAACCTCGGGCAAAAATATATTCGGTGTTGTGTTTGAGTTGTTGCCCCCAGGCTTCAACTGTTATCCACTTCATGATTTTTTTTAACTGAGGCTTGATGTTTTAGGTCATCTTGCTTGATTTGTTATCAGGATGAATAGGAACAACCATCTGAAAAAGATCATGAAGGACTGATTGAAACTACACCAAAAAGTTACAGTTTGCATCAGATTTCTCCTTCTGAGTATATGCACTTTCAGCTCATTGTGTCTACCACTAGTCAAAATTCAGCTCCTGTCTTGTTACAGGAGGTTCAACCTGTTATAATCTCATTGCTGCCACTGAAAGAGGCCGTGAGGACAAGCATTGTTTCAACAAGTTGGAGAATGCTCTGGAGATTCTACTGTAATCTATGTTTTGATGGTCCCAGTGATCCGGATTCTGACACCGATGACGAGTTCGCTGGTCAGGATAGTACCAAAATGAAACGAGCAAAGTTCATTGAGACTGTGAATTCGGTTATTCAACAGCATAGTGGGATAGGAATCAATAAGTTCAGCGTCAGGTGCGGCCTGCACAAAGAGTACTCTGATCATCTTGACAGTTGGATTGGGTTTGCCGCTTCATCGAAGGCAAAGATGATACATTTTAATCTGAAGAAAACTTATCAGCCATTCGAATTTCACCACTTCCCTCTTGAGGCCTTAGATTCACAAGGTTGCTCATTTGTGCAGTCCTTATTTCTTGCCAGTGTTTCTATAAAGCCAAACTCAGGAATATCTGGTTTTACAATACTCAAAAGGCTTGTTCTGGAATTTGTTAAGATATTAGGAGATTTTCCAGGCTTGCTAGCAAAATGTTCAGGACTTGAGGACTTAGAGATCATCGGTTGCTATGGTGTGGATGACTTAGGGCCTGTTTGGTAGTTGCCCAGCTTCCAGATTCACTAAATTTGCGTTGGAGCTGGGCCGAACGGTTCTAATCTAAGAAGCTAGCTTCCTGGATCTGAGAAGGAGCAACGTACAAAAAGCTGGAGCAGCGTTTCTAGCGATCCCAGAAATAGCGAAGCTGGAGTTGGCCTAAATTACGATTGAATGCCACCGCCAAGTGCCTGGAGGGGTCACGTACCGGTTCGCTACTTGTTTCTGGCGATTAAGACCACCTTATCTGTTAGCCGACTGGGCTCCAGCCCGCCCAGGCAGGTAGGCCTGCTGGCGCGTAGTAGAAGCTGGAGCGAGCGAGCCGAACGAAAATCCATCGATCGAAATCCCAGAAAGAAGCTGGCATCGGGAAATAGAAGCGAGATTTGAGGATCTACTGAAGCTGGAGGACTACCGAACAGGCCCTTAATCATACCACACAGACTTGATAAACTTCAACATTTGCTGATTGCCAGAATGGACGTCGAGATGGTTGAGTTTCATGCTACTGAACTTGCTCATTTTGAGTACAAAGGGCGAGTGATCCCTATAGTGCTTCATGGTTGCTCAAAACTAGAGAAGGCAACAATAAAGTTTAATGGCGCTAAAGCACTGGCACATGCATTCACTGCAGTTCCAAGCATTTTGCCAGTGAAGACACTAAATGTGCAAGCTTTCGTATTAAAATATTCACAGGTTAGCTGGCCTTTTTTTTTCTTTTTTTTTTTGCTCACCTCATAGTTCTTCAAACTTGGTGTTACTGTGAGCAGCATCTTATTTGTTTGGGTCATGTTTCAGTTGCAGAAGCTGCCAACAAGACAACAGGGAATGTTTTTGCATTTGAGGCATATGACTTGTCAATTAATTGTCCACTCTAACGACCCAAATGCTGATAATGGAGTTCTTCAACTGGCCAATTGTTTGGATGTTGCACCCGGACTGGAGACATTGCATTTGCATGTGAGGGCAATTTTATTTATTTAAAAAGATTAATATATGGACCTTCAAGAAAGAAAAAAAAAAAAAAAGGGCAGCCCGGTGCATGTAGCTCCCGCTTGCGCAGGGTCCGGGGAAGGGTCCGACCACTTTGGGTCTATGGTACGCAGCCTTTCCCTGCATTTCTGCAAGAGGCTGTTTCCAGGACTTGAACCCGTGACCTCATGGTCACAAGGCAGCAGCTTTACCACTGCGCCAAGGCTCCAAAAAACTGTATTTTTATTAGTTTGACCAATGATTACAAGCTTCCAATGCAGATGTTCTGTGCGATATCCAGTGGTTTCTCCAGCGGTGAGGTGGCGGGTATGCGCCGCCATAATCATCTCAAGACTGTCTTCATGAGCGGTTTTCGATGTTACAAGGCTCAGATTGAGCTGGCATGCTGTATCTTGAGAAATGCTTCTGTTCTTGAGCACCTGATAATAGAACCAAGGATCACAGACTCAGTATGGGCGGATGATTGTTCCGAGTGGAATACTGACCTCAGCGAAATCTTACCAGGGATCTGTGAGTGGGCACAGGTCACCTCGGAGCGCTTCGGTAAGGCGATCACCGTCTTAGGTGCCTCCCTTCACAGTGAGTAAACCAATCCTTTTTTCCCATCTTGTACTAATATTGAACAATCTTCGGTAGTTCACTCTGCAGTAGTTCAGTGTAGCTGGGAGAAGTTTATTCGTTGATGTATAATGCTTCTGTAGTGGCTGTTTTGGTTACTATTCATGGCTTCACACCTTTATTAGAGAGAAAAAAGAACAATCAATCTATGTGTGTCCAATGCATCCGTTCCTTTTCCTTCCTTTTTAATCATGTCTTGCTTCAACCTGTAAGAGATTCAAACAAATCCTCTGAAGATCTGGGTTTTAACATGGCAGGTTGTCCATGATAGAATAGAATCCTTAGAAAGACAACACATACTTCATGGAGATTGGCCTACAGATAGCAATAACCCCCTGTATGGGGAAACCGAAACAACTGATCATCTTTTGTTTTGCTGTCCCCTTGCTATCTTTGTCTGCTCTTTTTGTTCGGGAAGTTTTGGGTTGGAATTGGTGCCCTCTATCAGTCCAAGACATGATTACATGGCTGAAATCTGAGCCGGCCGGGAGCATCGATTATCTTTGGTTTGGGATTACAGTGGTTTGGTGGGCTGTTTGGAACATCCAACTGACTGACGTTATCTTTCATGTATTGATTTTCTTGCAGCAACGGAGGCTTCTTTGGCCCAACAAGACGCGGGATCATTTTAGCTCCATCACTAGCGAGTGCCGTCACCAGGGGGCGCAGCCGCGCAGGATCTCTTTAGCATGTAGTGCGATGCTGTCTTGCTCAGAATCAGTAATCCCCTGGTGTCTGTTTAACTTCACCTATGTTCTCTTACTGTGATTATTCCTATGTAACCTTTTACTGTAATGATGAAAAGCTGGGAAGAAGTAAAGCTTCCGTTTCGACAAAGGATGGATTTTATATTACTCAAAAGGCAAGAAGTAAAGCTGTCTCTAAGGTTCTCCTATCCGGGTGAAAGTGAAATACCTCTTCAAAGTGTATGCTAAGCTATCAAATCTTCAAGCCATACAAAACATCTGCATAAATTTTGCTACATGTCATCTTATCCCAGTTTGGTTTGGCATTGCAACAAATTTGTGGTTTGTTTGGGCGAATACCAACCGAAATCCTGGGGTTGCCCAGCAGCATATTTGTTGATCACCAGGTTTCAGTGCGTGGACAACGCCTGAAAGATGAGGAGGATGAGGGTGATGACGGCGGGCCTGGTCGCAAACGGATCTGCGCTCCCTGATGGGAACACCATTGGTGGGTGGGCTGCACTGCTCAGCGGTGATGCCGGTTCTGCAGATGCCAAGGACAGTTACTGACGCTGTCATGTTCAGAAGGTGAGGCACCAAAACCAAACGAGACGATCTAAATTAACTGTAAACCAGGGCCTTTTTTTTTGTCTGTGACAACCAATGTTTGAAGAAATTTGAGGTTATATCAGAGGCCTTTCTTGTCCGTGTATGGTTCAATTTCTTCAGTCCTGTGTAATTTGTTTATTTAATTAGTAATAAAGTCAGGTCATTTCCCCAAAAGATGTTACGAGCCCTCGTGCTACAGCCTACAAGTCCATTCTGAACGAACTGATTTCCCCAGTTATTTAATCTTATGAATAATGTACTTGCGTTGAGGCTGACCATAGTGGAGGT
This sequence comes from Hordeum marinum, assembly GCA_022496015.1. Taxonomy (NCBI): domain Eukaryota; kingdom Viridiplantae; phylum Streptophyta; class Magnoliopsida; order Poales; family Poaceae; genus Hordeum; species Hordeum marinum. Next base: position 524,760,941 of record CM039678.1, read on the forward strand.
ATCTTAGCTAGTATCATATACTTGGGACTAACAAAAATGCTTATGTGGTAGATAATTAAAGAAAAGAGAGAGGGTTAGAGTAACATAAGTAGATACCGTATCATGTTAAATGTTATACTACTATGTGTCTTGCATGTCAATAAATAAAATTATCTATGATATTAGTTTATGATACTATGCATTTAAAGGTAGTATCATACAATACTATCATGTGTATGATACTATTATATGATACTCTCCACTATGAGTAGCCTGAAACACTTGTCTTACGACCGAGGAAGTACAATGCACTATAAGTATTAAACAAACACTATGTCATAGACTCATAGGGACATATATTCAGGAACATTATATGCAAAAAAAAAAACATCTGTAGTGATAGAACATGCGTGATGAAAGCTCAAACTCTCTCTGCTCGTATACATTTGCCAGCTCTTGAAAGATGAAGTAAAACGGTTCGGCATCGAGATTAATTTGTTGTTTGTTTGCGCGGTTCAGCAAATAATTAGAGCAGAGGCCAGAATCGAAAGAATCTCGAAAACTCCAATTCTGAAGAGGTTGAATTAAACAGAGTTTTGCTCATATAATCAACAGCATTCGATTGACGCAACAAGGCTTTTTCAGTAGAGAGGAGACAGAACAGCTCCGGCGCCTTACATACTCCTATAAATCAACAGCGTTCTATAATCACCCGGGTTCGAGCCTCGGCTCTTGCACGCGGCGCTCACGGAGCTTTTCCTATAAATAAAAGCCAACTTTGGGTTGGCCTCATTTAAAACTAACCAGGCGAATTTCATGCAAACACGACGAAAGTGACTGAAGTTTGAATATAATTTACATAAAGCAGACGATATTCCGTCGGTTCGACTAAAACCGACGAAAGTGAGAAAACTGCAGCTTGCATCTGTTCAGATTTCTGGTTCAAATATCTGAACTTTCAGCTCATTGTGTGTACTGTACCAACTAGTTTTAGTTACAGTTAAACCCCTCTACAGCAAAGAGGTTGCAGTTTGCATCTGCTCATTGTTTCAGCCATGTACTTGTAGATAAAATGCAACCCCTCTAAAAATCCGGATCCTCTCGTGTCGTAGGAGGTTCAGCCGGTTATAATCTCACTGCTGCCACTGAAAGAGGCCGTGAGGACAAGCATTGTTTCAACAAGTTGGAGAACACTCTGGAGATTCCACTGCGATCTGTGTTTTCATGGCCCCAATGACCCAAATTTTTACACCGGTGATGAGGTCACTGATCAGAGTGCCAAAATAAAACGAGCAAAGTTCATTGAGACTGTAAATTTGGTTATTCAACAGCATAGTGGGGTAGGAATCAATAAGTTCAGCATCAGGTGCCGCATGCACAAAGATTACTCTGATCGCCTTGACAGGTGGATTGGGTTTGCCGCTTCATCAAAGACAAAAATAATAAATTTTAATCTAAAGCCGTCTTATAACCCATTCAAAATTCACCACTTCCCTCTTGAGGCCTTAGATTCACAAGGTTGCTCATTCGTGCGGTCCTTATTTCTCACTAGTGTTTCTCCAGCGGTGAGATGGTGTGTATGTGCTGCCATGATCATCTCAAGACGGTCTTCATGAGCGGGTTTCGCTGTTACAAGGCTCAGATTGAGCTGGCATGCTGTATCTTGGGAAATGCTTCTGTTCTTGAGCAGCTGATAATAGAACCAAGGATCAGAGACACAGTATGGCCGGATGATTGTTCTGGGTGGAATACCAGCCTCGAAGAAATTTTACCGGGGATCTGTGAATGGGCACAGCTCACCTCGAAGCGCTTTGGTAAGGTGATCAACGTCTTAGGTGGGCCCCTTCACAGTGAGTAAACTAATCATTTTCCGATCTTATGTACTAGGATTGAATAATCTTCGATAGTCTGTAGTCTGCAGCATTCTGTGTAGCCGGGAGAAGTTTATTCATTCATGTAATGTTTCTGTAGCGACTGTTTTGGTTGCTATTCATGACTTTGCACCTTTGCCCCTCTTTTAGAAGGAAATCTATGCCTGTTCAATAAACATATTCCTTTTCCTTCCTTTCTCTTCATGCCTTTGTTTCAAACTGTATTTAAGAGGGTCATTTCTTCTGGTGCGCCATCGTTGGAGCTACTGAAAGAAACTTGCATCTCTATATGTTCATGTACATTTGTCAACTTTTGAAATAAGTTAAGCTGTGATGGGAACTTACTGGTAACAGAACTTATAGCACAAAATCTATATATCGCTGTAATGGGAGTCCAACCCCCATATTTTGTCAAACTCTAGAAGCTAAAAGTTCCGTTTGGGAATCCCTACAAGAGAGGGAATACGTAGACATGGGCCTATAGATGATCCCTGTGCGGGGAATCTGAAACAACAGACCATGTTTTGTTTTGCTGTCCCATTGCTATCTCTGTCTGGTCTTTTGTCCGGGTAACAGTTCAAGATATGATTACTTGGCTGAAATATTAGGCGAGTGGGAGCATCGGTTATCTTTGCTTTGGGATTAGTGCTGTTTGGTGGGCTCTTTGGAGCATCCGAAATGATGTAAAAAAAATTAGTGCACAAGGCTATCAAGCATCCAACTGACGCTATCTTTTGTGTATTACTTTTCCTGCAGCGATAGAGGCTTCTTCGGCCAGGCAAGATGCAGGACCTCTTCAGCACCATCATTAGCGGGTGCCGTCATCGCCTGGCGCCTGCTGGTTATTAGGAGTAGATCTTAATTAGCGGGATGCTATGTTGCTCAGATTCTGTATTCTGATGTCTGTTTAACCTTCACTGTATCCTGATCCTGGAGGGAGTTGGTGTGTTTCTCCGTTAGGGTGTCTTGCACTATGTTCTTAACTGTGGTAATTCGTATGTAAGTGGACCCCCCCAGTAAACTTTGTTACCTTTTACTTTAATGAAAAACAGGGACTATGGCCTGTTCGTTAAACAAAAGTAAACCCATCTCTAGGTTTGTTCTCCGGGTGAAAAATGAAATACCTCATCAATGTTTATTCTAAGCTTTCGAATATTTGAGCTATACAAAACATATACACAAATTTTGCTACATGACATCTTACTGCTCCACTGCCCTGGGGCACTCTGTGGTTTGGTTTGGCATTGCGATGAATTTTGCGGTTTGTTTGAGTGAATGCCAGCTGAAATCCTGGGGTTGCCCTGCAGCAAACTTTGCTGATCACCCAGTTCAATGTGTTGACAACAACTGAAAGATTAGGAGGATGAGGGCGGCAATGGCGGGCCTGGTCGTAGACGGTTCTGCGCCCCCTGATGAGAACGGCATTGGTGGGCGGTGATGCCGGATTCGCACTGCCTTTCAGTTGAGCTGAACAAAATGGTTTTGCTAATGGCATGCTCAGTAGGTGAGGCACAAAAACCAAACCAGACAATCTTAAAATTAACTGTGAACCATGGGCCTTTTTTCTTTGTCCGTGACAACTGACAGCCAATGCTGGAAGAAATTTGAGGTTATATCAGAGGCCTTTCTTGTCCGTGTGTGGTTCAATTTCTTCAGTCTAGTTTATTTTGTTTATATTTAAATAACTAATAAAGTCAGGCCATTTCCTCAAAAGAAGTTATGTGCCCTGGTGCTACAGCCTACAAGTCCATTCTGAACAAATTGACTTTCCCAGTTATTTAATCTAATGAATAATGTACCTATGTTCTGAAATATAGCAAGATATACTACTAAAAAGACACTGTCATAAGGACATATAGTCAGGAGCATTTTTGTGCCCAAAAAAATAATATGTACAGATAGAACATGAGTGATGAAAGCTCAAACCCTCTCTGCTCATATACGTTTGCCAGCTCCTGAAAGATGAAGTAAAACGGTTCGGCATCGAGATGCATTTGTTGTTTGTTTGCGACTTTGCGTGGTTCAGCAAAGAATTATAGCAGATGCTATAACTCCAAGTCTGAAGAGGTTGAATTAAACAGAGTTTTGCTCATATAATCAACAGCGTTCTATTGATGCAACAAGGCTTGTTCAGTAGAGAGGACACGGAACGGAACAGCTCCGGCGCCTTACCGACGCACACAAGGCCGGCATCATGCATTGCAGACTGAGCGATATCATGGGTAAAAGAAAACGAACTCAGAGTTTCAGCCTTCAATTTGACGTCATGGAGTTGCACAACGATGACTTCAGCTTGTTAACCACAGAAGAAAGACAGCCTGAAGCTAAGATGCATGGCCCAGTCTTCAGCATGCCCAGTGTTACAGACGATCTCAAAAGAGTAGCGAGCAGCGACATTCTGTCCAAAAATAACACCGTCACCCACACGACAGCGACCCAGGTTCAGGTTTGATGGGCTAGAACATCTACGCGACGTAGCAGATGGGGTTTTTGATTCGGTGCAGCGATTACTTCTAGCTAGATAAAATGTTTGTTACTTACAGACTATGCATATACCAAAGTCCAAAGTTGTTGGATTAACAGCTATTATGTACAACAACGGCAACAGATTTCTTGTTCCCCTGTCTACCAGATTACTTGTTCCGGCTCTCAGCCTAATTAACAGGTGCTGATAATTGAGTTACACCAGCTCCCAAAGACTTTGATGCCTTTCATCCTTTTGTCGCAACCATGTCCGTCGGCAGTACTGCATATGTCTCCAGGAACTAGCAAAATTTCAGATATGTGATATGCACTACCTAGAACAAACTGATAGCTTGAGTAGCCAGCTGTCAAACATAAGCGCCAATTGCAATGTAGCATGAACGGAGATCCAAAGCGCTGTGGAACGAATAATTGAAGGCAACTTAAATTAGATATTCATCTCTCAGTTACATTATAGAATTGTTAAACACAGCCTGACGCTCTTTAAAGTGCCATACCAGCAAGACAGTAGAAGCAGCGGATATGTGACGACCTCCATCGCTGTGCTAAACCTCCGGCTGGATGTCATGGCTTGATAACTGGAATGGACCAGACTGCTGGTTAAGAGTGTTGCTTGATTTATACAGCTCTCTGGTTGTCTAAAGGTGTTGCTTTCAACAAAATGTAAGTTTGACCAGTAATTTATTCACCAGGAGATTTATACATTTCAACACAATTATATTTAAACGTATATAATCTAAATATTCTACAAAATGTCAGTAAAAAAAGTTTCAAAGTTGACTTAACATTTTATGAGATATCAGTGGACAACGTTTTGAGTGCAAAATGACAATTTTTCGAGAGCCATTTTAAGATATTGGTGGTCAATAGTTGAGGGGCAACACATGAGTCAGTTGATGCGGACTCAAGGTAGACATGCCAGTTGTTAGTTTCAGTTCACAAAATATTTTATATGTGCAGTTATTGTACTGAAAAGATTCCTATGCATTCCTGGTCATAAAAGGTGAATACCACGAAATCACTGTAAATATGTCCAGTAATTAGTTATAATCAAACGTCCTATCTTTTCATTCAAAAGTTAAGATGCAAACTTGGAAGTGCAACTTATTGAGCACACCCTAGTTACGCTAGACTCAAGAAATTTCGATTCAAAAGGAATGAAGTTAAGTGTCATACAAGGTATGCATATAGCTTAGTCCTAGCGACTAGGTTATTACTTGCAATAAAATAAGTATTTGGATGATACATTAGTCACTTTCTAGGTACAATTACTGAAATGTGATGTTTTGTACTCTCTATAGATAGGAAAGAGGGAAGCTAAATAAATTATATGCCCTTATATTGTCATACGTTGGCTACAAGTGTTACCTCGTTGCTAATGTACCAATTCATACTTTCCAAGCCTTGAAGCATATCTATAATTTTCTTCATTGTAGGCCTTTTGGTCTGGTCATGATTCACGCAGATTAGGCCTATCTGGATGCATCTTTTTATTTGTTGGCAATCCTTTTCGATTGATCTATACCCTGGTTCATTTTGCAGCACACTTCTCCATTTGTCTAGTTCCTGTGAATTGAACACATATACGGAATATATTACTATACAATGGTAAAATGTGGCATTGTCTTGTGAAAAGGGGCCTCTCCATCTTGAAAGTTCAAACCGATTTATCACGAGCTCGATGAAGGTCTTGGAAGATGTTCTAATATCATCTGGGTACCTCTTGTGACCCGTTATCACCTCCAAAATTATTACACCCAAACTAAATATGTCTGACATAGGTGTGATTAAACCTTCTATAAATTCTCGTGCCATGTATCCTCTGCATCATATCATGGTTTGGTGAATATGAAGTGTTAAGATCAGGGTAAGAAAACCACAGTTCACTGATTACTAAAAAGCAATGAATCATTAAGAGGAGGTTTGCTTACAGTGTTCCACGAATACGTGCAGTATAAATAGTTTGGCTTTGATCAAACGGTCTTGACAGACCAAAGTCTGTAATTTTTGGTAACATATTTTTATCAAGCAATATGTTCGCGGGTTTTAGGTCCAAATAAAGAATCGGATCTTTAGATTGGTCATGAAGGTATTGTAGACCACAGGAAATCCCCTCAATTATTTTGTAGCGTGTGTGCCAATGAAGTCTAGAAGATGCATCTGCGTTTTAAACAAAATAAGAGCAATATACCAATGTTGCCTTCAAATCTTTCATAAGATTTTATCCAGAAGGACTTCAAATTTTTATTGTTTGTTGTCCTTTATCTTTCATAAGAACACGGTTTTGGGGAACTATGATTAGACTACGAAAACTGATATCTCAAGGAAAGATTAGAAGTAGAGAAACAAACGTTTTTCCACATATAAACATCATACCTGAAATATACTTCCCAAGACTTCCATTAGGCAGACATTCTAAACAGAGCAAAGTTTGAATGTCCTCGGCAAAAATGTATTTTCCTTCATGAAATATATGTAGTTTCCGCGTTTCATAGCAGTAGCCTACAAGTTGCACTATATTTGGGTGCTTCAGTTCCATAAGGAGTTTAAGCTCGTTCTCGAATTCCTCCCGTGAGCTCGTTTGTTGCACAAGCTTCTTCACTGCAACCATTTCCCCACTTGGTTGTATTCCCTGTTTAAAGTCTATTATTGTTAATATAGATGTGGTTTATAGTTGTGGAAATGAAAACATATATGATTTAACCTTACCTTATATACCACAGAAAATCCACCTCTACCAATTATTCGATCATCAGAGAAATTGTTTGTGATGTCTTTCAAATGTTGTAATGACATATGGTGTGGAATGCATCCCGTCTGCATAAAGAGCTCCTTGGTTATTGAGGGGTGGCATTTATACAATTTTTATTAGCACTTGTAGGTTAAATTCAATATATTCATTCACAAAGAATATATGGCTGATGCTTTTTTTTTCTGAAAACATGTCCACTACCTGTCTAAAACTATCCATGAGCTCCATGTTCATACCCGGGGTAAAATAAGAAAAGAGACACTTATTACTCAGTTTTATTTCAACTTAATGGGATGATGGCGGTAATGGAAAACAAGCCAAACTTGTGTTCTGTTGATTGCATATAATCAGGATCTATTTGTTGAGCGGCATATTGGCAAACTGGATTGTAAAAGCAGAGCAATGGGAAAGACACAGGATTAGAATATCTACCCTTTCGAATTCTACATGATTTGAGTTTGTTTGTTTGCATCACAGGAAAAAGGACAAATTTTTCCAAGGGGTCGGAGTGGATGCAAGATTTCCTATGGAATGCAATACAGATGATTAAAGGGCAGCCCGGTGCATGTAGCTCCCGCTTGCGCAGGGTCCGGGGAAGGGTCCGACCACTTTGGGTCTATAGTACGCAGCCTTTCCCTGCATTTCTGCAAGAGGCTGTTTCCAGGACTTGAACCCGTGACCTCATGGTCACAAGGCAGCAGCTTTACCACTGCGCCAAGGCTCCCCTTCGAATGTAATACAGATGATTCATTAGGAAAAATTCCTATAGGATTCAATCCTACAAATGACTCCGCCTATGTTGTCTCAATATAGCCGGTCCCAAGCCCGGGTAAAGGAGGAGGGTTATGATAGGTTTGGCAAGCCAACGTCAAAACTCAGCCACTCTTATGGAGATGAAACCCAAAATATTTGTTGTATTCAATCCTACAAATCAATGGACCAACTTAGAAAGAAATCATAAGGATTCTAATCCTCGAACTCCTACGAAAATCCTTTGAATCAAAGAGGCCCTCAATGTGTTTTGCCTAATTGATAGTACATTTCTGCAAATCACAGGGCTCAGTCGGCCTCTGGGCCAACAACAGCAGGCAGGGCCCTTCACTACTAAAATCAACATGGAGAGTGCCTAAAACACATGGGTAAGGTCTTCTGAATGTTCATTTACTATGATTATCATGAACTAGTAATAGCACCCTATGAAGTTCTAAACAATTCAGAATGTAATAAATTAGTACAAATATATTAATTATAAGCTGCACTGGTCTCCATAGGAGCATACTGTCAATACAAGATTTCAGATTGGATATTGATAGATTACGTACCTGGAGACTTGGTTCTTCTGACTTACGTCCATGAGTAGTACTAGTGGGGCCTGATTGAGAATCAAGCCTAAGCCGATTAGATTTATACCCTGTAAGTGCTCCATCTTGGGCCAAGTTGTGAGACATGTATAGCCTGATATGTTTTGGAAAGTACAGGACAGGGCCAAGGTTAGTCAAGAGGTCCCGCCTATGATCATGAGGTAGTAACATTATTGTCTTAATCCTAGCTTCTAATTCCCCCAGTTCATGGACAATGTCTTCAATACATGGTCTTTTCTCTCGGTCGTTGTCCACACATCTTAATGCAATCTCAACACATGTACTCACTCGTAGGATGCCTATTTCGTATGGTGAGTGTCCTGGCATTGCATGCAACCTTTTCGTCCAATTCTCACTAACCTGCATACAAATTGGAACACGAAGTCCCCTAGAATGATAGTACAAAGGTTGCGTGCGAAAATAAATAAATATGTAAAATGACATATAACGAGTTTATTCTTACATGTTGAATAAACTCTTTGGGAGACATTTCGAAACAACGAGAGTAGCCCATATTTCCGGCCATCAGCTTTACAATTATGGCGCCTAAACTGAACACGTCAAACTTGTTTGATATAAAGCCAGTGTCGACATATTCCGGTGGCATGTACCCGCTGCATGATATCATAAGCACCACAAATATATATATACAGTTAGTGCACTGAGAACAAGGACATTTTTGTTTAAAAGATTTACAAGAATTAACATCTTACAATATGATCCATCAACTTACTGTGTTTCTTTGAAGATCTTGGTTTGATGCATTTTTGTCAAATCAATAAGTCTCCACAAACCAAAACCTATAATTTTAGGTGTCTTGCCCTTAACCAGAAAAATGTTAGCAGGTGTCAAGTCTAGATGGAGAATAGGTTTTTGCTGTGCACTGAGAAGGTGATTTAAGCCCTCACAAGTCCCTTTAATAATTTTGTAAAGTGTGGACCAATCAAGTCCGCAAGGTTCATCCGCAAATAAGTAAAAGGCAAGAAAATGAGGAAAGATGGCATATGCCTGGGAATCCATTTATCTTTGGCCTGCAAACTAGTGCATATAGAGCCAATTGTCGGTCATAATGATTTTACCTGCAATATGTTTATCAAGGTTTCCACTTTGTGTATATTCAAAGCAGAGAACTCGCTCTGTTGTCACTGAGGAAACATGTTCCGCATTGTGCTCATCATTTATGAGGCAAGTTTTGTAGCAGTAGCCAATTAACCAACCAACATTTTTGTGATGGACCTTAGTAAGGATATGCATTTCAATCTCAAATTCTTTGTCATCAAGTCCCTCCAAGGAATGAAGCTTCTTCACTAATATCTCTTCCCCATTATACAATGCCTGTTAAAACCACTATTTAGCATGATCAGGCCAGATTATAGCTTTTTTTAGAAAAGGAGGCCAGATTATAGCTAACGGTGGTATTATTATTAATTTGCTCACTAGAGATAGGAAATATAATAATTGGTCATGCATACCCTGTAAACATCTCCATACCCATCACTCCCAATTTTCTGATCATCTGAAAAACCGTTCGTAATAGCTTCAATCAAACTGAATTTAAAATCCAGGGTGCGCTTATACTGGGCCAAGTTATGGGCCATACATAGCCTGGAAATTTTTGGAAATTCCGTGCCAGGGCCTTGATTACTCAAGAGAATCTGCATAGGGTCAGGAGCTAGTAACATTATTCTCTTAATCTCAGCTTCTAGTTCGTCCAGTTCATGGACAATATCCTCTATGCGGGGCCTCTTTTCTTGGTCGGTCTCCACACATCTTAAGGCGATCTCAATACATGTAATCACTGTTAGGATGTTTATTTCGTGTGATGAATAGTAACCCGGCATTGCCTGCCACCTCTTCATCCAATTTTCACTTGCCTACATGTGAAATTGGAATATAAGCTACACTAGAAAGGCAGCAAATGCATGCAAAAATAAACTTTCGATGTGGAAAGACCTATATGTAGTCATGATATAGATGAATAATCATTATTTTCTTACAAATTCAATAAAATCTTTGGGAGACATTTCAGAATAACGGAAGTAGCCCATATTTCCAGCCACTGTTTTTATAATTATGATACCCAAACTGAACACGTCAAACTTGTTTGATACCAAGCCACTATCTCTGTATTCAGGCGGCATGTACCCTCTACATGATGGCAAAAGCATAATAGATACAGTCAGTGTAATACAATGAAATTTTTTTCTATTTAAAGCAATATTAAAACAAATCACTGGCTTAAAACATGCACTAGCTTACTGTGTGCTTCTGAGTATCTCTGTTTTGTGCGTTTCTATCGAAGAAAAAAGTATGGACAAACCAAGATCTGAAATTTTGGGCATCATGCTCTCATCCAGCAATATGTTAGAAGGCTTTAAATCCAGATGAAAAATAGACTTTTCCTGCTTTGTGTGAAGGTGATTTAACCCCTCGCACGTCCCTTTAATGATTTTGTAACATTTGGGCCAATCAAGTTTACAAGATTCATCTGCAATATGAAGGAAACAATGGTCATATGTGTTAGACATGTGAAACTATGGAACCATGTATACCTGCAATATGTTTGTACCTGCAATATATTCATCAAGGCTCCCGCCATGAATATACTCAAAGCAGAAAACTCTCTCCATTATTATACCAAAAACAAGTTCCCCCTTGTGCTCCTTGTATTGACGCCGAGATTCGTAGCAGTAGCCAATTGAGCGCACAACATTTTTGTGAGAGACCTTGAGAAGGTTACAGAATTCATTGTGAAATCGCTTATCATCATCAAGTCCTTGTAACTGATGAAGCTTTTTCATAGCAATATCTTCCCCACCAAGCACCGCCTACAAAATTTACTTGTAAGGATACACAATCGAGCTTGTCGCCAGCGGTCGTATTATATATTATTTCGAGAACTAGTCATGCATACCTTGTAAACATCTCCATAATTGCCGCTGCCAACTTTCTGATCATCTGAAAAGTTGTTTGTAATAGTTTCAAGCAACTGGAGTTCCAAGAAGTAGTCCATGCTGCTGTTACCTCCCACCCAGGCTTATCCAAGACGACCGACGATCTTCTTTTCCTGACACAACACAGAGATAATCTTGCAGCGTATATAAGACAAGAGATTGTGCTTAATTAATATTCAGAATTAACACAGTACATAGCCATGCATCATCACCATTGTTATGGTCATATATAGCTAACTAGGTACAGTAGAATCTCGCAAAAAAAAAAAAGAATACGCTTCGAATCCCAAACTAGATCTGGGTTAGGAACCCGATTCGCGGATCTCAGGTGAGGATTCGCATCACGATTTGTGGGTCGATTTTGTGAAAAGAAAAGAAAATGGAATCGCAAGCGGCAACTAACCAGGTTTCTCGGTGTATCTCCGAAGCTCTGCCGCGCTTCCTGTGGTCGCTGCCGTGCGCTCGTTAGTCACGCATGGCTGAGGCCTCAGAGTGTCGTCAAGGAGGCGACCCTGCTGGGAAGAGCTGAGGGGCAGCAGGGGAGGGGTCTTCCTGCTCAACACCCTCAGGCCTCAGCCGTCGAGAGCGGCGTCAGGTCGCGACGGCGTGGCGACCCTGCCTAGGGGGCGGCTGGAGCGAGCAATATTGGGGGCTGCGACGACCATCAACCAAGAGATCCTGGCGATGTGGATAATCTAGCGGGTGCACGACGCCGAGCTACTCATTGTCAGTGACGAATAGGCAAAGTTGACTTGACTCCCGCGTCTTTTTTTTTCCTTTTCCTTCTTATTATTTTTTTGGATTTCGGTTGATGCGTCCCTGCCGGAGTAATTACCTATTTACCCTGCTAGCTTTTTTTTGAAAGGCCATCATAACTAGCTTTATTAAACTTAAACAATAATTACATCGTTCATCAATTGGCTAACTAAGAACTCAGGAGGTTCGTTAGTCCAACTGTCATCATGTTTATTACAAAATCTAAATTTTGCTAGCTCATGAGCAACTGAATTTGCTTCATGAAAACAATGAGAAAAGATGACCATTCCTATCGACGTAGACAAATCTATGCACTCGGCAAAGACCGCTGCAGCTGCATCCCACCATTGATCTTATCCTCGACTGATGATGTTCAACGAGTCTGATTTCGCTTCTACTCTGTTGAAACCCAAGAAGTTCGTCAGAAATAATCCATCTCGCATTGCCATTGCTTCAATAGTCACAACATCTGCTGCCAATGGTATAAATTTACAAAATCCTGCAATGAAATTTCCTCTCTCATCTCGTGGTATACCTGCAACAGAACCTGCCCCCTCATCCGCATGGAATGAGGCATCAACATTAAGCTTTATGAATCTTGGCTCCGGTCTCTTCCACCTATGCTCCACCGGTGCTATTTTCTGCATCACAGAATTTGTATAATTTTTCACTATTGCCAGGATAGATGTATGCCACCTGAAGTTAGGAGGAACCGAATCATGATGAGTGTGTCGACGACGCAGCCACCAGAGATACCAACATCCAGTCGCAATCACCTCCTTTTTCTTCAAGTTTGGCATCATTAGCAAAGGTTGGTCCGACTCCAGCAATAGAAATTCCAGAACTGCCGATCCCGATCTATCCACTTGTACATCAAAGTCAATACAATCTGATAGACCCAGACCGGCCCATAGGCTCTTTGCTAAATCGCATTGGAACAGCATATGACGCAAATCTTCAGCCCTTTTGTGACACACTGGGCATGCACCATCGACGGGTATATGTCTATTAGCGAGAATGGATTTCAACGGGATGATTCCTCTCAATGCCCGCCAACAGAAGATTTGAATTTTCCGTGGCACTTGAAGCTCCCATAGCTCCTTCCAAATCTTTAGTTACGTCCACAGGATAAAAAATATCCCGTATCAATTGTTCATCCCACTGCGCGGTAACCGGATCAATTAGCTCTACCACCCTTGAGATTAAGATGTGTCCTCAAGGAGCTATCACTCTCCTGTCCGGGCTGGAGGGAATCCAAGGATCATTCCATATACTCACATTCTCTCCCGAACCGATTCGCCAAATATACCCTCTTTTGAATGTAGTCAAGCCTGCTACCAAGCTCTGCCATGTAAAAGAGAAGACCCAACTTTTGGTCCAGCATGCAATAAATCTGTACTGGGGTAATATTTCGCCTTCAAAATACGAGCACAGAGAGACTCCGGGTTTATGATCAATCTCCAACACTGTTTTGCAAGCATCGCCAAGTTGAATGAGTGTAGGTCACGAAAACCTAAACCGCCATCACACTTTGGTATACATAGTTTCCACCACGAGAACCAATGCATTTTTTTATTTTCCTCATCATCTCCCTACCAATATTGAGCAATTACATCCATAATATCCTTACACACTCCCTTGGGCAAGCAGAAAACTGACATAGCAAACACAGGGATGGATTGAGCTACTGCTTTCAATAAGATTCCCTTTCCCCCTGTTGAGAGTTGCTTCTCCATCCATCCTTTAAAGAGTTTTTTAATTTTCTCACAAAAGTGTTCAAAGCAGTCACTCCTATTTGCACCTACCATTGCAGGTAATCCAAGATATTTATCTGAGAGAGCCTGGTTTGTAATATTTAGCTCCTAGCATATTTCATCTCTAGTTTGCAACAGAGTATTTGGACTAAAGAAAATGCTTGATTTCCCACCACTTACCATTTGTCCCGAATTTGCACAATAAGTCTCCAACACTTGTTGTGAGGAAGTTGCATTTAACGTATCTGCCCGCATGAGAATTAGAGAATCGTCAACAAATAAAAGGTGTGAGACTGACGGTGCATTCCTGCACACTCTTATCCCATCGATGTTGGAAATATGCCCTAGAGGCAATAATAAAATGGTTATTATTGTATTTCCTTGTTCATGGTAATTGTCTATTGTTCATGCTATAATTGTGTTAACCGGAAATCGTAATGCATGTGTGAATACATAGACCACAATAGGTCCCTAGTGAGCCTCTAGCTGACTAGCTCGTTGATCAATAGATGGTCAAGGTTTCATGACCATGGACATTGGATGTCGTTGATAACGGGATCACATCATTAGGAGAATGATGTGATGGACAAGACCTAATCCTAAGCATAGCACAAGATCGTGTAGTTTGTCTGCTAAAGCTTTTCTAATGTCAAGTATCGTTTCCTTAGACCATGAGTGCAACTCCCGGATACCGTAGGAATGCTTTGGGTGTGCCAAACGTCACAACATAACTGGGTGGCTATAAAGATACACTACGGGTATCTCCGAAAGTGTCTGTTGGGTTGGCATGAGTCGAGACTAGGGTTCGTCACTCCGTGTGATGGAGAGGTATCTCTGGGCCCACTCAGTAAGACATCATCATAATGAGCTCAATGTGACTAAGGAGTTAGCCACGGGATGATGTGTTACGGAACGAGTAAAGAGTCTTGCCGGTAACGAGATTGAACAAGGTATAGGGATACCGACGATCGAATCTCGGGCAAGTATCATGCCGGTAGACAAAGGGAATTGTATACGGGATTGATTGAATCCCCGACATCGTGGTTCATCCGATGAGATCATCGTGGAGTACGTGGGATCCAACATGGGTATCCAGATCCCGCTGTTGGTTATTGGCCAGAGAGATGCCTCGGTCATGTCTGCGTGTCTCCCGAACCCGTAGGGTCTACACACTTAAGGTTCGATGATGCTAGGGTTATAGGGAAATAGTGTAGTGGTTACCGAAGGTTGTTCGGAGTCCCGGATGGGATCCCGGACGTCACGAGGAGTTCCGAAATGGTCCGGAGGTAAAGATTCATATATAGGAAGTAAGGATTTGGTCACTGGAAGAGTTTCGGGTGTCACCGGTAATGTACCGGGACCACCGAAAGGGTTTCGGGGGTCCACCAAGTGGGGCCACCAGCCCCGGAAGGCTGCATGGGCCAAAAGTGGGAGGGAACCAGCCCCTAGGTGGGCTGGTGCGCCTCCCACCCCAGCCCAAGGCGCAGCAAGGGGTGGAGAGGGCAAACCCTAGGGTTTGAATGGGCCCAAGGCCCACCCTAGGGCGCCACCCTCCCACTCCCTCCTTGGTCGCAGCCCTAGATTGATCTAGGGTTGGCTGGCGGCCCCTAGGGTGGGAACCCTACGGCGCAGCACCTCCTCCTCCTTTCTCCTATATATATGTGGGGTTTTGGGGCTGCACAAGATACATCCCAAAGAGACTATTGAGTTTCTCTCGAAAGAAGCAAGTGGGAGGAAAATAGAACTTGATGAGGTAATCGTACCTCCACTCGAACTGGAGAGTAGCGCAACACAGGAAGTTGTTTCTGTGGAGCCTACACCGGCTGGAGAGGAAGTTAATAATGATGATCATGAAACTTCAGATCAAGTTGCTGTTGAACGTCGAAGGTCCACTAGGACACGTTTTGTACCAGAGTGGTAGGCAACCCTGTCCTAGAGATCATGTTGTTGGACAACGGTGAACCTTCGAACTATGAAGAAGCGATGGCGGGCCCGGATTCCAACAAATGGCTTGAGGCCATGAAATCCGAGATAGGATCCATGTATGAGAACAAAGTATGGACTTTGGTGGACTTGCCTAATGATAAGCGAACCATTGAGAATAAATGGATCTTTGAGAAGAAGACTGACGCGGATGGTAATGTGACCGTCTATAAGGCTTGGCTTGTCGCTAAGGGTTATCGACAAGTTCAAGAAGTTGACTACGATGAGACTTTCTCACCCGTAGCGATGCTGAAGTCTGTCCGAATCATGTTAGCAATTGCCGCATTTTATGATTATGAGATCTGGCAAATGGACGTCAAAACGACATTCCTTAATGGCTTCCTCAAGTAAGAACTGTATATGATGCAGCCGGAAGGTTTTGTCGATCCTGAAGATGCGAACAAAGTATGCAAGCTCCAGCACTCCATCTATGGGCTGGTGCAAGCATCTCGGAGTTGGAACATTCGCTTTAATGAGGTGATTGAAGCGTTTGGGTTTATACAGGTTTATGGAGAACCCTGAATTTACAAGAAAGTGAGTGGGAGCTTTGTAGCATTTCTTATATTATATGTGGATGACATACTGATAATAGGAAATGATATAGAACTCTTGGAAAGTATAAAGGCCTACTTAAACAAGTGTTTTTCAATGAAGGACCTTGGAGAAGCTGGTTACATATTAGGTATTAAGATCTATAGAGATAGATCGAGACGCCTCATAGGTCTTTCATAAAGCACATACCTTGAAAAGATATTGAAGAAGCTCAATATGGATCAGTCCAAGAAGGGGTTCTTGCCTGTGTTACAGGGTGTGAGATTGAGTAAGACTCAATGCCAGACCACGACAAGAGATAGAGAAGAGATGAGTGTCATCCCCTATGCTTCAGCCGTAGGCTCTATTATATATGCCATGCTGTGTACCAGACCTGATGTGAACCTTGCCATGAGTTTGGTAGGGAGGTACCAAAGTGATCCCGGAGCGGAACACTGGACAACGGTCAAGAATATCCTGAAGTACCTGAAAAGGACAAAGGAAATGTTTCTCGTATATGGAGGTGCCGACGAGCTCGTCATAAAGGGTTACGCCGATGCTAGCTTCAACACAGATCCGGACGACTCCAAGTTGCAAACCGGATACGTGTATATTTTGAACGGAGGGGCAGTGAGCTGGTGCAGTAGCAAGCAAAGCGTCGTGGCGGCATCTACATGTGAAGCGGAGTACATAGCTGCTTCGGAAGCAGCAAAGGAAGGAGTCTGGATGAAGGAGTTCATCATCTAGCTAGGAGTGATTCCCAATGCATCGGGCCCGATGGCTCTATTCTGTGATAACACTGGAGCAATTGCCCTTGCGAAGGAGCCTAGGTTTCACAAGAAGACAAGACACATCAAGCGCCACTTCAACTCCATCTGTGATTACATTCAGGAGGGAGATATAGATATTTGTAAAGTGTATACGGATCTGAATGTCGCAGATCCATCGACTAAACCTCTCTCACGAGCGAAACATGATCAACACCAGAATGCTATGGGTGTTCGATTCATCACAATGTAACTAGATTATTGACTCTAGTGCAAGTGGGAGACTTTTAGAAATATGCCCTAGAGGCAATAATAAAATGGTTATTATTGTATTTCCATGATAATTGTCTACTGTTCATGCTATAATTGTGTTAACCGGAAACCGTAATGCATGTGTGAATACATAGACCACAATAGGTCCCTAGTGAGCCTCTAGTTGACTAGCTCGTTGATCAATAGATGGTCAAGGTTTCATGACCATGGACATTGGATGTCGTTGATAACGGGATCACATCATTAGGAGAATGATGTGATGGACAAGACCTAATCCTAAGCATAGCACAAGATCGTGTAGTTCGTCTGCTAAAGCTTTTCTAATGTCAAGTATCATTTCCTTAGACCATGAGATTGTGCAACTCCCGGATACCGTAGGAATGCTTTGGGTGTGCCAAACGTCACAACGTAACTGGGTGGCTATAAAGGTACACTACGAGTATCTCCGAAATTGTCTGTTGGGTTCGCATGAATCGAGACTGGGATTTGACACTCCGTGTGAAGGAGAGGTATCTCTGGGCCCACTCGGTAAGACATCATCATAATGAGCTCAATGTGACTAAGGAGTTAGCCACGGGATGATGTGTTACAGAACGAGTAAGGAGGCTTGCCGGTAACGAGATTAAACAAGGTATAGGGATACCGACGATTGAATCTCGAGAAAGTATCATGCCGGTAGACAAAGGGAATTGTATACGGGATTGATTGAATCCCAGACATCATGGTTTATCCGATGAGATCATCGTGGAGTACGTGGGAGCCAACATGAGTATCCAGATCCCGCTGTTGGTTATTGGCCAGAGAGATGTCTCGGTCATGTCTACGTGTCTCCCGAACCCGTAGGGTCTACACACTTAAGGTTCGATGACGCTAGGGTTATAGGGAAATAGTATTAGTGGTTGCCGAAGGTTGTTCAGAGTCCCGGATGAGATCTCGGACGTCACGAGGAGTTCCGGAATGGTCCGTAGGTAAAGATTCATATATAGGAAATGAGGATTTGGTCACCGAAAGAGTTTCGGGTGTCATCGGTAATGTACCGGGACCACCGGAAGGGTTCTGGGGGTCCACCAAGTGGGGCCACCATCCTCGGAGGCCTGCATGGGCCAAAAGTGGGAGGGAACCAGCCCCTTGGTGGGCTGGTGCGCCTCCCACCCCATCCCAAGGCGCAGCAAGGGGTGGAGAGGGCAAACCCTAGGGTTTGGATGGGCCCAAGGCCCACCCTAGGGTGCCACCCTCCCACTCCCTCCTTTGCCGCAACCCTAGATTGATCTAGGGTTGGCCGGCGGCCCCTAGGGTGGGAGCCCTATGGCGCAGGATCTCCTCCTCCTCCCCCCTATAAATATGTGGGGTTTTGGGGCTACACAAGATATGGTTCTCTCTCTCTCTCTCTCTCTCTCTCTCTCTCGGCGCAGCCCTACCTCTACTTCTCCTCGTTCTCCGTAGCGCTTGGCAAAGCCCTGCCGGAGTCCACGCAGCTCCACCACCACCACGCCGTCGTGCTGCTGTTGGAGCCCTTCCCCAACCTCTCCTTCCTCCTTGCTGGATCAAGGCATAGGAGACGTCACTGGGATGCACGTGTGTTGAACGCGGAGGCGCCGTTGTTCGGCGCTAAGATCGGAGTCCACCGCGATCTGAATCGCTGCGAGTACGACTCCACCAACCGCATTCTTGTAACGCTTCCGCTTAGCGATCTTCAAAGTTATGAAGATCCAATCTCTCCCCGCTCGTTTGCTGGTTTCTCCATAGATGGATCTTGGTGACACGTAGGAAAATTTTGATTTACTACTACGTCTCCCAACAATCGATGCCACCAACTTCTTCTTCATACTACAAAATGCTAGAAAGACCCTTAGCGCAAATCAAAAAGAGGTAAGGTGATAAAGAGTCACCTTGCCGAATTCCCCTCGAGGGAGTAAACATCTCTCTCTCCTGTGAATTAAACCGAACCTTGTATCTTACTGAGCTCACACATGCCATTATAAGTTCTATCCACTGGTCATCAAAACCCAACCTTTTCATCATGTTTCTTAGGAAGACCCACTCAACTCTGTCATATGATGTATGCACGTCCAATTTAACTACACATAATCCGGCCTGAGTATTCCTGGTATTTTTAATTTTATGAATGCACTCATAAGCCACAAGAATATTATCAGTAATCATTCTACCAGGGACAAATGTGTTGCAGCGGAGGCATAATAAATATCCTAATGATCCAATACAATCATGTCCCATGTATATCTTACTGACACCATATTCTAGAATTTTTACAGGATCTAATTTGAGTTTGAATATGGGTAGGAAAAGAATATCAACTGTAGATACCAAGTACTCCCTCCGTTTCTAAATATAAGTCGTTTTAGAGATTCCACTATAAACTACGTATGAATATATATAGATATATTTTAAAGTATAAATTCATTTAT
The DNA here is from genome assembly GCA_022496015.1 of Hordeum marinum. NCBI lineage: Eukaryota > Viridiplantae > Streptophyta > Magnoliopsida > Poales > Poaceae > Hordeum > Hordeum marinum. The sequence goes on from CM039678.1 coordinate 524,780,832, forward strand.
TTTGTTTCATATGTAGTTTGTAATGGAATCTCTAAAAAGACTTATATTTAGGAATGAAGGGAGTAGATATTACGATGGCCATGAACCTAATGATATCTCAACTCCCTGCTGACAAGTGTGTCAAGGCCCAACTCTCTTTTTTCTGTGCAGGATTATCCAAAATCAAGATTCTAGAAAATTACCTATGTAATTTGTTGTCTAGTTCTTTTCTAACACTATAGTCTATGGTTATGGCATGAATATGTGTGCTAAAATGTCTATACTACACTTAAATTGAAATTGTTTGCTGAATTGCTAACACTTTAATGTTTTGAACAAAGTCTAGTCAAATATAAAGCACCAGCTCCGTACCGGATAAAACAGGAGCCCTGTTCAACATCCAAAATTAGGCCCTTGATATAACCGGTCGCAATTAGGAAAACCTTTTTTTACTCAAGATGCGACCCTCCAAACTCAAAATTAGTACATTATTAGCATAAACATGCACCCTTCTAGCAGTCATTGATACAAAATCTTCAATTTGTTTTTCATAAGCAATCTTGTCCAAAATGCCATCTGATTATCTTTCTAAAGACTTATCAACAACACATTTTTTAGATCGAATGATTAGTATATGATGTGTTAGACATAGAACATATAGATAGAAGGGAATGAAACGAACTTTGTTTTATGAGATCTGGTAGCCTGGTTAAAGCTCTAGCAGGGAGCGTAGGTAGAAGCAGCAACAAAATCTAAGAAGCAGAGGAGACACCTGATAAATAGATGTTGGATTGAGGGTGGAGCGTACCTATACATTGGGTTTATTTGGAGAAACCACGAAGCAATTAAGGCCTCCTTTGGTTTGGAGGATTTCTAGAGGAATTTTGTAGGATAGGATTTCTATAGGAAAAATAAAATCCTTTAGAGCCCTTTGGTTTGTAGGAATAGAATCCTATTTCTATGGAGGAATTCTTCCTATCCTTCACATTTCATAGGAAAATAAATATTAGCCTAGACTCAATGAAAAAATTCTATGATGTGAACCAAAGGACATCTCTTGTTCTAATCCTCTACATAGGATTTGAAATACATGACATCTTATTTCCTACTCCCTCCGTTTCTAGATATAAGACCTTTTAGATATTTCACTATGAGCTAGATACGGATGTATATAGACATATTTTAAAATGTAGATTCACTCATTTTGCTTTGTATCTAGTCTATAGTGAAATCTTTACAAGGTTTTATATTTAGGAACGAAGGGAGTACATGTTTACTATTCTTATGATATTCCTATCCTATGAACGGATTTGCATGGGTCGCTGAAAGTGAAAGAGAATAGTACAAAGAAAAAGAGAATAGGAAGGAGGAGAGGCGTGCGTGAGATGGAGTACTGGGAGTTATTACGGTGCATGTTCCCAAGGAATACTAGTAGTAGTATTCCGTATAGTCAAAAATGCATTGTCTGGTTAATCAAGAAGCATATTTGCATAAAGTGTTCAGAAAAAAAATGGTGTACAGAAAAAATTGGGGCCCTGATCACTTGGGGGCCTCTGCAGTCGAACATGCTACACATGTGTCTGGTATGGGCCTGTAAAGCACAGAAGCGATTTATGAATATCATAAAGTGGTAAATATTATAGTTAGAGAGATTGTAAAATTTCCTTCATTAGGAAAGGGTGTAAACTAAAATAGAAGGACTGCTCTTAAGGTACGAGACTGACAACAATAGTCACATGTGTTGCAGTCATGACACCATCATCTTCTGGTGGTAGAGCTAAATGGTAATGGAGGTTGCACATATAATCAATGTCAATAAAAGTGGTCATTATGTAACTTGCTATATGAATCGAATTATGAAGACACGTCAATGCAGTGACAATCATCTTTTGGGTTTCTAATTTGTATTGTGGTATGCCTAAGAGAATTCATCATTTCATCTTGAAAACACCAACTGATTTTTCGATGACATTTCGCAAAAACGAATGACGATGGTTGAGTGTCTCATGTCTTCCCATCCGAGGGTGTTCCTAGAATTTTAGAAGCAAAACTTACAGGTTGTGCACTCGAGAAAAAAACATTCCAAAATTGTCGGTGTTACGGAGTAATACCAAAGCTGGCCAAGTGGGTCACAAGCCGCATGCTAGGCTCGTCACAGGCCTAACCCAACACGGTTATAAACGTGTCGAGCCCTGACCCGTTTATAACAGACTGACATGGCCCAATTAGCAGACGTGTCGTGGTGGGCTGTAACATGAGAGGGTCAGCCCATGGAAGAGGCTGCGGCGGGGGCCAAGTCGGCCCAAGCCTACCAGCGACGGGCCTCGCTCCGCTCGCTCGTCAGAAGTTGGCATTCCTCTTTATATTAGAATTTGGAGCATAACATAACAAGAAATATGGGATGATGATTCTTACAGGCAAAATAGAGGCATTGAAAGAATTTTACCGGGGGTCTGTGAATGGGCACAACTAACCTCGAAACACTTTGGTAAGGTGATCACTGTCTTAGATGCCCCCCCCCTTCAAAATGTGTAAACCAATCCTTTCCGCATCTATGCGTTGTCAATTAATCTTCTGTAGTCTGTAGTATGCAGCATTCAGTGAAGCTGGGAGAATGCCCCATGTAGACTGTAGTGACTGTTTTGGTGTCTACAAATGGAATCCTTAGGGCTTTGCCCCTCTTAATTAATAAAAAACAAGTACTCTATGGTTCATCATAGCAAAATCTTTTTTCTGCCTTTTATGTGTCTCCAGTGCCCCACCTGAGGATTATTTGTCGTGGTATTATTGGAGCTACTGAAAGAACTCTTGAGTGATGAAAACTCAAACAAACCTAATTGCGTCTCTTTCTGTTCATGTACACATTTTCCCGCTCCTGAAAGAAGAAGTAAGACTCTCTCTAGGTTCGTGCCTCACGATAAGAAATGTAATATCTCTTCAAAATACGGAGCATCTAAACAAAATTTGCCACATGGCATATTACTGCTCGGGTGGCATCCGAGAGAACACACTCCGAAACCATGCCACTGCCTGCTCGAGGAGGAACCCGAAGTGTTATTTGCAGTGCGGGTTGGTATCACGATGACTCTGCGGATTGTTTAGGCGAATGCCAACTGATCCCGGGACTATCCTCCAGGAAATTTTGCTAGATGTTTGGGATCACCTGGTTCCCTGCGTCATCATCACCTGAAAGATGGCCATGAGGAGGGGAAGGAGGGTGATGACGGCATGCCTGATTGTCGCAGCCAAGCCGCCAAGCGGTCATCACCTACATATATTTTGTGAAGTTAATCCTTTTTTATGGGAGGGGGAAAGGGGATGGGGACTGAGAATGAGATACGATGTTAGGTTTACTGGAGCTGCTATGGGCGTGTTTGGCAGCCGTAGCAGCCGGCCCTGGCTAGCTGAAGTCTGGCTCACATGAGGTTGGTTGAGTAAACACAGCCTCTAAACCAGCATCTGCAACCTGTTTGGTTGCCCGCATTTAGTTCTCACGTATTAGGGGGCAGCTTAGCGTACGGTGTTTGGTTGCCCGCATTGTCCAAACTCACATATAAGCATGCTGTTTGGTTTGGTACACGGTGCAAGGTGTGCTAACTTTATACCCTATGTGGTGAGGTTATCTTACACATGATCATACCTAAAACACCAACGCCATAGAATTGCAATGGTGACGAACTGCAGGATGATGATGAAGTTCTTCACCGCAAGGTGTGGTGTTGCCTTGCCAACTGTGTGCTTTCACACATAGTTGGAGTAAGCTTCTTCTGTCGCCCGCCTAGTCTTAAACCCTATATGGCTGTTGTTGCTGACAGAGGCAACTTGTTCACTACAATCTTCCCACGAACTATAAACCCCATGTACCTTCCCAACAAACACCGCATACCATTTGTCCTAGCAGTGCACAAGAGCAGCAGTTCAAGCAGCAAGCAAAAGGACAATCATGGAGCAAGCAATGTAGCAGAAGTAGTAAGCATGCATGATCATATGGCATAGCAAGTTCAAATCCATCACTACCTTGGTGTCATCCTACCACCACATCCAACCTACCACCGCAATCACGATCATCATGAGGGGTTACTATATACCACCTCAACAAAATATACAGACCATCAAACAGTTTTCAAGCCCTAGCTACACAAAATATATGTCATCATCGTCATCGTCGACGCCATCGCCATCACCGTCGCCACCCAGGATCATGCACGCGGTAACCACCAGCAAGCTCTAGTAGTAGTGTTTGCACAGCCAGCTCCTGAGCTAGAGCACCCTGTGGACGTCTGCCATGACAACAAACCCAACACCCTGGGCCTTGTTATCCAACAGGTGGCTCAGATCTGCCATGAGAGCCTCATTGCTGAAGCCACCTTGCTGCATGACGGTGATGTACATGTCAGGGTGGACGTCGGGGGTCTTGCTCTCCCTAATGGCGGTTGCCAACTCCTTGACGGCCTCAGTCATGCTGCTGAAGACACTGATCTCCTCCTCCATCAGGCCACCCCTCTTCCTCTTCCTATCGAGCACAGGGACAGGATCAAATGGCTTCTCAGGGCCATCAAGCACTGCCTCTACGTCCGGGGTGCATGGGATGTTCGGCGTTGCCAGGGCGAAGGAGAACCGAGAGGCTCACCGGACCCCATGGAATGCTTGCCGGTTGCCAGGCCGAAGGAGAAGATGTGCTGCATCTGGTTGCAGTTCTGGATGGGTGTGTTGAGGAACTTAGCGTCCTTGGGGTGATCCTAAGATAGAAGCACAAGTGTTGTTAGTTTGTAGAAGGCAATAGTTGACAGTGTGCAAACCAAGGGGACGGTGAGCTAATCGCGACATGGCCGGTGTAGTGCTCTGCCTCCAGAACAATAGAGCAAGTGCTCTGATCTCAGGAGGTACCACACTAAAGGTCTCTGAGCTTGGACACTTGGATCCATCGAGCTCTCCACTTCCTCAGGTGGTTGTACACCTGGGTGGCGCTCATCTCCTGGCCAGAGAACTCGAACACCTACTTGGCAATGGTGTTCACGTACACCTCCTTGAAGCCCTTGTCAGTCCTAACACCACTAGAGATGAGCTCGCACATTTTGTTCAGCACGAACGTGGACATGAACGGCTGTCACTTCATATTGTTCCCCCTACCATCCTTCTTGGCCTTCAGTGCAACGGTAGCAGAAGTGGCAGTTGACTCAATGAGCACAACTGGCACAAAGATATACGCACCAGGTGACACCTCGAACACGGCTGAATCAGGAGGCATGTTCTGATCGAGGAGGGGTTGCGAGTCCTCGACATAGGAGGCCATGAACTGGTTGTACGAGAAGACAATGGCCCGACTAAGATCTTGCTTCTGTGTGGTCATGTCCTACAATCGTATCACGCATAGACAATAAGCATAGCACAGATAATAACACAACATCTAGCTATCTCACCATCAGAACTAGCTACTCTAGCATGCTACAAATCCATAGTGTTCATCTATAGTGTTCATCACTATCATACTACTTTAGCTACACCGATCCATCACAAATAGCTACCACAACATCAAAATCTAGCATATGCTAACAGATCACATCTACCACATGCTTGCACATCTAACCCTATGACCACATCCTCTCAGATCTAGCGACAACGAACGGTGAGAAAAGAGGTGATCGAACTTACAGAGGCATGGCTGTAGCTCGGGGGGATGCGGGAGGGGAGTTGCCGCCACCGTGGACCGTCGGCCGCTGAAGGATCTCCGCTTACCTCATCGTCGGTGCTGATGCGCGTCGGCAGAAAAGATTGAAAGGGGGGTAAAGGGTGGCGGGGCTTTGGGCGGTGAGAGGGGGGGCTAAATAGGGCGACCGAATCGACGGGAGGTGAGCCAAAATCCTCCCGCCGATTTTTCGAAGACGCGCACGAGCTCACGCCATCTCCCTGGTCACATGAGCTCCACGCCGCATTCCCCTTCTCTGCCTTGCACGAGCCAGGCGCCGGAGAAACTGCCAATCTGAGTGTAGGTCGTGGACCTGGGCTGGAGTGCTTTAAAGTTGGCGCTATGCAAACCGAACAGTGTATGCAGGCCAACCAAACAGCCCGATTCCTTCCCCGCGGGCCTGGTTGGGCCTTATCCGGGTAACCAAATGCGCCTTATGTGTATCGTGAGAAATTTGGGCCGTTTTTGGTCTAGTTGGGCCTTTGCAATTCACACTTTCGGCCCGTTTCGTGAAACTGCAGAGACCGCTACGTCAAATCGCCCCATTTCGCGCGCGATCGCGTGATTAGTGGCAGATCGTGGATTTTGAGCGATTGCGTCGCGGGAAGGCTGCCAGCCCGCTATAGCTCCGCGATCGTCCTACTTTCGCCCGTGATTTAATTTTTTTTTGCGGTTGAAAATTGTATTACTCAAATAGTAGCAGCCCTACGGTCTGAATTACAAAGATCAATTACACCTTTGACATGCCAGAGTTTAACCAAACAACAGTTCTACCTTCACTCCTAGCAAATTTAGCCAAGTGATCACTAACAGTGTTTTGGCTTCGCATAACATGAGTAACATAAGTAGTACGAAGACTCCTCAAATGTTTAATCTCATGAACCAAAGTGGCAAAGACTGATCTATCTGTACTTTCCTCATTGATCATATTCACTGCAACCACATAATCCATCTCCACATGTATGGGAAGAACAGATCTCTGAATTGCGATAGATAATCCTTCTATGCAAGCACATAGTTCCGATTCCAGGGCACTCCTGCATGAGAAAAGTTCTCGACAAGATGAGAATATTATGTTGCCAATGCTGTCCCGAAGGACCATACCGGCACTTGCTTGGCCGTCAGAAGTCCATGAACCATCTGCGATTCAAAAGTATGGTCAGAAATTGTAACATTTATTTAATAATGCTCTCAGAAATTGTGGCGCTGAATGAGGTATGAAGTTCTTGCACATATAATTGTCCATAGGAGAGTGGGATGTCAGACAGACTTCTAAATTTTTGAAGAGCCAGGTTACTGTGCTGACATCCGCATCATCAACATCTTTGCCTGAAGGTTAAGAATGTGCAAATGTTCTCTATGGTTTATATCTTCCAAAGTATATTTCTGTAGTTAGTAACACAATATCATATTTGGGAAAATGTTCACATGCACAGATTCTTCAGATAGTGCCTGATTGTGGCGTTAGAGAAAAAAAATTGTTATTTCGCATGGTTAAATTTTGTTCTGTCCTCCTAAGTGATAGTATTTTTTTCAGAGACAGGGATTACTACATATTGGTGGGGGGAAGGAATTTTCCCAAGCAGTTGGCATGTCGTCCCCATGCTACTACAATGTTGTTTGTAGTTTTTTTTTTATCAACCAAAGCATTTGAACCTGACTATATCTAAGTAGAATAGGTATTTGTCAAATACCCGATTCTGCATAGGTAGCTTTTGACCACTTATTTCCATATAAACATGACCGAAAAATTTCTTAGTTTGTTTGTGTCTTGCACGCATTGTTATTTTGCACGACGACTTAATTGAAACTTAGAAGCTTGCTTTTCTTATAAAAGATATATAATCGGCATTAGAGTTCAGAAATATGCCTTGTTTTCTAGAACCAAACCAGCATTGTTTTCAACAAGTTTTAGAGTCGCTAGCATATAGTTCATGTAGTGTATGCCAGATTTGAATTATTTGACAAAAAGAAACACAATGAGAAATAAATATCATGGAAAACCTCTTCTTTTTTTATTTTTACCCAAATAGAAACATGTCCAAATCTGGCTTTCTGATCCTTCGGTGCCATTATTACGAATGCCACAACTATAGAAGCCATTCAAGCCTACTCGCTAAGTCTAATATGGCATGATCTAAGCTGGTTTGTAAAAAGAATTTTCAATTAATTGGTAGGAGCAGCACCTTATTAAATGAGTTGGCTTGAAGGTCCAAAGTAAGATCCTTCACCCATGCCATCATTTTCATCCTTAGTGCCATGTTATCCTAAAATGAGTTGACGCTTATTCAGTTGCTTCTTACGAAATTTTACATTGCTTTAATTCAGTGAGGAGGATGGGACAAAGGAGCTGGTACAGGAGCTTGAACCCAATTGTAATCAACCCAAGTTTGGCAGTAAAGCTTGAACTCTAGACAAGTCAAGAAACGTTCAAGGATTTGTATTAGTAGTACAACCAATGGATCGTTGGTAATGGTTTCTACTGGTTTGATCACACTGCAAAGTTTCTTGACAGGGTGCTTTTTACCAACCCATTTTATCGCGAGTGTTCCATTTCTCTTTTCCAACTTCACTTGTGTTGTTTTACGTTCGTTGTTTTAGGTTTGGAGATTCAAAGAGTTTGTTGTGACAGTGAGAGAAATGACATGTTATGGATACACTAATAACATATAGTGAGCAGCTAGCTATGATGATTGATAATATTCCCTCCGTTGACAACTTGGACTTCAGTATGTAGAGTGGTGCACTTGGCCATACTGTCATGGATCAGTTGCCGAGGTTATCACATTCTAAGAGTTGCGAACATGATCATTTCCCATATACATTACACATGTTATAGTAGAAATAAATGACTTCATTTTTCTTCATGTGATCGTCAAGCTTGAGAACTACAGACCTCTGCTACTTTTGCGATCTCTGTAGTTCACCTTGTTTTTCTAATTGTGCTTCATTGGTTCTTCTACTTGCTATACGGAGTTTCAATATTGTACTCCATTTTACTTGTTCAAAAGGTATTGGTTATCATTTTTGTTAGTTAATTGATGGTGAGCAATAGTACTTCAATATTTTCTCTCCTGTACAATTTAATATTTGTATGCATATTCAAACTCTGAATGCACATGATCAATGTTCGTGCCTGCGTGCATGCGCGCGCGCGTGGAAACACGAGTAATCTTCTTACTAAATAAAGATACAAATGGTACACTGCACAAACGAGAGCTGAAGAATATGTTCATGCTAGCAGAGATCTTGAAGTCGAAAGATAACTACGGGCACTTGCATCACTACCAGAATTACCCCCTACGCCGACGGGGGCCGTCGGCATAAAGGGCGGTATGCCGACGGCGAAGCAGAAGCTGTCGGCGCAGAAAGGTCGTCGGCACACCTGGAGATATGCCTACGGTGGCCGTCGGCATACACAGGCTGTCGACATATAGATATATACGCCTACAGTTGCCGTCGGCACAGAAGAGCCGTCGGCATAGATGTGGGGCCCGGCGAGCCTTTGTCCGACGCGAGTCTGACGCCGTCACACCTACACCGACGGCACTGACGGTGGCCGTTAGCATAGTTATGCCGACGGCAAGGCCGTCGGCGTAGATTTGGTCCACGTCAACGATCCGCGACGCGTGCCACGTCATCGATCCAAGGCCTACCGGTCGATCCATGGGCAAACCTATGCCGATGGCCTTGCCGTCGGCATATCTTTCTTTTATCTGTTTTTTACTTATTTTTATATTAGTTTTTTTCTAAATTAAAATTGGATTAACTTAAATGTGTCTTATCTAAACATAAACATTACATAATAAATTATATATAGATTTGTGTTGAATTTTTCATATATTATGTATATGTAGCTTGTATTTGTTTTCGAGTATGTTAGTAATGTGACCACATGTTCTTTTACATATAGGTTCTTATACTTTATTAAAATCACAAACAATTTATAATTACAATTAGTTTGACAAGTTCTATATGTTTTTTATAAGCATCTTGAAAGTGCTAGATCCGCCGGTCAACTGTGCCATGGTTAGACGGGACGATGTGTTGGAAATATGCCCTAGAGGCAATAATAAAATGGTTATTATTGTATTTCCTTGTTCATGATAATTGTGTATTGTTCATGCTACAATTGTGTTAACCGGAAACCGTAATACATGTGTGAATACATAGACCACAATATGTTCCTAGTGAGCCTCTAGTTGGCTAGCTCGTTGATCAATAGATGGTAACAGTTTCATGACCATGGACATTGGATGTCGTTGATAACGGGATCACATCATTAGGAGAATGATGTGATGGACAAGACCCAATCCTAAGCATAGCACAAGATCGTGTAGTTCGTCTGCTAAAGCTTTTCAATGTCAAGTATCGTTTCCTTAGACCATGAGGTTGTGCAACTCCCGAATACGTAGGAATGCTTTGGGTGTGCCAAACATCACAACATAACTGGGTGGCTATAAAGGTACACTACGGGTATCTCCGACAGTGTATGTTGGGTTGGCATGAACCGAAACTGGGATTTGTCACTCCATATGACGAAGATGTATCTCTGGGCTCACTCGGTAAGACATCATCATAATGAGCTCAATGTGACTAAGGAGTTAGCCACGGGATGATGTGTTACGGAACGAGTAAAGAGACTTGACGGTAACGAGATTGAACAAGGTATAGGGATACCGACGATCGAATCTCGGGCAAGTATCATACCGTTAGACAAAGGGAATTGAATACGGGATTGATTGAATCCCCGACATCGTGGTTCATCCGATGAGATCATCGTGGAGTACGTGGGAGCCAACATGGGTATCCAGATCCTGCTGTTGGTTATTGATCGGAGAGGTGTCTCGGTCATGTCTACGTGTCTCCCGAACCCATAGGGTCTACACACTTAAGGTTCGATGACGCTAGGGTTATAGGGAAATAGTGTATGTGGTTACCGAAGGTCGGAGTCCCGGATGAGATCCCGGACGTCACGAGGAGCTCCGGAATGGTCCGGAGACGAAGATTGATATATAGGAAGTGAGGATTTGGTTACCGGAACAGTTCCGGGCGTCACCGGTAACGTACCGGGACCACCGGAAGGTTTCCGGGGGTCCACCGGGAGGGGCCACCAGCCCCGGAAGGTTCCATGGGCCAAGAGTGGGAGGGAACCAGCCCCTAGGTGGTCTGGTGCGCCTCCCACCCCAGCCCAAGGCGCAGCAAGGGTGGAGGGAGGCAAACCCTAGGCGTGGATGGGCCTTAAGGCCCACCCTAGGGCGCCTCCACCTCTCCCTCCCTCTGGCCGCCGCCCAGATGGGATCTGGGGCTGCCGCCAGCCCCTAGGGTGGAACCCTAGGGTGCAGCCCCTCCCCTCCCCTCCTCCTATATATATAGTGGTGAGTTTTGGGGGCTGCCAACACACGAGTTCATCTCCTCCCTGGCGCAGCCCTACTCCTTCCTCTTCTCGTTCTCCGTAGTGCTTAGCGAAGCTCTGCCGGAGTACCACGCAGCTCCACCGTCACCACGCCGTCGTGCTGTCGGAGCTCTCCCTCAACCTCTCCTCCTTCCTTGCTGGATCAAGGCGTAGGAGACGTCACCGGGCTGCACGTGTGTTGAACGCGGAGGTGCCGTCCGTTCGGCACTAGATCGGATCTACCGCGATCTGAATCGCTGCGAGTACGACTCCATCAACCGTGTTCTAGCAACGCTTCCGCTTTGCGATCTTCAAAGGTATGAAGATCCAATCTCTCCCGCTCGTTTGCTGGTTTCTCCATAGATAGATCTTGATGAACACGTAGGAAAAAATTTGATTCACTACTACGTCTCCCAACAGTGGCATCATGAGCTAGGTCTATGCGTAGAATCTATGCACGAGTAGAACACAAAGCAGTTGTGGGCGTCGATCTTGTTAATTTGCTTACCACTACTAGTCTTATCTTGATTCGACGGTATTGTGGGATGAAGCGGTCCGGACCAACCTTACACGTACGCTTACGTGAAACCGGTTCCACCGCCTGACATGCACTAGTTGCATAAGGTGGCTAGCGGGTGTCTGTCTCTCCTACCTTTGTCGGATTGGATTCGATGAAAAGGGTCCTTATGAAGGGTAAATAGCAATTGGCATATCACGTTGTGGTTTTTGGCGTAGGTAAGAAACGTTCTTGCTAGTAACCTACAGCAGCCACGTAAAACTTGCAACTACAAATTAGAGGACGTCTAACTTGTTTTTGCAGCATGTGCCTTGTGATGTGATATGGCCAAAAGGATGTGATGTGATGCATTGTGATGTATGAGATTGATCATGTTCTTGTAATAGGATTCACGACTTGCATGTCGATGAGTATGACAACCGGCAGGAGCCATAGGAGTTGTCTTATTTTATTGTATGACCTGCGTGTCAATCATAAACGCCATGTAATGACTTTACTTTATTGCTAAGCGTTAGCCATTGTAGTAGAAGTAATAGTTGGCGAGACAACTTCATGAAGACACAATGATGGAGATCATGATGATGGAGATCATGGTGTCGTGCCGGTGACAGTGATGATCATGGTGCCCCGAAGATGAAGATCAAAGGAGCAAGATGATATTGGCCATATCATGTCACTATATTGATTGCATGTGATGTTTATCATGTTTACATCTTATTTTCTTAGAACGACGGTAGTAAATAGGATGATCTCTCAATAAAATTTCAAGATAAGTGTTCACCCTAACTGTGCACCGTTGCTAAGGATCGTTGTTCCGAAGCACCACGTGATGATCGGGTGTGATAGGTTCTAACGTTCGCATACAACGGGTGTAAGCCAGATTTACACACGCGAAACACTTAGGTTGACTTGACGAGCCTAGCATGTACAGACATGGCCTCGGAACACGGAAGACCGAAAGGTCGAACATGAGTCGTATAGAAGATACGATCAACATGGAGATGTTCACCATGGATGACTAGTCCGTCTCATGTGATGATCGGACACGGGCTAGTTGACATGGATCATGTGTCACTTGGATGACTAGAGAGATATCTATCTAAGTGGGAGTTCATTAAATAATTTGATTATGTGAACTGAATTATCATGAACTTAGTCTAAAATTGTCTTTACAATCTATATTGTAGATCCAATGGCCAACGCGAATGTCACCCTCAATTTCAACGCGTTCCTAGAGAAAACCAAGCTAAAAGATGATGGAAGCAACTATGCGGACTGGGTCCATGGCTTGAGGATCATCCTCATAGCTTCCAAGAGATTGTATGTCCTTGATGCACCGCTAGGTGACCCACCCATTTTCCAAGTAGACCAAGACGTTACGAACGCTTGGCCGTCACGCTGCGATGATTACTCCCTTGTTCAGTGCGGCATGCTTTACAGTTTAGAACCGGGGCTCCAAAAGCGTTTTGAGCAACACGGAGCATATGAGATGTTCCAAGAGCTGAAACTGGTTTTCCAAGCTCATGCCCGGGTCGAGAGATATGACGTCTCCGACAAGTTCTTCAGCTGTAAGATGGAGGAGAGTAGTTCTGTCAGTGAGCATATACTCAAGATGTCTGGGTTGCACAACCGCTTGACTCAGCTGGGAGTTAATCTCCCGGATGACTCGGTCATTGACAGAATCCTCCAGTCATTTCCACCTAGCTACAAGAGCTTTGTGATGAACTACAACATGCAGGGTATGGAGAAGTCCATTCCTGAGTTGTACTCGATGCTGAAATCAGTAGGGGTCGAGATCAAGAAGGAGCATCAAGTGTTGATGGTAAATAAGACCACTAGTTTCAAGAAAGGCAAGGGTAAGAAGAACCTCAAGAAGGACGGCAAAGCTATTGCCGCGCCCAGTAAGCAAGTTGTCGGGAAGAAGAAGAACAAGAATGGACCCAAGCCTGAGACTGAGTGCTTTTATTGCAAGGGTACCGGTCATTGGAAGCGGAATTTCCCCAAGTACTTAGCGGATAAGAAGGACGGCAACGTTAAAGGTATATGTGATGTACTTATTATTGATGTGTACCTGAACAGCACTCATAGTAGCTCCTGGGTATTTGATACCGGTGCAGTTGCTCACATTTGTAACTCCAAGCAGGAGTTGCGGAATAAGCGAAGGCTGGCAAAGGACGAGGTGACGATGCGCGTCGGGAATGGTTCCAAGGTCGATGTGATCGCCGTCGGCATGCTACCTCTACATCTACCTTCGGGATTAGTTTTAAACCTTAATAATTGTTATTTAGTACCAGCTTTGAGCATGAACATTGTATCTGGATCTCGTTTGATTCGAGATGGCTACTCATTTAAATCTGAGAATAATGGTTGTTCTATTTATATGAGAGAAATGTTTTATGGTCATGCCCCGCTGGTCAATGGTTTATTTTTGATGAATCTCGAACGTGATGTTACACATGTCCATAGTGTGAGTACCAAAAAGTGTAAGGTTGATAACGATAGTCCCACTTACATGTGGCACTGCCGCCTTGGTCATATTGATGTCAAACGCATGAAGAAGCTCCATGCTGATGGACTTTTGGAGTCTCTTGATTTCGAATCATTTGACACGTGCGAGCCATGCCTCATGGGCAAGATGACCAAGACTCCGTTCTCCGGAACAATGGAGCGAGCAAATGACTTGTTGGAAATAATACATACCGATGTATACGGTCCAATGAGCGTCGAGGCTCGCGGTGGCTACCGTTATGTTTTCACCCTCACTGATGACTTGAGTAGATATGGGTATGTCTACTTAATGAAACATAAGTCTGAAACCTTTGAAAGGTTCAAGGAATTTTAGAGTGAGGTAGAGAATTAACATGACAGGAAAATAAAGTGCCTACGATCTGATCGTGGCGGAGAATATTTAAGTCACGAGTTTGGCACGCACCTAAGGAAATGTGGAATTGTTTCACAACTCACGCCGCCTGGCACACCTCAGCGAAATGGTGTGTCTGAACGTCGTAATCGCACTCTATTGGATATGGTGCGATCTATGATGTCTCTTACCGACTTACCGCTATCATTTTGGGGATATGCATTAGAGACTGCCGCATTCACTTTAAATAGGGCACCGTCAAAATCCGTTGAGACGACACCGTATGAACTATGGTTTGGAAAGAAACCTAAGCTGTCGTTTCTAAAAGTTTGGGGATGCGATGCTTATGTGAAGAAACTTCAACGTGAGAAGCTCGAACCCAAAGCGGAAAAGTGCGTCTTCATAGGATATCCCAAAGAGACTATTGGGTATATCTTCTACCTACGATCCGAGGGCAAAGTCTTTGTTGCCAAGAATGGATCCTTCCTCGAGAAAGAGTTTCTCTCGAAAGAAGTAAGTGGGAGGAAAATAGAGCTTGATGAGGTAATAGTACCTCCACTTGAACCAGAGAGTAGCGCAGCACAGGAAGTTGTTTTTGTGGAGCCTACACCGGTTGGAGAGGAAGTTAATGATGATGATCATGAAGCTTCAGATCAAGTTACTATTGAACGTCGAAGGTCCACTAGGACACGTTCCGCACCAGAGTGGTACGGCAACCCTGTCCTGGAGATCATGTTGTTGGACAACGGTGAACCTTCAAACTATGAAGAAGCGATGGCGGGCCCGGATTCCAACAAATGGCTTGAGGCCATGAAATCCGAGATAGGATCCATGTATGAGAACAAAGTATGGACTTTGGTGGACTTGCCTGATGATAAGCGAGCCATTGAGAATAAATGGATCTACAAGAAGAAGACTGACACAGATGGTAATGTGACCGTCTATAAGGCTCGGCTTGTCGCTAAGGGTTATCGACAAGTTCAAGGAGTTGACTCGATGAGACTTACTCACCCGTAGCGATGCTGAAGTCTGTCCGAATCATGTTAGCAATTTCCGCATTTTATGATTATGAGATTTGGCAAATGGACGTCAAAACGGCATTCCTTAATGGCTTCCTCAAGGAAGAACTGTATATGATGCAGCCGGAAGGTTTTGTCGATCCTAAAGATGCTAACAAAGTATGCAAGCTCCAGCGCTCCATCTATGGGCTGGTGCAAGCATCTCAGAGTTGGAACATTCGCTTTAATGAGGTGATTAAAGCATTTGGGTTTATACAGGTTTATGAAGAACCCTGTATTTACAAGAAAGTGAGTGGGAGCTCTGTAGCATTTCTGATATTATATGTGGATGACATACTGATAATGGGAAATGATATATAACTCTTGGAAAGTATAAAGGCCTGCTTGAATAAGTGTTTTTCAATGAAGGACCTTGGAGAAGCTGCTTACATATTAGGTATTAAGATCTATCGAGATAGATCGAGACGCCTCATAGGTCTTTCACAAAGCACATACCTTGAAAAGATATTGAAGAAGTTCAATATGGATCAGTCCAAGAAGGGGTTCTTGCCTGTGTTACAGGGTGTGAGATTGAGTACGACTCAATGCCCGACCACGGCAAAAGATAGAGAAGAGATGAGTGGCATCCCCTATGCTTAAGCCATAGGCTCTATCATGTATGCCATGCTGTGTACCAGACCTGATGTGAACCTTGCCATAAGTTTGGTAGGGAGGTACCAAAGTGATCCCGGAGCGGAACACTGGACAGCGGTCAAGAATATCCTGAAGTACCTGAAAAGGACAAAGGACATGTTTCTTGTATATGGAGGTGCCTAAGAGCTCATCGTAAAGGGTTACGCCAATGCTAGCTTCGACACAGATCCGGACGACTCCAAGTTGCAGACCGGATACATGCATATTTTGAACGGAGGGGCAGTGAGCTGGTGCAGCAGCAAGCAAAGCGTCGTGGCGGCATCTACATGTGAAGCGGAGTACATAGCTGCTTCGGAAGCAGCAAAGGAAGGAGTCTGGATGAAGGAGTTCATCACCGACCTAGGAGTGATTCCCAATGCGTCGGGCCCGATGACTCTATTCTGTGACAACACTGGAGCTATTGCCCTTGCGAAGGAGCCCAGGTTTCACAAGAAGACAAGACACATCAAGCGCCGCTTCAACTCCATCCGTGATTACATTCAGGAGGGAGATATAGATATTTGTAAAGTGCATACGGATCTGAATGTCGCACATCCGTTGACTCAACCTCTCTCACGAGCGATACATGATCAACACCAGAATGCTATGGGTGTTCGATTCATCATAATGTGACTAGATTATTGACTCTAGTGCAAGTGGGATACTATCGGAAATATGACCTAGAGGCAATAATAAAATGGTTATTATTGTATTTCCTTGTTCATGATAATTGTCTATTGTTCATGCTACAATTGTGTTAATCGGAAACCTTAATACATGTGTGAAGACATAGACCACGATATGTCCCTAGTGAGCCTCTAGTTGGCTAGCTCGTTGATCAATAGATGGTCACGGTTTCATGACCATGGACATTGGATGTCGTTGATAACGGGATCACATCATTAGGAGAATGATGTGATGAACAAGACCTAATCCTAAGCATAGCACAAGATCCTGTAGTTCGTCTGCTAAAGATTTTCAATGTCAAGTATCGTTTCCTTAGACCATGAGGTTGTGCAACTCCCGGATACTGTAGGAATGCTTTGGGTGTGCCAAACGTCACAACGTAACTGGGTGGCTATAAAGGTACACTACAGGTATCTCCGAAAGTGTTTGTTGGGTTGCCATGAACCGAGACTGGGATTTGTCACTCCGTATGACGGAGAGGTATCTCTGGGCCCACTCGGTAAGACATCATCATAATGAGCCATCGTGGAGTACGTGGGAGCCAACATGGGTATCTAGATCCTACTGTTGGTTATTGATCGGAGAGGTGTCTCGGTCATGTCTACGTGTCTCCCGAACCCATAGGGTCTACACACTTAAGGTTCGATGACGCTAGGGTTATAGGGAAATAGTGTACGTGGTTACCGAAGGTTGTTCGGAGTCCTGGATGAGATCTCGGACGTCATGAGGAGCTCAGAATGGTCCGGAGACGAATATTGATATATAGGAAGTGAGGATTTGGTTACCGGAAGAGTTTCGGGCATCACCGGTAACGTACCGGGACCACCGGAAGGGTTCCGGGGGTCCACCGGGAGGGTCCACCAGCCCCAGAAGGTTCCATGGGCCAAGAGTGGGAGGGAACCAGCCCCTAGGTGGGCTGGTGCGCGTCCCACCCCAGCCCAAGGTGCAGCAAGGGTGGAGGGAGGCAAACCCTAGGCGTGGGTGGGCCTCCCCTGCCCTCCCCTCCTCCTATATGTATAGTGGTGAGTTTTGGGGGCTGCCAACACATGAGTTCATCTCCTCCCTGGCGCAACCCTACTCCTCCCTCTCCTCGTTCTCCGTAGTGCTTAGCGAAGCTCTGCCGGAGTACCACGCAGCTCCACCGTCACCACGCCGTCGTGCTGCTGGAGCTCTCCCTCAACCTCTCCTCCTTCCTTGCTGGATCAAGGCGTAGGAGACGTCACCGGGCTGCACGTGTGTTGAACGCGGAGGTGCCGTCCGTTCGGCACTATATCAGATCTACCGCGATCTGAATCGCTGCGAGTACGACTCCATCAACCGCGTTCTAGCAACGCTTCCGCTTTGCGATCTTCAAAGGTATGAAGATCCAATCTCTCCCCGCTCGTTTGCTGGTTTCTCCATAGATAGATCTTGGTGAACACGTAGGAATTTTTTGATTTACTACTACGTCTCCCAACACGATGTACTTGGGGGGTCTTGGGCTGGGCCCGGACCTTTTCGGGAGTGTAGCTATGGGAATCTTGGTTGTTCCCCCCTCCTACACGTCCGGAAGTGCGGTAGTGGGTGCAACCACATGGCACACGGGTCCATGGTGTGACCCTCCTCACCAACGTCGCTGCCGCCGTCACACGGAGGGGGGAACAACCATGTCGGGCAGTAACGGAGGGAATCTTGGTGTGGGTTGTTCCCGGACCTTGATACAAAGTGTACCTAGGGGCTAGGCTATCACATGCAGGTGAAAATGTTCATCGGTCAAACCCCCTCCGGCGAAAGTCATAGGCGTAGACCGTCCGGTCAACTCTCGCAGGGTTAGACGGGATGGGTGTAGTTTGGGGGTAGCTATGCCGCCAGGTGTCTATCTGGGCCCTCCTACACGTCCGGAAGTGCGGTAGTGGGTGCAAGCACACGACACGCGGGTCCATGGTGTGACCCCCCCTCACCGACATCGCCGCCGCCATCGCACGGAGGGGGGAACAACTATGTCGGGCAGTAACGGAGGGAATCCTGGGGTGGGTTGCGCCCGGACCTTGATACGAAGTGTACCTAGGGGCTGGGCTATCACATGCTGGTGAAAATTTCCATCGGTCAAACCCCCTCCGGCGAAAGTCATAGGCGTAGACCGCCCGGTCAACTCTCGCAGGGTTAGATGGGACGGGTGTAGTTCGGGGGTAGCTATGCCGCGAGGTCTTTATCTGGGCCCTCCTACACGTCCGGAAGTGCCGTAGTGGGTGCAAGCACACGGCACTGGGTGTTGGGGAACGTTGCATGGGAAACAAAAAATTTCCTACGCACACGCAAACCTATCCATGGTGATGAGCATCTACGAGAGGGGGAGTTGATCTACATACCCTTGTAGATCGCTAAGCGGGAAGCGTTAAGAAACGCCATTGGTGTAGTCGAACTTCTTCACAATCCAAATCGCCGAGCGTCCCGCGATCCAATTGCGAACCGTCCCACGAACCAATCACGAACCGTCCCGCGATCCAATCATGAACCTTCCCGCGATCTCGTCACGATCCGTCCCGCGATCCAATCACGAACGTCTCGTGGCCTTGATCACGATCCTTCCGATCTAGTATCGAACGGACGACACCTCCGCGTTCAGCACACGTGCAGCTTGATGACGATCTCCATCGTCTTGATCCAGCAAGAGGAGGTGGAGAGGAGAGAGAGTTCACCGGCAGCATGACGGCGCTCCGGTGATGGTGGTGGAGAAATGCCGGCAGGGCTTCGCCTAAGCGTTCCGGAAACCGATCTAGAGGAGCACCGGTGAAACAGGTAGCATGTGGCCGTAAGTTCTGTCCAAAAACCACCCAATCCACTAGTATATATAGGAGGGAGGGAGAGGCAGCCCTTGGCGCAAGGCCAAGGGCCTCTTTGGTTCGGCCGAAGTGGAGGGGAGCAATCCTACTCCACCTCCAATCCTAGTTGGAGTAGGATTGCTCCCTATTGGCTGATTTTCCTCTTTTTCCTTTAGGACTTTCTCTCCCTGCGCCATGGGCCTTTGTGGCTGTTTCCCCAGCCCAATAAGGGCTGGTTATTATTCTCCAACAGCCCATGGACCTCTTGGGGTCGAAATACCCCTCCCGGAGGTCTCCCGGTACACTACCGGCACTCCCGGTACACTACCGATGAGCCCGAAACTTTTCCGGTGACCAAACTGGGACTTCCTATATATGAATCTTTACCTCCGGACCATTAAGGAGCTCCTCGCGACGTCCGGGATCTCATCCGGGACTCTGAACAAACTTCGGTCACCACCATACATAACTCTATACTACCGAAACGTCACCAAACCTTAGAGCAATGGCACCAGTGTTGTCACAGAACAGGCTCATCGGATTCAATGCACTGGGCACTACTCCGAGATCTGTCATGAACTGCTTCATCCAGACACCTTCCTTCGCCGCCTCCGAGGCTGCGATGTACTCCGCTTCGCACGTAGAATCAGCTACCACGCTTTGCTTGGAACTACACCAGCTTAACGCTCCCCCGTTAAGAATAAATACGTATCTGGTTTGCGACTTAGAGTCGTATGGATCAGTGTCAAAGCTTGCATTGACGTAACCCTTTACGACGAGCTCTTCATCACCTCCATAAACGAGAAACATGTCCTTAGTCCTGTTAAGGTACTTAAGGATATTCTTGACCGCTTGCCAGTGCTCCATTCCAGGATCACTTTGAAACCTTCCAGCCATACTTATGGCAAGGCTGACATCGGGTCTTGTGCACAGCATTGCATACATGATAGAGCCTATGGCTGAAGCATAGGGGATGACGCTCATCTTTTCTTTATCTTCTGCAGTCACTGGGCATTGAGTCTTACTCAACTTCACACCTTGTAACACAGGCAAGAACCCCTTCTTGGACTGTTCCATTTTGAACTTCTTCAAAACTTTATCAAGGTATGTGCTCTATGAAATTGCTATTAAGCGTCTCGATCTATCTCTATAGATCTTAATGCCTAATATGAAAGCAGCTTCTCCTAGGTCCTTCATTGAAAAACTTTTGCTCAAATATTCCTTCACGCTTTCCAGCATTTCTATACTGTTTCCAATTAGCAATATGTCATCCACATATAATATTAGAAACGCTATAGAGCTCCCACTCACTTTCTTGTAAATAGAAGCTTCTCCATAAACTTGTATAAACCCAAACGCTTTGATCACCTCATCGAAGCGTTTATTCCAACTCCGAGATGCTTGCACCAGCCCATAAATGGATTGCTGGAGTTTGCAAACTTTGTCAGCATTTTTTGGATCCACAAAACCTTCTGGTTGTATCATATACAACTCTTCCTCAAGGAAACTGTTGAGGAACGCTGTTTTGACATCCATCTGCCAAATTTCATAGTCGAAATAAGCAGCTATTGCCAACATGATTCTGACAGACTTAAGCATCGCTACGGGTGAGAAGGTCTCATCGTAGTCAACTCCTGGAACTTGTGAAAAACCTTTTGCCACAAGTCGAGCTTTATAGACGGTGACATTACCGTCCGCGTCCATCTTCTTCTTAAAGATCCATTTGTTCCGAATGGCCTTTCGCCCTTCAGGTAATTCTTCCAAAGTCCATACTTTGTTTTCATACATGGATCCCATCTCGGATTTCATGGCCTCTAACCATTTCTCGGAATCCGGGCCCATCACCGCTCCTTCATAGCTCGTAGGTTCATTGTTGTCTAACAACATGACCTCCAAGACAGGATTGCCGTACCACTCAAGAGTAGTACGCGTCCTTGTCGACATACGAGGTTCATTAGCAGCTTGATCCGAAGCTTCATGATCATTATCATTAACTTCTTCTTCAACCGTCATAGGCTCCACAGAAACATCTTTCTGCGCTGCGCTACTTTCTGGTAGAAGCAAAGGTTCAACAACCTCATCAAGCTCTATTTTCCTCCCACTCAATTCTTTCGAGAGATACTCTTTCTCAAGAAATGTTCCGTTCTTAGCGACAAACACTTTGCCCTCGGATCTGAGATAGAAGGTATACCCGACTGTCTCTTTCGGGTATCCTATGAAGACGCATTTCTCCGCTTTGGGTTTCAGCTTTTCAGGCTGAGCTTTTTGACATAAGCATCACATCCCCAAACTTTAAGAAACGACAACTTTGGCCTCTTGCCAAACCACAGTTCATATGGCGTTGTCTCAACGGATTTCGATGGTGCCCTATTTAAAGTGAATGCAGCTGTCTCTAATGCATAACCCCAAAACGATAGTGGCAAATCAGCAAGAGACATCATAGAACGCACCATATCTAATAAGGTCCAATTACGACGTTAAGACACACCATTACGCTGTGGTGTTCCGGGCGGTGTTAACTGTGAAACAATTCCACACTGTCTTAAGTGACTACCAAACTCGTAACTCAGATATTCACCTCCTCGATCGGATCGCGGGAATTTAATCTTCTTGTTACGATGATTTTCAACTTCACTCTGAAATTGCTTGAACTTTTCAAACATTTCAGACTTGTGTTTCATTAAGTAAATATACCCATATCTACTTAAGTCATCAGTGAAGGTGAGAAAATAACGATATCCACCACACGCTACAACATTCATTAGACCGCACACATCGGTATGTATGATTTCCAATAAGTCGCTTGCCCGTTCCATTATTCCAGAGAATGGCGTTTTAGTCATCTTGCCCATGAGGCATGGTTCACATGTGTCAAGTGATTCAAAATCAAGTGACTCCAAAATTCCATCAGCATGGAGCTTCCTCATGTGTTTTACACCAATATGACCTAAACGGCAGTGCCACAAGAAAGTGGTACTATCATTATCAACTCTACATCTTTTGGCATCAATGTTATGAACATGTGTATCATCACTATCAAGATTTAAGATGAACAAACCCCTCACATTGGGAGCATGACCATAAAAGATATTACTCATGTAAATAGAACAACCTTTATTCTCTGATTTAAATGAGTAACCATGTCGCAATAAACAAGATCCGGATATAATTTTCATGCTTAACGCAGGCACTAAATAACAATTATTCAGTTTCATCACTAATCCCGATGGTAATCGAAGAGAGAGAGAGCGCCAACGGCGATCACATCAACCTTGGAACCATTTCCCACGCGCATCGTCACCTCATCCTTCGCTAGCCTCCGTTTATTCCACAGTTCCTGTTTTGAGTTTCAAATGTGAGCAATCGAACCGGTATCAAATACCCAGGCACTACTACGAGAGCTAGTAAGGTACACATCAATAACATGTATATCATATATACCTTGTTTGTCGTTGGCCGCCTTCTTGTCAGCCAGGTACTTGGGGCAGTTCCGCTTCTAGTGACCAATTCCCTTGCAATGAAAGCACTCAGTTTTCGTCTTAGGTCCATGCTTAGGCTTCTTTACAGGAGTAGCAACTGCTTTGCCATCCTTCTTGGTTTTACCCTTCTTGCCTTTGCCTTTGCCTTTGCCATTTTTCTTGAAACTAGTGGTTTTATTGACCATCAACACTTGATGTTCTTTCTGGATTTCAGACTCAGCGACTTTTAGCATCGCAAATAGCTCGGCGTCTGACTTGTTCATCCTATGCATGTTATAGTTCATCACAAAGCCCTCGTAACTAGGTGGCAGTGACTGAAGAACTATATCAGTGATTGCCTCCGGCGGAAGGGCAATTCCCAACTCCGCTAGACGAGTTGAATACCCAGACATTCTGAGTATGTGTTCACTGATAGACCCGTTCTCCTCCATTTTGCAAGCATAGAACTTATCGGAGGTCTCATACCTCTCGATCCGGGCATTCTTCTCAAAGATAAACTTCAACTCCTGGAACATCTCATATGCTCCATGATGTTCAAAATGTCTTTGAAGTCCCGGTTCTAAGCCATACAACATTGCACACTGAACTATTGACTAATCTCCAGCCCGTGTCTCCCAAGTGTTCTTAACGTCTTGGGATGAAACAGGAGCAGGTGGGTCACCAAGCGGTGCATCAAGGACATATAATTTCTGGGAAGCCGTGAGGATAATCCTCAGATTACGGGCCCAGTCTACAAAGTTACTTCCATCATCTTTCAGCTTAGCTTTCTCTAGGAACGCATTAAAATTCAGGGATGCTACTGCGTGAGCCATTGATCTACAACATAAATATGCAAAGGTTACTTAGACTATGTTCAAGATAATGAGTTTAGTTAATCAAATTACTAAAGCTCCCACTCAAATTGACATCCCTCAGGTCGTCTGAGTGTCACATGATCCAAATTCACCAACTCAAGTCCGATCATCACGTGAGTTGAGGTGGCTTTAATGGTGAACATCATTATGTTGATCATATCTACTATATGACTCATGCTCGACCTTTCGGTCTCTTGTGTTCCGAGGCCATGTCTGTACATGCTAGGCTCGTCAAGTTTAACCCGAGTGTTCCGCATGTGCAAATCTGTCTTGCACCCGTTGTATGTGAACGTAGAGTCTATCACACCCGATCATCACGTGATGTCTCAACACGACGAACTTTCGCAACGGTGCACACTCGGGGAGAACACAATTTTATCTTGAAATTTAAGTGAGGGATCACCTTATAATGCTACCGTCGTACTAAGCAAAACAAGGTGCATAAAAGGATTAACATCACATGCAATTCATAAGTGACATGATATGGCCATGAACTTGTGCTTAAGATCTCCATCTTCACAACACCGGCATGATCTCCATCGTCACCAGCACGACACCATGATCTCCATCATCTTGATCTTCATCAATGTGCTGCCATAGGGGTTGTGGCGCCATCTGCTTCTACTTCTATTTCTACCGGTTAGCGATAAAGTAAAGCATTACATAGCGCTTAATGATTGACACGCATGTCATACAATAATTAAAGACAACCCTATGGCTCCTGCCGGTTGCCGTACTCATCGACATGCAAGTCGTGAAATTCTATACATCACATGATCATCTCATACATCACATATATCTCATCATGTAATTGGCCATATCACATCACAACATACCCTGCAAAAACAAGTTAGATGTCCTCTAATTGTTGTTGCAAGTTTTACGTGGCTGCTATGGGTATCTAGCAAGAGCAATTCTCACCTACGCAAAGCCACAACAGTGATACATAGTTTGCTTTTCAACCTTCTCAAGGACCGCCTTTGTCGGATCCGATCCAACTAAAGTAAGAGAAACTGTCACCCGCAAGCCAGCTAAGCAACAAGTTGCGTCGCGGGAACCGGTCTCTCGTAAGCGTACGAGTAATGTTGGTCCGGGCCGCTTCATCTCACAATACAGCTGAACCAAAATACGACCAAGGGAGGAAGCAATCTAAGCATCAACGCCCACAAACCTTTTGTGTTCTACTCGAGATCTCATCGAACCATCAACCTAGCTCATGATGCCACTGTTGGGGAACGTTGCATGGGAAAGAAAAAAAATTCCTACGCACACGCAAACCTATCCATGGTGATGAGCATCCACGAGAGGGGGAGTTGATCTACATACCCTTGTAGATCGCTAAGCGGGAAGCGTTAAGAAACGCGGTTGGTGTAGTCGAACTTTTTCGCGATCCAAATCGCCAAGCGTCCCGTGATCCAATCGCGAACCGTCCTGCGAACCAATCACGAACCGTCCCGCGATCCAATCACGAACGGTCCTGCGATCTCGTCACGATCCGTCCCGCGATCCAATCATGAATGTCTTGTGGCCTTGATCAGGATCCTTCCGATCTAGTACCGAACGGACGACACCTCCGCGTTCAGCACACGTGCAGCTTGATGACGATCTCCACCGTCTTGATCCAGCAAGAGGAGGTGGATAGGAGAGAGAGTTCACCAGCAGCATGACGGCGCTCCAGTGATGGTGGTGGAGAAATTCCGGCAGGGCTTCGCCTAAGCGCTGCGGAAACCGATCTAGAGGAGCACCGGTGAAACGGGTAGCACGTGGCATTAAATTCTTTCCAAAAACCACCCAATCCACTAGTATATATAGGAGGGAGGGAGAGGCAGCCCTTGGCGCAAGTCCAAGGGCCTCTTTGGTTCGGCCGAAGTGGAGGGGAGCAATCCTACTCCACCTCCAATCCTAGTTGGAGTAGGATTGCTCCCTATTGGCTGATTTTCCTCTTTTTCCTTTAGGACTTTCTCTCCCTGCGCCATGGACCTTTGTGGCTGTTTCCCCAGCCCACTAAGGGCTGGTTATTATTTTCCCACAGCCCATGGACCTCTTGGGGTCGAAATACCCCTCCCGAAGGTCTCTCGGTACACTATCGGCACTCCCGGTACACTGCCGATGAGCCCGAAACTTTTCCGGCGACCAAACTGGGACTTCCTATATATGAATGTTTACCTCCGGACCATTCCGGAGATCCTCGTGACGTCCGGGATCTCATCCGGGACTCCGAACAAACTTGGTCACCACCATACGTAACTCTATACTACCGAAACGTCACCAAAACTTAAGTGTGCAGACCCTGCGGGTTCGGGAACTATGTAGACATGACCGAGACACCTCTACGGTCAATAACCAATGGAGGGACCTGGACGTCCACATTGGTTCCTACATATTCTACGAAGATCTTTATCGGTCGAACCTCTATGTCAAGGATTCAGTTAATCCCGTATAACGTTCCCTTTGTTCTTCGGTATGTTACTTGCCCGAGATTCGATCGTCGGTATCCCAATACCTAGTTCAACCTCGTTGCCGGCAAGTCTCTTTACTCATTCTGTAATAGAAGATACCGTGACTAACACTTAGCCACATTGCTTGCAAGGCTTGTTTGTGATCTTGCATTACCGAGTGGGCCCTGAGATACCTCTCCGTCACACGGAGTAACAAATCCCAGTCTCGATGCATGCCAACCCAACAGACACCCTCGGAGATACCTTTAGTCACCCAGTTATGTTGTGATGTTTGATACACACAAAGTATTCCTCCGGTGTCAGTGAGTTGCATGATCTCATGGTCATAGGAACATATACTTGACATGCGGAAAACAGCAGCAACAAACTGACATGATCATATCCTACGTTTGTATTTTGGGTCTTCTCCATCACATCATTCTCCTAACGATGTGATCCCGTTATCAAATGACATATCATGTCTATGGCTAGGAAACCTTAACCATCCTTTGATCAACGAGCTAGTTCACTAGAGGCATACTAGGGACATAGTGTTTTGTCTATGTATCCACACATGTATCCATGTTTCCAATTAATACAATTCTAACATGGATAATAAACAATTATCATGAACAAGGAAATATAATAATAAACACTTTATTTATTACCTCTTGGGCATATTTCCAACACGTGGGTCCATGGTGTGACCCCCCTCACCGCCGTCGCCGCCGCCGTCGCACGGAGGGGCGAACAACCACATCGGGCAGTAACAGAGGGAATCCTAGGGTGGGTTGTGCCCGGACGTTGATACGAAGTGTACCTAGGGGCTGGGCTATCACATGCAGGTGAAAATGTCCATCGGTCAAACCCCCTACGGTGAAAGTCAAAGGCGTAGACCGCCCGGTCAACTCTCGCAGGGTTAGACGGGACAGGTGTAGTTTGGGGATAGCTATGCCGCCAGGTCTCTATCTGGGCCCTCCTACACGTCCGGAAGTGTGGTAGTGGGTGCAAGCACACGACACGTGGGTCCATGGTGTGAACCCCCTCACCGATGTTGCCGCCGCCATCGCACGGAGGGGGGAACAACCACGTCGGGCAGTAACGGAGGGAATCCTGGGGTGGGTTGCGCCCGGACCTTGATACGACGTGTACCTAGGGCCTGGTCTATCACATGTAGGTGAAAATGTCCATCGGTCAAACCCCCTCCGGCGAAAGTCATAGGCGTAGACCTCCCAGTCAACTCTCGCAGGGTTAGACGGGACGGGTGTAGTTCGGGGGTAGCTATGCCGCTAGGTCTTTATCTAGGCCCTCCTACACGTCCGGAAGTGCGGTAGTGGGTGCAAGCACACGACACGCGGGTCCATGGTGTGACCCCCTCACCGATGTCGCCGCCGCCGTCGCACGAAGGGGGGAACAACCACGTCGGGCAGTAACGGAGGGAATCCTGGGGTGGGTTGTGCCTAGACCTTGATACGAAGTGTACCTAGGGGCTGGGCTATCACATGCAGGTGAAAATGTCCATCGGTCAAACCCCCTCTGGCGAAAGTCAAAGGCGTAGACCGCCCGGTCAACTCTGGCATGGTTAGACGGGACGGGTGTAGTTTGGGGGTAGCTATGCCGCCAGGTCTCTATCTGGGCCCTCCTACACGTCCGGAAGTGCGGTAGTGGGTGCAAGCACACGGCACGCGGGTCCATGGTGTGAGCCCCCTCACCGACGTCGTCGCCGCCGTCGCACGGAGGGGGGAACAACCACGTCGGGCAGTAACGGAGGGAATCCTGGGGTGGGTTGCTCCCGGACCTTGATACGAAGTGTACCTGGGGGCTGGGCTATCACATGCAGATGAAAATGTCCATCGGTCAAACCCCCTTCGGCGAAAGTCAAAGGCGTAGACCGGCCGGTCAACTCTCGTAGGGTTAGACAGGACGGGTGTAGTTCGGGGGTAGCTTTACCGCCAGGTCTCTATCTGGGCCCTCCTACACGTCCGGAAGTGTGGTAGTGGGTGCAAGCACACGACACGCGGGTCCATGGTGTGACCCCCCTCACCGACGTCGCCGCCGCCGTTGCACGGAGGGGGGAACAACCACGTCGGGCATAGGTACACCATGATAAAAAGAAAGAAAGAAAAGAAATATTTAAAATAGAAGATATAGAAAAAAGAGAAAAGAAATAATTTGTTTTGAAAAGAAATAATTTGTTTTGAAAAAGAAAGAAGGAAAAGAAATGATTAAAATAGAAAATATAGAAAACATCTATGCCGACGGCTAAGCCGTCGGCATAGGTACACCCACGGACCGAAAAGGTCACGTGGATTGATGACGTGGTTGTGCGTGTACCTATGCCGACGGTTAGGCTGTCGGCATAGGGGAACCTTATCCCCACGTGCTGCACTAAGATATGCCGACGGCTAGGCCGTCAGCATATCGACGCCTTATCCTCCCGGGGTTGCCTCTGGTCCACCCATTCTCTCCCTCCCTCTCTCTCTCACCCGCCGTCGCCGCCAACCTCTCCTCGCCCGCGTCGCCGCTGCCATCTCCTTGCCTGCGCCGCCGCCGTCTCCTCGCCCGCGCCGCCGCCGCCGTCTCTCTCGCCCACGCCGCCAAACGCCCTCTCTCTCTCGCCCGCGTCGCCGCCACCTCTCCTCGCTCGCGTCGCCACCGCCGTCTCCTTGCCGCCGCCGCCGCGGCCTCTGGCTCCCTTCTCCCGTAACGTCGTCGCCCTGGACCCCCTTCTCCCGCCCCGTCGTCGCCCCCGGCTTCCTCCTCCCGCCCCATCGCCGCCGGTGTCGTCGCCCCCGACCTCCTCCTCCTGCCACACCATCACCTCCGCCGTCACCCCCGGCTCCCTCCTCCTGCCCCACCGCCGCCTTCGCCCCACCGCTGCCCTATCCGCGCCGCCCGCCAGCCTGCTGCCTGCCCTCGGTGAGCTCCCCCACCATATTTTTTTTGTTTAGTGCAATT
Source organism: Hordeum marinum (assembly GCA_022496015.1). Classification (NCBI taxonomy): domain Eukaryota; kingdom Viridiplantae; phylum Streptophyta; class Magnoliopsida; order Poales; family Poaceae; genus Hordeum; species Hordeum marinum. The sequence goes on from CM039678.1 coordinate 524,810,177, forward strand.
TTAATAGATAGATAGATTTTGTATTGTGTAGATAGATTTGTTGGGGAACGTCGCATGGGAAACAAAAAAATTTCTACGCACACGCAAACCTATCCATGGTGATGAGCATCTACGAGAGGGAGAGTGGATCTACGTACCCTTGTAGATCGCTAAGCGGAAGTGTTAATAAACGCGGTTGGTGTAGTCGAACGTCTTTGCGATTCAAATCGCCGAGAGGAAGAATACTAGATGAAGAAGAGAAGTATATATAGGTTATTTCGGAGAGAACTTAGCTAAGTATAGGCCATTTAATAGCTAAGTTAGGTGGAATAGGTCATCTTGGAGCTACATAGCCTTATTATGTCATTTAGGAGAGAACTTAGCTAGGTATAGGCCATTCTAGAGCTAACTTGGGTAAAATATGTCATTTTGGAGCCAAGTGTGATTATTAAATCCATTTTGACCTTATTATGTCATTTTGAAGCTAAATTAGTCATTTTAATGAGCTAACCAAGGTTCTTATGATGTTTTTACCTAACTATGCTAATTATGTCATTTTGGAGGATAATTAGCTAAGTATGTCTTTGTTGGGGAAAATAACCTACGTAGAAGAAGAAAGAGAAGAAGCAAGAAGAGAAGATGAAGGAGAAGAAGAAGGAAGAGGAGGAGAAGAAGAAGGAGAAGAAGAAGGAGAAGAAGAAGGAGAAGAAGCAGGAGAAGAAGAAGGAGAAGAAGAAGGAGAAGAAGAAGGAGAAGGAGGAGGAGGAGGAGAAGGAGAAGGAGAAGTAAAAGAAGAAGGAGGAGGAGGAGGAGAAGGAGAAGGAGAAGGAGAAGGAGAAGGAAGAGGAGAAGAAGAAGAAAAGAAGAAGGACAAGAAGAAGGAGAAGAAGCTTCTCTCCTCCTCCTTCTCCTTCTTCTTCCTCCTTCTCCTTCTCCTTCTTCTTCTCTTCTTCTTCTTCTTCCTTTTTTCATCTCTCCTCTTTCTTCTCCTCTTGTCCTCTTCTTCGGGCTAAATTAGCTAATTATGCCTTTTTGGAGCTAATTATTTCATTTGGGAGGATAAATAGCTAAGTATAGGTCATTTATTATTAAATAGGCCGTTTTGGAGCTAACTAAGCTAATTCTGTCATTTAGGTGGAAGCCAAGCTAAGTATAGGCCATTCTAGAGCTAACTTGGGTAAAATATGTCATTTTGGAGCCAAATATGATTATTAAATCCATTTTGACCTTATTATGTCAGTTTGGAGCTAAATTAGTCATTGTAATGAGCTAACCAAGGTTCTTATGATGCTTTTACCTAACTATGCTAATTATGTCATTTTGGAGGATAATTAGCTAAGTATAGGTCATTTTTTATTAAATAGGACATTTCGGAGCTAACTAAGCTAATTATGTCATTTTGTTGGATAATTAGCCGATTTAGTCTTTTTTGGATGACTCTAAGCTACGTAGAAGTAGAGAAAGAGAAGAAGCAAGAAGAGAAGAAGAAGGAGAAGTAAAAGAAGAAGGAGGAGGAGGAGGAGAAGGAGAAGGAGAAGGAAGAGGAGAAGAAGAAGAAAAGAAGAAGGACAAGATGAAGGAGAAGAAGCTTCTCTCCTCCTCCTTCTCCTTCTTCTCCTTCTTCTTCCTCCTTCTCCTTCTCCTTCTTCTTCTCTTCTTCTTCTTCTTCCTTTTTTTCATGTCTCCTCTTTCTTCTCCTCTTGTCCTCTTCTTCGGGCTAAATTAACTAATTATGCCTTTTTGGAGCTAATTATTTCATTTTGGAGGATAAATAGGTAAATATAGGTCCTTTATTATTAAATAGGCCATTTCGAAGCTAACTAAGCTAATTCTGTCATTTAGGTGGAAGCCAAGCTAAGTATAGGCCATTCTAGAGATAACTTGGGTAAAATATGTCATTTTGGAGCCAACTATGATTATTAAATCCATTTTGACCTTATTATGTCATTTTGGAGCTAAATTAGTCATTGTAATGAGCTAACCAAGGTTCTTATGATGTTTTTACCTAACTATGCTAATTATGTCATTTTGGAGGATAATTAGCTAAGTATAGGTCATTTTTTATTAAATAGGCCATTTCGGAGCGAACTAAGCTAATTATGACATTTTGTTGGATAATTAGCCAATTTAGTCTTTTTTAGATGACTCTAAGCTACGTAGAAGTAGAGAAAGAGAAGAAGCAAGAAGAGAAGAAGAAGGAGAAGTAAAAGAAGGAGGAGGAGGAGAAGGAGAAGGAGAAGGAAGAGGAGAAGAAGAAGAAAAGAAGAAGGACAAGAAGAAGGAGAAGAAGCTTCTCTCCTTCTCCTTCTTCTCCTTCTTCTTCCTCCTTCTCCTTCTCCTTCTTCTTCTCTTCTTCTTCTTCTTCCTTTTTTTCATTTCTCCTCTTTCTTCTCCTCTTGTCCTCTTCTTCGGGCTAAATTAGCTAATTATGCCTTTTTGGAGCTAATTATTTCATTTCGGAGGATAAATAGCTAAGTATAGGTCATTTATTATTAAATAGGCCATTTCGGAGCTAACTAAGCTAATTCTGTCATTTAGGTGGAAGCCAAGCTAAGTATAGGCCATTCTAGAGCTAACTTGGGTAAAATATGCCATTTTGGAGCCAACTATGATTATTAAATCCATTTTGACCTTATTATGTCATTTTGGAGCTAAATTAGTCATTTTAATGAGCTAACCAAGGTTCTTATGATGTTTTTACCTAACTATGCTAATTATGTCATTTTGATGGATAATTAGCTAAGTATAGGTCATTTTTTATTAAATAGGCCATTTCAGAGCTAACTAAGCTAATTATGACATTTTGTTGGATAATTAGCCAATTTAGTCATTTTTGGATGACTCTAAGCTACGTAGAAGTAGAGAAAGAGAAGAAGCAAGAAGAGAAGAAGAAGGAGAAGTAAAACAAGAATGAGGAGGAGGAGGAGAAAGAGAAGGAGAAGGAAGAGGAGAAGAAGAATAAAAGAAGAAGGACAAGAAGAAGGAGAAGAAGCTTCTCTCCTCGTTCTTCTCCTTCTTCTCCTTCTTCTTCCTCCTTCTCCTTCCCCTTCTTCTCTTCTTCTTCTTCCTTTTTTTTCATTTCTCCTCTTTCTTCTCCTCTTGTCCTCTTCTTCGGGCTAAATTAGCTACTTATGCCTTTTTGGAGCTAATCATTTCATTTTGGAGGATAAATAGCTAAGTATAGGTCATTTATTATTAAATAGGCCATTTCGGAGCTAACTAAGCTAATTATGTCATTTAGGTGGAAGCCAAGCTAAGTATAGGCCATTCTAGAGCTAACTTGGGTAAAATATGTCATTTTGGAGCCAACTATGATTATTAAATCCATTTTGACCTTATTTTGTCATTTTGGAGCTAATTATGTCATTTTGGAGGATAATTAGCTAAGTATAGGTCATTTCTTATTAAATAGGCCATTTTGGAGCTAACTAAGCTAATTATGTCATTTTGTTGGATAATTAGACAATTTAGTATTTTTTGGATAACTCTAAGCTACGTGGAAGCCAAACATACCATTATCGTCATCACGACGGTGAAGCATGGTGGCTCTGGCTTGTTTCACCTGGAGAAGGCTGCCCTGGAGAACGCTCCACTGTAGAAGGGTCGTGTGATGCGTTTCGGGAGATATTCCACACCAAACATCGTTTGCAATGTGTCGTTAGCATAATGACACTCTTAAGATCACTGCATTGAAATGAAACTCACCGTCCCCGCCATGTTAATGACTGGCATCGCCGGAGGGACTTGGCCGGTCTTCTCGCACATAGACTGTACATTTGGTTTCGATAAGTCAAACTTTTTACTTATTAATGAAACAGACATTAAAATGCTAGATTTGAAATAATATGAACAAGAAACTCACCACGAAGAGCTCGTGCATGGCCCTGTTAGACGCATCATTCTGTGCCCTCTCCGCCTCCAGCAATGCAGTCGTCCTCTCCTCCAGCTCCTTCATCTCCTTATCCTTCTCCGCCAAAGCCGCCTTCATTGCATCTCTCTCCTTCAGAATAGCAGCCTGCAACATAACTCATTGTTAGAATTGTAATCATATTGGTTCCCACGCACAACATAATGCGGAAAGATAGTTGATTCCATTAAACTAACCTCGATGGCGAGCTCGACTGGCCGTGGACAAGGTGTTATCTCAGGACAGGAGCTCGTTTGGCGTGCCTTTATCTGCCGGAGAGTTCTAGGACAACGTATAAGGCCGTCTCCAATGGCGATCGAGCCATGGGGCCTCCCGTTGCCAGCTATCATCACCAGCTCTGGATCAATAGGCCCCTCGCTCGGGTTAAAGTCCTCCCCTTTCCTCGCCTTCCCGTGATCTCTGTACTTCACGAGCTTGTGGTGGGAGGAGATGTTGGTGAACTTTTTTGGATGCTAGAGGTCAGACTCAGAGAATGCCTTGACCTTCTTGTACGAGGCAGTATGGGCTATCGCATACAGGTCGTACATTTGTGGCACCTCTGTCTTATTTAGATGCGCGTAAAAGAGAGAGAGAGAGAGAGAGGAAAATTGTATTAGTAACGGGCTCAAGATAGCATTAAGAATGAATTGCATGAGGCATGAAGCAAACCACATACCCAGTTCTCGACAAATTGGATTAAGTTGACGCTCCCTTGATGGTGTGGCACACCAACCATTTTTCCACGCCTCTCCTTGGCGTTGTTGTGGCTGGCCTCCCACATTTCGGAGCACTACTGATCCACCAAGGCCTCCCAACAATCCAACTTATCCACACACCATCTTGGGGGCACCTAAGTTAATAAAGAGAAATTTGAGCGCGTAAGAACCAAATCAAGGAAACTAACTACAAAGCCCTAATAATATGTAATTACCTTCATGTAATGCTCCTTCTCCATCTTAGAATCGCGGCACTTCGCCTTGTCCTTCCTAATACGCCGCGAGGCATAGTAATCTCGAACAGCCTGCACCCGAGCCTCGTGCCGAAAGTTTTGAAGTAGGCAGTGACATTGGGTATCGATAACCTTTGCCGCGTCCTCCTCGTATCCCTCCTCACACCTGTAGTAGGTCTGCAAACGAGACAACACCGATTAGTACAATAACTAGCTACGGTTGATTTATAATTGTGTAAAGGAGAAATTACCCAGAACTGTCGGATCATCATGTCGGCCCTCGTGTGGCACAAAACACCGTCGATCTCCACCTCCGGCGGTGCCGGGGCACCCAAGTAGTGCTCCCAGGTCATTCCTACCTCTCGCTCCCGACCGGGCAATGTAACAAACCCCGGGAAGTTTTTACGACAAAGCACACCAAGGACGCTGTTGGGCTTGCGGACACCCTTGGCAACAATCCAACCCCTGCAGTATGACAAATTAAAGCCAAAACAATAAATATTTGAGAAAACGTGAAGGCAAAAGGTTAAATAAGAGTAAATTAACTAACTTCTCCCCATTTGGCTTAATCGACCACCTCTACTTGTGGGTTGCCGGCATGAGCAGGAGCCCCGAACTACCACGCTAGTAGACGGTTGCCCCCTCACCCAGCTCCTCGTCGCTATCAGCATGGCCACTTGGCTCAGGCTGACCCTGATCAGCCCAGGTATTCCACTGGATCTCTGGGGCCGTACCCTCATCCCTGCTTTGCTCCGGAGTCGCCTGGAACGAAGCCTCTGGGACACGAGTCTCGTGGGTCGAAGGCACATCGATCTGAGACGTGTCGACCTGAGGCTCGTCGACCTGAGGCTCATCTACCTGAGGCTCGTCGACCTAAGGCTCGTCCACCCTAGAAGTCCTGTGCTCAGGTGAATCAGTTTGGGGTGGCGGCGAGGAAGGCGTGGCAGCCACCGCCCTACCTCTCCCACGGGCACGTGTACCTTTAGTACAACATAAATACCAACATGAGTAATAAAATGTATATAAATACCAACATGACTACAACATAAATACCAACATGAGTAGTACCTTTAGTACCTCTCGCCTTCGCGGGGAGTCGACCTCCTCTCACGGGGGCCGCGAGAGTCGAAGAAGCGGCCACTCCATGCAGAGTAGAGAGCAACGCTCTCCGAAGAGGCGACTCAGGAATGGAAGTACCCATCCCACGACCCGCCGACGAAGAAGGAGCCGCGGAGTGCTTTCGACCCTTTCCCACCATCTTTCAACACCTGTCATGACAAAGAGTAAATGAAATTAGTACAACATAAATACCAACATGAGTAATAAAATGTATATAATTTAAGTGTATCATCGTCATAAATGCCAACATGACTAATAAAAATTGAATACCTAACATGAACTCAAAATTTATATATAGTAATAGTTGAATACCTGACATGAACTAATCGTGCTCGTCTATATATGCTTCGGGGTCAATAAATGCATCATGATCATCACTATCATCAGTAAATGCATCATCATCATCACTATCAGGAAGAACATGTGGAAGGCCACCATTATGTAATCGATCAAGAAGTGACAGGTCATCCGCAGCAGTAACCTCTTCTTCTTCCTGCTCTTCCTGTTTGGGCTCAGGTGTTAAGACGGTTTCACTGTCGCTGTCTACTTCAATGTTCTGGGGTGAAGTAGAGCGGTTCTTGAAACGTTTCTTGGACATACGTGTTTCTTGAAAGAATTATCCTTCATATGTGTCTGGGTTAATGTGAGGTTCATAATCATCTTCATTGAGGGGAGGTGGTCTAAAACGTGGCGGCACTTCATAAACGACTTCCCAACCTTTCAAATTTGGATCCGTTTGGTAGGCCCACGGTAGATAGAAAACTTGTGTCGCCTGTTGAGCCGTAATATAGACATCTGGAACATCTAAGTGGGTGTTTTGGTTGATTTCGACTAGTCCTATATGTTCATGAGTCCTTCTAGTCTCCCTCGGCTCAAACCAATGACATTTGAAGACTACGACGGTCGGTGGGTTTTCACCATAGAATAGAAGTTCATAAATTGCTTCAACTCTTCCATAATACTCAGTGCCTCCTTCGCCGATAGCAGAGACACAACAATTTGTAGTCTTTTGGTCGGGCATAGATAGCTCTTTGCCAAAGGTACGAAAGTGATACCCGTTGATGTTGTATTTGTGAAATGAACGGACCTTATAGTCAAAAACATTAGCGACTTGTCTCAACTCGGCGTCCATAGACTCTGCATCAGCCTACAAGTTTAATACGAAAGAATGGATGCATTAGCCGCAAATTAGATCAAGAAATCAAATGGACCATTAATGGTAATTAATTACCCTTTGTTTGAACCAAGAGATGAAACCGGGATAGTTGCCTCCATGCTTTGCGAGAAGCTCATACTCTTCGACGGAATCCTTTTCGATGACCGCTCCATCCGAGAATTCGGCAACGTATCGACTATATCAAATATCCGGGAATAAGAGTAGTTGAAAGGAATTAGAAGTTGCGGAACAATAATTTACCGAGAACTTACTCGATGGACGGCCGCACTTCTGTTAGGTTGGTGAAGATATACAATGAAATGGTCCGCCATTCTTCGACATCCAATGATTTCCCTTTCAAAGCACCGGATGGTGCGAGCTTCCCTTTGAATAGGCTGAGGTTGGATCGACCTTTTTTTCGATTTTCATCATTGTACCGAGGCTTCGGGTTATGCAAATGATGATTTTTGGCTTCGTAGTGTGCTGTCATGAAGTTTGCCGCCTCCTCGGTAATGAATGCCTCGGACATCGATGCTTCAATTCTACGTTTATTTTTACACTTAGCTCGAAGCGTCTTATGCATCCTCTTAGTTGAGAAGCACCATCGATTTTGAATGCCCCCCCCAATCTTGCCTCGGTCGGGAGATGCAAAATCAAATGCTGCATTGGATTAAAGAAGCCCGGTGGAAAGATCTTTTCTAATTTGCAGATCAACTCTGGCGCCAACTCTTCCATTTCATCTAGCACGCCAGGCGATAGTTCTTTTGCACAAAGAGAACGGAAGAAATAGCTCAGCTCTGCCAGTACTAGCCATTCATCCTCAGGGATAAAGCCACGCAACATCACCGGCATTACCCGCTCAATCCATATGTGCCAATCATGACTCTTGAGACCAAATACTTCCAATTTCTCAAGACTCGATCCCCTCTTTAGATTCGCAGCATACCCATCGGGGAACATCAACCGCATTTTCACCCACAATAGCAACTCCCTCATAGCTGGCCTTTGAAGATTGAACCATGTGTTTGGCTTCGCTATGCTTTGCTTTCCTTTCCGTTGTCGCAAGTTTTGTAACGGTCTATCACATAGCGCCTCCAGGTCGATTCTAGCCTTAGTATTATCTTTTGACTTCCCCTCTATGCCGAACAATGTACCAAAAATGGCCTCCGCAATATTCTTTTCAGTGTGCATCATGTCGATGTTGTGTGGGAAAAGGAGGTCTTTAAAGTAAGGCAAATCCCACAAACATGACTTGTGAGTCCAGGCGTGTTCCGTATTATACCCTTTGAAATACCCTGGACGTTTAGGATCCGGCTCGAGAGCGTTTATCTGATCCAGGATCTGTTGGCCTGTCAACGCAGCTGGTGCAGTGTTTTTGACAACTCTACCTTTGATGAAATTCTTCTTGTCTTTTCTGAACTTATGGTCAGGATCCAGGAATTGTCTATGCATGTCGAAGCAAGAAAACTTGCGACCAGCCTGCAGCCAACGGAACTGAAGAGCTCCCTTGCATGTGGTGCATGGGAACCTTCCATGCACACACCAGCCAGAGAATAGCACATACGCCGGATAATCATGCGTCGAGTACATGTACCACACATGCATTTTGAAATTTGTTTTGGTAGCGACGGCGTAGGTCTTGAACCCATTATCCCAGGCTTCTTGCAACTCATCCTTAAGTGGCTGCATGTACACATTCATATTCTTCCCCGGGTATTTGTGCCTTGGAATTATCAACGTCAGGAAAATGTTCTTTCTTTTCATAATCTCTCCGGGTGGGAAATTGAGTGGAATGACAAATACAGGCCAACAACTGTATTGTGCTGCCGTCATACCATACACATTGAACCCATTTGTGCTGATGGCAACTCTTGGATGCCTTGGATCTTCCGATTTATCCTTATGTAATGCATCGAAGTGCCTCCACGCAAAACCATCTGAAGTGTGTACCAGCATCTTGTTCCCATCCGCATCTAGTTCAGTTCTTTTGCCCAATTTGTGCCATGTCATCTGTCTGGCCGTCTCTTCGACCATGAAAAGACGTTGAAGTCTTGGTACGATTGGCAGATACCGAAGAACACTAATGGGGATTTTGGTCTGTTTATTCTCACCCATACCGTTGTCTACCACAATATACCTAGAAGAATTGCAAATGGGGCAATAGTTCAAGGCCGCATACTCAAGCCTAAATAAGGCACATCCATTCAGACAGGCATGTATCTTCTCATAGGGCATCTTAAGTACACGGAGAATTTTATCTGATTGGTATAGGTTTGCAGGCAGTACATGGCCTTCGGGTAGAAAGCGTCCAAATATCGTCATCATCGCGTCGTAGCATTCTCTGCCTAGGTTGAACTGAGCCTTCAGAGCCATTACTTGCGCGATGGCATCCAGCTGACAAAGCTCAGTCTGCTCGTGGAGAGGACGTTTTGAAGACTCCAACATTTCGTAGAAGGCCTTTGCAGATTCCTCCATCTCATCGTCTGAATCTCGAGCATCATCAAAGTCTTGCACCATGTCTTCGATCCCCGTATCATGCTCGTCGGTGCGACGACGAATCACCTTAGCTCTGGCACGTTGGTCAGACTCGCCATGAAAAGTCCAAACCGTATAATTAGGCGTAAAACCCCACTTCTGCAGGTGTTTACCCATTTCAAACTCTGTCTGCTTTTTCCAGTTGTCGCAGTTGGGACATGGGCACCATGTTTTTTGCTGGCCATTTGCAAATGAGCTCTCACAAACCCCCTGGTTTTTGTTAACCATTCATTGGTCATGTCTTTCTGACTAGGGTGACCAGTGTACATCCAAGCACGATCACTCATGTTGCCTAGCTACCTATGGGCATAGAAGAAATAAATTAATATATAATTCATCACCTATATTCATCCGCTAATCAAGTTTGTCAGTTTTATTACGTCCATGCAACCTACACGCTAATAGGTAAAGATAGGTCCTAATCCCACCCGAGTATGTGTAGATTGGGTTCGTTTTCCCATGCTCTGCTCCAGATGCGATGCAGAATTTCGGCAGCACCTCCCCGCTGTTCTCCTGATACACATCTCGGCAATAAGCAAAGAGGATGTGTACCCGGAGAACAACAGGGAGGCACTGACGAAATTCCGCATCGCATCCGGAGCACAGCATACGGGAAAATGAACCCAATCTACACATACTCGGGCTGTCCATGGATAACGTTGGACAATTTGAAAGAATCACAGTTATAAATATGCAAATGTATGCATATTTATAGATGTAACCCTTTCGAATGGGAGACGCATAGTGTTCACGCATACTGATGATTCAATCTACCTATAGCTAGCAAGTTTCGTCCGCACGAAGACCGGAACAGAGCAAATGAAGGGGCAGGAGGAGATGTCATCTGTGCTCACCCACGAACGCAAGGGCGGAGCTCGTCGAACGCACGGGGAGGTCGTCAAACACCAAACCCTCGCAGCGACGAAACAACTACACATTTAAATCCACCCAATGAACACAGATATATATATATATATGATGTTTTTCATAAAAAATCGGAAATTATATGACCTAACTCATAATTCACACATATATGACCCCGTCGGCCTCTGGAAGGCTGAAGAGCACCCTTTCGGTCAACAGGAGGCAGAATGATGCGTGTGTGACTTTCGGTTCGTCGAGGCTTTCCTTAAGTAACTCTCATATCTCATGGTGTGTTGGTGCGCTCTCTCTCACACTGATATGGTGGTGTATATATGTTGGTGGACACTCTCTCACAGTAATGGTTCAACCGCTGGTGATGGACGCCTCTTCTCTCCTCTTCTTGCGCAATATATCGACGAGTATATCGCACAGAAGAGAAAAAAGAAGAGGCGCCCCCCACGACATCAGTCGGGATTCCTCCATCAAGAACACACATGAAAGTTATTTAAGGAAAGCCTCGACGGACCGAAAGTTACACACGCATTATACCGATGTACATCGACCCACGATCACTCATCTTGCCTAGCTACTGGACACACATAAAAGACTGATGACTGAAGACACCTATAGCTGGCAAGTTTCATCGGCACAAAGACCGAAACAGAGGAAATGATATTTTGCATAACAAAATCAAAAAATATATGAACTAACTCATAATTCACAAATGTATAACCCATGTTGTGTTGGGGTCGGGGTGTCTGGGGTGTCGTGTCGAGGTCGGGGTGTCGGGGTCGGGGTGCTGTGTCGCGGTGTCGGGGTCGGTGTGCAAAACATAATCGGAAAATATGTGACCTAACTCATAATTTACAAAACTACGACCTCCTTGGCCTCGGTGTCAGGGGTTCGGTAGTCAATGTCATCGAGGGTCGGTGGCGTCGGTAGTCAATGTCATCGAGGGTCGGTGGCGTCGGGAGTCGGTGGCGTTCGGGGTCAAGGGTCAGTGGCTTCGGGGGTTAGTGGCATCGGTGGTCGGGGGTTAGTGGCGTCGGTGGTCGAGGGTCAGTGGCGTCGAGGGTCGGGGATCAGTGACGTCGGGGGTCAGTGGCATCATGTCGGGGTGTTGAGGTGTCGTGTCTGGGCATCGTGTCGGGGTGTTGGGTGTCATGTCTGGGCATTTTTTCTTTACTAATAAATAAACCAACTAACCTAAACCTAAAACAACCTAATAAACCAACCTAAACCTAAACCTAAACCTAAACTAACCTAAAACTATAACTAAACTAACCTAAACCTAACCTAACCTAAAACTAAAAGTAAACTAACCTAAACTAACCTAAAACAAAAACTAAAATAACCTAAACTTAAACTAACCTAAAACTAAAACTTAACTAACCTAAAAAATCAAACAAAAACTAAACTAACTTAAACTTAAACTAACCTAAATCTGAACTAACCTAAAAAACAAAACAAAAAACAAAAAAAACTCACCTTACGAAGGTCCACGGGGGCGGAGGCTGCTGGGGGAGGGCCGGCCGGGGGTGGGACCGGCCGAGGGAGGGGCGGCCGAGGGAGGGGCCGGCCGGGGGAGGGGGTGGCCGGGGGCTGGCGGCGGCGCGGGGCTGGCGGCAGCGCGAGGGAGGGCAGCCAGGGGAGGGGCGGCACGGGGGAGGGCAGCCGGGGGAGGGGCGGCACGGGGGAGGGGCGGCACGGGGGCTGGCGGCGGCCAGGGGACTGGCGTCGGCGAGACGAAGGGGCGGCCGGGGGAGGGGCGGCGCGGGGCTAGCGGCAGCGGTCGTAGAGGAGGCGGGAGAGAGTGAGAAAGAGAGGAGTGGGGGTGGGGGACGCCGTTTGTAGGGCATCCCCTTTGTCGTCTGCCCCCCGACGGCAAAGAGGGGGAGGGCAGACGGCAAAGGCGCCTCTCACGGCAAAGACCCCCCCACTTGTACCTGGCAAGGGCCAAGCCCCGATGGGGCCCACCTTCTCCCTTTGTCGTTTGCCTTGGCCTTCTTTGCCGTGAGTGGGCAGACGGCAAAGACCTGGCACATGGCAAAGACACTGTTTGCCATGAGCCAGTTCTTTGTCGTCTGCTTTGGGACAGCGGACGGCAAAGAGCATCTTTGCCATGAGTCAGCAGACAGCAAAGGCCTGGCACATGGCAAATAACTGAATTCCAGTAGTGAGGAGAGGAGGAGGAGAGGGCTGGCGCAAGGGCCAGCCCACCTTGGCTTCGGCCGAAGCAAGGAGTCCTCCTCCTCCTCCTACTCCTAGTAGGATTAGGACTCCTTCCTTATATATGCCTTTTTGCCCTTTTTACACCTTTTTCCTTTTGGTATTTTCTTCCCAGCCATATGGGCTTTGTGTGTGACTTTTACCAGCCCACTAAGGACTGGTATTTACACTCTCACAGCCCATGAAGCCTCTTGGGTCGAAATACCCCTCCCGGTGGTCTCCCGGTACACTACCGGCACTCCCGGTACACTACCGATGAGCCCAAAACTTTTCCGGCGACCAAACTGGGACTTCCTATATATAAATCTTTACCTCCGGACCATTCCGGAGCTCCTTGTGACGTACAGGATCTCATCCGGGACTCCGAACAAACTTCGGTCACCACCATACATAACTCTATACTACCGAGACGTCACCAAACCTTAAGTGTGTAGACCCTGCGGATTCGAGAACTATGTAGACATGACCGAGACACCTCTACGGTCAATAACCAATGGCGGGACCTGGATGTCCACATTGGTTCCTACATATTCTACGAAGATCTTTATCGGTTGAACCTCTATGTCAAGGATTCAGATAATCCCGTATGATGTTCCCTTTGTTCTTCGGTATGTTACTTGCCCGAGATTTAGATCGTCGGTATCTCCATACCTAGTTCAACCTCGTTACCGGCAAGTCTCTTTACTCGTTCCGTAATACAAGATCCCGCAACTAACACTTAGTCACATTCCTTGCAAGGCTCATTGTGATGTTGTATTACCGAGTGGGCCCTGAGATACCTCTCTGTCACACGGAGTAACAAATCCCAGTCTTGATCCATGCCAACTCAACAGAAACCCTCGGAGATACCTGTAGTGCACCTTTATAGTCACCCAGTTACGTTGCGACGTTTGATACACACAAGGTATTCCTCCGGTGTCAGTGAGTTACATGATCTCATGGTCATAGGAACATATACTTGACATGCAGAAAACAGTAGCAATAAACTGACACGATCATTATGCTACATTTGTAGTTTGGGTCTTGTCCATCACATCATTCTCCCAATGATGTGATCCTGTTATCAAATGACATCTTATGTCCATGGTCAGGAAACCATAACCATTTTTGATAAACAAGCTAGTTCACTAGAGGCATACTAGGGACATTGGGTTGTCTATGTATCCACACATGTATCCATGTTTCCAATTAATACAATTCTAGCATGGATAATAAACGATTATCATGCACAAGGAAATATAATAATAAACACTTTATTTATTGCCTCTAGGGCATATTTCCAACAGCCTCCCACTTGCACTAGAGTCAATAATTTAGCTCACATCACTATGTGATTTACATTGTAATGAATCGAACACCCATGCAGTTCTGGTGTTGATCGTGTTTAGCCCTTGGAAGAGGTTTAGTCAACGGGTCTGCAACATTCAGATCCGTGTGCACTTTGCGAATATTTATGTCCTTCTCCTCGATGTAATACCGGATGGAGTTGAAGCGTCGCTTTATGTGTCTGGTCCTCTTGTGAAACCTTGGTTCCTTGGCTAGAGCAATGGCACCAGTGTTGTCACAGAACAGAGTCATTGGATTCAGTACACTGGGTACTACTCCAAGATCTGTCATGAACTGCTTCATCCAGACACCTTCCTTTGCCGCCTCCGAGGCTGCGATGTATTCCGCTTCGCACGTAGAATCAGTTACCACGCTTTGCTTGGAACTGCACCAGCTTACCGCTCCCCCATTGAGAATATATACGTATCCGGTTTGCGACTTAGAGTCATCCAGATCAGTGTCAAAGCTTGCATCGACGTAACCCTTTACGACGAGCTCTTCATCACCTCCATAAACGAGAAACATTTCCTTAGTCCTGTTCAGGTACTTAAGGATATTCTTGACCGCTTGCCAGTGCTCCATTCCAGGATCACTTTGAAACCTTCCGGCCATACTTATGGCAAGGCTGACATCGGGTCTTGTGCACAACATTGCATACATGATAGAGCCTATGGCTGAAGCATAGGGGATGACACTCATCTTTTCTTTATCTTCTAGAGTCACTGGGCATTGAGTCTTACTCAACTTCACACCTTGCAACACAGGCAAGAACCCTTTCTTGGACTGTTCCATTTTGAACTTCTTCAAAACTTTATCAAGGTATGTGCTCTGTGAAAGTGTTATGAAGCGTCTTGATCTATCTCTATAGATCTTAATGCCTAATATGAAAGCAGCATCTCCTAGGTCCTTCATTGAAAAACTCATTCAAATATTCCTTCACGCTTTCCAGCAATTATATATTGTTTCCAGTCAGCAATATGTCATCCACATATAATATTAGAAACGCTATAGAGCTCCCACTCACTTTCTTGTAAATACAAGCTTCTCCATAAACTTGTATAAACCCAAACGCTTTGATCACCTCATCAAAACGCTTATTCCAGCTCCGAGATGCTTGCACCAGTCCATAAATGGAACGCTGGAGTTTGCAAACTTTGTCAGCATTCTCTGGATCGACAAAACCTTCGGGTTGCATCATATACAATTCTTCCTCAAGGAAACCATTGAGGAACGCTGTTTTGACATCCATCTGCCAAATTTCATAGTCGAAATAAGCAGCTATTGCCAACATGATTCTGACAGACTTAAGCATCGCTACGGGTGAGAAAGTCTCATCGTAGTCAACTCCTTGAAATTGTGAAAAACCCTTTGCCACAAGTCGAGCTTTATAGACGATGATATTACCGTCCGCTTCTGTCTTCTTCTTAAAGATCCATTTGTTCTGAATGGCCTTTCGCCCTTCATGTAATACTTCCAAAGTCCATACTTTGTTTTCATACATGGATCCCATCTCGGATTTCATGGCCTCTAACCATTTCTCGGAATCTGGGCCCATCACTGCTCCTCCATAGCTCGTAGGTTCATTGTTGTCCAACAACATGACCTCTAAGACAGGGTTGCCGTACCACTTTGGAGCAGTACGCGGCCTTGTCAACCTACGAGTTTCAATAGCAGCTTGATCTGAAGCTTCATGATCATCATCATTAACTTCCTTTTCCATCGTCGCAGGCACCTCAGAAACATCTTTCTGTGCTGCGCTACTCTCTGGTTGAAGTAGAGGTTCAACAACCTCATCAAGCTCTATTTTCCTCCCACTCAATTCTTTCGAGAGAAACTCTTTCTCTAGAAATGTTCCGTTCTTAGCGACAAACACTTTGCCTTCGGATCTGAGATAGAAGGTATACTCGACTGTCTCTTTCGGGTATCCTATGAAGACGCATTTCTCCGCTTTGGGTTCCAGCTTTTCAGGCTGAAGCTTTTTGACATAAGCATCACATCCCCAAACTTTAAGAAACGACAACTTTAGCTTCTTGCCAAACCATAGTTCATATGGCATCGTCTCAATGGATTTCGATGGTGCCCTATTTAAAGTGAATGCAGCTGTCTCTAATGCATAACCCCAAAACGATACTGGCAAATCAGCAAGAGACATCACAGAACGCACCATATCTAATAAGGTTCGATTATGACGTTCGGACACACCATTACGCTGTGGTGTTCTAGGCGGTGTCAACTGTGAAACAATTCCACACTGTCTTAAGTGATTGCCAAACTCATAACTCAGATATTCACCTCCTCGATCAGATCGCAGGAACTTAATCTTCTTGTTACGATGATTCTCAACTTCACTCTAAAATTGCTTGAACTTTTCAAATGTTTCAGACTTGTGCTTCATCAAGTAAATATATCCATATCTACTCAAGTCATCAGTGAAGGTGAGAAAATAACGATATCCACCACGCGCTGCAACATTCATTGGACCGCACACATCAGTATGTATGATTTCCAACAAGTCACTTGCCCGTTCCATTGTTCCAGAGAACGTCGTTTTAGTCATCTTGCCCATGAGGCATGGTTCACATGTGTCAAGTGATTCAAAATCAAGTGACTCCAAAAGTCCATCAGCATGGAGCTTCCTCATGCGTTTAACACCAATATGACCTAAACGGCACCACAAGAAAGTGGTACTATCATTATGAACTCTACATCTTTTGGCATCAATGTTATGAACATGTGTTTCATCACTATCGAGATTCAATATGAATAAACCCCTAACATTGGGTGCATGACCATAAAAGGTATTACTCATATAAATAGAACAACCTTTATTCTCTGATTTAAATGAGTAACCGTCTCGCAATAAACAAGATCCAGATATAATGTTCATGCTTAACACAGGCACTAAATAACAATTATTCAGGTTCATCACTAATCCCGATGGTAATCGAAGAGAGAGCGTGCCGACGGCAATCACATCAACCTTGGAACCATTTCCCACGCGCATCGTCACTTCGTCCTTTGCCAGCCTTTGTTTATTCCGTAGTTCCTGTTTTGAGTTGCAAATGTGAGCAACCGAACCGGTATCAAATACCCAGGCACTACTACGAGAGCTGGTTAGGTACACATCAATAACATGTATATCATATATACCTTGTTTGTCATTGGCCGCCTTCTTGTCAGCCAGGTACTTGGGATAGTTCCGCTTCCAGTGACCAGTTTCCTTGCAATGAAAGCACTCAGTTTCTGGCTTAGGTCCATGCTTAGGCTTCTTAGGAGCAGCAACTGCTTTACCATCCTTCTTGGTTTTACCCTTCTTGCCTTTGCCCTTGCCATTCTTCTTGAAACTAGTGGTTTTATTGACCATCAAAACTTGATGTTCTTTCTGGATTTCAGACTCAGCGACTTTCAGCATCGCAAACAGCTCGGATGATGACTTGTTCATCCCGTGCATGTTATAGTTCATCACAAAGCTCTTGTAACTAGGTGGCAGCGATTGAAGAACTCTGTCAATGATCGCCTCTTGCGGAAGGGCAATACCCAACTCAGCTAGACGATTTGCGTACCCAGACATTCTGAGTATATGCTCACTGACAGACCCGTTCTCCTCCATCTTGCAAGCATAGAATTTATCGGAGGTCTCATACCTCTCGATCCGGGCATTCCTCAGAAAGATAAACTGCAACTCCTGGAACATCTCATATGCTCCATGACGTTCAAAACGTCTTTGCGGTCCC
Organism: Hordeum marinum; assembly: GCA_022496015.1. Lineage (NCBI taxonomy): Eukaryota > Viridiplantae > Streptophyta > Magnoliopsida > Poales > Poaceae > Hordeum > Hordeum marinum. Next base: position 524,827,975 of record CM039678.1, read on the forward strand.
GGTTCTAAGCCATACAGTATTGCACACTAAACTATTGAGTAATCTCTAGCACAAGCTTCCCAAGCATTCTTAACGTCTTCGGAGGTCATGTCAGCGGGTTGGTTACCAAGCGGTGCATCAAGGACATATGATTTCTGGGAAGCCGTAAGGATAATCCTTAGATTACGAGCCCAGTCAACAACGTTACTTCCATCATATTTTAACTTAGCTTTCTCTAGGAACGCATTAAAATTCATGGGTGCTACTGCGCGAGCCATTGATCTACAACATAAATATGCAAAGGTTACTAAGACTATTGTTCAGGATAATGAGTTTAGTTAATGAAATTACTAAAGCTCCCACTCAAATTGACATCCCTCAGGTCATCTGAGTGTCACATGATCCAAATCCACCAACTCAAGTCTGATCATCACGTGAGTTGAGGTGGTTTCAATGGTGAACATCATCATGTTGATCATATCTACTATATGACTCATGTTCGACCTTTCGGTCTCTTGTGTTCCGAGTCCATGTGTGTACATGCTAGGCTCTTCAAGTTTAACCCGAGTGTTCTGCACGTGTAACACAGGCTTGCACCCGTTGTATGTGAACGTAGAGTCTATCACACCCGATCATCACATGGTGTCTCGACACGACGAACTTTCGCAACGGTGCACACTCGGGGAGAACACGATTTATCTTGAAATTAAGCGAGGGATCACCTTATAATGCTACCGTCGTCCTAAGCAAAACAAGGTGCATAAAAGGATTAACATCACATGCAAATCATAAGTGACATGATATGGCCATGATCTTGTGCTCTTGATCTCCATCTAGAAAGCACCGGCATAACACCATGATCTCCATCATCTTGATCTCCATCAACGTGTCGCCATCTGGGTTGTCGCGCCCAACATGCTTCTACTACTATTGCTATCGTTTAGCGATAAAGTAAAGAATTACATAGCGCTTAATGATTGACACGCAGGTCATACAATAATTAAAGACAACCCTATGGCTCCTGCCGGTTGCCGTACTCATCGACATGCAAGTCGTGATAATCTATACATCACATGATCATCTCATACATCACATATATCACATCATGTAATTGGCCATATCACATCACAACATACCCTGCAAAAACAAGTTAGACGTCCTCTAATTGTGGTTACATGTTTTACGTGGCTCCTACGGGTATCTAGCAAGAACAATTCTCACCTACGCATAAACCACAACGGTGATACATAAGTTGCTTTTCAACCTTCTCAAGGACCGCCTTAGTCGAATCCGATCCAACTAAAGTAGGAGAAACTGACACCCGCTAGCCATCTTTTGCAACAAGTGCAGTTGAGGGAACCGGTCTCTCGTAAGCGTACGAGTAAGGTTGGTCCGCGCCGCTTCATCCCACAATACCGCTGAACCAAAACACGACCAAGGGAGGAAGAAATCTAAGCATCAACGCCCACAAACCTTTTGTGTTCTACTCGAGATCTCATCGAACCATCAACCTGGCTCTGATATCACTGTTGGGGAGCGTCGCATGGGAAACAAAATTTTTCCTACGCACACGCAAACCTATCCATGGTGATGAGCATCTACGAGAGGGAGAGTGGATCTACGTACCCTTGTAGATCGCTAAGCGGAAGCGTTAATAAACGCGGTTGGTGTAGTCGAACATCTTCACGATTCAAATCGCCGAGCGTCCCGCGATCCAATCATGAACACGATCCGTCCCGATCAAGTGCCGAACGGACGACACCTCCGCGTTCAGCACACGTGCAGCTTGATGACGATCTTCGCCTTCTTGATCCAGCAAGAGGGAGCGGAGAGGAGGAAGAGTTCTCTGGCAGCGTGATAGCGCTCCGGCGATGCTGGTGGAGCTATTCCTGTAGGGCTTCGCCTAAGCACTGCAGAAATCCGATCTAGAGGAGAAACTATGCACTGGGGTCTAGGGTTGCACGTGGAAGAAAGAACTAGTGCCAAACCCTAGAAAACCCTCTAGTATATATAGGAGGAGAGGAGGAGGAGAGGGCTGGCGCAAGGGCCAGCCCACCTTGGCTTCGGCCGAAGCAAGGAGGAGTCCTCCTCCTCCTACTCCTAGTACGATTAGGACTCCTTCCTTATATATGCCTTTTTGCCCTTTTTCCACCTTTTTTCTTTTGGTATTTTCTTCCCAGCCATATGGGATTTGTGTGTGACTTTTACCAGCCCACTAAGGACTGGTATTTACACTCTCACAGCCCATGAAGCCTCTTGGGTCGAAATACCCCTCCCGGTGGTCTCCCGGTAAACTACCGGCACTCCCGGTACACTACCGATGAGCCCGAAACTTTTCCGGCGACCAAACTGGGACTTCCTATATATAAATCTTTACCTCCGGACCATTCCGGAGCTCCTCGTGACGTCCAGGATCTCATCTGGGACTCCGAACAAACTTCGGTCACCACCATACATAACTCTATACTACCGAGACGTCACCAAACCTTAAGTGTGCAGACCCTGCGGGTTCGAGAACTATGTAGACATGACCGAGACACCTCTATGGTCAATAACCAATGGAGGGACCTGGACGTCCACATTGGTTCCTACATATTCTACGAAGATCTTTATCGGTCGAACCTCTATGTCAAGGATTCAGTTAATCCCGTATAACGTTCCCTTTGTTCTTCGGTATGTTACTTGCCCGAGATTCGATCGTCGGTATCTCCATACCTAGTTCAACCTCGTCACCGGCAAGTCTCTTTACTCGTTCTGTAATGCAAGATCTCGTGGCTAACATATTAGTCACATTGCTTGCAAGGCTTGTTGTGATGTTGCATTACCGAGTGGGCCCTGAGATACCTCTCCGTCACACGGAGTAACAAATCCCAGTCTTGATCCATGCCAATTCAACAGACACCTTCGGAGATACCTGTAGTGCACCTTTATAGTCACCCAGTTACGTTGCGACGTTTGATACACACAAAGTATCCCTCCGGTGTCAGTGAGTTGCATGATCTCATGGTCATAGGAACATATACTTGACATGCGGAAAACAGCAGCAATAAACTAACACGATCATATGCTACGTTTGTAATTTGGGTCTTGTCCATCACATCATTCTCCTAATGATGTGATCCCGTTATCAAATGACATCTCATGTCCATGGCTAGGAAACCTTAACCATCCTTTGATCAACGAGCTAGTCCATTAGAGGCATACTAGGGACATGGTTTTGTCTATGTATCCACACATGCATTTAAGTCTCCGATCAATACAATTATAGCATGGATAATAAACGATTATCATGAACAAGGAAATATGATAATAACTAATTTAGTATTGCCTCTAGGGCATATTTCCAACAGTCTCCCACTTGCACTAGAGTCAATAATCTAGTTCACATCACCATGTGATTCGCATTGTTATGAATCTAACACCCAATGAGTTTTGGGGCTCGATCATGCTTTGCATGTGAGAGAGGTCTTATAGTCAACGGGTCTGCGATATTCAGATCCGTGTGTACTTTGCAAATCTCTATGTCAAACTGTAAACACTGCTACCACACTCAACTTGGTACTATTTCCAAATGGCCGCTCCACTATACGTATCCAGATTGCTACTACTAGTCATCCGGATAGGTGTTAAAGCTTGCATCGACGTAACTCTTTACGACAAACTCTTTATCACCTCCATAATCAAGAAACATTTCCTTAGTCCTCTGGTTACTAAGGATAATTCCGACCGCTGTCCAGTGATCCACTCCTGGACCACTCTTGTACCCCTTGACAGACTCGTGGCAAGGCACACATAGGTGCGGTACATAGCATGACATAATATAGAGCCTATGGCTAAGGCATAGGGGACGACATTCATCCTTTCTCTTTCTTCTGCTGTTGTCGAGCTTTGAGTCTCACTCAACTTCACACCTTACAAATCAGACGAGAACTATTTCTCTGGCTGATCCATTTTGAACTCTTTCAAAATCTTGTCAAGGTATGCACTCATTGAAAGTCTCATCAAGCATCTTGATCTATCTCTATAGATTTTGATGCTCAACAATTAGGTAGCTTTATCCAGGTCTTCCTTTGAAAAACACTTTTCAAACAACCTTTTATGCCTTCCATAAATTCTACATTATTTCCGATCAACAATATGTCAACCACATATACTTATCAGAAACTCTACAGTGCTCCCACTCACTTTATTGCAAATACAAGTTTCTCGTAAACTTTGTATAAACATCAAAAACTTTGATCACCTCATCAAAGTGTATATTCCAACTCCGAGATGCTTACTTCAGTCCATGGAAGGATCACCGAAGCTTGCACACCTTTTAGCATCCTTAGGACTGACAAAACCTTCTGGTTGTATCACATACAACCTTTCCTCAAGTAAACCGTTTAAGGAAACGATGTTTTGACATCCATCTGTCAGATTTCATAATTGAAAACGCAGCAACTGCTAACATAATTCCAACAGACTTTAGCATCGCTACGAGTGAGAAAGTCTCATCGTAGTCAACTCCTTGAACTTGTCACAAACATCTTTGCAACAAGTCGAGCTTTACAAATAGTGACATTCACCATCAGTGTCTGTCTTCATTTTAAAGGTCCATTTGTACTCAACGACCTGCCGTCTAACGAGCAAGTCTACCAAAGTCTATACTTGGTTTTCATACATGGATCCTATCTCGGATTTCATGGCCTCTAACCATTCGTCGGAATCCGGGCCCATCATCGCTTCTCCATAGCTCGTAGGTTCATCGCTGTCCAACAACATGACCTCGAAGACAGGGTTGTCGTACCGCTTAGGAGCAGTACACATCCTTGTCGACCCACGAAGTTCGATAGTAACTTGATCCTGAAGCTTCATGATCATCATCATTAACTTCCTCTTCAACTAACATAGGCTTCACAGAAACATCTTTCTGCGCTGCGCTACTCTCTGGTTGAACAAAGGTTTAACAACCTCATCAAGTTCTATCTTCCTCCCACTCAATTCTTTCGAGAGAAACCTTTCCTCGAGAAAGGATCCGTTTTAGTAACAAACACTTCGCACTTGGATCTGAGATAGAAGGTTCACCCAACTGATCTTAGGGTTTTCTATGAAGATGCATTTGTCCGCCTTGGGTTCGACCTCATTAGGTGAAAACATTTTTCGCACAAGTGCCGCAGCCCCAAGTATTAAAAAATGACAGCTTAGGTTTCTATCAAACCATAATTCATATGGTGTCATCTCAACGGATTTAGATGGTGCCCTATTTAAAGTGAATGTAGTTGTCTCTAATGCATAACCCCAAAATTATAGTAGTAAAACGACAAGAGACATCATAGCATGCACCATGTCCAATAGAGCATAACTATGATGTTCGGACACACCATCACACTATGGTGTTCCAGGTGGCGTTTAGTTGTGAAACAACTTTCACATTGTCTTAAGTTGTATGCCAAACTCCTGACTCAGATATTCACCTCCACGATCATATCGCAGTCATTTTTATCTTCTTGTCACGATGATCTTTAAACTTCACTCTGAATTTGCTTGAACCTTTCAAACGATTCAGACTTGTGTTTCATTAAGTAAATATACACTATATCTACTCAAATCGTCAGTGAAGGTAAGAAAATAACGATATCCACTGCACGCTACAAGACACACTAGATTGGATACATCAACATGTATCATTTCCAATGAATCACTTGCCCGCTCCATCCAACGGGGTCCTTTAGTCATCTTGCCCAAGAGGCATGGTTCGCATGTCTCAACCGATTCGAAATCGAATGAGTCCAAATATCCATCAGCATGGAGTTTCTACATGCGGTTTATACCAATATGACATTTAGCGGCAGTGCCACAAGTATGTGGTATTATCATTATTAACTTTGTATCTTTTGACATCAATGTTATGAACATGTGTACTACTACGATCAAGATTTCAACAAACCATTCTCACTGGGTGCATGACCATTGAAGGTATTATTCATGTAAACAGAATAACCATTATTCTCTAACTTAAATGAATAACTGTATTGCAATAAACATGATCTAATCATGTTCATGCTCAACGCAAAACACCAAATAAGATTTATTTAGGTTCGTCACTAATCCTGAAGGTAGAGAGAGCGTGCGATGTTGATCACATCAACCTTGGAAACACTTCCAACACATATCGTCACCTCACCCTTAGCTAGTTCTCCGTTTATTTCGTAGCTTTTATTTCGAGTTACTAACATTTAGCAACCGAACTGGTATCCAATACCCAGGTGCTACTAAGAGTACTAGCAAGGTACACATTAATAACTCGTATATCAAATATACTTCTATCAATGTTGCCAACCTTCTTATCTACCAAGTATCTAGGGTTGTTCCGCTTCAGCGATCGCTCACCTCATAACAGAAGCACTTAGTCTCGGGTTTGAGTTCAACTTTGGGTTGCTTCACTGGAGCAGCAACTGACTTGCTATCCATGAAGTTTCCCTCCTTGCTCTTGCCCTTCTCGAAACTAGTGGTTTGATTAACCATCAACACTTGACGCTCCTTCTTGATTTCTACCTTCGCGGTGTCAAACATCGCGAACAGCTCAGGGATCAATACTTCTATCCCTGGTGTTTTATAGTTCATCACTAAGTTCTAGTAGCTTTAGTGACAGTGACTTGGAGAACTATATCAATCACTATCTTATCTGGAAGATCAACTCCCACTTGATTCAAGCGATTGTAGTACCCAGACAATCTGAGTACATGCTCAACGATTGAGCTATTCTCCTTCATCTTACAGGCAAAGAATCTTGTTGGAGATCTCATATCTCGCAACATAGGCACGAGCCTGAGATCACAATCTCTGCTCCTAGAACATCTCATATGTTCTGTGACGTTCAAAACGTTTCGGAGCCTCAATTCTAAGCCGTAATGCATGACGCACTAAACTATCAAGTAGTCATCGAAACGTGCCTATCAGATGTTCACAACATCTACAGACGATGCTAGAGGGGGTGGCGCACCAAGCGGTGCATTAAGGACATAAGCCTTCTGTGCAGCAATGAGGACAATCCTCAGATCACGGACCCTGTCCGCAATATTGCTACCAACATCTTTCAACTCTATTTCTCTAGGAACATATAAAAATTTAAGGGAGCTACAGCGCGAGCTAGTAATCTACAACATAATTTGCAAAGACACTATTGACTATGTTCATGATAATGAGTTCAATTAATCATATTACTTAAGAACTCCCACTCAAATTGACATCCCTCCGATCATTCGAGTGATACATGATCCAAATTCACCAACTCAAGTCCGATCATCACGTGAGTTGAGGTGGCTGCAATGGTGAACATCATTATGTTGATCATATCTACTATATGACTCATGTTCGACCTTTCGGTCTCTCGTGTTCCGAGGCCATGTCTGTACATGCTAGGCTCGTCAAGTTTAACCCGAGTGTTCTGCGCGTGCAAATCTGGCTTGCACCCGTTGTATGTGAACGTAGAGTCTATCACACCCGATCATCACGTGGTGTCTCAACACGACGAACTTTCGCAACGGTGCACACTTGGGGAGAACACAGTTCATCTTGAAATTCAAGTGAGGGATCACCTTATAATGCTACCGCCATACTAAGCAAAACAAGGTGCATAAAAGGATTAACATCTCATGCAATTCATAAGTGACATGATATGGCCATGAACTTGTGTTTAAGATCTCCATCTTCGAAACACCGGCATGATCTCCATCGTCACCGGCACAACACCATGATCTCCATCATCTTGATCTCCATCAATGTGTTGCCATTGGGGTTGTGGCGCCAGCCCTGCTTCTACTTCTATTGCTACTGCTTAGCGATAAAGTAAAGCATTACATAGCGCTTAATGATTGACACGCAGGTCATACAATAATTAAAGACAACCCTATGGCTCCTGCCGGTTGCCGTACTCAACGACATGCAAGTCGTGAAATTCTATACATCACATGATCATCTCATACATCACATATATATCTCATCATGTAATTGGCCATATCACATCACAACATACCCTGCAAAAACAAGTTAGACGTCCTCTAATTGTTGTTGCATGTTTTACGTGGCTGCTACGGGTATCTAGCAAGAACGATTCTCACCTACGCATAAACCACAACGGTGATACATAGATTGCTTTTTAACCTTCTCAAGGACCGCCTTTGTCGGATCCGATCCAACTAAAGTGAGAGAAACTGTCACCCGCAAGCCATCTAAGCAACAAGTTGCGTCGAGGGAACCGGTCTCTCGTAAGCGTACGAGTAATGTTGGTCCGGGCCGCTTCATCTCACAATCCCGCTGAACCAAAATACGACCAAGGGAGGAAGCAATCTAAGCATCAACGCCCACAAACCTTTTGTGTTCTACTCGAGATCTCATCGAACCATCAACCTAGCTCTGATACCACTGTTGGGGAACGTCGCATGGGAAACAAAAATTTTCCTACGCACACGCAAACCAATCCATGGTGATGAGCATCTACGAGAGGGAGAGTGGATCTACATACCCTTGTAGATCGCTTAGCGGGAAGCGTTAAGAAACGCGGCTGGTGTAGTCGAACATCTTCGCGATCCAAATCGCCGAGCGTCCCGCGATCTCATCACGATCCGTCCTGTGATCCAATCACAATCCGTCCCGCGAACTCATCACGATCCGTCTCACGATCTTGATCATGATCTGTCCCGCAAACTCATCACGATCCGTTCCATGATCACATCACGAACCGTCTCGCGATCTCGATCACGGTCCTTCCGATCTAGCGCCGAACGGACGACACCTCCGCGTTCAGCACACGTGCAGCTTGATGACGATCTCCACCGTCTTGATCCAGCAAGAGGAGGTGGAGAGGAGAGAGAGTTCACCGGCAGCATGACGGTGCTCCGGTGATGGTGGTGAAGTGATTCCGGCAGGGCTTCGCCTAAGCGCTGCGGAAAACCGATCTAGAGGAGAAGCTATGCACTAGAGGAACGGGTGGCACGTGGCTGAAAATCTTGTTAGCCAAACCCTAGCTATTCCACTAGTATATATAGGAGGAGAGGAGAGGAGAGGCAGCCAAGTCCTTTGGTTCAGCCGAAATAGGAGGTGGAGTGCAATCCTACTTCACCTCCAATCCTAGTTGGAGTAGGATTGCCTCCTATTGGCTGATTTTTTCACTTTTTCCTTTTGGTATTTTCTTTCCAGCCTTATGGGCTTTGTGTAGGACTTCCAGCAGCCCACTAAGGGCTGGTATTCATCCTCCTACATCCCACAAAGCCTCTTGGGTCGAAATACCCCTCCCGGTGGTCTCCCGGTACACTACCGGCACTCCCGGTACACTACCGATGAGCCCAGAACTTTTCCGGCGACCAAACTGGGACTTCCTATATATGAATCTTTACCTCCGGACCATTCCGGAGCTCCTCGTGACGTCCGGGATCTCATCCGGGACTCCGAACAACCTTCGGTCACCACCATACATAACTCTACACTACCGAAACGTCATCGAACCTTAAGTGTGCAGACCCTGCGGGTTCGAGAACTATGTAGACATGACCGAGACACCTCTACGGCCAATAACCAATGGCGGGACCTGGACGTCCACATTGGTTCCTACATATTCTACGAAGATCTTCATCGGTCGAACCTCTATGTCAAGGATTCAATCAATCCCGTATAACGTTCCCTTTGTTCTTCGGTATGTTACTTGCCCGAGATTCGATCGTTGGTATCTCCATACCTAGTTCAACCTCGTCACCGGCAAGTCTCTTTACTCGTTCCGTAATGCAAGATCCCGTGGCTAACATATTAGTCACATTGCTTGCAAGGCTTGTTGTGATGTTGCATTACCGAGTGGGCCCTGAGATACCTCTCCGTCACACGGAGTAACAAATCCCAGTCTTGATCCATGCCAACTCAACAGACACCTTCGGAGATACCTGTAGTGCACCTTTATAGTCACCCAGTTACGTTGCGACGTTTGATACACACAAAGTATCCCTCCGGTGTCAGTGAGTTGCATGATCTCATGGTCATAGGAACATATACTTGACATGCGGAAAACAGCAGCAATAAACTGACACGATCATATGCTACGTTTGTAATTTGGGTCTTGTCCATCACATTATTCTCCTAATGATGTGATCCCGTTATCAAATGACATCTCATGTCCATGGCTAGGAAACCTTAACCATCCTTTGATCAACGAGCTAGTCCATTAGAGGCATACTAGGGACATGGTTTTGTCTATGTATCCACACATGCATTTAAGTCTCCGATCAATACAATTATAGCATGGATAATAAACGATTATCATGAACAAGGAAATATGATAATAACTAATTTATTATTGCCTCTAGGGCATATTTCCAACATCTCCATACCTAGTTCAACCTCGTTACCGGCAAGTCTCTTTACTTGTTCCGTAATACAAGATCCCGCAACTAACACTTAGTCACATTGCTTGCAAGGCTCATTGTGATGTTGTATTACCGAGTGGGCCCTGAGATACCTCTCCGTCACACGGAGTAACAAATCCCAGTCTTGATCCATGCCAACTCAATCGAAACCCTTGGAGATACCTATAGTGCACCTTTATAGTCACCCAGTTATGTTGCGACGTTTGATACACACAAGGTATTCCTCCGGTGTCAGTGAGTTACATGATCTCATGGTCATAGGAACATATACTTGACATGCAGAAAACAGTAGCAATAAACTGACACGATCATTATGCTACGTTTGTAGTTTGGGTCTTGTCCATCACATCATTCTCCCAATGATGTGATCCTGTTATCAAATGACATCTTATGTCCATGGTCAGGAAACCATAACCATCTTTGATAAACAAGCTAGTTCACTAGAGGCATACTAGGGACACTGGGTTGTCTATGTATCCACACATGTATCCATGTTTCCAATTAATACAATTCTAGCATGGATAATAAACGATTATCATGAACAAGGAAATATAATAATAAACACTTTATTTATTGCCTCTTGGGCATATTTCCAACAAGATTGATATGGATAGATGGATAGATTGTAGGTGGATGTCGAAAATGTGATAGATGGATAGATGCTATACGAGATGTGATATGATCCCTTTTTTCATGGATGCTATATGAGATGTGTTCCTGGATGGATGGATGGATGCTATCTTAGTTTTCACCTAGCATTTGTTATCTTGTGAATTATTTTCATGTCATTATCATTTTGTCATCAAAGATTGCTATACAAGATGTGATGACCTATTTTGCACTTGTTGGAATTTACAGGCTTTCTGGTATTGCATCTCCATGGAGTGATCGTCGGCGTCGGAGCTGTTGGTCCTCGATCATCCCTTTGTTGTTCGACTACTTCCCCTATAGCCAAGGGTTAGCTACGAATCCACCTTCACCTTTTACACTTTTTTAATCATGTCACTAGATTTTCTTTTCATGTCAAGTCGCGTAACCTAGGCGTCTCCCGTTTGAAATGGTTGCATGGATAAATATGCATTCAATTGCATATTTATCACCACAACTCTTTTGGATTGTCCAGCGTTTTCCAAGGACAGCCCGAGGATGTGTAGATTGGGTACATTCTCCATGCCCTACCCCGTTCCGAGACAAGATTTCGGTGGCGCCTCCCCATTATTCTCCGGAGCACATTCTCTCGGCTATTTGCCGAGACGTGTATCTGGAGAACAGCGGGGAGGTGCTGCCGAAATTTTGTCTCGGAACGGGGTAGAGCATGGAGAACATACTCAATCTAGACATCCTCGGGTGGGATTAGGACCCATCTTTACCTATTAGAGATGTTGTTGGATTCACCGTAGAAGAAAATAAAAATTTGATGTGATTAATTCGAATGAATCCTTAATTTTGTTGTGTGGCTCCCAATAAAACAGAGGATGGCAGATAATTAGTGGATGTACAGTGGTTTTATCCGTCGGAATCGAGTGACATCAGAGTGGATTGCGAAAACCGATGTGTATTTGAAGGATATATTACGTAGTCCAATGAGAATTATCCCACCATGTCCTTGTGCGAGATGTGGCAGACGTCACCGTAAAAATCAGAAGGACATGACTGACCACCTTCGCACGCACGGATATATGGCAAACTTTGACATGCCACCGATAAACTTAGCTGAGCATGACCATGGCAGAGAGGAGGTGATGCGACAACGCGTCGATGGTTATGAAGACGACGGGGTCAGGGACATGCTAGATGATATCATTGCTGTAGAAACGACAAATGCGACACCTTTAGAGAATGAACTGGAGGAACCGGAGGCAATCGCAAAGGCCTTCTTGGAGGTCTTGGCCTCGTCGAAGAAACCTATTTATGAGGGTGCCAAAATATCTCAGCTGGATGCCATCTCACAACTTGTTGCAGTCAAGGCTGAGTACAGCTGTAGCCAGAAATGCTTTGAAGCATTCCTGGGAGTATGGGCTAACAGCCTCCCCGAGGGTCATCAACTGCCGAAAAGCATGTACGCTACAAAGAAAATCATGAAGGCACTCTCTATGGATTATGAGAAAATAGATGTTTGTCCGAAGAATTGCCTTTTGTTTAGGCACGAGTATGCAGATGACAAGTACTGTAGGGAGTGTGGTTCGTCTCGGTACCTTGAGGTGGTCGGTGAGGATGGTGAGAAGAGGCAGCTAGACATCCCCGCAAAGGTACTTCGGTATCTCCATTTCATTGAAAGACTGCAGCGCCTTTTCCTCACGGAGGAGACTGCCAAAATGATGAAGTGGCACAAGCAAGGTATAAGGTACCATCCGCATAAAATCGTACATCCATCGAAAGCAGAAGCATGGAAGTCGTTCGATGAAGAATACCCCGAGGAAGCAGCCGAGGTTGGGAATGTCAGAATTGGCATATCAGGTGATGGGTTAAATCCATATGATATGTCGTCCAACCCATACAGCTGTTGGCCCGTTTTTGTAATTCCGCTCAATCTCCCTCCCGGTGCCCTAATGCAACGGAAGACCATGTTCTTGTCGCTCATCATTCCGGGGCCTGAATACCCGGGGAAGCAATTGGGTGTGTTTATGCAGCTGCTGGTGGATGATTTGCTCCATTCTTGGTACTTTCTGAGGTTGACATACGACCGGGATCTGCAGAGAAATTTCTTGATGAAAGTTTGGTTGCACTATTGCATGTATGACTTTCCTGGCTATGCTCTATTCTGCGGATGGTGTACCAGTGGGAAGATGCCATGCCCAGTGTGCATGCAGGCTCTGCGAATGATTTGGCTGAGTAAGGGTGGCAAGTATGTAGCCTTTGACCTGCATCGACAGTTCCTCCCTCCAGACCATCCAGACAGGAAAGACAAGAAGAACTTCACGAAAGGCCGGGTTGTCCATGAAGTAACCGAGATTCCAATGTTTTCAGGGAAGGAGGGAGTACATGCTTAGGGAAACCGGAACCACTTTCTCCACAAGGCGGTTCAGGTATGACTAACCTCATTAAACAATCTTCTTCTATGTACCGTCACTTTTTTATGTATGACTAACATCTGTTTGTTGGTGCAGGAGGAGAAACTCAAGCGGCCGCTCTCACACATGGAGGCATGGGAGATCGCTCATACGCGGAGGAGCGCCAAGCCTGGCGAGCCCAAGTACTACGGCAACACCGCAGAGAATAAGCAGGCCTATTCTCAGGAGTATCTCAGGTTACATCCTGGCACATCTGACCCCATGAGTGAAGATCTGGACGAGAGGGTGGTGGTGGGCATGGGTCCCAAGAAGCACGGTTGGCAGGTGGTTCTCGATGCTGTTATCACTCCTACTATCTCTTACACGCAGCTGCGAGCTACCGACCCGAGCCTGAGCCAGCGAACGAGCACGCCCATGACCAGTGTGCAGTCACAGTCCCTCTTTCAGGAGCAGCAATCTGTAAGTATTTTCCCTTTTATCTACATTGCTCACTTTATTTTCCAGCATTGAGATGTTTATGAGTTCCATCATGTCATATCGTAGGCCTACATGGAGTACACACGACAGGAGACCATGACGTGGCACACGAGCCTTCATGCATACCATGAGCAGAACAATGCCAGGATGCCTGTATTCAAACAATGTTTAAAACATATAGTAAAAAATGTTCATCATTTATTAGGAAAAGTTGAACGTTAATCAAAAAAGTTCCACATTTATACGAAAAATCTACAACACATATTGAAAAGGTAGACATGTATTAAAAAATAGAAACAAATAAAGGAAAAATACCTGAAGAAAGGAGTAAAGAAACACAAAAAAACAGAAAACCGAAGGAAATTAATGAAAGAAAATGAACATGTATTTGAAAAATGAAAAATAAACCAAAAACAAAAGACAAACGTGTGTTACTGGGCAGGCCCATTCACTACGTGCAGTAGGCGAGTGGTGCATATATCTGGTAATAAGCGAAATATAGCAGCCCTCGCGTCCTTTCCTTTTGCGAAATCACTTAGTAAGGAGTATTCTTCGCTAAGGTCACTCCCACCAATCCAGGTCGTGACGCTACTTATCGTAATCGTAATCTGAGAATTTTGTTTTTTTCGTAGATTCGTTTATTTAAAATGTTTTATTTGTTAAATCGTGCATCAAAATCTTGAACTGTTTTTATCATTGGATTCCTCGCATCGAGATCTTTAAAAATAGATCTCATGTTGATAGATTTCGATGGACTTCTTTTTCATGAAAGAAAGGATGAAAAATACCACACCGTCAACACGTTTTTCCGTTTAGGAGAGACATGACTGTGCCTCTTCCGGAACCAAAACCATCCCACCACAAGAAGCGTGCCTCTCGCAGAAGAAAAAAAACGGAAGCAAATACGTGCCTCCACGAGAAGAAAATCCGTGCCTCTCGCGAAAAGAAAAAACACGTTTTTTCATTTTCCGAGAGGCACGGCCGTGCCTCTCGTGGAAGAAAATATGTGCCCTCACGAAAAAAAAAACGTGCCTCTCGTGGAATGAAAAAACAAGTTTTTGTGGGATTTTTTTGACCAAGACGCAAGAAAAACTAGGGGAAGCGGATAGAAATATCATCTAAAAGCCGAAAACGCGCATAAAAAATATCAAAATCCAAAGGGAGCACTCAGAACGAGACACGTGGTGTCGGCTGAGTGTGCGCTCAGCCCACCCCGAGTGACCTTGGGAAGGCTTGCAAACGAGTACTCCTCAACTAGGCATTATTCATGAATATATTTCAAGATTTTCGGCGATGCGCATTTCCGTCGACGACGAGGTGCCTACGATAATTTCGTAAATCTCAAGATGATATGCCGGTTCAGTCTCTCGGAGATGCTCATAGGGATAGGATGTGCATGTCTGCGTTCATAGAGATGAGTGTATGCGTGTTTATATAACCACTTGCATTTGTACTATGTTTAAAAAAAACTAGACACTAATCCAACAGTTTGTAAATGAATTAGCAGCTCAGTTTCTTATATATCTTTAAAATTCTGTGAAGACCTCTTAGGCTCAGGTAGACTTGATTATACCTGATCATACTTCAGGTCTTGCCTGCTCTACAAATCTCACGACCAAGCCGCTCCAAAACAAAGAAAACCAATGCCTTTTCCATTTTATTTAATCATTTTGGTCATTAAATATAGTATCTTATCTTTACCTAATAATAAAACACGAAGTATTTCTGCCCGTTCACCATCATCCAAATTATCCTTAAAGTTGGCAATAATTACCCACCATGCCACCCGTAAGTAAAGAAAATGATTCGGGATTTTTTTTTAAAAAAACGCCGTCGAATTTGGTTCTTATAAAATGATACACTTATGTATCAGAACTAAAGAACCAGCGTAATGGCTGAGGCCTTAGCATTCTACACGTGAGACAAGGATTTGATCCTTGGTTGTATCACTTTTTATATGTATTAGCACAAATGGCCATGCGTTGCAACGGGTAAAAATATTGCGACCTATGAGTTAAAATTGGTCAGGTCGAACCTAGGGTAGCCGCATGCTAGTGTTCAAAATCTTCCACGGAAAGCTTCAATGTCAATCAACGTCGATGCTCACACATCCACATGTGTCCGACTCCATCGCTCGGGCTGCTTTGTTATGGAAAAAAAGTTAGACGTGTATTTGTTTAACCGTCGCTAAGGCTGCCTTGTCATGAGCAAACACTTAGACATGTAAATTTTGAGCTGCAATATTTGAAAAGTTGTTTGGTTGGCAAGTATTTAGAGAACCAGTTAAGTATGTACAAGTATATACATGTTTCAGGTCCTAATAAATTAAAACTATGATTGGATATTCTTAACTAATTTCTAGATAAGTATTACTTGCTTTTTCTAAGACTCAAAATCTGCGTTCTTACAAAAATGGGTACCACTCATTTTTGTGAAAATGTGTTCTAATAATTCTTGATTTAACAAACTAACAACCTGTTACGACGACATGTACGTGGGAGTGCCAAGTATGACGTAACCTGGAGTGGATCAACGTCCGTTTTTGCCTTGATGGCTTCATATTTATCCAGAGATCAAACAAGACCCAAACATGATTTTTTTCATTTATTCTTACCGGAAAAGTTAGTAAAATTATTCTCCTTAAAATCATGCTAAAACTCATTTTGTACAAATAGATCACTAATCATCGATATTGAAACAACCACTTAAGTAAAAGAAGCAAAATCCACAATATCACATTATCTAAAAAAACTAATTATGCATAAGAACACGAACTTTCTGCACAATAGCACAATCTCACAAAAAAAATTAGCAGTTTCTTTTGTGTATACACCCAGAAAATAGTGAAATGGAAAAAATATCAGACAATGCACATTGTTATTTTTGCATTTTTTGATAAACAAATGATTATGATGGCACAGCCGATATTTGCACATAAGATGATTGTATGCAGCTAAATTGTCTAGCCAAGCAATGAAACATGGCACAGAACTCATGAAAATTATTCCGATAAGAGGTAGCAGTATTTTCTTATGAACTAAGAGGGGGAAAAACATGGCACATCATGATTTACCGTTTTCTAATCAAGAACATTTACGTAAAATAAGAAAAAAAATCTTTGGATGGATGAGAAAACTAAATGGAGAAGTAAATGGATACGTGCATATCTATATATGGAGCAGCTTGGTATTTGTTTATTTCCTAAGACTGTTGATCGATGTTACAGAGAACTTAAAAACATATATAAATAATTGAAGATTAGTTTAATGGAGCGAGGTGGGACTATTGAGGAAATAATATGCCCGTATCATCATGGGAAAAGCTCAGGGTCAACCGATGGATTTTCTTTCACTCATCCGCCGCCTTCCGTAAGCGACGCGTGTCCCAGTGGACCCGCACACCGCTTCGCGTGCTACCTTATCTTCTCATGCGATTGCTCACAGCCATATCTTTTTTTCTTGCCTTTTTCCTTCCTTCTCCAAACCCATCCAGCTTCTTGCATCACGCATGCAAGCACCAAGCAGAACAGCGCGAGCCCATGTCCACCGGTCTACGAGCAGACATCTCCATGCAAGCCTCCATTGTTGCTGAGAAGACCACCGGGGAGGAGGAGGACACCGGTGAAAGGAATTCGAGTGTATCTTCAGGTTAGATTTTTGGATCCTGTCTCCTACCTCTCCCTCTCCATCTATCCCTCTTCAATTTTCTGTAACGTTGTCGTTGTTTCTGTAACGCGGGTATTGTTTCAGGAGTTGGAGAAAAAAAATTTGCAACCCATTCGTTGTTTCAGGAATTGTTTCTGCAACACGGTTGTTGTTGCAAAAAGACGAAGGAAAAAAATTCTGCAACAAAGCGATTGTTTCGGAAACTCGACCTTTGTTTCAGGAATTAATGGGTCCAAAGTTTATTTTTTGCAACAAAGCGATTGTTTCTTCAACTCGACCGTCGTTTCAGAAATCACTGGGTGCCGACCAGAGCCCCGCGCACAAATCGCACGGCTATGCGTGTAGATCGGACGGTCGTCAAGGTGGCGGATATTTAGTAAACATCCGTCGGTGGATGCAGCCCCTATCATCATATAACAAATTCAATATAGCTGGCTATTTTCTGAGGCGTGGTTGCCGGCCCATAAGGCTCAGCAATGCAGCGAATTGGCCCATTTGAAGTATATTTTAAGAATATAAAAAGCACTACTCTGAAGCACGTATCGAAGGTAGCTTAGTTGGCAACCTCTACCAGCACCTGTACTTGATACCATTTATTTATTTATTTTGGGCATACTGCGTGGCTAGAAAAATATATATGGGCCGGCTTTGTTGGAATAGTACCACCTCGTAGCCTACTTTGTTGGAATAGTACCATCTCGTAGAATTCGGTCAAAGAGACCACGTACGGGAGAAGTAAAAAAAAATACGACGGTGAACCCAACGAAAGCAATAGTCATTTTATTATTATTAGGGAAGATATATATATCAGGCCCTGTATGCTCTGTAATGGGCCGGCCCATATACTGGTTGTGATGAACTTTTTTTGTTTTTTGTTTTTTCCTTTCTCATTTTTGTTTCTGTTGTTCCTTCTTTAAATTAACCCGGGAAAATAATGTTTTTTGTTAATTTCAAAAAACATTCGAAAAATCATAAAATTTCGTGATTTCAAAAAAAATGTTTGCATATTATAAAAAACAAGATTTCAAAAAAATCATGAAATAAAAAATGCTCATGATTTTAAAAATATGATACCATATTTACAACATATTTAGGAATTTGAAAACAATGTCCATGAAATTTTAGAAAATGTTCACAAAAATTTAAAAAGATTCGTAAATAACGAACAAAATGAACCATCACTTGGGTAGAGGTTTTATTAGGGGATCTGTAGAGGTCATTTTATAATTTTATTTAGTCCCTCACGCGAAAATGGGGTAAAAAAGGGTTTCCATGTTATCTACAGTATTGAGCCCCAAAAAAATTAACACAGCTTCCTATGGGTTAGATTTTGTAAGGTATATAAAAATAACTAAATGCCTATTTGGCCTCCATACACAGCTATTCAGATACCACATTTTTATTGGTTATGAAAAACACCACTATGCCATGTCAAGACGAGACACATCATGCATCAGTCTAGCTGGCAGGGGTCCATCAGTGTAGTTTGCTTAGCCAAAAAATATTTCGTTGTGGCGCCTTAGGAAATCAAGTCGTGATGAGACCATCACATTTTCAGTTTTTGAAATGACTTTCTAGAAGTCCCATCTCATCATGACATCATTTAGACATAGTTTGTGAAATGACATTTTGAAAATCCTTATCTCATCCTAGCATTTGATTCAGACTTTTTTTATCTCTACCACATCAGCATAATCAGTTTGTTTTACTCTCGTTGCAACGCATGAGTACTTTAGTAAAGGAGGTGTTGCTTTTGCCCTTCCGTCATTAAAACTACCCCTAAAGTTGACATAAAATTATCTACTACGCCATTCACAAGTTAAAAAAACTGTTCAATTTTCTATATGGGCCCTTTCTTGGTTTATATAGTGTACGGTCCTAAATTAAACATGGCAACATTGCTAGCCCATTCGTCAAAGCCTTACGACTCCACCTATGACACCTGACTTCGACCCCAGCCTCGCCTTTTTTTCATTTTTTCTGTAAATTAAAATGGTTTTTAAAATATTTATATCTTTCAAACTCTAACTTCAAATCTAGCATGTTATGTATGAAAATCGCTCAATTTTTTTTATAGATTTCAAGTATGCTATTATCTTGCATGTTACTCATTTCTAAAATAAAGTTTATGGTATAATCTTAATTAATACCTTCTCTATATTGGTTATTTTGGAAATGCCTATATTACATATGTTTCTTAGGAGCACATTTTCAGCGGACTAGCGCCTCATAGAACGTTATCTTGCCCGCTCATATTAGGATCGCGATTCCCATGCCGCTGTCCAGGCTGGCTTTACCAACAGTCCAGGCTTCGTTATACATTGAGCCGGCGGTATCGTATTGAGTCAGAGGCAAATGAACAGCACCTTTGCATGAACAGTAACCGTATATGAACAGCACCTTCGTTCAAAACAGTGAAGGTCGTGAACAGTACCTTCATATGAACATCGCCTTCGCATCAGCCGTAATTCCGCACGAACAGTGTTTCCCAGTTACGTGGCAGTTACATGGCTGAGTTTCCTTCTTTTATCTTCCAAAGAGACCGACTTATAAATAATATTTCCAGAAAAAACGTTTCTTTTTTTTTACATACTTAATATCATCATACTTTTTTATATTCCCGAAAAAAGATTTTCATGTATGTTTTATTGCCCTTTTACAGGTACAACTACTATAGTATTATTATTATTATTATTATTCTCGCTCTGCAAACTGTTTACATTATTGCCTCTAACATATTATGTCATGATCTCTTTTGGACTTACTTATAAATAATTATCTAAAGTGAAATACACACAGATCTAAGGGATTACTTAAAAAACACCACATAGGCAAAAAAATGGGTCTAATAAATACCAATATAGCTTGATCTGATCTATTTTCATATTATATGATAATTTATTTTAACTATTGGCATTGCTATTAGTGATTGTCCTTTCACTTCAATTTTACTGCGAAGCCAAAATTCAAGGAAAGATATAGCATCTTTGTTGCCAAACTTTTTTTATTGATTTAAAAAGTGTTGCTCATTTTGTTTTCCCTTTGGTTCATTCTTATAGACTGTTGCCCCATGATTTTATTTTCCTCTAATAGTTTGAGTAAAATCTGATTTTTAGAGAACATTAACCCAAATAAACCGGAACAGTTAATTCAAACAAATGTTTTTTTTGAAACAATAACTTTGTATGCAACAATGCTTTATGTGACCAGTGGTTCCATGCCCATCGAATAAACCAGAATATATCCATACCACCCCCAAAAAATATTAGACAACTACTTTGTATGAACAGTACACGAAATATATACTGGAACAATATCATCACAATGCATCAGCATGAATAGTAATCTAGGGAAAATACAAAAAAAATTAACTGAAACAATATATTTACATGAACAGTAAGCCATGGGAAAAATAAGTTCTTGCTGATTATTGTTTATTTTTACACCACGACATCAGTGAACAATGCACCAACAATTACTCGAACAAAACGTCATCCGCCGCCAGAGCGACACTGCTCCCACCCCTCTTCCCCACCTCGCCATCTTGAGCTTAGGCAGTTGTTGCCGCCACGTAGTGGAGGCCATCTGGCTGACATCCGGTGCATCGGGCAGCTCCTCATGGGGCATCGCTTTGTTGCGCAACCCTCAGCCACCTGGTAGGCGGAGGCTCTCCACACTTTTCGTTCGTCTATCCTTTTTTCCGTGCCACCGATAGCATTGTGTCCGCATCGTCTGCGATGTTCCTTGGCGAGGGTCGACGGCGACCATAGTATCCCCTCTCCTAGAAAAATATACAAATAAACCCAAACCTGCTAGCCGAAACAATAGTCCAAATAAACCAAAATAGCAAACCTACAAAATACGGAACAGTAAAACCAGTGAAGTAGAACAATATGTGAATAAACCAAAAACATTAACCCACCCGAACCATAGACCGAAACAATACATGAATTGTAACCTAGAAATATACACCCTCATAAACCGAAATAATAAAAACTGTAAATCGGCACTATGCATTCCCGTTAACAGTAACCCAGAAGAAATACCAAAAAAACATAAAAAAAACCAAGACTCCTTCCTCGGTACATTCACCTGTGTGAGGAGAATAGCTGATGTTGTCGTCGTCATCTACCTCGCCTTCTCCTTCCCTGTGGCCAACCATACAAGGATTCAATCGCAATGCGGTCACCGAAGGCACTTCTATGACAAACTCCATTACGGCATTCAATAAGCAACCAACAAGAAGAGGAAACATGAAAATAAAAACTGTCACTCGACCAACCTCTTCACTCCATTCCCTATTCTATTTCTTTGACCGATTCAAACAGAAAGAAAAACATACAAGACAACAGATCATCCATAGAGTGTAGTGTTCACTCAAAATTGTATTTAGAACCAATTATTCCTCAGCTGCCAGAATTTCTACAAGAATGGATATACCACTTATCCTATATCACTGTTTGAAAAATGCATTGGGTTGAACGTTCTGTTATCAGATTAGCCACTTATAGATACTGCATTCAAATAAGTTCTCCGTCAATTACTATCTATTTTTACACCAGAAAAAACTCTGCGGTTATTGTCCATTTTTATACCACGACAGATTAGGGGTTTAAATTACTAACAGAATTTTTAAATTTGAATTTTACTAAATAAATACATGTTTGAGGAAGAATGGAAAAGTGACGGATAGGAATTGGATATGAAATACAAGTGAAAAAGATGCATAAACTGGACAGGAAATATTTTTCCTTACTATAGGGTATGTACATTGGTAACAATCACATTCGATCTCACTGTTGATCAGACAGGACATATTAGAATGAATCCAAATACATATTGCTACCACGTCCATCATAGCTTCTTTTACTTACAGAAGGGGAAAATATGTGCGTAAGAAAAATAAATAAGTCAGCAGGTTTACTTAATTTGTTAATTCATTTACTGTTTCTTAAGTGTCTACACAGATCATGGAATGCAGATAGAATTCATGTTCTCCCTTTCATTTTATTTTCTCACATAATACATGTTGTTTTCTTACTTATTTCGTGAAAATACAGATGGAATTGGTCACGAGCGCGGCGTGCGGCGTGCTTCTTCGGCGCTAGTTGTCATTATGCAGGGTGAGAGTGGGAAAGGCTGCCACCGAAAGGGAGTTTAATCCAAACAGGAAAAGTGCCCTGGAAATCTCCGTCGGGGAATTTGTTGAGTGCAAGGAGGGACTTGTAGTCAACCCAACTGTTGGCAAATCGTTTGATTCATTGGACGAGGCTTCCATTCCTGACCTAGGTTTATGAAGTGAGGAAGAAGTGGGCCAAGCCTTACTTCATGGGAGTGTTCTATGCGAAGATGACAAGTACGCAGAGGAGTGAAAGTGCCAATCACCTGCTGAAGGGATACATCCCACCTGGTTGCCCAACGCATCTGTTTGTTAAGCAGTTCGAGAAGATACAGCTTGATCGCGAGTCTGAGGAGAGTTATCAGGAAAAGAGGACATCAATAGTAAGTTTTTAGTTGTGCATTTATCTTGGCAGAATTAATTAGTTGATGATGCTCGTGTCTATATTAATTTTATGTTATCATAGGCAGGAATTGTTCTGAAGGGGAACTTTCCCCTTGAACGGCATGCAAGCAGAATTTACACCACAACTAAGTTTGAGCAGTTTGGAGATGAGTTGTACAAATCCAGTTCTTATGACATCGAGGAAGTTGTTCCGCACAAAATTTATTTTGCACACCATGTTGACTCAGCATCAAGAGAGAAGTGGTGCAGAGTTACTTTCAAGGTGGAAACAAACGAGACGAAGGATGAATTCCTGTGTGAGCGTGGGTTCTTTGCCCACTCTGGGATGCTTTGCTGCCATACGATCAAGGTAATTCTGTCGAACTCTATTAAATTAGTCATGCTGATTTTTATTATACGAGATCATTGGCAATCAATAATGGCATTGGATTGTCAGGTTATACTACATCTTCGTCTTGGCGAGATCCCCGCGAAACATGTTGTTAAGCGTTGGACTAGGGATGCGCGGGACATACTCCCCGAGGATCTAGTAATGTATCAAAACGATCAAGGGCGTCCCAAATCAGATACAACAAGACAGACCAAGCTTTATTTATCCGCACTAGAGCTTGTTCGAATGGGTGATGCAAATGTATAGTCTTATGAAGCAGCAATGTTACTGCTGCAACAAGCTAAAGCAAAGTTGGCACCAATCTCTGCTGAACGAGTGGTGTGGGTGTTGTAGATAGGGAAGCTGCAGCACTGGCAGATGGAATGGGAGAAGGTGTGTTAGATGGCGATGATGACGTCGTCTCTTCAATCAGCGCCCCAAAACGGAAAAGAGCCATGGGAAGGGCAACCACAAGCCGGGACAAACCGCCTTATAAGAAGCCCGTGAAACGGTCTAGGTTCTGTAAGATTTGTCTAAAGGAAGGTCATAAGTGTTGGGGATATAACCCCACGGCATGACCCGCCTTGAGGTCTCTGGGTTATACCTAACGGCTCGTACACCCATTCAGGAGTGGGCCGATAAGACTTGAGCCCAAGACATGCAGAGGCTTGGGCCAGACGGATCAGCCCATGACCCGGATAGAGAAGACCCGAGCGTGTAAGCCGCTCGGAGACAACGTGGCCAAGAAGGCAAGAGAAAGGTAGAGATAGACTCGGATGTATGAGAAGAGTCGGTTACAACTTGTGTAACCCGTGGTCTTGACCTCCTATATAAAGGCAAGACCCGGGGCGACTTAGGGGGGGCGATCGAGAACTAGGTCAAGCAATAGCTCCCTTGTAATCGATACATCAAGCAATACAAGCTCAAGCAGGACGTAGGCTATTACCTCGACTCGAGGGGCCGAACCTGGGTAAACTCGTGTCCTTCGTCCCAATCAACCCCTTTGAGTCCATCACGTTAGCAATGGCCTCAAACCCAAGTCCGTTCATCCTGACATCTGCCATGATAAAACCACGACAGTTGGCGCCCACCGTGGGGCCTGCGCTTGGTGGTATTGAGTTCTCAAAGGCTCTCTTCCGGGGCTCGAAGGATACGTGGTCGGAAGGATGACTAAGAGTCGCCGCGGCCGGCTCTACATCGACGATGCCGGTTGGGGTCTCGACGTTGACTCTGTTGAGTATGGATTCCAGGTTCCCTTCGGAGGAATCCACGTTTTCATTGGTAAGGTTGATGGATCTACGCCCGAGCCGGACATCTGCACCGACCTCGTCGATCCGGCTCGGAGCGCCTAACCCATCCAACGTGTGCCGCCCGCCCGTGTCGACCCGGGCCGGAAGCACGTCTTTGTGGGCTTTACTCAAGGTATGGATCTGGCGGCAGCCGAATCGCAAGAGACCCTCGTCTCTTCAGAGGACGGATCGTCAAGCGAAGAGACGGTGTCGATCTATCAGCTTCACAACGGCGGACTCGGGGGCTATGAAGATCTTTACCCTGAGGCGGAGCGGTCCGAGTCGGACGAGCTCAAGCTGCCGGTTCATGCGGTCATGTTCATGGCAGGATCGGCCCCAGGTGCAAGTAGCTCAGCGGCTGGAGCCACCAATGCGGGGGTTGACCCGCCACCTCCGGCTCAAGTCCTTTTGGATCTGATGAACGAGCTCGCGGATGTAATGGCCACTGAGGTTACGCCGGATAATCAAGCGGCTCAAAACTTAGAGATTGTGAGGCTCAAGGGCCGGATGGCGGAAGAGCAACAGAGGATAGCAGAGCTGAAGGTGTAGATGGAGGCAGAGGCAGAGCGCATTAAGATGAACGCTTTTCGCCTTGGGTTGGAATAGTAGTCGGCGGCTGCAGTACATCAGATGAGACATCAATCCCGTTTGCCAGAGCAGTACGAGGCTAGGAATCTCTTTAATATGCCAGGAACAAGGTGGGCAGCGTATGTGCCTGAGAGTCGGCCAACGGCTTGGCCACAGCTTAACCCGTTTCGACGAAACCAGGCTTTGCCAATAGTCTTACCAACGCCGGCGGGTCATTATTCCAACCCGGCAGAGAACATGGTGGCTGCTGCAACCCGGCTCGAAACAATCCCCATCCTGGATGAAGCACCTTTCGTGGACGAAGTACGAGACGCCGTCGGGTACCTTCAGACAGCGATGGCTCAGCAGGAGAAGTATGCTTACAGCCGGAGCCGTGTTCATTCAACCCCTCTCCCCAGCCGCAATTTTAGCCGGTGCTACGAGTCGCCGGCGGTTTCCAGCAGTGGTCAGCGCAGGAGGCCCCCAGGGGATGATCATGCGGCTCTCAATGCCCAAGCCCTTGTGGACCGAGCGAGGAACCGACGAGAGGCGACGGCCATGGCGGCTCACCCAGAGCCCGGGCCCTCCGTTTCAGTGGGAGCCGGAGTCTCAGCCAGTGCCAGAGCCGTGGGAGTGCCATGCTTAACTCCGGCTCTGAGGAGCGAGCGGCTGCCAAAGGACTTCAAGGGGCCACGGAAGGTTCCAAATTACACGGCTGACTTACCTCCGGAGGCCTGGGTCGAAAGCTACGAGCTAGCTATGGAAATGTTGGATGTCAATGAGGCGGTGTGTGCCAAATATTTCATCATGAAGCTCGAAGGTCCGGCTCGCACATGGTTAAAGGGTTTGCCACCCAATACTATAAGTTCATGGGCTAAGTTAAGGGCAAGATTCATCAAAAAATTTCAGGGGACTTGCAAGCAACCTATGACCATCGTAGATCTTGATCATTATGTCCAGCAGGAGAATGAGTCGGCTCATCATTGGGTTCGACGGGTGTCGGCCATCATTCACTCCTCTGAACAGATCACGACGGCTCAACCGGTACTGATTCTAGAAAAGAACTGTCACTTCGTCCCGCTGAAACAGAAGCTTGGCTGGCTCAAGCGTACATGTCAGGACATGGGAGAGCTCATGGCGGCTCTCACAAAGTACGCCGACTCAGACAACATGAAGAATTCAGGCTCTGATGAGGAGAAGGCCGGTCAAAGTAAGAAGAACAATCAAGGTAAGGGTATGGCAACCAATGGTAATCAGAATAAGCGGAAGAACTCCGATGGCAGGTCAGAGCTAGTTGCCAACACAAGCACCGGCCAGAATCGTCCTAAAGGTAACGGGAAGTTCAGGACGCCCTTTAACAAGAGCAGGCCTCCCTTTAATTTGGAAGAGGCGCTCAAGAGGCCCTGTCCGGATCACAGTCAGCCTGATAAGTCTGCGAACCATGCATGGGAGGATTGTCGTTTCATGCAGAAACTCAAGGATCACTTTGCACAACCCAACAATCAGGGCGGTGGCCCGCCAGGCGGCTCAGGACACGGCGGGTCAGGGGCTGGATTCGGATCCGGTGGCTCAGGATCCGGTCATCCAGGTCAAGGTAATCAAGGAGGACACCAGCAGCATTCTGGTAACAATAATCAGGAACAGCGTAATCAGTCTGATTATCAGAGTAATCCGAAGCAGCTCAGTTCCGGCCAGTATCATGTCTTCATAACCAGCCTCAACAAGCGGGACCAGAAGTTGCATAAGCGGGCGGTCAATGCGGTCGCGCCGGCTCTGCCGTAGTACTTAAAATGGTTCGAATATGACATAACATGGAGCCGGGAGGATCACCCGCCGTGTGTCGATGACCCGCTGCGGCTGGCTTTGGTTGTGGCCCCCCAAGTGGGCGGATATATGGTGAATAAGGTGCTGATGGATGGAGGTAGCAGCATCAACATCCTTTACTACGATACTTTCGGCGGACGAAATTGCTGGACAAGGATCTAAAACCCTCATCCACCGTTTTTCATGGTGTGGTGCCAGGCAAGTCGGCATATCCGGTGGGCAGGATTTCTTTGGAGGTGGCTTTTGGTGACGAATATGATTACAAGGTGGAGTCCTTGTGGTTTGAAGTAGTCAAGATCAAGAGCCTTTACCATGCATTGTTTGGGCGGCCGGCTTATGCTAAGTTCATGGCTAGGCCCTGCTATGTCTACTTACAGCTCAAGATGCCCGGTTTAAATGCCACCATTAACGTTCATGGTGACCGGAATACGACTATTGAGTGCGAAGAAGGAGATGCGGCTTATGCGGAAGCCAGTTGCGCCCAGGAGGAGCTTAAATTTTATAAGGAAAATGTTGACCCGGAGGATATGACCCCGCTGAAAAAGCCCACGATGGAGGTTGAGCCGCCCCTCAAGTTTTCATCGGATGATACTAAAGCAATAGATTTCACTCCAGGCGACTCATCCAAACAGTTCATCATTGGGGCTCACATGGACCCCAAATGGGAAAGCGCGCTCATCGAATTCATCTGTGAGAATTGGGACATCTTTGCATGGAAACCTTCTGACATGCCAGGTGTACCGAGAGAGTTCGCTGAGCACAACCTTAATGTGGATCCTAAGTTTAAGGCGATCAAGCAGTTTCGACGGCAGTTTAACAAGGAGAGACGCAAGGCTATTGGGGAAGAAGTGGCCCGGCTCTTGGCAGCGGGTTTCATCATTGAAGTTTTTCACCCGGAGTGGCTTGCCAACCCGGTGTTGGTGCTAAAAAAGAATGGCACGTGGCATATGTGCGTGGATTACGCAGACCTTAACAAGGCTTGTCCGGCTGATCCTTTTGCTCTTCCTCACATTGATCAGATCATTGATGCCACGGCAGGTTGCGAAAGCCTATGTTTTCTGGATGCTTATTCAGGATATCATCAGATCAAGATGGTAGTCAAGGACCAAGAGAAGGCAGCTTTTATTACGCCTTTTGGAGCCTTCTGCTATGTTTCTATGCCTTTTGGGCTCAAGAGTGCCCAGGCGACTTATCAGCGTTGTGTGCATAATTGTCTTCACAGTCAGATTGGGCGCAACATTCATGCTTATGTGGATGACATTGTGATCAAGTCAAGGAAAAAGGAGACCCTTTTGGACGACTTAGGGGAAACCTTTGACAATCTCCGGGTCTACAAGATGATGTTTAACCCAACCAAGTGTGTTTTTGGTGTCGCGGCTGGCAAGCTACTCGGATTTCTAGTTTCGGAGCGTGGCATTGAGGCTAACCCGGATAAAATCAAGGCTATCACCTCCCTGGTAGAGCCGGCTTGTGTTAACGATGTCCAACGCCTGGCGGGGCAAATCGCCGCGTGAGCCGGTTCATAAGCTGCCTGGGTGAGAAGGCTATACCCTTGTATTAGATGATGAAAAAGACAGACACTTTTGTCTAGAGCACGGCGGCTGGTGAAGCCTTTCAGGCGCTCAAGAAGCAGCTCACTGAGCCGCCAGTACTGGCCACTCTGGCTGAGAAAGAACCTTTGCTTCTGTATGTGGCGGCTAACAACCGGGCTGTCAGCGCTGCAATCATGGTCGAGCACAAGGAAGCTCGGAAGGAATACCCGGTTCAGAGGTCGATCTACTATATCAGTGAGGTCCTGACGGAGTCCAAGCAGAGGTATCCACATTGGCAAAAGCTGGTATATGGGGTTTTCATGGCTAATCGCAAGTTAAAGCACTACTTTTTAGGGCATCAGATCATCATGGTCAGTTCTGCTCCATTGGAAGATATAATCCAGAACAGAGAAGCCACTGGTAGGATTGCTAAGTGGGCATTGGAATTGGGACCTCTTAATGTGAAATATGTGCCTCGTACGGCTATCAAGTCTCAGGCCCTTGTGGACTTTATAAACGATTGGACGGAGTGTCAAGCGCCGGAGGAAAAGCCAGATGACACGTACCGGACCATACATTTTGATGGGTCTAAGTAGCTGGAAGGATCAGGAGCATGAGTCGTCTTGACATCTCCCAAAGGTGACAAATTTTGTTATGTGCTCCAGTTGATGTTCCCTTGCACCAATAATGCGGGTGAATATGAAGCCCTCCTTCATGGTCTCAGAATGGCCAAGGAGATGAATTTAAGCGGGGTAAGGTGTATGGGCGACTCAGACCTCATGGCTCAACAAGTTTCAGGTACTTGGGATTCCAAGGACCCGCGAATGGCGGCTTACCGTCAGGCGGTGGATGTTATAGACGGGCACTTCAAAGGTTATCAGGTAGATCACATTGATCGTCGCAGGAACGAGGCGGCTGATGCCTTGTCACGGTTAGGTTCTCAGCGAAAGCCGGTGCCGCCAAATATTTTTCAGGACGTCTTACACCATCAGACTGTTAAATTACCTTCAGAGGAAGATTTGGCTATTCCTGACCCCGAAAGGGCAATTGGTGGCGGCTCTACATGCCATTCCAGATTGGACTGTGCCTTATCTGGCTTATTTGACTCGCGGCGAGTTACCTGAGGATGAAAACCTGGCCAGACAAATCACCCGACGAGCTAAGTCTATGAGGATAGTTAATGGTGAGCTGCACAAATGCAGTGTTACTGGGGGTTTTCAACGTCGTGTATCACCAGAGGAGGGTCAGGAAATCTTGGAAGAAATTCATGCTGGAGATTGTGGACACCATGCCGGCTCAAAATCTCTAGTGGCCAAAGCCTTCCGGCATGGTTTCTTCTGGTTGACGGCTCACAAAGATGCAGAGGACCTGGTCCGCAAGTGCGACGGCTGTCAAAAGTTCGGCCGACGTGCTCATGTTCCAGCTCAAGAGTTGAGGATGATACCAATTACTTGGTCGTTTGCGGTCTGGGGGCTTGACATTGTGGGACCTTTCAAGAGATCCAAGGATAAGAAAACGCACCTCTTGGTGGCGGTTGATAAATTCACCAAATGGGTAGAGGCAGAGCCGGTTAGCAAATGTGACGCGGCGACGGCGGTTCAATTTGTTAAAAAATTGATCTACCATTTTCGTTACCCCCACAGCATCATCACTGATAATGGCACAAATCTGTCCAAGGACGCTATGGAAAAATTCTGTGCCGAGGAGCATATCCGGTTTGATGTTTCAGCCGTTGCGCATCCACAGTCCAATGGTCAGGCGAAGCGTGCCAATCAAGAAATTTTAAGGGGCATTAAGCCGCGGCTTATGGTTCCTTTACAACAAACGTCCGGGTGTCGGGTAGAAGAGTTGCCTTCCGTTTTATGGAGCATCAGAACCACCCCCAACGGATCTATAGGCTATACACCTTTCTTCATGGTGTACGGTGCCGAGGCAGTATTGCCAAGAGACATCCGACATGACTCGCCACGAGTGGCGTCTTATGTTGAGACGGACAATGAGACGACACGGCAGGATGCGTTGGACGCTTTGGAAGAAGCACAAGAGCTGGCGGCTGCCCGGTCGGCGATTTATCAACAAGACCTGCGCCGCTATCATAGCCGCAGGGTCAAGACCCGGACGTTTCAAGAAGGTGACTTAGTGCTCCGGCTGATTCAAGACCAGATAGATATGCATAAGTTATCTCCTCCATGGGAAGGGCCTTTCATGGTCAACAGAAATCTTAACAATGGGTCATATTATCTCATCGATATCCGGGATGACTCAGACACGGCCTTACCTCGGTAAGACATATCAACTGTGATTTTCGAGGGTGGCTTCTTACCTCCGGGTATCGCTTCTAATACCTTATCGGCCGGCCTTATGCCATCTTCCGGCTAACATGATTAGCGGCAGTTGTAGGGGGCTTCTTACCTCCGAGTGTCGCTTCTAACACCCTATCAGCCGGCGTGTACGCCATATTGTCGAATGGGGCTTCTTACCGACGGGTATCACTTCTAACACCCTATCGGTCGGCTTTATGCCATTCTCGGGCTAACATGATTAGCCGCGGTTGTAGGGAGCTTCTTACCAACGGGTATCACTTCTAATACCCTACAACCGGCGTTTATGCCATATTGTCAAAGGGGGCTTCTTACTGACAGGTATCGCTTCTAACACCCTATCGGCTGGCTTTATGCCATTTCCGGCTAACACGATTAGCCATGGTTGTCAAAGGGGGCTTCCCACCTCCGGGTGTATCTTATCTAACCCTAACAACCGGCATTCGTGCCATATTGCCGAGGGTGGCTTCTTACCTCCGGGTATCGCTTCTAACACCTTATCGGCCGGCTTTATGCCATCTCCGGCTAACACGATTAGCCATGGTTCTCAAAGGGGGCTTCCCACCTCCGGGTGTAGCTTATCTAACCCTAACAACTGGCGTTTGTGCCAAAAATGTTGACAAGTCAGCATACGTATACAGGGGGCTTCCTGCCCTACGGGTGAAGCTTATTAAAACTTCTCGGCCGACTCTCAATCCAAGCAAAAGTTTCCTGTCAACACGCCGGGAAGACACGGCATCTTCGGGTTGCACTTTTAAGCCGGCCTCCCAACGGTATGAAAGTGTGTTTATGCATACAAGGACATAAGCTACGAAGAGTCGGAAAGCCATACAAAAGGGAATGACAAGGAAGATGGCGGATTTAAAGCCGGATTTTTCATAAACACGACGACACAAGTTCAGCAAAAGCAAAAATTACGGCTAGTCTATTACAGACGCTATCTATGGAGCCCAAAATATCAATCAAGTTTTTACGACACCGCACGGCGAGTCATGGAGAGCCGGCTATTACAAGTTTTCTATAAAAATGATCAGCTGGCTGGTGGGTCACCCTGCTCCGGCTCTTCGGTTGTCTTGATCTGGAAATTGTCCAAATCCCAGTTGCAATCGGTTAGAGATGCAAAAGTTCCTTCTTCAAAGTAAGGGGACGGGTCAAGATCAGGGGCGAAGAGGTTCTTACTGCGGGTGGGTGTCAAATCTTTACAGTCAAAGAGCAGGCCACAAATCCTCATCTGGTGAGTACTGTAAGCCGCCTGGTAAGTCTCCAGGTTAAGTTCTTCGGCTAAGACGAAGGCTAGAACCTTGGAGTCCTTTACACACCGGGTGTAATCCGCTTCGGTGAATTCTGAGTCGTCATCCTTCTTGGAGGGATAAACATCCATCATGTCAGCCGGAGTAAGCTCCAGAGCGAAAGCCAAGGCCCGGCTTATGCCTACAATTGCCCCCTGACGGGCGGCTGATTTCTTCAATTCGGCGATTTGCTTCGGCATCGTTGAAAAAAGTTCCAAGACTCCTCTGAGAGTTGAAGGGATCTTGTCTTTGTATTGCACAGCCTTGACGGTGCACACTGCACCGCAGTAGAGTTGCTCCGCCAGGGTATAGATGGCCTTCAAAGGCAGCAGGCTGTCAGAGGCCAGTTGGCGGCTCCTAGGACCTGTATAAGCCGGAGGTTTTCATGATAAGTCACCACCAGAAGCATCATATGCCAACTGAATGAAAGTTGTCAAAAACTCACCAAAGAGGGCGGTTGTCATCTTCGCGATGTGGCGTTTCAAAGATTGAAATTCATCAAATACTATCATCAACCGTTGATCCGCATCATCCGCCCTCTTAGTCAATGAAGCTTTTTCAGAGCCAGCTGACTCTTTGAAGGCGTTAAAGTCAGCCTTGATTTTAACCAGCTCCTCGAAAAGGACCCGGCACTTCTCATCAGTGGCGCTCTGGGCGGCTTATTGTTTAGCCAAGTTGGATTTTAAGCCGGCCAATTGTGACCCGGCTTCAGTTAAGGCTTCCTGTGACATAGCAAAGCATAGATTAAACAAGCAAGTCTCAAAACAGATTGCAAGCAATATGCATGACACTTGGGGGCTAATGTCTATTTCCAGAAGTTCAACATGGTAGTCCCGGCTCAACTTTGGACAAGATTGAGCCGACCTTTGGGGGCTAGAATTGGCTCTCTGATTTATCATCTAAGAAGTTCCGGTTCAAAAATATCCATCATTGAGCCGGCCCTTGGGGGCTATATACCGGTTTGAACTAAGGAGGATGGTCATAAAAGTCCCAGCTCAACTTTTGGAAAAATTAAACCGGCCCTTGGGGGCTACATAAGGATATAAGGAGGAAAAAGGAATACCTCTTATTTCTTCTTCATGAGGTTAACTAACTGGAGCTCCAGATTCCGGCTTATGGATAGCCGGTTCATGTAGCTAGCATGGAGCTCCTCGGCCATCATCTTCTCTAAAGCAGAGGGTTGAAACTCCAACTTCCTTGAAGCTTCAGCCGGTTTGCTATGCTTGGTCAGCAAGTGAGTCGGGGGAGAGTGAAAGCCAGCGCCCGTAATCACAATGTCCGAACCAATGGTGTCCTTAGCTGCTTGGACAGGGCTCGGCGGTTTGGAAGGTTTCCTTGGCGGGCTATCTGGAATAGCAGCATCAGCAGTCGGCTCCACAGAAGT
The DNA here is from genome assembly GCA_022496015.1 of Hordeum marinum. Classification (NCBI taxonomy): domain Eukaryota; kingdom Viridiplantae; phylum Streptophyta; class Magnoliopsida; order Poales; family Poaceae; genus Hordeum; species Hordeum marinum. The sequence continues at coordinate 524,861,601 of CM039678.1, forward strand.
CGTTGGGAGGTCCATAGGCCGGCCGAGACTCATCCGGCTTAGCATGCTCCGGCTCCTGGACAGTGGGGCCAAGGGAGGACTTGTTGGTCTTTCTGCGCTTGGCTTGAGCGCTGCAAAGTGTGAGGATCAGAACCCGAGGGTTACAGCCGCTAAAAGAGCCGGATGTAAGATTAGAGAAAATACTTATAGCGGGTTAATCTTGGGAGGCAGCAGAGCAGTCGCCGTAGAGTCGCCGGAGGAGGGTGACCTCTGAAGACAATTCCGAAAAGATAAGGCAGCATTGAGATTACAAAGGTAAAACTAATCAAATGGAGATACATACCTCTGCGGGACGCTTCTTCTGAGCCGGAGAATTCGATAAGCCGGACATAAGTTCAGTAGAGCCGACACTCCGAGTCTGACGATGCTCAGCCTGTTGTTGCTTTTTCAAAAGAAATTGGGGATCCAGATAAGCAAGAGAATGAGAAAGAGCAACTTTTCCAATAACCCGCTGAGGCTTCCGGGGGACGAAATATTCCGAGCCGGAAGAAGCATAGATTACCTCGGGGGCGTTGGCGCGACTTGACTCTATGTCATCCTGTGAGTAAAGCAAGTGTTAGTAAAATGAAAGAGTGAAGCCACAGAAAGTAGCCAAGATTGTACCTCTGAGCCGGACGACTGCAGTGGTTCAAATAGCTCTTCTTGCAGGGTGGTCTTCCTGGGCTTCTTAGCTGGGGCCCTCTTCTTGGTCTTCTTCAAAGGAGGGACATACTCCTTATTCCAGAAATCAGAGTCAGACTAAACAGGTAAGCCAGTCAACGGAAATGAATCAGTAAAACATAAAGTAAACCAGGGGAAAAGGATAGGAAGAGTCGCCTTACATCCGGAGCCGGGTTAACGGCACTGAAAGGCGCTAGCCCAATAGCGCTGCAAGTTCCGGATGCCTCATGGACAAGACTCCGGATAATAGTAGTGATGTTGTCTTCGGTTAAAATCGTCCGGCTGAAGCACAAAGAACTATCATACTTCCCCGGGTATTCGCACATGAGGCGGCTTCTCAGGCTCAAAGGCATAATCCGCCAGGAGATCCAGCAGGGAATCAAGTCCAGTCCAGTTAAACCATTAGCCATGAGGGCTTTTATCTTCGCGTGAGCCGGCTCATGCCTTGTACGTTCTGAAGTCGACAACCGGCCAGGAAGCTCAGAAGATGTCTTGAGCCAGGAGGGACGATAACCTGGCAGTGGATGTTCACCTTCCGGGGAAGTATCCTTACAATAGAACCAGGTCTTGTTCCAGTCCTTCGCATGACTCGGCATCTGCATAGCCAGAAAGGTAATATCTCTGCGCCTCTGGATAGAAATTCCACCAAGCTCTAGACTCGGACCGGCTTTCACCTCAGTCTGCCGGTTCGCATAAAAGAATTCTTGGAACAGGCCCACAGATGGCTTGGTTTGCAGATAGACCTAACTGAGCACTTGAAAATTGCATATATTCGACACGGAATTGGGGGCAAGGTCTTGAGGATGGAGTTTGTACAAGTGTAGGACGTCGCAGAAGAACTTTGAGCCGGGGGGCACGAACCCACGTTCAATATGATCAGAGAAAACAACCACTTCGCCTTCTTGCGGAATGGGCTTCAATTCATCACCCGGGACCCGCCAATGGATGACCTCTTTGGAAGGAAGAGTGCCCGCGTGAACGAAATCCATCAGGAACTCCTCCGTGATATAAGACCCGACCCAGTTGCAGGAATTGGACGCGCGAGACATTATGGCGGTTTAAGACTATGCAAATTAAAAAAACGATGAGTCAAGAGAAGGCAAGTACCTTCGGCGACTTACGGGATTAAAACTCTACAAACAAAGATGCCATGATCTAGCTGATGAGAGCCGGAACGGTGCGGCGGGTCAACATAGCAAGAGGGAGTAAAATTCGGCTAAGTCCTAAAGACAGATTTCACAAAGTGCCACTATGACCAGGATCTACAAAATCAAGGAAATACTTCTATTTTCAGACCTAACGATGAACTGGCGAAACGGAGGAAACTTGAAATGGCAAGCGGAGCTGCGCATTGTTAACGACTACCTGTTACACATCGGTGCGGAGGGGACGAGCGATTATCCGAAGTCCACGCACTAAAGCACGGCCGGCATCGATAGAGACCGAGTTCCAAAAACAACGGCGGTGGAGCTCCTTACAAACCCTACCGGAAGTAGTTGTGGATCTAAGGGGAGAACGATTTACCGGCGACGGCGCGATGAACACGGAAGGGACTCTGGTTTGCAACAGGTTGATGCAGCGGCCTTATCGACGGCGAAGCGGAGACGGCACCGGAGCAGGAGGTGATGGAAGTAGCAGCATCGGAAGGAAGAAGACGATGGAGCGAGCGGTAGAAGGAAATGCTGCCCATGGCGGTCTTATTTAAATGGGAAAGGCGGAATAGGCGCGAAAATCCAGGCGTCGGATGTCGTCCGACCGAGGCGGACGCCTCGATTTTCGGGCTGTTCATTTAATAAAAAGATTTGGTGCGCGTGTCAGCAAATCTTTTTTGCAGGATCGGCATGACATCACGGCGGGTCATTTCCGGGCGACTCGCCGAGGAGTACAAGGAAAGGGCTGAAGTAAGCAAGCTCAAATCAACCTAGGGCCTAATGTTGGGGATATAACCCCATGGCATGACCCGCCCTGAGGGCTCCGGGTTATACCTGACGGCTCGTACACCCATTCAGGAGTGGGCCGATAAGACTTGAGCCCAAGACATCCAGAGGCTTGGGCCAGACGGATCAGCCCATGGCCCGGATAGAGAAGACCTGGGCGTGTAAGCCGTCCGGAGACAACGTGGCCAAGAAGGCAAGAGAAAGGTAGAGATAGACTCGGATGTATGAGAAGAGTTGGTTACAACTTGTGGAACCCGTGGTCTTGACCTCCTATATAAAGGCAAGACCCGGGGCGACTTAGGGGGGGCGATCGAGAACTAGGTCAAGCAATATCTCCCTTGTAATCGATACATCAAGCAATACAAGCTCAAGCAGGACGTAGGCTATTACCTCGACTCGAGGGGCCGAACCTGGGTAAACTCGTGTCCTTCATACCAATCAACCCCTTTGAGTCCATCACGTTAGCAATGGCCTCGAACCCAAGTCCGTTCACCCGGACATCTGCCGTGATAAAACCACGACAATAAGAGTACCACTTGCCCTGACCGCGGCGACCTAATACGTCTCCAACGTATCTATAATTTTTGCTTGTTCCATGTTGTTATATTATCATTCTTAGATGTTTTACAATCATTTTACCACAGCTTTATATTATTTTTGGGACTATCCTATTAACCCAGAGCCCAGTTCCAGTTTCTGGTTTTTCCTTGTTTTTGAGTTTTACAGAAAAGGAATAACAAATGCAGTCCAAACAGAATAAAAATTTACGGTGATTTTTTATGGACCAGAAGACACCCGCGGAGCTTGGAGATGAAGCCAGAAGATTCCCGAGGAGGCCACAAGCCTCAGGGGCACGACCACCCCCTAGGCACGCCCACCAGGCTTATGGCCCCCTCGGGAGTCCACCGACCTCCCTCTCACCTCTATAAATCCTAAAATATTCCAAAAACCCCAACGCAGAACCTAGATCGGGAGTTTCATTGCCGCAAACCTCCAGAGCCACAAAAAACCAATCGGGAGCCTGTTACGTCACCCTGCCGGAGGGGGAAACCATCATCGGAGGCCATCTTCATCATCCCGGCGCTCTCCATGACGAGGAGGGAGTAGTTCACCCTCGAGGCTAAGGGTATGTACTAGTAGCTACGTGTTTGATCTCTGTCTCTCGTGTTCTTGAGATGACACGATCTTGATGTACCGGAGCTTTATTGATATATATGAATCATATGGAGTTTTCCCCTCTCTATCTTGTTGTGATGAATTGAGTTTTCCCTTTGAAGTTTTCTTATCAGATTGAGTCTTTAAGGATTTGAGAACACTTGATGTATGTCTTGCGATGGGATATTCGTGGTGACAATGGGATGTTCTATTGATCCACTTGATGTATGTTTTGGTGATCAACTTGCGGGTTCCGTGACCTTGGGAATCTATGCATAGGGGTTGGCACATGTTTTTGTCTTGACTTTCCGGTAGAAACTTTGGGGCACTCTTTGAAGTTCTTTGTGTTGGATTGAACATGACGAATCTGAAATTATGTGATGCACATCGTATAATCAAGCCCATGGGTACTTGTGGTGACATTGGAGTATCTAGATGACATTAGAGTTTTGGTTGATGTGTATCTTAAGGTGTTATTTTAGTACGAACTCTAGGGCTGTTTGTCACACTTATAGGGATAGCTCATAAGATTGATCAGAAAAGATAACTTTGAGGTGATTTTTCGTACCCTACAATAATTTCTTCATTAGTTCTCCGCTGTTTGTGACTTTGGAGTGAACTGTTTGTCACACGAGAGGTACTTACATATGATTCAACTATGTCAATATTGTTGAGAGAAATTGCACTAGTGAAAGTATGAACCCTAGGCCTTGTTTCCAAGCATTTATACAATGTTTTGCTCATTGTTTACTATTTGTTACCTTACTGTTTTTATATTTTTCAGATTACAAAAACCTATATCTACCATCCATATTGCACTTGTATCACCCTCTCTTCGCCGAACTAGTGCACCTATACAATTTACCATTGTATTGGGTGTGTTGGGGACACAAGAGACTCTTTGTTATTTGGTTGCAGGGTTGTTTGAGAGAGACCATCTTAATCCTACACCTCCCATGGATTGATAAACCTTAGGTCATTCACTTGAAGGAAAATTGTCGTTGTCCTACAAAACTCTGCGCTTGGAGGCCCAACACGAGTCTACAAGAAGAAGGTTGTGTAGTAGACATCAAGCTCTTTTCTGGCGCCGTTGCCGGGGAGGTGAGTGCTTGAAGGTATATCTTTAGATCTTGCAATTAAATCTTTTGTTTCTTGTTTTTCACTAGTTTGGTTTAATAAAAGAAAATTAGAAAAAAATGGAATTGAGGTTGCCTCATGTGCTTCATCTTTTTAAGGTCTTTCGCGAAAATGATGGAATGGAAAATTGTGCTCAAGTGTTAGAAGAAGAAGTTAATGTTTGGCACTAAATCTTTGAATGATGAGCATGATAGTAATATTGTTAGTATGAATGTTCTGAATATTCATGATGCTAATGATATGCAAAGCCACAAGCTTGGGGATGCTATGTTTGATGAAGATGATATTTTTTGTCCCCCATGTTTTGATGAGAAAAACAATTATGATGATAGCATGCCTCCTATATATGATGATTATTGTGATGACATGTATGCTATAAAGAGTAATGACAACCATGAAACTTGTCATCATGATTTTAATATTGAATGTGGTTATGTCAATCAAGTATCTCATGATAGTTATTTTGTTGAGTTTGCTCCCACTATTTTGAATGAGAAGAAAATTGCTTATGTGGAGAGTGACAAATTTTCTATGCTTGTGCATCATCAAAATAATAATTTATGTGCTGGTTATATTGTGGAATTTCTTCATGATGCTACTGAAAATTATTATGAGGGAGGAACATATGCTTATAGGAATTGCAATAATATCGAGTTTACTCTCTATGTTTTCAAATTCTTGAAGATATGCTTGTTTTCCCTTCCTATGCTAGATGATTCTTGCTCCCATAAATTGTTTGATCACAAAATCCCTATGCATGGGAAGTGGGCTAGACTTAAATGTGCTTGTCATGAGATTCATGATTCTTTTTGCATGTCTCAAATATTACTCCTATGTGAGCATCATTGAAATCATCATGCCTAGCTAAAAGGCATTAAAGAAAAGTGCTTGTTAGGAGACAAGCCAACACTTTAACTCTCTGTTTTTATGTGTTCACATGATTAAGATACTGTAGTAATCATGTTTTGTGTCTTTTATTTCAATAAAGTGCCAAGTAAAGCCTTGGGGATAGTGTGGATCTTGCTTGCTTGATTCTGTGCAAAAACAGAAAGTTCTGCGACCAGTATATGGATTATCTGAATTTTGCTGAAGGGTTAAAAAATTCTGAAATTTTTACACAACATTTATACGCAAATTCCTTGAGTTGTCCTAATGTTTTAGACTTTTTATAGTCATAGAAGTATGGTGATCATTTAGATCTTTACAAACCGTTCTATTTTTTCACAGATTCTGTTTTGCATGCATAGTTTGCTTATTTCAAGTATTCCTATAGCTTATATTGAGTACTATAAATTGTGGGAATAATTTAATGCAGTAGTTATCATGTGGAACAATTATGAAACTTGTCTTGACAGTACCTAAGTGAATGATCTATATTTACTACACTAACCCATCTCACAAAGTTCCGTTAAGTTTTGTGTGATTGAAGTTTTCAAGTTTTGGGTGAGACACCGATATGAGAAGAATAAGAAGTGACAAGAACCTAATATTGGGGATGACCAATGCACCCCCAAGGTAATATTCAAGGAAGACTCGAGCGCCTAAGCTTGGGGATGCCCCGGAAGGCATCCCCTCTTTCGTCTTCAACACTATCGGTATATCTTACTTGGAGCTATATTTTATTCGTCACACAATATGTGCTTTGCTTGGGTCGTCATTATATTTAGTTACTTTCTGTTAGGTTTTATTTATAATCATGTTTTTCAATAAAAAGTTCCAAGAATTGCCTTTAGGATGCTTGCATTACATGTTTTGATGAGTGCTGTGTAAAAACAGAAACTTTGTCTATAGTGTTTGAATTTTCATATTTTACTGGAACGTGTAAAGTTTCTGAAATTTTTACACCGTATGTCCATATAAATTTTATATCATGTACTAAATTTTCATAATTTTTTGAGTTACAGAAGTACACTGTTTTCATAAATTTCTACAGACTGTTCTGTTTAGACAGATTGCTGTCCTAGTTTCGTTATCTACTTATCCTATAGTTTCCATAGCCTATATTGATAGATATAAATTGTGGAAATGATAGTATACGGTACCTAGTGTTTGAAAATTATTATGAAACTTGTCTTGGCATTACATAAAGAGTTGATTTATTATTATGTGTCCTAACCTATCCCACGGGTTCTTTTTGAGTTTTGTGTGGATGAAGTTTTTGAAAATAGGTGAAACCGGGATATGAGAGGTTGAACGAGATACAAAAGCTAAAGATTGGGGATGCCCAAGGCACCCCAAGTAAATATTTCAAGAAGTTTCAAGCATCTAAGCTTGGGGATGCTACGCATCCCACCTCTCTTCATCAACAATTATCGGTTAGCCTATGTTGAGCCTAAATTTTTATTCGTTCACATGATGCGTGCTATTCTTGGAGTGCTATTTTTATTTTTCTTGCTGTTTGAATAAATTACTTAAGATCTGAAAATATTTATTGAGGCAGAGAGAGTCTTCACATAGCTACTTAAATTATTGACTACTCATTAATCTTCACTTTTATCTTTTGAGAGTACCTTGTCATTTGCTCATGTGCTTCATTTAAATTTGTTTGAGCCTTCCAAAAAGCAATGGAAATCTATGAAACTAGTCCCAAAGTGATAGATATCCAAGGAGGATATAATAAAAACTTCTATGAAGATCATGGGACAAATTAAACTTGATTCTTTGTAATAGTTTTGAAACATGATGATAGTAATATGTGAGTCCTGTTAGTGAGTAATTATGCTTAGTAAGAATATTGGTGTTAAGGTTTGTGATTCCCTATGCATGCATGAAAGTTAATAGTTATGCAATGAAGTTACATCCTACTTGTGGTGCATTATTTGGTGTTAGTTATGATTCAATGCTGACTTATGTGATTTTTTGTTCCTCGGTTTGGTTGCTTCCCAATCTATTTCCTAGCCTTCATTTGTACTAAGTAGAAATACTACTTGTGCATCCAAAACCCTTAAACCAAGTTTTGCCTTATGAGTCCACCATTTACGTACCTATATGCGGTATTTTCATGTCGTTCCAAGCAAATTTGTATGTGCCATCTCTAAATCTTCAAAATAAATTTTCTCTTTTGTGTGACCGTACTGCTCATGAAATGGTGGGGAGTATCCAATATATCTTCAAAATAAATTTTCTCTTTTGTGTGACCGTACCGCTCATGAAACGGTGGGGAGTATCCAATGTTTTTTTCCATGCTAGGTGCATTATTCTCACGATATGTGTTGATTCACTATCATTCACGAGAAAGTGGCTGGCATTCGGGATGCCTAGCCCCATGCTCAAAATCAAATCAAAATATAATGAAACAAAACTCCCCCCAGGAATGTTGTTGGTATGGACGGTGCCCGTGGATTCGGCTTGCCATGGAGTGTGATTGATTGGTGGAGGGGGAGTAAAAACTTTACTATTCTGTTTGGGAACCGCCTATAATGTATCTAGCATGGAAAGTATTGTGAGCTACTTCGTCGTTTTCGTTGACAGGAAAAAGCATGCCACTCAAAATATTTTTTCTCTCACAATATAAACCTTGAGCTCTGGCACCTCTACAAATCCCTACTTCCCTCTACGAAGGGCCTATCTATTTACTTTATGTAATTTTTATTTTTGCTTTGAGTCTCCATCTTCTCTTATAAGCACCAACTAGGGGGCACTATGATCGTACTTGAGCATTGGACATAGATAATATTTGAGCGTGTTTCATGAATGGATCAATGATTGAGCATGATGGGCTAGAGATAACCTTCTTTAGTGTTGATATTTTTAAAGACATGGTTGCTTGTTGACATGCTTGAGTATTTAAGTCATTATGTTAAAACTAGACTATTGCTTTGGATCATTTACAAGTCCAAATGTCCATGCTATACAAGAAGAAAAGAAAATGATGAACATGTTAGGCAACATTCTACATCAAAAATTCTGTTTTTATCATTTACCTACTCGAGGACGAGCAGGAATTAAGCTTGGGGATGTTGATACGTCTCCAGCGTATCTATTATTTTCGCTTGTTCCATGCTGTTATATTATCATTCTTGGATGTTTTACAATCATTCTACCACAAATTTATAGTATTTTTGGGACTAACCTATTAATCCAGAGCTAGTGCGAGTTTATGTTTTTTCCTTGTTTTTGAGTTATACAAAAAAGGAATATCAAACGGAGTCCAAACAGAATAAAAATTTTACAATGATTTTTTATGGACCAGAAGACATCCACGGAGCTCGGAGATGAAGCCAGAAGATACCCGAGGAGGCCACAAGCCTCAGGGGCGCGGCCACCCCCCCTGGGCGCGCCCACCAGGCTTGTGGGCCCCTCGGGAGTCCACCGACCTCCCTCTTAGCTCTATAAATCCTCAAATATTCCAAAAACCCCAACGTAGAACCTAGATCGGGAATTTCGCTGCCGCAAACCTCTAGAGCCACGAAAAACCAATCGGGAGCCTGTTCCGGCACCCTGCCGGAGGGGGAAACCATCACCGGAGGCCATCTTCATCATCCCGGCGCTCTCCATGACGAGGAGGGAGTAGTTCACCCTCAGGGCTGAGGGTATGTACTAGTAGCTACGTGTTTGATCTCTGTTTCTCGTGTTCTTGAGATGACACGATCTTGATGTACTGGAGCTTTATTGATATAGATGGATCATATGGAGTTTTCCCCTCTCTATATTGTTGTGATGAATTGAGTTTTCCCTTTGAAGTTTTCTTATCGGATTGAGTCTTTAAGGATTTGAGAACACTTGATGTATGTCTTGCGATGGGATATCCGTGGTGACAATGGGATGTTCTATTGATCCACTTGATGTATGTTTTGGTGATCAACTTGCGGGTTCCATGACCTTGGGAATCTATGCATAGGGGTTGGCACACGTTTTTGTCTTGACTTTCCGGTAGAAACTTTGGGGCACTCTTTGAAGTTCTTTGTGTTGGATTGAACATGATGAATCTGAAATTATGTGATGCACATCATATAATCAAGCCCATGGGTACTTGTGGTGACATTGGAGTATCTACGTGACATTAGAGTTTTGGTTGATGTGTATCTTAAGGTGTTATTTTAGTACAAACTCTAGGGCTGTTTGTGACACTTATAGTGATAGCTCATAAGATTGATCAGAAAAGATAACTTTGAGGTGGTTTCATACCCTATAATAATTTCTTCATTAGTTCTCCGTTGTTTATGACTTTGGAGTGAACTCTTTGTTGCACGAGAGGTACTTACATATGATTCAACTATGTCAATATTGTTGAGAGAAATTCCACTAGTGAAAGTATGAACCCTAGGCCTTGTTTCCAAGCATTTATACAATGTTTTGCTCACTGTTTACTATTTGTTACCTTGCTGTTTTATATTTTCAGATTACAAAAACCTATATCTACCATCCATATTGCACTTGTATCACCCTCTCTTCACCGAACTAGTGCACCTATACAATTTACCATTGTATTGGGTGTGTTGGGGACACAAGAGACTCTTTGTTATTTGGTTTCAAGGTTGTTCGAGAGAGACCATCTTCATCCTACACCTCCCATAGATTGATAAACCTTAGGTCATTCACTTGAGGGAAAATTGCCGCTGTCTACAAAACTCTGCGCTTGAAGGCCCAACACAAGTCTACAAGAAGAAGGTTGTGTAGTAGACATCACGACCTCCCAAAACCTCCCAGGAAAGCTCTTAAGTGTTCGAATTGTGGTGTGCTTGGTCACATGAGGAGCAGTTGTGGCAAGGAAATACTGTAGACATGATTGAATTGTTTCACCTGAGGCATATTTCCTAACTTGTTGAATTGTAGAACTGAATATTGTGCATTGTACTATTAAGTCAATTATTAGTTGACAACCTATTTGTGCGCCTGGTATCAACTTGTGATATGATCGTCGATATAGAATCTATTCACATATGTCTGGTTTGTTGTCATGATGGTCCGTTCAGGTCGATGATTGTATGTTTGAACTAATTTTAAAATGATGGAATGCTTACTTCCAGCGGGCCAAACCTGAGCCTCGTATATTCGTGTTGTGGTCTAGCAGGTTGTTTCCCAGGGGAGAATACTATGGGGAAGAAGAACAGTAGAAGGGAGAGAGTCCTTTTGGTGGCTGATTTATAGCATGTGTAGTTAGGAGGTGGGCGGTGGCCTGCCACGCAATAAATATCTCAATGAATGATCACCTAATCAACAGCATGGTGCGAGTGAAAGATTCTAAAACAAGTCATGGCGTTTCTTTAATGATGCAGATTACGTGTCGGGTCTTGTACAGGTGGCCACAATGGTTAAGCGATCTTTGTTAAAATCACATATAATCTCAGGATCAACTTGCACAAGATCTGAACCACTAATAGTAAGAAAAGAAGCAATCACACCTTATAATGATATAGGTATCATCTTGATGATTTTGTAATTGCTGAAATAGCACTCGAGCTTCATCTTAGATGAAGCCCATCTTCTTCTTCTTCTTCTTCTCTGGTTTGCTCCTGCTGCTTGTGGAAGGTGCAGTGTAGGTCCTTCCCAGTGCTGGCTATGCTAGCTTGATCAGTAGCAAGATAGAGAGTGAGAGAGAGAAGTAAGTGTGTATTTGTGTGTGTTGGCTCAGGCTCTTGCCGGCCACACCTCTCCCTATCTTTATCTCTCACTCCTTTTAATAGCATAGTGCACCAGGGGGGCCTTACACCTAGTTGGAGAGGGGCTGCCTATTGGAAATATGCCCTAGAGGCAATAATAAACTAGTTATTATCATATTTGCTTGTTCATGGTAATCGTTTATTATCCATGCTATAATTGTATTGATCGGAGACTTAGATGCATGTGTGGATACATAGACAAAACCATGTCCCTAGTATGCCTCTAATAGACTAGCTCGTTGATCAAAGATGGTTAAGGTTTCCTAGCCATGGACATGAGATGTCATTTGATAACGGGATCACATCATTAGGAGAATGGTGTGATGGACAAGACCCAACCTACAAACGTAGCATATGATCGTGTCAGTTTATTGTTACTGTTTTCTGCATGTCAAGTATTTGTTCCTATGACCATGACATCATGCAACTCACTGACACCGGAGGAGTGCCTTGTGTGTATCAAATGTTGCAACGTAACTGGGTGACTATAAAGGTACTCTACAGGTATCTCCAAGGGTGTCTGTTGGGTTGGCATGGATCAAGACTGGGATTTGTTACTCCGTGTAAAGGAGAGGTATCTCAGGGCCCACTCGGTAATACAACATCACAACAAGCCTTGCAAGCAATGTGACTAAGTGTTAGTCACGGGATCTTGGATTATGGAACGAGTAAAGAGACTTGCCGGTAACGAGGTTGAACTAGGTATGGAGATACCGATGATCGAATCTCGGGCAAGTAACATACCGAAGAACAAAGGGAACATCATACGGGATTAACTGAATCCTTGACACAGAGGTTCGACCGATAAAGATCTTCGTAGAATATGTAGGAACCAATATGGTCATCTAGGTCCCGCTATTGGTTATTGACCGTAGAGGTGTCTCAGTCATGTCTACGTGGTTCTCGAACCCACAGGGTCTGCACACTTAAGGTTCGTTGACGTTTCGGTAGTATAGAGTTATGTATAGTGGTGACCTAAGGTTGTTCGGAGTCCCGGATGAGATCCCGGATGTCACGAGGAGCTCCGAAATGGTCCGGAGGTAAAGATTGATATATAGGAAGTCCTATTTTGGTCGCCGGAAAAGTTTCGGGCTCATCGGTAGTGTACCGGGAGTGTCGGTAGTGTACCGGGGGACCATCGGGAGGGATATTTGGACCCAAGAGGCTACATGGGCTGTGGGAGGGTGAATACCAGCCCTTAGTGGGCTGGTGGAAGTCCCACACAAGGCCCATGCGGATTGGAGGAGGATTCCTCCTCTCCTCCTTGCACAAGAGGCCAAAGGGCTGGCCCTTGTGCTCCAGCCTCCTCCCTCTCCCTCCTATATATAGTAGAGGTTTTGAGGGTTTCGAGACACGGAAAAACAGCCACGTGTTGCCTCTCCTCTAGATCGTAGTTTCTCCTCTAGATCGGTTTTCAGCGATGCTTAGGCGAAGCCCTAATGGAATAGTTCCACCACCATCACCGCAACGCCGTCACGCTGCTGGAGAACTCGTCTACCTATATTCTCCCTCTTGCTGGATCAAGAAGGCGGAGATCGTCATCAAGCTGTACGTGTGCTGAACGCGGAGGTGTTGTCCGTTCGGCGCTAGATCGGAAGGACCGTGATCAATATCGCGAGACGGATCATGATGAGATCATGGGAGGGATCATGACGAGTTTGCGGGACGGATCGTGATTGGATCGCGGGATAGATCGTGATGAGATCGCGGGACGCTCGACGATTTGGATCGCAAAGGCGTTCGACTACACCAACCGCGTTTCTTAATGCTTCCCGCTTAGCGATCTACAAGGGTATGTAGATCCACTCTCCCTCTCGTAGATGCTCATTACCATGCATAGATCTTGCGTGCGCGTAGGAAATTTTTGTTTCCCATGCAACGTCCCCAACAGTGGCATCATGAGCTAGGTCTATGTGTAGATGAGATCTCGAGTAGAACACAAAGAGTTTGTGGGCATTGATGCTTAGATTGCTTCCTACCTTGGTCGTGTTTTGGTTCAGCAGTATTATGGGATGAAGCGGCCCGGACCAACCTTACTCGTACGCTTACGAGAGACCGGTTCCATTGACTGACGTGTAACTTCATTGCACAAAGATGGTTGGCGGGTGTTTGTTTATCCTACTTTAGTTGGATCGGATCCGACAAAGGCGGTCTTGAGAAGGTTGAAAAGCAACTTATGTATCACCATTGTGTTTTATGCGTAGGTGAGAATTGTTCTTGCTAGATACCCATAGCAGCCACGTAAAACATGCAACAACAATTAGAGGACGTCTAACTTGTTTTTGCAGGGTATGTTGTGATGTGATATGGCCAATTACACAATGAGATATATATGATGTATGAGATGATCATGTGTTGTATAGAATATCACGACTTTCATGTCGATGAGTACGGCAACCGATAGGAGCCATAGGGTTGTCTTTAATTATTGTATGACCTGCGTGTCAATCATTAAGCGCTATGTAATGCTTTACTTTATCACCAAACGGTAGCAATAGTAGTAGAAGCATGGTGGGCGCGACAACCACGATGGCGACATGTTGATGGAGATCAAGATGATGGAGATCATGGTGTCATGTCGGTGATGATGGAGATCATGCCGGTGCTTTCAAGATGGAGATCAAAAGCACAAGTTCATGGCCATATCATGTCACTTATGATTTGCATGTGATGTTAATCCTTTTATGCACCTTGTTTTGCTTAGGACGATGGTAGCATTATAAGGTGATCCCTCACTTAAATTTCAAGATCAATTGTGTTCTCCCCGAGTGTGCACCATTGCGAAAGTTCGTCATGTCGAGACACCACATGATGATCGGGTGTGATAGACTCTATGTTCACATACAACGAGTGAAACACTCGGGTTAAACTTGACGAGCCTAGACTGTACAGACATGGCCTCGGAACACAAGAGACCGAAAGGTCGAACATGAGTCATATAGTAGATATGATCAACATGATGATGTTCACCATTCAAACCACCTCAACTCACGTGATGATCGGACTTGAGTAGGTGAATTTGGATCATGTATCACTCGAATGACCGGAGGGATGTCAATTTGAGTGGGAGTTCTTAAGTAATATGATTGATTGAACTCATTATCATGAACTTAGTTAGTAGTGTCTTTGTAAATTACGTTATAGATTACTAGCTCACGTTGTAGCTCCCTAGAATTTTTATATGTTCCTAGAGAAATCGAGTTGAAAGATGATGGTAGAAATATTGCGGACTGGGTCCGTGATCTGAGGATTGTCCTCATTGCTGCACAGAAGGCTTATGTCCTTAATGCACCGCTCGGTACGCCACCCCCTCTAGCGTCGTTTGTAGATGTTGTGAACATCTGACAGGCACATTCCGATGACTACTTGATAGTTTAGTGCGTCATGCATTGCGGCTTAGAATTGAGGCTCCAAAACGTTTTGAACATCAGGAACATATGATGTTCTAAGAGCTGAAATTGGGATCTCAGGCTCGTGCCCATGTTGTTAGATACCAGATCTCCAACAAGATTCTTTGCCTGCAAGATGAAGGAGAATATCTCAATCATTGAGCATGTGCTTAGATTGTTTGGATGCTACAATCGCTTGAATCAAGTGGGAGTTGATCTTCTAGATAAGATAGTGATTGATATAGTTCTCTAAGTAACTATCACTAAGTTACTAGAACTTCGTGATGAACTATAATTATGCCAGGGATGGAAATGATGATCCCTCAGCTGTTCGGGATGTTTGATACCGCGAAGGTAGAAATCAAGAAGGAGTGTCAAGTGTTAATGGTTAGTAAAACCACTAGTTTCGAGAAGGGCAGGGGCAAGGAGGGAAACTTCATGGATGGCAAGTCAGTTGCTGCTCCAGTGAAGCAACCCAAAGTTGAACCCAAACCCGAGACTAAGTGCTTCTATTATGAGCAGAGTGGTCGCTGAAGCGGAACAACCTTAGATACTTGGTAGATAAGAAGGCTGGCAACGTCGTATTTGATATACTTGTTATTGATGTGTACCTTGATAGTACTCCTAGTAGCACCTGGGTATTGGATACCGGTTCGGTTGCTAAATGTTAGTAACTCGAAGTAAAAGCTACGGAATAAATGGAGACTAGGTAAGTGTGAGGTGACGATGTGTGTTGGAAATGTTTCCAAGGTTGATGTGATCAACATCGCACGCTCTCTCTACCTTTGGGATTAGTGATAAACCTAAATGTTGTTTGGTGTTTGTGTTAAGCATGACCATGATTAGATCATGTTTATTGCAACACGGTTATTCATTTAAGTAAGAGGATAATGGTTATTCTATTTACATGAATAATACCTTCAATGGTCATGCACTCAGTGAGAATGTTTTGTTGAATCTTGATCGTAGTAATGCACATGTTCATAACATTGATGCCAAAAGATACAAAGTTAATAATGATAGTACCACATACTTGTGGCACTGCCGCTAAATGTCATATTGGTATAAATCGCATGAAGAAACTCCATGCTAATGGATCTTTGGACTCATTCGATTTCGAATCGGTTGAGACATGCGAACCATGCCTCTTGGGCAAGATGACTAAGGACCCCATTTTTCGGTTTGATGTAGCGGGCGAGTTATTTATTGGAAATGATACATGTTTATGTATGCAATCCAATGAGTCTTGTAGCGTGCGGTGGATATCGTTATTTTCTTACCTTCACTGATGATTTGAGTAGATAATAGTGTATATTTACTTAATGAAACACAAGTCTGAATCATTTGAAAAGTTCAATCAAATTCAGAGTGAAGTTTAAGATCATCGTGACGAGAAGATAAGATATCTACGATATGATCGTGAAGGTGAATATCTGAGTTACGAGTTTGGTATACAACTTAAGACAATGTGAAAGTTGTTTCACAACTCACGCCACCTGGAACACCATAGTGTGATGGTGTGTCCGAACGTCATAGTCGTGCTCTATTGGATATGGTGCGAATTATGATGTCTCTTATCGTTTTGCTACTATAGTTTTGGGGTTATGCATTAGAGACAACTACATTCACTTTACATAGGGCACCATCTAAATCTGTTGAGATGACACCGTGTGAATTATGGTTTGATAGAAACCTAAGCTGTCATTTCTTGATGTTTGGGGCTGTGACGCTTGTGTGGAAAAATGTTCTCACCTAATGAGCTCGAACCCAAAGCGGACAAATGCATCTTCATAGAATACCCTAAGAACAGTTGGGTGAACCTTCTATCTTAAGATCCAAGCATAAAGTGTTTGTTGCTAAAACTGGGTCCTTTCTCAAGAAAAAGTTTCTCTCGAAAGAATTGAGTGGGAGGAAGATGGAACTTGCTGAGGTTGTTGAACCTTTGCTTCAACCAGAGAGTAGCGCAGCGCAGAAAGATGTTTCTGTGGATCCTACGTTAGTTGAAGGACGCGTACTGCTCCTGAGTGGTACGATAACTCTGTCTTGGAGGTCATGTTGTTGGACAACAATGAACTTACGAGCTATGGAGAAGCGATGATGGGCCCGGATTCTGACAAATGGTTAGAGGCCATGAAATTCGAGAAAGGATCCATGTATGAAAACCAAGTATAGACTTTGGTAGACTTGCTCGTTGGACGGCAGGTCATCGAGTACAAATGGACTTTTGAGATGAAGACAGACGTTGATGGTAAATGTCACCATTTATAGAGCTCAACTTGTCGCAAAGAAATTTCTGACAAGTTCAAGGAGTTGACTACGGTGAGACTTTCTCACTCGTAGCGATGCTAAAGTCTGTTGGAATTATATTAGCAGTTGCTGCATTTTTCAATTATGAAATCTGGCAGATGGATGCCAAAACATCGTTTCCTTAACGGTTTACTTGAGGAAAGGTTGTATGTGATACAACCAGAAGGTTTTGTCAGTCCTAAGGATGCTAAAAGGTGTGCGAGCTTCAGTGATCCTTCTGTGGACTAAAGCAAGCATCTCGGAGTTGGAATATACACTTTGATGAGGTGATCAAAGTTTTTGAGTCTATACAAAGTTTACGAGAAACTTGTATTTACAATAAAGTGAGTGGGAGCACTATAGAGTTTTTGATAAGCATATGTGGTTGACATATTGTTGATCGCAAATGATATAGAATTTCTGGAAAGCATAAAGGGTTGTTTGAAAAGAGTTTTTCAAAGGAAGACCTGGATAAATCTACCTAATTGTTGAGCATCAAGATCTATAGAGATAGATCAAGATACTTGATGAGACTTTCAATGAGTACATACCTTGACAAGTTTTTGAAAGAGTTCAAAATGGATCAGTCAGAGAAAGAGTTCTTGCCTTATTTGTAAGGTGTGCAGTTGAGTAAGACTCAAAGCTCGACCACGGCAGAAGAAAGAGAAAGGACTAGTGTCGTCCCCTATGCCTTAGCCATAGGTTCTATATTATGCCATGTTGTGTACCGCACCTGGTGTGTGCCTTGCCATGAGTCTATCAAGGGGTACAAGAGTGATCCAGGAGTGGATCACTGGACAGTGGTCAAAATTATCCTTAGTAACCAAAGGACTAAGGAGATGTTTCTCGATTATGGAGGTGATAAAGAGTTCGTCGTAAAGAGTTACGTCGATGGAAGCTTTAACACCAATCCGGATGACTTGGAGTAGCAATCTGGATGCGTATAGTGGAGCAACCATTTGGAATTGTACCAAGTGGAGTGTAGTAGCAGTGTTTACAGTTTGACATAGATATTTGCAAAGTACACGCGTATCTAAATGTCGCAGACCCGTTAACTATAAGACCTCTCTCACATGCAAAGCATGATCGAGCCCCAAAACTCATTGGGTGTTAGATTCATAACAATGCGAATCACATGGTGATGTGGACTAGATTATTGACTCTAGTGCAAGTGGGACACTGTTTGAAATATGCCCTAGAGGCAATAATAAATTAGTTATTATCATATTTCCTTGTTCATGATAATCGTTTATTATCCATGCTATAATTGTATTGATCGGAGACTTAGATGCATGTGTGGATACATAGACAAAACCATGTCCCTAGTATGCCTCTAATAGACTAGCTCGTTGATCAAAGATGGTTAAGGTTTCCTAGCCATGGACATGAGATGTCATTTGATAACGAGATCACATCATTAGGAGAATGATGTGATGGACAAGACCCAAACTACAAACGTAGCATATGATCGTGTCAGTTTATTGCTACTGTTTTCTGCATGTCAAGTATCTGTTCCTATGACCATGAGATCATGCAACTCATTGACACCGTAGGAGTGCCTTGTGTGTATTAAACGTTGCAACGTAACTGGGTGACTATAAAGGTACTCTACAGGTATCTCTCAGGGTGTCTGTTGGGTTGGCATGGATCAAGACAAGGATTTGTTACTCCGTATGACGGAGAGGTATCTCAGGGCACACTCGGTAATACAACAACACAACAAGCCTTGCAAGCAATGTGACTAAGTGTTAGTCACAGGATCTTGTATTACGGAACGAGTAAAGAGACTTGCCGGTAACAAGGTTGAACTAGGTATGGAGATACCGACGATCGAATCTCGGGCAAGTAACATACCGAAGAACAAAGGGAACATCATACGGGATTAACTGAATCCTTGACATAGAGGTTCGACCAATAAAAATCTTCATAGAATATGTAGGAACCAATATGGGCATCCAGGTCCCGCTATTGGTTATTGACCGTAGAGGTGTCTCGGTCATGTCTACATAGTTCTCGAACCCGCAGGGTCTACACACTTAAGGTTCGTTGACGTTTCGGTAGTATAGAGTTATGTATGGTGGTGACCGAAGGTTGTTAGGAGTCCTGGATGAGATCCCAGACGTCACCAGGTGCTCCGGAATGGTCTGGAGGTAAAGATTGATATATAGGAAGTCCTGTTTTGGTCGCCGGAAAAGTTTCGGGCTCATCGGTAGTGTACCAGAAGTGTCGGTAGTGTACCAAGGGGCCATCGGGAGGGATATTTCGACCCAAGAGGCTACATGTGCTGTGGGAGTGTGAATACCAGCCCTTAGTGGGCTGGTGGAAGTCCCACACAAGGTCCATGCGGCTGGGAAGAAAATCCCAAAGAGAAAAAGGTGGAAAAAGGCAAAAATGCTAAATAAGGAAGGAGTCCTAGTCCTACTAGGATTGGAGGAGATTCCTCCTCTCCTCCTTGCGCAAGAGGCCAAAGGGCTAGCCCTTGTGCGCTAGCCTCCTCCCTCTATCCTCCTATATATAGTAGAGGTTTTGAGGGTTTTGAGACACAGAAAAACAGCCATGTGCTGCCTCTCCTCTAGATCGTAGTTTCTCCTCTAGATCGGTTTTCAGCGGTGCTTAGGCGAAGCCCTGCTGGAATAGTTCCACCATGATCGCTGCTACGTCGTCACGCTGCCGGAGAACTCGTCTACCTCTCTGCTCCCTCTTGCTGGATCAAGAAGGCAGAGATCGTCATCAAGCTGTACGTGTGCTGAACGCGGAGGTGCCGTCCGTTCGGCGCTAGATCGGAAGGACCGTGATCAAGATCGCAAGACGGATCATGATGAGATCGCGGGACGGATCATGATGAGTTCGCGGGACAGACCATGATTGGATCGCAGGACGGATCGTGATGAGATCGCAGGACGCTCGGCGATTTGGATCGCGAAGACGTTCGACTACACCAACCGCGTTTCTTAATGCTTCCCGCTTAGTGATCTACAAGGGTATGTAGATCCGCTCTCCCTCTCGTAGATGCTCATCACCATGGATAGATCTTGCATGCGTGTAGGAAATTTTTGTTTCCCATGCAACGTTCCCCAACACTACCCCTGATCAGGGCAGCTCGGCTGGTAGCTACAATGGCCACCGCCTACTGTAGCAAGCGCCTACTGTAGCTCTTTAGATATTTTCCACTGATGAACACAATAGCCACAAATGGTCCCAAAACTGCAGTTTCTCTTCATATATTCTTGTGGATATCCTTATGTGTGCGCTTCTGAAAAGAAGAGAAATATGTTTTGCTTCCAGAATCACAATTTGTCCCATAATAATAGGCTTCCATTTAGTCTTTATGCCGGCAACTTTAGAAGGCAAGCCTCTTTAAATATAATGCTTAGCTTTAATACCTTAGCATAATTTATGAATTAATCATCAAGACATTAACAAAAGTGATGCTCAACACTTATGACTTAGATTTACTACTTATTTGTTGAGCCCTAAAACTTAATTCATCAAGGCCTTGAATATGTTTGATTCTGGAATTAATCTTTCACAATCTCATAGGTCTAACAGGTACCTTTTGACACGTTACTCGAATAATCTGCACTCTTACATAACGCATTCCGGGATAAATTTCTTTAAGGAGATTCATTATTCTTAAATTTATATGGATCAAGGACATGAATCCATATCTTAAAAGCTTAGGGATCAAAACATGCCACAACTTTAGTTTGCATCCTTGATGATGCCTTAAGAAAATTGGGTAAAGCTTTTGTGCATAAAACTTTCGTAAATTCACACCTTGCCAATTATCCTTAGTGGTCCACAACTTGGTGGTCACTTTATATCTTAAAACATGAGCATGCAATCCCTTAGTGTGACATATAACACACATCATTACTTTAGTGCTTATGCCAACAAAGCATAGCCTTTTCTTAACAACTTTCCAGGGGTCAAGTCCTGGACCTATGTCTACCAGTTATCCCGGCCTCAAAAACTTAAGGGCACATAATATCTTAAGCATTAGTGACAACATAAGGAAAACTTATCGCCCTTGAGGGGGTAAACATAAACCTTTAGAATAGACTTAATACTCCCCTTTATGGACCAATCTTAGTGAGTCTTTCAAATATGAAATCACCAAGATTATCTTATCTCGAGAGAAAACTCCCGGGTCTTATGCAATATCCCTATCGTTTATGATCAATAAAATATTGACTAATCATAAATACCTCATTAAGATAATTTCTTGTTGAGCTTCGTATCATTGTTAGATACTTATTGCCTCGAAACTAGTTAATCATCAAGATTGATTCCTTTATAATGTAAAAGGAAAAGCTTTATGAAATTTCCATCTCTAAAATCTCAGGTTTGGTGACCATATGTCACTTTTCATAATTTATTTCTGCAAACTCCCATTCAAGTTAAATCTTTTTCAACAAGTCTTTTAACAAGACGTGTTGCTTACATTTTTTAATAGGAACTTTGCCAAGGGTTACCTTGGCAATCTGGGAGTTAGGAACAACTCCATTAATAATGTCAACAATGGAGCTCTTGATTTTCATAAAGCCCTTATAATTTAACAGCTCTCCCTTTAGTTTTTTTAATATCATGAGAGTATCATAATTTTCATTATCCTCCTTTGGTGCTTTAGGAGAATCATTATGGAGAGCATAATTAAATCTTTTATCTTGCTTATGAGAAAAATGTATGCAAGATTTGTCACTTAATATGACATAAACATTAGAAGGAACATATTGGCTAATCATATGGCATTAACATTAAAAGTACAATTTTATTGTCCTTATCACCATAATCATCATGCAGTGGGATAACAATAATAATGATACCTTTAAGAGATGGAAAATCTAAAAACAATTAAGAAAGTTTGACTGGAAGTGGTACTTTATAAATGCTCAACATTTATTTATAAATTCAACTTGAATTTCTTCTAGACATGAGAATCATAATATAACCACAAAAATTCTTAAAAGGGGGATGAAACATACCTGGAAGTTCAACTGCTCACCCTCGAAATGTGGACGGAGCTATTGCTCAACATTTCGACAAACTTCCATAATAAATATTTCACTTTTAGAGGAGAAGTCAATATATAACTAATAACATAAATCACAATATAGGAATGGAGGATAAAGAACTTTATACTTTGTGTTAATGGAAAATTTCCATAGCCTTTAACATTAACCTCCAGTCCAACTTAAAAGACCTCAATTCAAAACAATCTTTGTCCATGAGGTTATACTTATAACATTCAATTTCTTTGAGCTTAATTCCAGTCCACTTTATAGGATTTATAGTAAACAACGTAATAAAGTGAACTTAAAAGCTCTAGAAATTCATCATGTCACAAAACTTAGATCTTAAGTTTTCTTATGATCAATATGATATCATATGATTTGAAGAAGCCATTAAAGCTACTTCATTTAATGCCGGAAATAATTTTCTTATAAATGAACTAGGGAATTACTCCCCCAGATCCTTACTGGCATACTCCCTAGATTTTTACTGGGTTTTGCTCCCAACTGACATTAATAGACAAGAAATTTTTTGAATTCTTGTCAACGCCTTAGTACTCAAAATTTCTTTAATGGGATCTCATTAAATTTTCATTGTGCATGACCTCATGAAACAATGATATATTCGTAAGCTCAAATCATTACTCATGAAAAGCATTAAATCAGCCAAAGTACTTATGACTGTATTGAAAACATTAGCAATAGGGATAATAAAAGTGTATGATCACAAACTTTTATAGTGATCATGCAAGAACATAATTCCTCATGTAAACATTAATCTTTAACGAATGGCACATGTATCCAATCAACTTTGGTCAGAATGAATTCACGTGCCACAACTTATCCCAAAATAATATTAAGTCCCCAACCAAAATTTCCCTTTGGTTCCATCTTAATTGGAGACAACTTAGTGATCATAATGATGATCACAGAAGCTTATAGCCTCAAGAATTAATTGATCTAGAAATTAATCTATCGACCCATAGCTATAACTAAGATAATTAATATATATATAGCCATGAATCATAACATTAATCAGAGGCACTAAATAGAGAAAGCAAACAAGTCAATTGTAAGTATAAATCTACAATAATTTAATAATAAATTAATTGATTTATATCTTTAGTTTAATTCCCCAAAAGTACTTTAATATTTTTGGCCTATTTCAAAAAAATTGTCCAAAAGCCTTATGCATAAGAATTCCTTTCCCAGATCATAAACTGCTTTTGTTGATATGATCCACATCAGCTTTGGCGAGAAGTGTATCATAACAGCAAAATCTTGTGATCATAATCAGCTTTGGCCAGAATAACAAGTACCAGTCACACTTAATGGCCTCTCATTATTAAAACTTCTTTTACTGATCTAGCCCACACCAGCTTTGGCCAGAAATGAGCAAGGGCAGTAAAATATTGCAGTCAGATATTCGTCAACTAGCTTTGGCCACGATGACAAACATCAACCACACTTAATTGAAATCATGTCTTTTATTCTTCTTTTATTGAACTAGTCCACACCAACTTTGGTCAGAAGTGGACAAGAACAATAAAATTTTGCAGCCATGTGCCCACCAATCAGCTTTGGCCAGAATGGTAAATACAGACCACCCTTAATTAATTAGAGACATTCAATAAAACAACATCATTAACTATATATGGCTTAAGGACAAAAATTTCTTTAGCGAGCAATTAAATATGACAATCCATGGTTTGGTTAAAATGTAACCATTAAAATTCAGCATTAGGTATTCTTTATGCCTGAAACTTAATTATAGTTATGTCAAAGGCCACTTAATTTCTTAAGCAAATGAATTATTAATGAAAATTTGGGGAACATCGTTAACATAAAAGGCCTCATTTAAAATGACACATTATTTGAGCAACAAAACTTTAATTATTTTAGGTCCATTTCGTAATTGGCATAATTCCTCATAAAGAGCATAAAGGATCCAACTTAATTTAGTTGCTCAAAACATTATTTAATCGAGGCCACATTGAAATTAAAGCTTAAAGCTCTCTAATAAGAAAATAATTAGAGAAGCACATCATAAATTTGAATGGAATATCATTATTCTCTAAGACATGATAAAATGCCTTGAAATAATTAATCATAACATAATTGCTTTAGAAACTTTAAAGATAATGTAACACCATGATAATCATTAAATATAACACAAAGGATATGATAATAGTTACAATCATAAAATGCCATGAAGGGAAAAATGACTAAACATAATTGAATTTCAACATAAAAGATTTAAGCATGGCATATAAAATTCATAATGAGAATTAAAATAATAAATAATTTTATTGATATAACAAAAATAATATGCCATGCATAAAATTTAGCCGTAAAATTTTGCTTATTGTAGCCCAAAGGGTCAATTCTTAAAAGGAAAAATAATAAATAATTTCCTGCATCAAAATTGGCCCATTACAAATAGACATTATTTTGGCATAGTTTGAGAATTATTAACAGTGCATAAAAATTATTTTAATTCCTTAATAGACTTGAAAAATGCACTGAAAATAATTAGAATGCCCAAAACAGTATTCGGCCTAAAGCAGCAAATTAGAATATTTGGCTCAGTGACTAAATTCGTTTAAAAGGAAAAAAACACTGGGGCAAAGCGTAATCTGGGCCGAAGCCCACAGCCAAATATGGTCCATTAGCGGCTGCTGGCCCGAGCTGGGCTCCGCGTCGATCATCAGCCGTTCGATTAAATCGGACGGTCCCGCATATCCCTGTAACGGCTGACGCTGAACAAAATCAGCCACCGGCTGCCTCCCCCGCGAACCCTAGCTTCATTCTTCCTCCTCCCTTTCTATGTGTCCTCCCGACGGCGCGATGAGCGAGCGAGCGAGAGACACAGCGGCAACGCCGACCGTAGTGGAGGAAGAAGACGGCGCCGGTGAGCACCTCTCGCCGGAGTCGCGTGTGGCTTTGGATAGCGCGTGGCTCCGTCGAGCGGAGCTAGCCAGTGCCCTTTATTTGCAAAGCGGCGACGCACGAGCAGGTGTCCCCGCGTCGGTGTCGACCGTCTTCGCGAAGTCCGGTGTGGCAGCAGGTCTCCAATGGCGAAGACCGCGCGAGGAGACACGGCCACCAGCCGGTGCAATGGAGGACCAGGACGCCCGGGCGCAAGCCCAGGCGCTCCTGCCAGCATCAGTTGGTGGTTATGGCGACGGCGCACGACGGCGACGAGCACCACACCCGTAAGGTAAGCCTCCACTGCCATCAGTTCATCAGGATAAGGGTTAGGGTTCGTCAGAATTTGGAAATTTCATTATAAGGGTTTCGGGATTTTGGGGATTTCATTAGGATTAGCTTCAAATTGGTCAATCCCCATTCAATTCACACGTAAACCGAAACTTCAGCTCCAATTAGAGCATAAATTCAGGTATGAACAGGTCTAGGGTTTCACTGTTTTGGGGAAAAGTTAGGAATTTGTATAATTTGATTCATTCCCCTTATCATTAATTGCTTAGAACAGGAAACCCTAGCCTCTAAGCTTGCTGATGCGGCACGTGAGCTCAATTAAGGCATAGGCTTGGACAATTTAGGGCTAAACAGAAGCTAATCTTAGCTTAAACACAGGAAGTGCCAAACATAAACATGATGTGCTTGCACAGGAGCAACTAGGGCATATACTTTATACTTGAGTAACAACATAAACACATGAATATAAATATAAGCCCCTTGACAGCAGCAAATCAGCATGAAAATGAATATGAGGGGTTCAATCTTGAGCAAGCAGGCTCTGGTGCCATTGTTAAAATCACATATGATCTCAGGATCATCTTGCACAATTCTGAACCACTAATAGTAAGAAAAGAAGCAATCACACCTTATAATGATATAGGTATCATCTTGATGATTTTGTAATTGCTGAAATAGCACTGGAGCTTCATCTGTGATGAAGCCCTTCTTCTTCTTCTTCTTCTTCTTCTTCTTCTCTGGTTTGCTCCTGCTGCTTGTGGAAGGTGCTGTGTAGGTCCTTCCCAGTGCTGGCTATGCTAGCTTGATCAGTAGCAAAATAGAGAGTGTGAGAGAGAAGTGTGTATTTGTGTGTGCTGGCTCAGGCTCTTGTCCGGCCACACCTCTCCCTATCTTTATCTCTCACTCCTTTTAACAGCATAGTGCACCAGGGGGGGCCTTACACCTGGTTGGAGAGGGGCTGCCCCTGATCAGGGCAGCTCAGCTAGTAGCTACAGTAGCAACCGCCTACTGTAGCTGTTTAGATATTTTCCACTTACGAACACAATAGCCACAGCTTAGATGGCTGCTACAGTTTAGGCTTTAGATCAAAATATCCCAACAATTTTAACCCTAAACAACAGACCTAATTAGAACTAATTATGGGTACTGAATATGTGCCTCATACCCTACCTGTGGCTTCTGTGCTTGATACCAGCCGGGTTAAACTTTGAATCTAGCTGCTTACAATTCTTAATCATGGGCCATGCTATATGAAAAATAATTAATTAGCATGATTTGATCACCACTGTTTAGTTACGATAATAATGTTTCAATTCTGTCAAACATGTTTTAAGGGGACTACTAAGTTCCAACCAGGTCGTCGTGTCTGTTAATGGCAAAACCTACCAACTGTTGGCGCACAATTTGTTTGAAGGGGTATCAAGTACAACCAGCTGGCATAACAGATGTGGGCCATGCCGTGCTATACGGCAACCTTATACGCATCAGGATAGTGGCTTATAAGCGAGAATACAAGGAGTAATAAAGGCGTGGTGGGAATCCAGATGGGAACAAACGAGGGGGGATACCGAGACCCGAGAGAGTCGTCCTCCAAAACGACTATTTGATGTTTCTTATCCTATTTAATTTGAGTAGATATGATAGTTTAATACCGACACACAAAATAGTATTGGCACTATAGCGGATATTGATTTCTACTGCTATGCTAAAGTTACAATAGGTACACGGTCATTCTATTTCCCCTCGTGCATAGTAACCAACCAATATATGATGATGTACACTATATTGTTGATACGAGCTTTATGTAAACAAGTGGCTTAATGTTATTATCCATATTTTTTTAAAACTTATGCCCATAAAGATTTTTTTAAACACCTCGACTACACTTTAAAAATCATCCAATCATTACGTTTTTATGCAACACCACTTATCATGTTGTTTGTTGTGTGGAGATTTCAAGGGATTTGTTGATATCGTCCGGTGTGTATAAGGAGGTGTTTTTTTTTCTTCCGTTGCAACACACGGGCATGTTTACTAGTTATTCCTAAATTTCAAATAAAATACTATTTTACCTTCTTTTGGTTTTCCCCCGTCTTTCAGGTCAGGTTTCAGGCAAGAAAAGCCCAACCGGATTACGCGCTTTCAAGTCAGATCTAATGCTTTTCGCAAAAAGTCATTTTCTAACGGGACTAGTAAGTGGTACGTGCATTGCATAACACGATAGGAACCAAATGTTCAAGAATTTATAGTACTCAAAATAGTTACATGTGTGTTTCTTGGAACTTAATTTTTGAGGTTAGTATACCAGTTTGGCATTTTTCTTTTGTACGTAAGAAATAGTCCTAGATCAGTGTAGCCGTGTAGGTGCTCTATTACATGTCCAAGCATAGAGCAACACTGTCGTTATACGCATGTACACAAGGGATTGTGCTCCGATGCATTGGAGAGCTAACCATGACCGCGACGCCTTTAATTCTTTAACTATTAGCTACTCCACGTCGGCCAGCAAGACCGCAAGCACAGTGGAAGCAGTTAACTTGTGGGGTAGGTCTATCGGTCTAATAACTTGGGTGTCCGCAATTTCATTTGGATCGGCTGGTGCATCCAACGAAAGCTAGACCCAAGTTTGCATGCATCCAGAAAAGAATAAAAAAAATGTGGACACATATGAATGCAGTAAAACCGTAATTAAACATAAGTGGCTGATCGACCGCCCGCCAAAGTCCACTTAAAATATGATTAAACATTAATAGAAACAAAAAAAATCCTTGGCCACATGCTGCCCAAGACGTTCGCCTTGCCCTTGCCTTTGCCCTTGTCGTCTTCATCGTAGCTGGTGAGGTCGATGAAGGTGGGAGGCGGCCCAGCCCACCCGAATGCAGCCTGATAGGCTGTCAGGACAGCCTCTTCCGGTGTCTGCTACGACGGCAGTAATGCGGCAAGCCAGGCGCGCTCTTCTCCTCGAGGCGTAGCGCCTCCTCCTCCCGTTCCCAAAGCATTTGCCTCTGGCCCTTCGCCTCCTCCTCGGCCAGCCAGTGCTGCCTTCATTGCTTGAGGTGGGTCGCCTCCTCCTCCGGCGTGGCGTCGAAGTGGACGGGCGGGGCGCTCATCCACTCGCGGACCACGCCCACCCACTTGTACTTCTCCTCCGGCCAAAATGGTGGAGGCAGCGAGCGCTTCCGTGACGGCATGGGCTCCTTCTTGGGCTCGACGGGCGGGGGAGGGTTCGGGACGAAAAGCGGGGCATGGACGGAGTCCCCCGCAGCCGACAAGGTGAGGGCGCAGTCCAAGCCGTCCCACTTGGCGTCCTCCTCAATCCAGCTGGCCTCCAGTGCATGTTGAAGGGCCAGCTCGAGGGCGGCTTGGTACGCCACCTCCTCGTCTTGCTCCTTTGCCAAAACCTTGGGCGGCGGAGGAGGGACGGAGTGGTCAACGTGGATGCCTTGGCGGCGCTCCTCCTCGTGCTCTAGCGCGAACCAACGCTCCCAGTCAGGGGAGTTTGGCGCGTAGACATGCATGCCCGCTGCTCCAGCATGAGGTTCTCACGCCGTCGACGAACCTCCTCTGCATGCGCCCATGCCGATCGGGGCACTGGCGGAATGGGGATCCGTTGCGGATCCAGATGCCAACCATGAGGTAGGCTGACATCTGGATATTGCAGCGGCCGGCGGTACTTCCAGTGCCACCGTGCCTGGTGGATTGGGATGTATAGTCGTTCCTGCGGAGCAGGCAGCAGCAGCTAGCAACCACGCCGAGCTTGGCCTTCCTCTTCACCTTCCCGCTGAAGAAACCCATGGTTAGGGTTTCTGGTCGTCGGCGAGGGAGCAGGCGTGGCCAGGTGTGGACGAGCGTTTGGAAGTGGATGAGTCTGGTCCCGTTGCACGCTTTCATTAAAAAGGACAGCGACGCGGCCCTTCCACACACTGCCAGGCGGGCCCTGAGTTAGGTGCGGTTATTTAATATGACGTGGACGGTGGTTGAGTGGCTGACAGGTGGACCTGAGGAGGACGTAGAGAGGACGTGGGGCGCGTCCGGTTCGTGTCCACGAGAACGCAGATCTGGCCCAAATTTGGACCTGAAACGGGTCGGCGCGGACATGTGGCGGATATTATTTACGTTTGTGTCGACGTGTTGGGTCATCGTTTTTGTCCGCGGCAATCCAAAAGGACACATAGAGACGAAATGGATCGTCCATTGGAGTTGCTCTTAGCGTCCACGGCGGGGCCTATTGCTCTGCATGAACGCAAGCCGTCGGATGAGACAAATACACAACTTACGTTGCAGGGATTCGCTTGTGTTTGCATCATCTTTGATTCATCTAATCAATGGCTAGAACTGCTCAGCCTTTGACGAGAACATTGTACATGTGTCGTAAATCCAGATTCAAAAACTGGTGTACCATACAGGGGTATATGAGGGAAATCATTGAGGAAGCTCCTGTTGTCGCTCATGCGAGAGAATTTCTATCAATCGCATAGGCGTCCATCCATCGTTGAGTTCGAAGCTGCTCCTCGCCTCGCCTCCTCCAAAAGACTGGGGGTGAAACCCTAACAACCCCGCAACCACCCCAACCCCCTTGCTCCCATCCAATGTCCCCCCTCCCCCCTCCCCGGTCCTTGCCGGACAATGCCGGGGCCGTTGGTGAAGGGGGCGGCAGGTGCTGTTGTACCGAACTCGTCTCGCCCCGGCAACAGGACCAAGCTCGTCTTGCGTCAGGCAACAGGATCAAGCTCGTCTCACACCCGGTGCTGCAGGACGGGTTGATGGAGGTTAGTTTTGGTCGACCTATTGGGTCTCAGCGTTGGGGCTACCCAGGGGTGCAAAAGGCAGGGCCTTTCCACCCATCTCTTTGGTTGGAGTAGCGATGGGTCTCGGGAGAGATGGTGTCAAGGTCATGGATGTCGAGGCGGCGAGCCTGGTTGTGGTAGCGCGGTGCTCATGGGCAGAGCCCGTGGCTTGATGCTGCCCGATGACCATGGCTGAGAGACGACATGTTAGCTGAGGTGTGGCGTTCGGTTGCGGTGAGTGTTGGTCGGGGTAAAAACCTGCTCTATGTGGGTGTCGACGTGTTTTGGATCTCCTGCTAGAGATTGATACTTGTGATATGCGTTGGTTTTTCCGTGAAGAGGAAAGGGTGATGCAGCACATTATAGATAAGTATTTTCCTTTGTGCGAACGAAAGTTATCAAACCAATAGGAGTAACACTCAACCCCCGTCTTCAACGGCTGCACACAAAGAAGCAAACGCTTGCACCCAACACGGGCAAGAGGGTTGTCAATCCCTTTGGACTCGTTATTTGCAAACAAGTAAAGTGTGTAGATGATAGTTGTAAATTGTAAAATAAATAAAAAGTAAATAAATTACAGCAAGGTAATTATAGCGTTTGTAAATATATAAGTGAATAGACTCGGGGGGCCATAGTTTTTCCTAGTGGCATCTCTCATGTAGTAGGCATACGATAGGTAGACAAATTACTGTTGGGCAATTGATAAAAAAACGCATAGTTATGGGATATTCATGACAGTGATCATGTATATATAGGCATCACGTCCATAAACAAATAGATCGACTCCTGCCTGCACCTATCACGTCCATAAACAAATAGAGCGCTTCTATGCTTGCCTCTCTAAGTATTAAGTTCATGACAAGCAGAGCAATGTTTGAATAACGATGACATGATGTAGACAAAGAGAACTCAATTAATATGAATTAACTCCATCGTTTTATCCTCAGTGGCAACAATACAAAGACGTGTCTTGTCCCCTTCTGTCACTGGGATATAGAGCATCGCCAGATTAAACTCACTACATCACACCCCTCTCATTGAATAAATATTAATCTAGTTGGCCAAACTATTTTAATAGATCGGAGAGATTTACGAAGTTATAATAATCATGCAAATAAGAATCATAATAGAACTCAGAGAAGACTCAAATCTTTTGTCATGATTAATCTGAACATAAACTCACAATTCATCGGATCCCAACAAACACACCGCACAAAAGAATTACATCGGATAGATCAAAGCGAAGATGCGATGATTGTTGCATTGAAGATCAAGACAGAGATAACCATCTAGGTACTAACTACGGACCCGTAGGTCGGGGGGGGGGGACTACTCACATATCACGATGGGAGCACAAAGATTGATATGAAGGCCCTTCGTGATCAAGCCCTCCTCCGATCGGGCATCGGAACATGGTTCCAGATGGGCACACGGTGGAACAAAGACTTGCGGCGGCGAAAAAAGTGTTTCGGGAGGCTCTCTTAGGGTTTTAGAATATTTTGGAATTTATAGGCCAGAGAGGGGCATCGGGAGACGTCGAAGGGAGCCAACACACAACAGGGCGCGGTCACACCCCCTAGGCGGGCCCTGGTGTGTGCTCCCTCCCTCATGCGGTCTCCGGTCTCCTCTGGAAGCTTCCATGTCTTCTTTTGGTCTAGAAAAAATCATAAAAAAAATTCATGTCAATTGGACTTCGTTCGGTACGGTAAACTTTAAAAACAAAAAACATGCAGAAAACAACAACTGGCACTGGTCACTGGGTTAATAGGTTAGTGCTTAAAAATAATATTATTTGATAAATAAATATACTAAAAGCTTCCTAGAATGATAATATTATAGCATGGAACAATAAAAAATTATAGATACTTTGAAGACGTATCAGAGCTCTTGCCGAAGGATATCTGGATCAGATAGTTTCCAGTCGTGCACGTCCATATCAGCCTACGCGACTCCATGAGGACGTGGTGATAAGCTCTATTGTTTCTTAGAACCATGGGACATGTCATCTCGATTTCCATGGTGTAGACAATAGTGAAGAAAGTCATTATAGTTGAGATCGGAGGATCAGTAAGGCGGAGGGGGACTTGGAGGTGATGGAGTCAGCCAGGTGTTTGATAATTTTTAGAATCAGCAGCGATAAGTGGGGACGACAACACTAGAGGATATATTTTTCGGGGGTGCTCCACGGGTGTCGAGCCGTTACTTTCAGGATGAAAACCTAAGGTATGGCATTTGTCGGTTGTGTCTGGTAATTGCCTTGCTGTAGGTATTGTTTTGAGAGCTTAGACTTTCTCCAGGATGAAAACCTAAGATCTTAGATCGGATGACGACAACGCGTGTGCACTGTTTCCTTCTTGAAGGCATCGCTTTTGAAGAACTTTTTATGTTTTCGGGTGTTGCCATTAGTGGTGTTGCTGCTAATGAGATGAGTCGATCACTGTAGCAAGGCCTTTTTTTTCTTTTTTTTCTTTTGGGTTGTGTTATCATAAATGTCTTTGTGACATCTTATTGGTGCAGAGACCGAGTGTATTTGGTATTTTCATGATATTAATATATTATTTAAAAAAAGGCGCCACTGGCTACGTATATAACACGCAAGTGATTTTCCTTATATGTACTGTAGTGGTTCTCTTGAAAAAGTGGTTCCGATTGTAAATGTTAAAAAGTGTTAAAGTAAACCATAGTTTACTTATAAACTTTTGTGAATGTTTTTCAAAAGTAATTTTTAGAAATTTTATGAGTACCTTTTACAATTTTTGAACATTTTATCTCAGAAAAACATGAAATTTCTTTACAAAATGGGATTTTTCTTAAATGTGACCATGTTTGAAAATTTGAAAGCATTTATTCAAACTATAGTTATTTAAAAAAAGAAAAGCTGGAAAAATAATTAAAATGAAAAGAAATAAAAAGGGAACAAATCAGTAGTGAGTAAAACATGAACCTTCTAAAAGCTTTATCAAACTAAATAGACCTATAGATAACCAAAAATAAACCAGATGGATTATGTTGATTGGACGTGGCCAGGCTGTTTATCACAACTATCAAACATGCCAGTGTGTTGTAACGGGTAAAAACAGCCCCTACACGCTCTTATCCACTCCATGCATGGCTAAAGAAATCACCCTAATGCTCCCAACATAATAATCATAGTGAATACGCCATCCTTATGTCCACATCCTAACATAATAAACATCCGGTGTTCTCTTTGCCATCCTCATCGCCGGCGGTCGCAATACCAGTTGTCACTAACCAAGGATGGCTAGGTCTAATAGCTGGATCATTGAGTCTCCTTCATGTTCGACAAGATCAAGAGCGTTGAGAAAATATATATTTTTATCATCCGGCTAATATAATATGGAAAAGCATAATATATGTCTATATTATCATGTGTCGTGGGAACGAGACTGATAGTATAAGGTAGGGGTACGAAAGGAGAGGGCAGAGTCCTAGCTACGGCGAGGATGTACACACGAATGTATGAGTTCAGGCCCCTCTCGTGGAGGTAACAGCCCAACGTCTCAGTGCTCTGGAGCTTTGTCGTGTGGAATGTAGAGATTACGGTGGTTGTGAACCCTTGTGCCAGAGGGGAGGGCCGGCTTATATAGAGTTCGTTGCCCCTCATAATTACCAGGCATCCAAGGGTCTGATTGTGGGTTTAAAGACTAGCGTTACTGATAACGTACATCATAATTGTTACTAATGACGACCGGCCTAACGCCTACCTGATGGTCTCCTGGTGGTGGCTTCTAGCCTTCTGGTGTCGACTGGAAGTGAAGTCCTCCGAGTGACAGGCGACCGTCGTGTGAAGGAAGAAGTCTCCGAGTGGATTGCTTGTCGAGTGACTTGAGCTCCATGAAGAATCTAGTCGGAATCTTTCTTGTGGTCTTTAAGTCCTCCGATGCGGTGTCCTTAGGTAGGGTATCTAGGCCAGGCCTAAGACCCTACCCTAGGCATATCCTCGTCATTAGCCCCCGAATGAATCAGGGTTCGAGTGGTGAATGAGGGTATCGATGCCAGTTTAGAATAAGGCACCAAATCTTCCGAATGAAATTCGGGGCTTCAATGAAACTTACGTCGACTGAACTCTTCATCATTCGTCTGGATCAATTCAGCTTTGAAAGTGCCCGAGTGAATGTTCAATGTTAATTTTATTCCGAGTGATCTGAAGGAATCTTTGGAAGTGACGGGTCGGTCTGTCACACCCAGATTTCACCGGATACAAAAATTTGGGATGCGCGCGCACCCGCGACGATGACGCCACGATCAGAGCAAGTGGGGGCATGACGCCTCGATTCTTGCGTCGGTCATTTTGCCATGTACAAGGCGTTGTCTGCGGTTGAGATGTGCGGTGATCTCGTGGGTCCACCCATCAGTGAGGCACTCAGCGGGATATAAATCCTGAAGCGACACGGATTGCACAGTATTCTTCTCTTCCTCCGCCTCCCCCGTTTCCAGCGCCCCACTGTGCTCCGCTCCGACGAGCCCAGCCACCGTGATGACGAAGGGAGCCACGGAGAAGTTAAAGTGCGCCAAGAAGGGGGCGACGAAGGGCAAGAAGCCCCCGACCGCTCGGTTCACCGCGCCGCCGGGATGGATCCAGGGGGACTTCCTCCCCTCGGTGGTCACCCGTGCGGACATCGACAACTTGGTCATCGACGGGCTTGTGGCGGACGGCGCTTGGAGGTTGCCGGAGGGGGAGCGCAAGCTAGAGCCATGCGAAGGAGAGCGGGTTCTCCTCCTCTCCCACGTCGAAAGAGGTTTTTCTATGCCTCCCCATCCATTCATTAGAGGGTTTCTGAACTTCTTTGGGGATCAACTCCACCACTTTCCGTCGAATGCCATTTCATACTTGTCTGCTTTCATTACCCTATGCGAGTGCTTCCTGGGTTGTCCTCCTCATTGGGGACTATTCAAGCACATATTCACGGTTAGATCTCAGACTGTAAAGAAAGCTCTTCTGGAGGACGGAAAAACTCATGTAGTGCAGTTGTGTGGGGGTCTAGGAATTCAGAAGAGATCTCGTAGTTCCTTTCCTTCCATGACCTTTCCCGAATCTGTTAGAGGCTGGTAGTCGACATAGATTTATTGCAAAGATGTTGCTTCTCCCAATATGTCGACTGGCCTTCCTCCTTTCACATCTGAGCGCCCTGCCGTCCCTAAGTCTCTGAGAGTGTCATAAGGAGAAAAAGTCCAAGTGGGAATCTTGGTGGACGTCGTAGTGAAACTTATTCATGGTGGAGTGACCGGCATGGACCTCCTGGAGACTTTCCTCAGTCGACGGATCCAGCCACTCCAAGCCAGGGACCACACTATGTGGCATTATGCAGGCCCTGGTGACTTGACTCGGATGCATCCAGAAGACGTTTCACAAGCAACTGTCGAGTAGTGGCTTCGCAATATCACCAGGGCTTGCGACAATCCCTTGGGAGCCAAGAGGATCCAACCTTACTCAATCGCAAACCCGCCAAAGAATCTGGTAAATCACATCTTGTCGACTGGTACACCATATTGTCGAGTGATTGATAAACTTGCTGATTGGCTTCATTGTTTGACCATGCAGGAGTGGATGCACATGTACTCGCCCATGCCTAGCGGGAACCAGCCTGAAGAAGGTGTGGAGAGCGAGGGCGGTAGCATGGACGTCGAGGGCTCTTTCGATAGTGAAGACGAGTACGAGGACTCGGGTGAGAACGAGGAGGAAGTCAAGTCCCCTCCATGCATCGAACGCCACTCTAAGTCTCGTCAAGACCCCGCGACTACAGTGGAGAAGGCCCCAGTCCCGAGTGAGAAGAACCCAAAACGGAGCCGACCATCGACCGTCGAGTCGAGTGAGCGATCAGCGAAGCAACCCAAGCCCAACGTAGCCAAACCTCGCAAAGCTCTGCCCTGCATGAGGATGGTTGTGCCTGTCGACTCCACATAAGTGTTTACTTTCAGACTCTTGCTGTCGATTGTGACTTTGAACTCTTATTGACCAAATGTCGTTTGATCTATCAGAGCTGCTACTTCACTGGCGTCGCCTCCACGTGACGGAGGGGAGGCAATGGACATAGACACTGCTGACGCAGCCACTTCCCACCGAGGTAAACAAATCTTCAGTTTTGCTTCTCGAACGGGGTTCATTGATTGCAAAATTTAATGTTGCCGATTGATATTTGGAGAAATCATCCAGCTAGAAGATGACGAGGAACACCTTGGGGGCACGGGAGGTGAAGGCGAGACCTTAGGTACCCTGTGCATACGCACTCAAAGAATTTCACCCGCGCAGACGCCTCAGCGATCGACCGCCAGATCTTCCTAGGGGATAAGCGACTCGACACGGGTCAGAGCCGATCCTGCAGTGCCTCTGTCGAGTGCCCCGCCAGTTGTTTCGACTATCGTGATGTTAACTCCAACCGAACCTGCTCAGACCACCTCGACTGCCCCAGCCATTTGGCCGATCCCGCCAGTGATGACTTTTCCTTTGCATCGCGTTCTAGAAGACCAGACCGGAGCCGCAAAGGAGGCCATGATCCAGGCGGAGCAGATGATGCTACGCACCAAGGAAGCGTACGAGGCCAGCAAGTTGGCCTACGACGCTAGCACAACGCTTCACACCAATTTCCGAGTAAGTTCGATTGTAAGTACATTTCCGAATGAATTCCTGTCTTCTTTGGTTGTACTTGTAGGAGATATACCCTAGAGGCAGTAATAATAGTTATTTTGTATCTCCAAGTTTGTAATGAGAGTTTATGTTCCATGCTATAACTGCAATGATTCTCAAGTCTACAATAACCACGAGGCTTGAAGGGAAACTCATGTGCACGTGTGGTATAATAAACGGTAAATTGAATTCCTAGTCTAGCCTCTAAGACTGGCTCAAGTATTGCA
The DNA here is from genome assembly GCA_022496015.1 of Hordeum marinum. Classification (NCBI taxonomy): domain Eukaryota; kingdom Viridiplantae; phylum Streptophyta; class Magnoliopsida; order Poales; family Poaceae; genus Hordeum; species Hordeum marinum. Next base: position 524,898,697 of record CM039678.1, read on the forward strand.
TGATGATCCTGTTTTCCTGATCATGGGCATCGCTATGCCGACAATTTTGAGGCACGATGTTGGTAGAAGACTTGTGTTGAATCGATCCGAATTGATGTTATGCTATGAGATACATTCGTCACAAGTTAATGGTTAATAACACAGAGATGGTTAATGTTTGCATAATTCCTTAGACCACGAGAGTATCGAGTTTCTTCATGCTTGCTGCATGAACTTTGGGGTTTGTTAAACGTCATCCGTAAATGGGTGGCTATTACGGCGGCTTACGGGTTCATGGAAAAGTATGTCAAGTAACTTGATAGCTCAAGATTGGGATTTTCTCCTCCGACGATGGAGAGATATCTCTGGGCCCTCTCGGTGTTACGTTATCCATCATCGTCTAGCCAAACAATTTGTGATTTGATCACGGAGATGCCGGAACACGGGAACGAGAAAAGAGAACAATACCGACAACGAGGTAACTGGCATAGTGGACAAGTTGTTGATCCACGGGGATGCCAACATGTCTCACCTCGGGTAATTGTAACATATCGCGAGGCAACAGGAATAGCACACGGCAACTGGAGGTTCACTCGAATATTCATTCGTGTGGGTATAGGGGTCAATATGGGTGTCCACGGCTCCGATGTTGATCATTGATCTGAAGGGGTTCCGGGTCATGTCTATACTTCACCGAACCTATAGGGTCACACGCTTAAGGGTCATCTATCTGCTGAATTCTAAACGGGGAGTCTGAGAGAAAGTCACCGAAAAAGTTTTGGTGACTACTGAAGAGTTCTGGAGAGAGAACACCGAAAAGTTGTTTCGGAATATATGATTAGGCCAAAATGGTTTCGGCACTCACCTGGAAATTCTTAGAGGGTCTCAGAATTGGTCTGGGAACTTCTGGGATTTTTGTGGAGAAAAAACCCGGAAATGTTCCGGAGCCGCCAAAACTGTTGTTGTTGTTTTTCACTGATGAAAACCACCATACCAGAAATGTTTCGGCATGAGCCCAGAATAATTCTAGAGGGTACCGTAAATGTTCTGGGACCGTCCGGGATTTTTTCAGAAGAAACGATGGCGGAAAAACATCTTGTCTCAGCACGAGGGGACAAGATTCCACGAATTGGGGGTTGCATGTTTGGTGGCTTTTTGTCTAGGGAACACCCATGTTTCTAGGAGACATGTTGGTGGCTTGTTGCCCCCCCCCCCATGGGGGGGGGACAAGGGTGTGGCCGGCCATGGAGGTCTCCTCCATGGGGCCCCACTTGCCTTACCTTTTTGCCTTACATGTGGGACATGTTGTTAGGGCAATGTTGGTATTTCCTCCTCCACCCCACCCCTTGCCTTGGCCTATAAAAGGAGGAGAGATGGCTGCCATTTCTCCTCATCCTTGTGCTCTCATACACATGCTTTGCTTTGCAAGCTCTCTCTCTCCCTCCCACGAAAAGAGTCTTTCGTAGAGCCAAAAGGCTGTCTGGGTTCCGGCAGGAACTAGTTCTGGACGGCGAAGCCCTGCCGGATAGATGACATCGTATGTGTGCAACCCCATAGAGAGGTCGTAGTTTCGATCTTTTGCCCGAGGGGCTGTTCGTGTGTCCTCCCATAGGGTTGTCCGAGTCTCCGTTGGAGTTTCGAGGGTCCTCCCGAAGGGCTGTCTGCGACATCGTCCGGGGGACTGTCCGACCGCCTCCCGAAGGGCTGCCCGACGAGGGAGTACATCCTTGCGGTTGGGAGGTTGTAAAATCCTATCTGCGAGGATCTGCACCAACAATCTCCATCGACTCTTCTTCCGTTGCGCTTCGAGTCGGTACGGATCAGATCAAACCTTGTATGCAGTCTCCATAGTGGTCTTGGGCGTGCTCGCTATACCGGAGTTTTTTGTTTTCTGTCGCGTTCCCCAACAGTACTCCCACTGGGTGTTTGTTTTCCGCTTGTAGAATGTCTAAAGGTTTTCCACTCGAATAGATCAGGTCTTTAATTGAGTAGGTTTTGGTCCAGTGGGGACACTCTAAGTGCACCTACTGGGTGTAGTCCCCGAGACCGCTGTCGAGTGCTTGCACCGACAGAGGTCTTAGAGTTTATCGTATGCGGGATACATTTGTTGTTGATCGCACCACTCCGAGGCTACCTTGTAGGTCTCATGGATATCATTCATCAACCATGATATGACTCTATTCCAAGGGTGCGGAGTGGGGTGGCATGTCACTCGACAGATCGAGTGATGGATGTTCCAGTTATGGATATTCTCTACCACTCGACATGTCGAGAGTTGGCAGATCCGGTGAGGGCATGCTAAGTGCACCCACTGGGTGTAGTCTCCGAGACCCCCGTTGGGTGCTTGCATCGGCGGGGGTTTGATAGAGACCGTTGAATGCTCGGATAGGGAAGACCTTGTCGACTGTTTTAGTAACCAATGGGGGCATTGTTGGAAATATGCCCTAGAGGCAATATATAAAGTGTTTATTATTATATTTCCTTGTTCATGATAATTGTTTATTATCCATGCTAGAATTGTATTGATAGGAAACATGGATACATGTGTGGATACATAGACAACACCGTGTCCCTAGTATGCCTCTAGTGAACTAGCTTGTTCATCAAAGATGGTTATGGTTTCCTGACCATGGACATAAGATGTCATTTGATAACAGGATCACATCATTAGGAGAATGATGTGATGGACAAAGACCCAAACAACAAACGTAGCATATGATCGTGTCAAGTTTATTGCTACTGTTTTCTGCATGTCAAGTATATGTTCCTATGACCATGAGATCATGCAACACACTGACACCGGAGGAATGCCTTGTGTGTATCAAACGTTGCAACGTAACTGGGTGACTATAAAGGTGCTCTACAGGTATCTCCGAGGGTGTCTGTTGGGTTGGCATGGATCAAGACTGGGATTTGTTACTCCGTGTGACGGAGGGGTATCTCAGGGCCCACTCGGTAATACAACATCACAACAAGCCTTGCAAGAAATGTGACTAAATGTTAGTCACGGGATCTTGTATTACGGAACGAGTAAAGAGACTTGCCAGTAACGAGGTTGAACTAGGTATGGAGATACCGACGATCAAATCTCGGGCAAGTAACACACCGAAGAACAAAGGGAACGTTATACGGGATTAACTGAATCCTTGACATAGGAGGTTCGACCGATAAAGATCTTCGTAGAATATGTAGGAACCAATGTGGACATCCAGGTCCCGCCATTGGTTATTGACCGTAGAGGTGTCTCGGTCATGTCTACATAGTTCTCGAACCCGCAGGGTCTGCACACTTAAGGTTTGGTGACGTTTTGGTAGTATAGAGTTATCCATGGTGGTGACCGAAGGTTTTTCGGAGTCCCGGATGAGATCCCGGACGTCACGAGGATATCCGGAATGGTACAGAGGTAAAGATTCATATATAGGAAGTCCTGTTTTGGTCGCCGGAAAAGTTTTGGGCTCATCGGTAGTGTATCGGGAGTACCGGTAGTGTACCGGGAGACCACCGGGAGCGGTATTTCGACCCAAGAGGCTTCATGGGCTGTGGGAGAGTGAATACCAGCCCTTGGTGGGCTGGTGGAACCTCCACATAAGGCCCATGCGGCTGGGAGAAAAAGGCCCAAAGAGAAAAAGTGGAAAAAGGCAAAAGTAGGGTGAATCCTAGTCCTACTAGGATTGGAGGTGGACTCCACCTCCTCCACCTCCTTTCGGCCGAATCAAGAGGGCCTTGGCCCTTGCGCCAAGGCCTCTCCTCCTCTTTTCCTCCTATATATACTGGTGGTATTGAGGGTTTTGCACTTGATTTTACGGCCACGTGCTACCCGTTCCACCGGTGCTCCTCTAGATCGGATTTCCGCAGTGCTTAGGCGAAGCCCTGCCAGAATTGCTCCACCACCATCACCGAAGCATCGTCACGCTGCCCGGTGAACTCTTCCTCCTCTCCATTTCCTCTTACTGGATCAAGACGGTGGAGATCGTCATCAAGCTGCACGTGTGCTGAATGTCGAGGTGCCGTCCGTTTGGCGCTAGATTGAAAGGACCGTGATCAAGACCACGAGACGATTCGTGATTGGATTGTTGGGGAACGTCGCATGGGAAACAAAAATTTTCCTACGCACACGCAAACCTATCCATGGTGATGAGCATCTACGAGAGGGAGAGTGGATCTACATACCCTTGTAGATCGCTAAGCGGGAAGCATTAAGAAACGCGGTTGGTGTAGTCGAACATCTTCGCGATCCAAATCGCCGAGCGTCCCGCGATCTCATCACGATCTGTCCCGCGATCCAATCACGATCCGTCCCGTGAACTCATCATGATCCGTCCCGCGATCTCATCACGTTCCGTCTGATAGTAGATATGATCAACATAATGATGTTCACCATTGAAGCCACCTCAACTCACGTGATAATCGGACTTGAGTTGGTGAATTTGGATCATGTGACACTCAAATGACCTGAGGGATGTCAATTTGAGTGGGAGCTTTAGTAATTTGATTAACTAAACTCATTATGCTGAACAATAGTCTTAGTAACCTTTGCATATTTATGTTGTAGATCAATGGCTCGCACAGTAGCACCCCTGAATTTTAATGCGTTCCTAGAGAAAGCTAAGTTGAAAGATGATGGAAGTAACTTTGTTGACTGGGCCCGTAATATGAGGATTATCCTCACGGCTTCCCAGAAATTATATGTCCTTGATGCACCACTTGGTAACCAACCCGAAGACATGTCATCCGAAGACGTTAAGAACGGTTGGGAGGCATGTTCTGGAGATTACTCAATAGTTCAGTGTGCAATATTGTATGGCTTAGAACCGGGACTTCAAAGACGTTTTGAACTTCATGGAGCATATGAGATGTTCCAGGAGTTGAAGTTTATCTTTCAGAAGAATGCCCGGATCGAGAGGTATGAGACCTCCGATAAGTTCTATGCTTGCAAGATGGAGGAGAACGGGTCTGTCAGTGAGCATATACTCAGAATGTCTGGGTATTCAACTCGTCTAGCGGAGTTGGGAATTGCCCTTCCGTCGGAGGTGATCACTTACAGAGTTCTTCAATCACTGCCACCTAGTTACAAGAGCTTTGTGATGAACTATAACATGCACGGGATGAACAAGTCAGTCGCTGAGCTGTTTGCGATGCTAAAAGTCGCTGAGTCTGAAATCCAGAAAGAACATCAAGTGTTGATGGTCAATAAAACCACTAGTTTCAAGAAGAATGGCAAGGGAAAGGGCAAGGGCAAGAAGGGTAAAACCAAGAAGGATAGCAAAGCAGTTGCTACTCCTGTAAAGAAGCCTAAGCATGGACCTAAGCCAGAAACTGGGTGCTTTCATTGCAAGGGAACTGGTCACTGGAAGCGGAACTGCCCCAAGTACCTGGCTGACAAGAAGGCGGCCAACGACAGACAAGGTATATATGATATACATGTTATTGATGTGTACCTTACTAGCTCTCGTAGTAGTGCCTGGGTATTTGATACCGGTTCGGTTGCTCACATTTGCAACTCAAAACAGGAACTACGGAATAAACGGAGGCTGGCAAAGGACGAAGTGACAATGCGCGTGGGAAATGGTTCCAAGGTTGATGTGATCGCCGTCGGCACGCTCTCTCTTCGATTATCATCAGGATTAGTGATGAACCTTAATAGTTGTTATTTAGTGCCTGCGTTAAGCATGAACATTATATCTGGATCTTGTTTATTGCGAGACGGTTACTCATTTAAATCAGAGAATAAAGGTTGTTCTATTTATATGAGTAATATCTTCTATGGTCGTGCACCCAATGTGAGGGGTTTATTCATATTGAATCTTAATAGTGATGACACACATGTTCATAACATTGATGCCAAAAGATGTAGAGTTGATAATGATAGTACCACTTTCTTGTGGCACTGCCGTTTTGGTCATATTGGTGTAAAACACATGAGGAAGCTCCATGCTGATGGACTTTTCGAGTCACTTGATTTTGAATCACTTGACACATGCGAACCATGCCTCATGGGCAAGATGACTAAAACACCATTCTCTGGAACAATGGAACGGGCGAGTGACTTATTGGAAATCATACATACTGATGTGTTCGGTCCAATGAATGTTACAGCGCGTGGTGGATATCATTATTTTCTCACCTTCACTGATGACTTACGTAGATATGGGTATATTTACTTAATGAAACACAAGTCTGAAACGTTTGAAAAGTTCAAGCAATTTCAGAGTGAAGTTGAGAATCATCGTAACAAGAAGATTAATGTCCTGTGATCTGATCGAGGAGGTGAATATCTGAGTTATGAGTTTGGCAATCACTTAAGACAGTGTGGAATTGTTTCATAGTTGACACCGCCCGGAACACCACAGCGTAATGGTGTGTCCGAACGTCATAATCGAACCTTATTAGATATGGTGCGTTCTATGATGTCTCTTGCTGATTTGCCAGTATCGTTTTGGGGTTATGCATTAGAGACAGCTGCATTCACTTTAAATAGGGCACCATCGAAATCCGTTGAGACGACGCCATATGAACTATGGTTTGGCAAGAAGCCAAAGTTGTCGTTTCTTAAAGTTTGGGGATGTGATGCTTATGTCAAAAAGCTTCAGCCTGAAAAGCTGGAACCCAAAGCGGAGAAATGCGTCTTCATAGGATACCCGAAAGAGATAGTCGAGTATACCTTCTATCTCAGATCCGAAGGCAAAGTGTTTGTCGCTAAGAACGGAACATTTCTAGAGAAAGAGTTTCTCTCGAAAGAATTGAGTGGGAGGAAAATAGAGCTTGATGAGGTTGTTGAACCTCTACTTCAACCAGAGAGTAGCGCAGCATAGAAAGATGTTTCTAAGGTGCCTGCGACGGTGGAAGAGGAAGTTAATGATGATGATCATGAAGCTTCAGATCAAGCTGCTATTGAACCTCGTAGGTTGACAAGGCCGCGTACTGCTCCAGAGTGGTACGACAACCCTGTCTTAGAGGTCATGTTGTTGGACAACAATGAACCTACGAGCTATGGAGGAGCAGTGATGGGCCCGAATTCCGAGAAATGGTTAGAGGCCATGAAATCCGAGATGGGATCCATGTATGAAAACAAAGGGTGGACTTTCGAAGTATTACATGAAGGGCGAAAGGCCATTCAGAACAAATGGATCTTTAAGAAGAAGACAGACGCAGACGATAATGTCACCGTATATAAAGCTCGACTTGTGGCAAAGGGTTTTTCACAAGTTCAAGAAGTTGACTACGATGAGACATTCTCACCCGTAGCGATGCTTAAGTCTGTCAGAATCATGTTAGCAATAGCTGCTTATTTCGACTATGAAATTTGGCAGATGGATGTCAAAAGAGCGTTCCTCAACGGTTTCCTTGAGTAAGAGTTGTATATGATGCAACCAGAAGGTTTTGTCGATCTAGAGAATGCTGGCAAAGTTTGCAAACTCTAGCGATCCATTTATGGTCTGGTGCAAGCATCTCGGAGTTGGAATAAGCGTTTTGATGAGGTGGTCAAAGCGTTTGGGTTTATACAAGTTTATGGAGAAGCTTGTATTTCCAAGAAAGTGAGTGGGAGCTCTATAGCGTTTCTAATATTATATGTGGATGACATATTGCTGATTGGAAACAATATAGAAATGCTGGAAATCATGAAGGGATATTTGAACAAGAGTTTTTGAATGAAGGACCTAGGAGGAGTTGCTTTCATATTAGGCATTAAGATCTATAGAGATAGATCAAGACGCTTAATAGCACTTTCACAAAGCACATACCTTGATAAAGTTTTGAAGAAGTTCAAAATGGAACAGTCAAAGAAGGGGTTCTTGCCTGTGTTACAAGGTGTGAAGTTGAGTAAGACTCAATGCCCAGTGACTGCAGAAGATAGAGAAAAGATGAGCGTCATCCCCTATGCTTCAGCCATAGGTTCTATCATGTATGCAATGCTGTGCACAAGACCCGATGTCAGCCTAGCCATAAGTATGGCCGGAAGGTTTCAAAGTGATCCTGGAATGGAGCACTGGCAAGCGGTCAAGAATATCCTTAAGTACCTGAAAAGGACTAAGGAAATGTTTCTCATTTATGGAGGTGATGAAGAGCTTGTCGTAAAGGGTTACGTCGATGCAAGCTTTGACACTGATCCGGATGACTCTAAGTCGCAAACCAGATACGTATTTATTCTCAACGGGGGAGCGGTAAGCTGGTGCAGTTCCAAGCAAAGCGTGCTAGCCGATTCTACATGCGAAGCGGAGTACATCGCAGCCTCGGAGGCAGCGAAGGAAGGTGTCTGGATGAAGCAGTTCATGACAGATCTTGGAGTAGTGCCCAGTGCACTGAATCCAATGAGCCTGTTCTGTGACAACACTAGTGCCATTGCTCTGGCCAAGGAACCAAGGTTTCACAAGAGGACCAGACACATAAAGCGACGCTTCAATTCCATCTGATATTACATCGAGGAGAAGGACATAAATATTTGCAAAGTGCACACGGATCCGAATGTTGCAGACCCGTTGACTAAACCTCTTCCAAGGGCTAAACATGATCAACACCAGAACTGCATGGGTGTTCGATTCATTACAATGTAAATCACATAGTGATGTGAACTAGATTATTGACTCTAGTGCAAGTGGGAGATGTTGGGGAACGTTCCATGGGAAACACAAAATTTCCTATGCACATGCAAACCTATCCATGGTGATGAGCATCTACGAGAGGGGGAGTTGATCTACATACCCTTGTAGATCGCTAAGCGGGAAGCGTTAAGAAACGCGGTTGGTGTAGTCGAACTTCTTCGCGATCCAAATCGCCGAGCGTCCCGCGATCTAATCACGAACCATCCCGCGATCGAATCACGAGCCGTCCCGCGATCCAATCATGAACCGTCCCACGATCTCATCACGATTCGTCCCGCGATCCAATCATGAACGTCTCGTGGCCTTGATCACGATCCTTCCGATCTAGTACCGAACGGTTGGCACCTCCGCGTTCAGCACACGTGCAGCTTGATGACGATCTCCGCCGTATTGATCGAGCAAGAGGAGGTGGAGAGGATAGAGAGTTCACCGACAGCGTGACGGCACTCCGGTGATGGTGGTGGTGCAATTCCGGCACGGCTTCTCCTAAGCACTGCAGAAAACCGATCTAAAGAAGCACCGGTGAAACGGGTAGCACGTGGCCGTAAATTCTGTGCAAAACCTTCTATTCCACCAATATATATAGGAGGATAGGAGAGGAAGACTTGGCGTAGGGCCAAGGCCCTCTTGGAGTCGGACGAAGCAAGGGGGAGGAGTCCTACTCCTCCTCTAATCCTAGTAGGACTAGGATTGCTCCTTTTTAGCCTTTTTTCCACCTTTTTCTTTTGGGCCTTTTCTCCCAGCCGCATGGGCCTCTTGTGGTTGTTTCACCAGCCCACTAAGGTCTTTTCACCAGCCCACTAAGGTCTGGTTATTACTTTACCACAGCCCATGAAGCCTCTTGGGTCGAAATACCCCTCCCGGAGGTCTCCCGGTACACTACCGGCACTCCCGGTACACTACCGATGAGCCCGAAACTTTTCCGGCGACCAAACTGGGACTTCCAATATATGAATCTTTACCTACGGACCATTCCGGATCTCCTCGTGACGTCCGGGATCTAATTCGGGACTCCGAACAAACTTCGGTCACCACCATACATAACTCTATACTACCGAAACGTCACCAAACCTTAAGTGTGCAGACCCTGCGGGTTTGAGAACTATGTAGACATGACCGAGACACCTCTACGGTCAATAACCAATGGCGGGACCTGGACGTCCACGTTGGTTCCTACATATTCTACGAAGATCTTTATCGGTCGAACCTCTATGTCAAGGATTCAATTAATCCCGTATAACGTTCCCTTTGTTCTTCGGTATGTTACTTGCCCGAGATTCGATCGTCGGTATCTCCATACCTAGTTCAACCTCGTTACTGGCAAGTCTCTTTACTCGTTCTGTAATACAAGATCCCGTGGCTAACACTTAGTCACATTGCTTGCAAGGCTTGTTGTGATGTATTATTACTGAGTGGGCCCTGAGATACCTCTCCGTTACATGGAGTAACAAATCCCGGTCTTGATCCATGCCAACCCAACAGACACCCTCGGAGATACCTGTAGAGCACCTTTATAGTCACCCAGTTACGTTGCGATGTTTGATACACACAAGGCATTCCTCCGGTGTCAGTGAGTTGCATGATCTCACGGTCATAGGAACATATACTTGACATACGGAAAACAATAGCAATAAACTGACACGATCATATGCTACGTTTGTAGTTTGGGTCTTTTCCATCTCATCATTCTCCTAATGATGTGATCCCATTATCAAATGACATCTCATGTCCATGGCTAGGAAACCTTAACCATCCTTTGATCAACGAGCTAGTTCAGTAGAGGCATACTAGGGACATAGTGTTTTGTCTATGTATCCACACATGTATCCATGTTTCCAATCAATACAATTCTAGCACGGATAATAAACAATTATCATGAACAAGAAAATATAATAATAAACACTTTATATATTGCCTCTAGGGCATATTTCCAACAGTCTCCTGTTGGAAATATGCCCTAGAAGCAATAAATAAAGTGTTTATTATTATATTTCCTTGTTCATGATAATTGTTTATTATCCATGCTAGAATTGTATTAATTGGAAACATGGATACATGTGTGGATACATAGACAACACCGTGTCCCTAGTATGCCTCTAGTGAACTAGCTTTTTTTTTATCAAAGATGGTTATGGTTTTCTGACAATGGACATAGGATGTCATTTGATAACAGGATCACATAATTAGGAGAATGATTGTATGGACAAAGACCCAAACTACAAACATAGCAAATGATCGTGTCAAGTTTATTGCTACTGTTTTCTGCATGTCAAGTATATGTTCCTATGACCATGAGATCATGCAACACACTGACACCGGAGGAATGCCTTGTGTGTATCAAACATTGCAACGTAACTGCGTGACTATAAAGGTGCTCTACAGGTATCTCCGAGGGTGTCTGTTCGGTTGGCATGGATCAAGACTAGGATTTGTTACTCCGTGTGACAGAGAGGTATCTCAGGGCCCACTCGGTAATACAACATCACAACAAGCCTTGCAAGCAATGTGACTAAATGTTAGTCATGGGATCTTGTATTACAGAACGAGTAAAGAGACTTGCCGGTAACGAGGTGGAACTAGGTATGGAGATACCGACGATCGAATCTCGGGCAAGTAACATATCGAAGAACAAAGGGAACGTTATACGAGATTAACTAAATCCTTGACATAGGAGGTTCGACCGATAAAGATCTTCGTAGAATATGTACGAACCAATGTGGACATCCAGGTCCCACCATTGGTTATTGACCGTAGAGGTGTCTCGGTCATGTCTACATAGTTCTCGAACCCGCAGGGTCTGCACACTTAAGGTTTGGTGACGTTTCGGTAGTATAGAGTTATGCATGGTGCTGACTGAAGGTTGTTCGGAGTCCCAGATGAGATCCCGGACGTCATGACGAGATCCGGAATGGTCCGGAGGTAAAGATTCATATATAGGAAGTCCCGTTTTGGTCGCCGGAAAAGTTTCGGGCTCATCGGTAGTGTACCGGGAGTACCGGGAGACCACCGGGAGGGGTATTTCGACCCAAGAGGCTTCATGGGCTGTGGGAGAGTGAATAACAGACCTTGGTGGGCTGGTGGAACCTCCACATAAGCCCCATGCGGCTGGGAGAAAAATGCCCAAAGAGAAAAAGTGGAAAAAGGCAAAAATAGGGTGAATCATAGTCCTACTAGGATTGGAGGTGGACTCCACCTCCTCCACCTCCTTTCGGCCGAAGCAAGAGGGACTTGGACCTTGTGCCAAGGCCTCTCCTCCTCTTTTCCTCCTATATATACTGGTGGTATAGAGGGTTTTGCATTTGATTTTATGGCCACGTGCTACCCGTTCCACTGGTGCTCCTCTAGATCGGATTTCCACAGTGCTTAGGCGAAGCCCTGCCGGAATTGCTCCACCACCATCACCGGAGCGTCGTCATGCTGCCGGTGAACTCTTCCTCCTCTCCACTTCCTCTTGCTGGATCAAGACGGTGGAGATTGTCATCAACCTGCACGTGTGCTGAACGCGGAGGTGCCGTCTGTTTGGCGCTAGATCGGAAGGACCATGATCAAGACCACGAGACGATTTGTGATTGGATCGCAGGATGGATCGTGACGAGATCACGGAATGGATCGTGATTGGATCACGGGATGCTTGGCGATTTGGATGGCGAAGACGTTCGACTACACCAACCGCGTTACTTAACGCTTCCCGCTTAGCGATCTACATGGGTACGTACATCCACTCCCCCTCTCGTAGATGCTCATCACCATGGATAGATCTGCGTGTGCATAGGAAAATTTTTGTTTCCCATGCAACGTTCCCCAACAGGCATGCTGAGTGCGTCCACTGGGTGTAGTCCCCGAGACTACTGCCGATTGCCGATGATAAGCACTAGTCTTGAAAACCTAAAATCAGAATTTTTGTCGTACGCGGAGTACGGTTGTCACTCGACATGTCGAGTGTATTTTATTTTTATTAGCCATCCCTCACCGAAGCTACCTTGTAGGTTTGTTGGACATCATTTGATCAACCATGATATGACGCTGCTTCAAAGGTGCGGAGTGGGGCTGACGGATCACTCGACAGATCAAGCGTTAACCTTTCCAGTGGGGGCACTCTGAGTGCACCCACTGGGTGTAGTACCCAAGACCACCGTCGAGTGCTTGCACTGGCGGGGGTCTGGTAGAGACCATCTTGAAGCTGTTTATAGTACCCGAGGCTACTGTTGATCGCAGGCGATGAGCAGTAGTCTTGAAAACTTGAAATCAGAATTTTTGTCATACGCGGAGTACGGTTGTCACTCGACATGTCGAGTGTTTTTTTTCTTAGACATCCTGCACCGAAGCTACCTTATAGGTTTCACGGACATCATGTGATCAACCATGATATGACACTGCTTCAAAGGTGCGGAGTGGGGCTGACGGATCACTCGACAGGTCGAGTGTTAACCGTTCCAGTGGGGGCACTCTGAGTGCACCCACTGGGTGTAGTCCCCGAGATCATCGTTGAGTGCTTGCACTGGCGGGGGTCTTAGTATGCGGAGTACATGAGCTGCCCGACATGTCGGATGGACTTTTGCTTGAATTTCTTCTCTCCTGAACGCGGGTTTCATGGATATAATTCAATCAACCATGATATTGTTGGAAATATGCCCTAGAGGCAATAATAAATTGGTTATTATCATATTTCCTTGCTCATGATAATAATTTATTATCCATGCTAGAATTGTATTGATCGGAAACTCAGATACATGTGTGGATACATAGACAACACCATGTCCCTAGTATGCCTCTAGTGAACTAGCTCGTTGATCAAAGATGGTTAAGGTTTCCTAGCCATGGACATGAGATGTCATTTGATAATGGGATCACATCATTAGGAGAATGATCTGATGGACAAGACCCAAACTACAAACGTAGCATATGATCGTGTTAGTTTATTGCCACTATTTTCTGCATGTCAAGTATATGTTCCTATGACCATGAGATCATGCAACTCACAGACACCGGAGGAGTACCTTGTGTGTATCAAACATCGCAACGTAACTGGATGACTATAAAGGTGCTCTACAGGTATCTCGGAGGGTGTCTGTTGGGTTGGCATGGATCAAGACTGGAATTTGTTACTCCGTGTGACGGAGAGGTATCTCAAGGCCCACTCGGTAATGCAACATCACAACAAGCCTTGCAAGCAATGTGAATAAGTGTTAGCCACGGGATCTTGTATAACGGAACAAGTAAAGAGACTTGTTGGTAACGAGGTTGAACTAGGTATGGAGATACCGACGATCGAATCTCGGGCAAGTAACATACCAAAGAACAAAGGGAACATCAAACGGGATTAACTGAATCCTTGACATAGAGGTTCGACCGATAAAGATCTTCGTAGAATATGTAGGTGTTGGGGAACGTCGCAAGGGAAACAAAAAATTTCCTACGCACACGCAAACCTATCCATGGTGATGAGCATCCGCGAGAGGGAGAGTGGATCTACGTACCCTTGTAGATCGCTAAGCGGGAAGCGTTAAGAAACGCGGTTGGTGTAGTCGAACTTCTTCGCGATCCAAATCGCCGAGCGTCCCGCGATCCAATCACGAACCGTCCCGCGAACCAATCACGAACCGTCCCACGATCTCGTCACGATCCGTCCCACGATCCAATCACGAACGTCTCGTGGCCTTGATCACGATCCTTCCGATCTAGTACCGAACGGACGGCACCTCCGCGTTCAGCACACGTGCAGCTTGATGATGATCTCCACCGTCTTGATCCAGCAAGAGGGGTGGAGAGGAGAGAGAGTTCACCGGCAGCGTTACGGCGCTCCGGTGATGGTGGTGGAGCAATTCCGGCAGGGCTTCGCCTAAGCACTGCGGAACTACGATCTAGAGGAGAAACTATGCACCGGTGGAACGGGTAGCACGTGGCCGGAAATTCTGTCCAAAAACCACCCAATCCACTAGTATATATAGGAGGAGAGGAGAGGAGAGGCAGCCAAGGCCTTTGGGTAGGCCGAAATAGGAGGTGGGAGCAATCCTACTTCACCTCCAATCCTAGTTGGAGTAGGAGTGCCTCCTATTGGCTGATTTTCCACTTTCTGCTTTAGGACTTTCTCTCCTGCGCCATGGGCCTTTGTGGCTGTTTTCCCAGCCCACTAAGGGCTGGTTATTATTCTCCCACAGCCCATGGACCTCTTGGGGTCGAAATACCCCTCCCGGAGGTCCCCCGGTACACTACCGGCACTCCCGGTACACTACCGATACTCCCGGTACACTACCGATGAGCCCGAAACTTTTCCGGCGCCAAACTGGGACATCCTATATATGAATCTTTACCTCCGGACCATTCCGGAGCTCCTCGTGATGTATGGGATCTCATCCGGCACTCCGAACAACCTTCGGTCACCACCATACATAACTCTATACTACCGAAACGTCACCGAACCTTAAGTGTGCAGACCCTGCGGGTTCGAGAACTATGTAGACATGATCGAGACACCTCTACGGCCAATAACCAATGGCGGGACCTGGATGTCCACATTGGTTCCTACATATTCTACGAAGATCTTATCGGTTGAACCTTTATGTCAAGGATTCAGTTAATCCCGTATAACGTTCCCTTTGTTCTTCGGCATGTTACTTGCCCGAGATTCGATCGTCGGTATCTCTATACCTAGTTCAATCTCGTTACCGGCAAGTCTCTTTACTCGTTCCGTAATGCAAGATCCCGCAACTAAAAATTAGTCACATTGCTTGCAAGGCTTATTGTGATGTTGCATTACCGAGTGGGCCCCGAGATACCTCTCCGTCACACGGAGTAACAAATCCCAGTCTCGATCCATGCCAACTCAACAGACACCATCGGAGATACCTGTAGAGCACCTTTATAGTCACCCAGTTACGTTGCGACGTTTGATACACACAAGGCACTCCTTCGATATCCGTGAGTTGCATGATCTCATGGTCATAGGAACATATACTTTGACATGTAGAAACAGTAGCAATAAACTGACACGATCATATGCTACGTTTGTAGTTTGGGTCTTGTCCATCACATCAGTCTCCTAATGATGTGATCCCGTTATCAAATGACATCACATGTCAATGGCTAGGAAACCCTGACCATCTTTGATCAACGAGCTAGTTCACTAGACGCATACTAGGGACATAGTGTTTGTCTATTTATCCACACATGCAATGTGTTTCCGATCACTACAGTTATAGCATGGATAATAAACGATTATCATGAACAAGGAAATATAATAATAAACACTTTATATATTGCCTCTAGGGCATATTTCCAACAGTAGGAACCAATATGGGCATCCAGGTCCCGCTATTGGTTATTGACCATAGAGGTGTCTCGGTCATGTCTACATAGTTCTCGAACCCGCAAGGTCTGCACACTTAAGGTTTGGTGACGTTTTGGTAGTATAGAGTTATGCACTGTGGTGATCGAAGTTTGTTCGGAGTCCCGGATGATATCCCTAATGTCACGAGGAGCTCCGGAACGGTCCGGAGGTAAATATTGATATATAGGAAGTCCTATTTTGGTCGTCGGAAAAGTTTCGGGCTCATCGGTAGTGTACCAGGAGTGCCGGTAGTGTACCGGGAGACCATCAGGAGGGGTATTTCGACCCAAGAGGCTACATGGGCTGTGGGAGGATGAATACCAGCCCTTAATGGGCTGGTGGAAGTCCCATACAAGGCCCATGTGGCTGGGAAGAAAAGCCCAAAAGGAAAAAGGTAGAAAAAGGCAAAAAGGCCTAAATAAGGAAGGAGTCCTAATCCTACTTGGAGTAGGAGGAGGAGGACTCCCCCCTCCTAGCCAGCCGAAGCCTAGAGGGCTGGCCCTTGTGCCAGCCTCCTCCTCCTCCTCTCCTCATATATATATACTAGAGGATTTGAGGGCAGCCCTAACCCTAGTTGCCACGTGCTGCCCTTTTCTTCCTCAAGATCGTTTTCTCCTCTAGTCTAGTTTTAGCGGTGCTTAGGCGAAGCCCTGCTAGAATAGCTCCACCACCATCGTCGCAACGCCGTAACGCTGCCGGAGAACTCATCTACCTCTCCGCCCCCTCTTGCTGGATCAAGAAGGCGGAGATCATCATCGAGCTGTACGTGTGCTGAACGCGGAGGTGCCGTCCGTTCGACGCTAGATCAGAAGGACCGTGATCAAGATCGCGAGACGGATCATGATGAGATCGCGAGACGGATCATGATGAGTTCGCAGGACCGATCGTGATATGTTCACGGGACGGATCGTGATGTGTTCACGGGACGGATCGTGATGAGATCGCGGGACGCTCGGCGATTTGGATCGCGAAGACGTTCGACTACACCAACCGCTTTTCTTAACGCTTCATGCTTAGCAATCTACAAGGGTACGTAGATCCACTCTCCCTCTCATAGATGCTCATCACCATGGATAGATCTTGCGTGTGCGTAGGAAAATTTCATTTCCCATGCAATGTTCCCCAACAGATATGACGCTACTTCAGGGTAGTGGGGCGGTGCACGCCGCCCAGTCGACAATCTTTGACCTTCTATACTCTGGAGTGCCGGTAATTTTTGTCGATTGAATTTCTTTGTTTTTTGGTTTCAGAGGGCTTGTGAACTTGGCACACAGTACAAGAACCTTGAATATGAAAGGAACCGGCTGCGCGTGGACTTGGAAGCCTCCAACAATGCTTTGGAGCGAGTGCGGGCCGAGCTGAAAACTCTTGGAGGTAATTTCTGTCAACCCAATGCATTCTTATCCTCACTTTCCATGCTTTGAACCAAGTGCTTTCACTCGAACAGACATACGCAATGAAAATCGTCGACTCCAAGCATGACTCAACAATGCTATTTCTTTAGATACTATGAAGAAGGCGCTGGAGGACAAGGACAAAGCGCTTGCTGACGCCCAACGGGTAGCAAAGGAGAAGACTGAAACTGCCGATCAGAAGCTGGCTGCTGCCAAGAAGATGGAGGTGGAGAACTCAAAGCTGAAGTAGGAGTGTGTGGACCTCATCAACAAAACTGAGCAGCTGACCAAGAGGAGCAATGGCTTGGAGAAGCACTTGGGGGAGTTCCCGAGAAAGATGTACATCATGCTCGACGGTGAGTGTCTCTGTCGATTGTCCTTTATAAAATCTTTGTCGACTATCAACTGTCCTTTATAAAATCTTTGTTGACTGTATCTCATTAATCTCCCTCCCATTCCTTCTTCCCAACAGAATTCTGCCAAGACTTTGAAAAAGAAACTGAAGAGATAGAGCCCAACTTGGATCCCACCAAGTCACCAGTTGGAGATGCGGTGGCCATGAATATGTTCAGACTCAACATCAGGCTCCAAGGGGTCCAGGCATACGTCCTCCGACTGAAAACTACGATGGAGAGGACGACAAGGAACTATGGCCTGAAGACACTCTTCAGCTTGATCTCACATCCATGATGGCATGCCTTAATGACCTTCCTAGTCGAGTGCAAGCCTGGAAGAAATTTGCTGCTCGCTGCGGAGCTAACGTGGTGCTCTCCCTTGTCAGGGTCCATTGCAAGGAGGCAAGGGAAGAAAAATTGAAGGAGCTCCGAGTGCTGAACACGAAGAAACTTTAGTTTGAAGATTTCATGGAGACCTTCATCAAAGCAGCCACCAGGATTGCAGACGGCATTGACTTGGACACGTTCGTCGAGCCAGCCAACCCGTCGGGTGCTTGATCTTTGGGAAAAACTTTATTTGCCTCGGTATGCCGAGTGGAATTGTATCAGCTTTAAAACTTCATTCAGGCTTTAAGCCTAAGCACGTTTATTTTCTCGCGAAACATTTATCCGCGACGAAACCTTTGGATTTATCTGCATTTTGCTTTCAATTGTTTGTTTGACTGAATTTGTTTTCTGACTTAGGCGAAAGCTGGTTCACAGCTAAGCCCCTGAGTGTGAGGATTGCCCAACACTCGAGGTAGTTTTCGAACCTAGGCGAAGACTTATTCGCAGGTAGGATGTCGAGTGGATGGAGTATTATCCACTCGACGGGGATTTTAACTTAGGCGAAAGCATGTTCGCAGCTAAGCCCCCGAGTGTGAGGATTGCTCAACACTCGGAGTATCCTTGAACCTAAGCGAAGACTGATTCGCAAATAGGTCGTCGAGTGGATGGACTATTATCCACTCAGCAAGGGTTTTAACTTAGGCGAAAGCATGTTCGCAGCTAAGCCCCCGAGTGTGAGGATTGTTTAACACTCGGAGTATCTTTGAACCTAAGCGAAGACTGATTCGCAAATAGGTCGTTGATTGGATGGACTATTATCCACTCGGCATGGTTTTTAACTTAGGCAAAAGCATGTTCGCAGCTAAGACCCCGAGTGTGAGGATTGCTCAACACTCGAAGAGGAATTTTGAACTTAGACGAAGGCGGGTTCGTAGCTAAGTCATCGAGTGAATGGACTGCTATCCACCCGACAGGGTTTTTCACTTAGGCGAAAGCATGCTCGCAGCTAAGCCCCCGAGTGCGAGGAGGATTGCTCGACACTCGAAGAATTCCCAAGTGTGAAACTATCCGATCAAAATCGACAAAAAACTATGGAAGTCTGATTTGCATAGATGAAGTATTTTTATTACATCAAAACCCTTCTATCCCTAAGTATAAAAGCGTCGGAGCAGATCTGCATTCCAGGCCCATGGCTCATCTATCTGCTTCTTGAGGTTGTGCAAGTGATAGGCTCCGTTGTTCAACACTTTGGTGACGACGAAGGGACCTTCCCAAGCTGGAGCAATCTTGTGGGGTCATTGTTGATCCACTCGGAGTACCAAGTCTCCCTCATGAAACGACCGACTCTTGACATTCTTCGCATGGAAGCGTCGTAGGTCTTGCTGATAAGTGGTGGTCCGTATAAAGGCCATCTCTCGCTCTTCCTCTAGGAGGTCGACATCGTCCTGTCTGGCTTGTTCAGCTTCAGCTTCGGAATAAAGTTCCACTCGGAGAGAGTTGTGAAACAAATCACTCGACAGGATAGCTTCAGCTCCATTAACCAAGAAAAAAGGAGTCCATCCAGTCAACCGATTAGGCGTTGTTCTCAGGCCCCATAAAACAGGCGGCAGCTCAGTTACCCAGGCTCCGGTAGCATGATCCAAGTCGCGCATGAGGCGACGCTTGAGACCTTGCAAGATGAGGCCATTGGATCGCTCGACTTGTCCATTGGTTTGAGGATGTGCAACAGACGCATAATCCACTCGAGTGCCTTGAGAGGTGCAGAAGTTTCTGAATTCTTCCGAGTCAAAGTTGATGCCGTTATCCGTGATAATGCTGTGAGGAACGCCATATCGAAGAATTATTTCCCTCATGAATGTGACCGCCGTGCGGGAGTTCAACTTCTTGATTGGCTTGGCTTCTATCCATTTTGTAAATTTGTCGACTGCAACCAGCAAATGAGTGAATTTGCATAGAACTGGCATCCATCACAATGATCAACAACTTAACAACTCGACCAGATGCGCCCCGATTGTCGAGAATCTCGGATAACGGAGCATCACTCACGACTGAAATCGAGTGGTCTTGAAAATAATGTACCACCTTCTTCGCTGATAGGTAAATACCATAAACCAGCTTCTGGTAGTGTGGATATCTTTGCTTTGAGGGAGACAAAACCTCAGAAACGTAATAAACTGGTTGTTGGACTTTGTAAGCTTTACCCTCCTCTTCCCGCTCGACAGTTAGCACTATACTGACAACTTGATTAGTGGCCGCGATGTACAGGAGCAAGGGCTCTTTCCTACTAGAAGCAGCAAGCATCGGCTGGGTGGAGAGCAGGGCTTTGACCTAAACAAACACTGCTTCGGCTTTTGGAGTCCACTCGAACATGTCGGACTTCTTCATCAGTCGGTACAAAGGCAGTTCCTTCTCACCGGGATGAGAAATGAATCGACTCAATGCTGTCAAGTAACCTGTGAGTTTCTGAACATCGTGCACTCGCACGGGAGTCTTCATTCGGGTAATGGAGCCGATTTTCTCAGGGTTGACGTCGATCCCTCGTTCGGAAACGAGAAAACCAAGTAACTAGCCGCTAGGGATGCCGAAAGTACACTTGGCCGGATTCAGCTTTATATCGTATCTTCTCAGATTGGCGAATGTTTTGGCCAAGTCAGCCAGCAGGTCGGAACCTTTGCGGGACTTGACAACTATGTCATCCATGTACGCCTCAACATTCCGAGGGATCTGGTCGAGTAAACACTTCTGAATCATGCGCATGAAAGTAGAGCCGGCATTTTTCAAACCGAATGGCATGATGATGTAGCAAAAACACCCGAATGGGGTGATGAAGGCTGTTTTTATTTCATATGGGCCATACAGACGGATCTGATGGTACCCAGAGTAAGCATCTAGAAATGATAAATGCTCGCATCCCGCAGTCGAGTCAACAATCTGATCTATGCGGGGGAGCGGAAAATGATCCTTCGGGTAGACCCGGTTGATATGTTTGAAGTCAATGCACATACGCAACGACTTATCCTTCTTGGGCACCATGGCAACATTCGAGAGCCACTCGGAGTGGTAAATCTCCCGAATGAACTTGGCCTGCAAGAGACAGACCACTTCTTCACCAATTGCTTTACGCTTCTCCGCCGCTGATCGACGCAAATGCTCCTTGACGGGTTTAGCTTTCGGATCAACTCTCAGACGGTGCTCAGCCAGCCCCCTGGGAACCCCCGGCATGTCAGCAGGCTTCCATGCGAAGATATCCCAGTTCTAACGGAGGAACTGGATGAGCTCAGCTTCCTATTTACTGTCGAGTGTTGATAATATATTGGTCGGGGCAACAGTTGGATCTGTCGGGTGGATGTGCACTTTCTTCACTTCCCCTGCCGACTGAAATGCCAACTCAGAAGCGGGCTTCTTTGCGCGGAGCAAATCAGTAGGCTCAGCGCTCTTCTTGTATTCTTCCAGCTCGAACATAGTCATCTGATGATCAGCGATCTTGGAGCCTTGCTGGAGGCATTCTTCAGCCCGCTGTCGATTGCCAGTGATCGTGATCACACCCTTAGGGCCCAGCATCTTCAACTTGAGATACACGTAACATGGACATGCCATGAAACGAGCATACGCGGGTCGACCCAAAATGGCATGATAAGCACTCTGGAAATCCACGATTTCAAACGTCAACTTTTCCTTTCGAAATTTTTTATCGTTCCCGAATGTCACGTCCAATGCAATTTGCCCGAGTGACTTGGCCTTCTTCCCGGGATGACTCCATAAAATTGCATGTTGCTTTCACTCAGTCGGGACATCAGAATGCCCATCCCTTTAAGGGTATCTGCATAGAGGATGTTCAGGTCGCTGCCACCGTCCATGAGGACCTTTCGAAGTCGAGTGCCCCCTACCACCGGATCAACCACCAGAGCATGTCAACCGGGAGTGTCCACATGAGCAGGATGATCTGTTTGGTCGAATGTGATGGCATACTGGGACCACATGAGGTAGGTGGGGGTGGCAGGTACGGCCATGTTGACTTCCCTGTTGATAACCTTCAATCGACTCTTGCTTTCTACATCAGCGAAAATCATAAGCGTAGCGGTGACATCTGGGAATGTTTCTTTATCTTCATCATCCTTCTCAGGAGTCTTATCACTCGGCGGAGTCTCTTTGAACTGCTGGATAAGTGTTCGACACTGCCAAGTGGTATGTTTGGGCAAAATCACATTGCCTTCCTCATCTTTCCTCATGTGGATTACACATGGCTGACCCATCACATCAGTCCCTGACTAATTCTTTCCTTTCTTAGGGGCAAACTGTCCTTTGGATTTCCCCTTGTTCTTTGATTGGGTCGCCAGCGCGGCTGCCTCTGCCTGGACGGGTCCATCAGCCTTCTACTTATACTTCCGACTGGAATTACCGCCGGCATCACTGATGACTGCTTTTCCTTTGCCGCTGCGGAGGCGGTCTTCTTCTTCGCCATTGGCATACCGAGTGGCGATTTCCATCATCTTGCTAAGTGATCTGTCACCCGTTCGACCAAACTTCAAGTAAAGCTCTCTGTATTTCACACCAGCCTTGAAGGCACACATAGCTTGATGTTCGGAAACATTCTCCACTGTATGATGCAGAGTGGACCAACACTGAATGTAATCCCTCAAGGTCTCATTGGGCTTCTGGACACAATGTTGTAAGTCGACCAGCCCGGCAGGACGATTGCAAGTGCCCTCGAAGGTTCGGACGAACACTCGGGCAAGATCTTCCTAGCAATATATACTGGATGGAGCCAAGCGATTTAGCCATGCACGAGCTGAACCATCCAACATCAAGGACAGGTGTTTCATTGCGACGTTATCATTGCCGCCACCAATCTGAACAGCCACTCGGTAATCATCCAACCAAGTCTCTGGCTTTGACTCGTCAGAAAACTTCCCAACCCCAGCCGCCAACCTAAAGTTGGGGGAATCTCTGCAGAACGGATGGCCCTGCTAAAACACTCGGGACCAAAAATCATAGCTGAGCTGCCACTCGAAAAATCTTTGTCTTGTCCATCTTAGTGGGCTCTGCCTCTGTCGATCCACCTCTGAGTGAGGAGATCACGAGCATCAAACCCCGCATTCCGCTTGTCACCGGACGAGCGCCTTTCGTCCTGGTGTCGGGGCACGAGCGGACCACCCTACGGAGGAGAGGGCACTCGACAGTGGTCTTCACGATGAAACTGATCTCTGACCTGATCTTCACGAAAGCCTCCACCCCTTCGATGCAAGGGCGATCCAGGGATGTGTGCCGACTGAACGGTTTCTGCCCTGGGTGAGTTGCTGTGTATCCTATTACGCGACTGTGAAATGATAGAATTCTGACGCTGCGCTGCATTTAGCAAAGCTCTGGTCTGCATCAACCCTCTTCCAGCCTCTGACTGCGACGACTGAATGGAGTCTGCTATCCTAGCAGTAGCTGCAACATTTAACACAGGAGTACGGTATACCTCAACATTGTTGTGAGATCTAGTCGGAAATAGCCGTCGTTGATGTCGACCGGAAACTGGTGGGCGCTGGCGAGCGTGCTCGTCGAGTTCTCTCTGGAGCTCTTCCAGCCGAATACGCGTGGCCTCCAAGGCCTGGGCCTCGGCAGTCGTACTGACGATGGGAGTATGTAAGACTTCACCATCGCGACGCGGCTGTTCACTCAATGGGCCACCAGCATCCCGCTTGCCGTGTCCAAAGCCCAGCGGCGGGCTTTGATGAGAGCCCGCCATAAGGACCTCCGCTGCAGGATCGCAGCTCTCGCACTCGGAGGGAACATCGGACTGATCAGAGTCCGATTCGAACACGCCGTGGAGGGACTCGGTGGGCTCGAGCGCTGCAATCTGTGGAGAAGCAATTTGACGAGCCGCTGCATGCTTGATCCATCGCTGGAGTCGTGAGCGACCGGACCGCTTGCGACAACGATCAGCGAGGGGAGCCGACGCATACGGGGTCGACGGCTGACGCAGCAGCACGCCGCAGGGACTAGCACGGAAGTGCGCAGCCTCGCAGACTGAGAGCGCCTCAACGTCGAGAGGCGCTTCCTGAAGCCATGCCGAACCGTCGGCGATGATGGTGAGCGCTCCGAAACGTATCTCGTGGCCCAGAGCAAAAGCACCGCCGGAAGACATGTCGAAGGAGAAAAAATGCAACCTCGCCGGAAGTCGCTTAGACGCCTGCCCCACAGTGGGCGCCAACTATCGTGGGAACGAGCCTGACAGTAGAAGGTAGGGGTACGAAAGGAGAGGGCAGAGTCCTAGCTACACCGAGGATGTACACACGAATGTATGAGTTCAGGCCCCTCTCGTGGAGGTAACAACCCTACGTCTCAATGCTCTGGAGCTTTGTCGTGTGGAATGTAGATATTACACTGGTTGCGAACCCTTCAGCCAGAGGAGAGGGGCGGCTTATATAGAGTTCGCTGCCCCTCATAATTACCAGGCATCCAAGGGTCCAATCGTGGGTTTAAATACTAGCATCATTGGTAACGTACATCATAATTGCTACTAATGACGACCGGCCTAACGCATGCCTGATGGTCTCCTGGTGGTGGCTTCTGGCCTTCTGGTGTTGACTGGAAGTGAAGTCCTCCGAGTGACAAGCGACCGTCGAGTGGAGGAAGAAGTCTCCGAGTGGATTGCTTGTCGAGTGACTTGAGCTCCATGAAGAATCCAGTCAGAATCTTTCCTGTGGTCTTTAAGTCCTCCAATGCGGTGTCCTCAGGTAGGGTATCTAGGTCAGGCCTAAGACCCTACCCTAGGTACATATCCTCGTCATCATGTAAATTAAATAGTTTGTGTCACATAGACCATGAAATCTTAGTTGGACTTCTCATGCATTGTCACGGGTGTCACTGGGCTTAGTGAGGCTGGTCATATCTGAAGTCACGATGAAGAAAAATATTCCTTCCATATCCCTAGTTTAATAAATTGAACTAAAACAATCCATCTGCAGGTATATTTCAAAAATTCCTCCAGTTTTATTAGTAGGTATAGATTAAAAAAGGTTAGTTACAGTACCTCATAGTTTTAAAAAATTGTTCACGTTTTGAAAAGATGTTTGTCTTTTCTAATTCAAAGTTCAAAAGATATTTGTGTTCTTAAGAAATGTTCGCAAATTCAGGAAAAAAACTTTCACTATAGTACCTCGTAGTTTTCTAAAACAATTCCGTGTTTAAATAATTTTTTATGTTTAAGAAAGGAAAGAAATAATTTTTCTTCTTTTTTACTTACTTTTTGGTTTTCTTTTCGGACTATGTGCATTCTGGATGTCTTTTGTGGTATCTTCGTGATATTAATATATTTCCCTTTAAAAAAAATGTCCACCGTTCAGTTGGCCCATGTTGGGGCTACGTACATAACGAGGCAAGCGATTTTCCTTGTGTGTATTGCAGCGGTTATCTTGAAAAAGTAGTAAAGGTTAAAAATTGTAAAAGTAAACCATAGTTTTTTTATAAACTTTTGTGAACATTTTGTAAAAGTAAATGTTTTGAAACTTTTATGAGTACTTTTTACATTTATGAACATTGTTTCTCAGAAAAAAACATGAACAATTTTTCCAAATCGGATTTTCTTAAATGTGACCATGTTTGAAATTTTGAAATAATTTATAGTTATTTTAAAAAAACTGGAAAAGGAAATTGAAAATTGAAAAGTAAAAGAAATAAAAAAAGGAACAAATCAGTAGAGAAAACTAGTAAAACAGGAACCTTGTAAAAGCTTTATCAAACTAAACCTACCCGGAACCAAAAATGAAGCAGGTGGGATTATGCTGATTGGATGTGCCCAAAGTCGCACGCTCTTGTGCCATTGCCGGACAGTTTATCACAATTAGACACAAATATCAGACTGTATGAGTGGAAACAACTTGTGAATGAAAATCAAGTTATGAACTTATGATGCTATAGGTTGTTAGCTCTTGACATAGAAAAGACCTCCAGCACGTCAAAAAAAAAATCTACCAGTCCTGCCTACATAAGCAAAAAAAAAAGAAGCCAACAAAAAAAGGCAAAAAATAACTAAAAAAGCCAAAATTAACGGAAGCCCTGATTTTGCAAAAGCAAGAAGCACCATGTAATCATCCTTTTTTCCTAAAAAAAATTTAATAATCCCTTTTTTATTACAAATTGCAGTGACGGATCATTCGTGTCTGCTCAGTGCTCACCCACGCAGCCGCCTCGCTGAGAGCTACAGCTGCTTCCGGACACTGCCGCACATCCTGAAGAAGCCACAAGCGCCGCCGCCACTCACCTTCCCCTGACCGCTCTCCACGGTCTCCTTGTGGTTCAGGATCTGCTCCAGCGCCGCCACCACCTGCTCCATGTCCGGCCTATCTTTCGGGTGGACGGAGACGCACTTTAGCACCAGCGCGGCTGCCTTGTGTGCGGCGCCAAGGGGGTACTGCTCGCCCAGCAGCGGGTCGATGACATGGCAGATTCGACCCTTCTTCAGGTGCGGCCGCGCCCAGTTTACGAGGTTGCGCTCGACGAGCGGACGCTTCCAGTCCACGGCGCGCCGGCCAGACACCGTCTCCGTCAGCACCACGCCAAAGCTGAACACGTCGCACTTCTTTGTCAGATGCCCTGTTCAAACAAAGATTCAGAAAGAACTATTAGGGTGAAGGGTTTCAGTCAAGTCTGAAGCCCTAAAAGATTGGAACACTTGTGCAGTGCCTAACTACTCGTAATATTTAGCCAAAACATCCGTAGTTATGAACCACACATTACTGCTCCCCAAATATATCTAGGTGCCGTACATACATGTATAAAGAACTAAAGATATGATCTAGGCTTTCATCTCTACTGCAGAATAAAAACTTGCCACTTCCGGGCAACCCCCTATGCAGCAAAACATTGCTAGTTCGAATAGCCCCTCTAAGATTATGCCTACTACTCCCTCCGCTCCTAAATATTTGTCTTTCTAGAGATTTCATTACCAACTACATATCAAAGCTCCTTCTGCTGGTGATCTCTGAAATCTTTCACGCAAACGAGGTTGGGGCCCTGTGATTCTGAAGATGACCGACGGTTAGTACAACTGGGGGAGGAAAGCTCGGTTATGCTCCGTGCAGATTGACGAAGAGCAAATATCTCTAGTTTTGGACGAAGACTGTGCTGGCGGTTGTGGCTGTGTCTAAAACTTCCTATCCTTTGGCTGGGTGTTTGATAACTTCTCGTCTGTAATACTTAGTTGCCTCATGGCTTTATCAATTTAAAGTCAGGCCTCGACCTTTTCTCTAAAAATATAATCTATGCTACATTTGACTATGGATTTAAAGAACAAATTAAGCTCAATGTTCATTCAGTTTATTTTAATTTACCCGTATTAATATATTCAGGGGCAGCATATCCATCTGTGCCCATGAGACTTGCAGAGACATGGCCCTTATCATCAGTTGGCCCATCCCTGGCCAACCCAAAATCAGAGAGCTTTGCATTGTAGCTCTGCAATCCATCAGTCAACACAATTAGCATTAATAAGGTATCGAGCAAGTTACTCTACAATCAAATTAGAAGGCAAGAACAGAAACTTGCCGAATCAAGAAGAACATTTGCCGTCTTGAAATCACGGTGGATGACAGTGTTGCTATGGAGGAATTCGAGCCCCTTGGCCGCCCCCAGAGCAACAGTCATCCTCACATTCCATGACAGTGGCGGGACATTTAAGCTCCCTACATCATCATTCAACCAACCTTTGTTATTATCCTAATAACTAATCTTTCGTTGTTAGTAGTAACTAACTTTGGAAGTGTTAACTGATCAATGGAAAGCTAATTAGTAATTACCCTGGAAAAGATGGCTCCCAAAGCTTCCATGTGACATGAACTCGTAGACGAGTAGGTGTTGACCGTTTTCGAGGCAGTACCCTAGGAGCTTCACCAGATTAGGGTGCGAAAGTCGGCCCAGGTATTTCACTTCAGCCTGCACACGAGATTTAGAAACAAAGTTAGAAACTTCAAGAAGTATTAAAATACAGAAGTACAAGTTTGAGCACTCAGTTCCCTGATTCACTAATTGGCTCGGGAGAAGGCACAAATGCATGGAATGGTAACTGCCTACTGCACGATTTTATGATGAGACCTGTAGCTTGTTTGAAAAGAGACGCACCGGTGCAAGTCAGTGAGTTCATTGACAATACTTCGGCAAGTTGAAACGTTGACCTCCTTCAAGATTTCAAGCATACTTCACTGAGATAGGTGTGGTCATGTGGAGGGCTGGAGGCAATTGCAAATTTTCCTTGCACATCACTCGAGGGCTGGAGGATATTTGGGCATTGCATTATGGCAAGAGAGATTATTCAGTGTACGCTCAGCCTAGAAAATGGCAGAAACAAAGCAGAGAAGCGTGGCTATAAAGGAGACCAGCAAGTTCGAATACTGAACAGGGGGCAAGTTGTAGAGGACCATGGCTGATGCTAAATACAGTGCTCATTCCCCAAACATTTTCTGTAGTCATTTACCAGTACCTCACAATTTTGGAAGGGTGTCACGTGGACCATAAAAGCCATCAAATTTGGTTATAAGTGGGCAGTAGGGGATAATAACCAACGGATTTGCTAAATCTCATCTAGATGAGAAATAACAAAGTCTCATCTAACTCCTACACATCATTTGAGTAATCAAACAAAAAATAAAAATAATAAGTCCGCACGAATCTTCGTCGAAATCAAACGGTGTAGGAATTAGATGTGAGTTGATTAAGTCTCATCTAGATAAGAGCTAGACACGCCTAATAACCAAATCATTGAAATTTACTCAGGGCATACCATCAGGCAAATTTGGGAGGGGAGCAGCTCGTTCTTTCTTTTAGGACGTACTTTAGTCCCCTTTGGACGTCCCATTAATGGCAAAGACAGGCCTAGGCCTAAGGGGCTGTTTGGTTTTCGCCTGGGTGCGCCCTGCCAATCATGGACAAGCCAATTAATTGGCACGGGATCCGATCGCCCCGGACTTGCCAACTTTTTGGCATGAACTGAGGGAGACGGCATGGGCTGGACGCACCAAAATATTGGCTTCCATCCAAACGGAAAACAAGGCACCAAAATTTTGGATTGGCAGCTGATGGCTGCAATCCAAACAGCCCCTAAGTAACAACACCCCTTGTAATTAATTCCTTCTTACAAAGTAGAGAAAATCGCAAAAGTTCATCGCCCAAGCTAGCTCAGCACCATACGTAATCCGTCCACTTCCCAGTGGTATGACCTTGAGATCATCTGTTATAGTATTGTCTATCAGGATGACTCTGACTCTTTGATTTGGCAATAGTGGAGTTTAATCTACTTCTCTTTTCGCAATCATTAACTTTGGAGGTGGTTGACTGTCTTTATCCCAGCTATCTAGAAACTGCACACCACAGCCTCCACTCCCTAGAGGTCATTCCAACTCTGTGCGTTTGTTGTTGGTACTGCGACCTGAATATTTTGCTGCTATATGTTTCCTCTTCATGTTTACCTCCTTTTGTTCCAAAAGACCTCACCTGCTACTACGGGTTCCAAAACAGAAGCTCCTCCCTCTGTTGATCTTAAAAGAAAAAACACTGAAGAAACAGTGAGCTTCCATGTGGAAAGTTCAAATACCGTCAAAACTGAAGGTTTTCTTATGGAGACTGACTGACTGCTGCAACTAGACATTGGGAGAGTATGGATGTCACCATCACCCTGTTCCCGTATCTGTGGTGCAGTCATTTGACTGCACATTTGGCGACATGTGCGTGGGCATAAGCCCACTCCCGTATCGGGGGCGCCTACCGACGAGCCTCAAGAACAGGGATATCTCCTGTCCGTCAGGCGTCAGGTTAGGAGAACCTGGTGCACCAAAAGACCGCAAAGCGGGCCAATAAAATCCCCCAAAGCCCTTTTGAGTTTCGGACAGAGTTGATTCAGGTGAAGCATCTCTGAAACGCATCCCAGAAAGGTGCATCACCAAAGCTCGGAGGAAAGCTCACGGATCTGGAAAAGTGTGGGTCACCAAAGCTCGGAGGAAAGCTCACGGATCTGGAAAAGTGTGGGAGTGCATCTCCGCCTCCAGGGCAGATTCGCTGGGCAGGACGGATTCAGCAGATCCGAGCTCATCTTACTTTAGATGTTCCTCCTCCCTTCTCTCCGGCTGCCGAAACCACCGGAGACGGAGAAGGCGCAGGGAAGGAGAGGGGAACGGATCCACCAGAAAATTTATTGACATGCAGAATGGAAAAGATGGATTCAGTAGCGGATCCTAACCAGCCACTCCTTGTGGCCCTGGTGGGCTCCTGGGTTGAGCTTCTTGACGGCGATGGGCACGCCGGTGGTGCTGCTTGCTGCGGCGAAGGTGGTCGGGTCGACATAACCTTTGAACACCGTCCCGAAGCCACCCTCGCCAAGCTTGCTGTCAGGCGCGAAGTTCATCGTGGCCATGATGAGCTCCTCCCAGGTGAAGCTCGTCAGGTTGACCGACTGGAGGATTTCGCCGGTGCTCCAAGGGTTCGGCTTCACTGAGCTGCTCATGATGACCAGATTATGAGATCAAACCAGCTAAACAAGGATTAGAAGCGATGTTAAATACGAGAGGCTCCCAGATGTGCTTACCTATTTACTTTAGTGATCTATATATATATATATACATATATATATATATAAACGTTCTTATGTTTGTTTATAAAGGGAATAGTAAGTATTAACTTATATAACAATAATAAAGTAAACTATACCGCCATTGAGACCGCAAATCCAGCAATCGAAAACAAGTCAACAATAGTTGCTACACTATCGTGTTTAACTCACGCAACTGTCACTGAACTTGGCCTCAATAATGGCTAGAATTTCTGTCGTGTCGTCTGACCGAGCCTGCTATCAGGGCAACCACGTGCAAGCATCACATAGGCGTGGGCCGCTGCGGATTTTTCAAGCATATGCTTTCGAGTCGCGTTATCACGAGCGTTGGTCCCAGGACTGAGTTCCCCAGACGTGCGATGGCTCAGCATGCATGATTAAAAAAGGTTGGAATAGCTACGGGGCGAGGTAATATCACTGCTAGTCACAAAATTTGCATAAAAGGTGTAGTTTGGTGTTAAAATTTCTAAAATACAATTTTTTAGTTATGTAACTTGTGTTTAGGTGCGAATACGGTTATTTCGGCTGTGTATGTCTGTATCTACAACTGGTGTGGCATGCCACACATGCATGTGTTCACGATCAGTGGCATATGTCACTCGATGGCGATACGCACACCCAATTATTTTGCATAAAACACCTCAAATTTATTTAATTATGAATAAAGACCCTCAAATAAAATAAAATAAAAATACTACGGTTGATGGTTTTAATTTATATTTTTGCAAGAATGACTGCTCATATTGAAATAATTTTCTTGGACCGAATTTTCGTTGAGAGAAAAAATTGTTAACGAACGACTTTTTTGAATTTAAACGAGAGACACTAATGACTAGTAATACATGGATGTAACTTAAATCGTCACACATGCATACTACATCAGGCCCTCTTTTGGGATATTTTTTTGTTATTCAGGTTCATTTGAAAAATTACATTATTTAAAATATTATTCTCGAAGCCGCAACAATAAATTGGCCTCGCGAATTTTCTATAGGAAAGAAGTCGGGATGACCACAGTACATGAAGCACTTATTTAAAACAATGAGTTAAACAAAATATGTTTAGACATTAAAAAAATTGAATTCAAAATTTTGGGTGAAAAAGACCTGGATTTGCCAAGATATTTTGGAAACCAGAATTTGCATCCCCTTCCAAAATAAAACTGAAATCGAAAAATGCTTACTCATGAACAAGTTTATGTATGTTTTGGCTTAAACATTACAAATTTTAATGTGTTTTTTAAATTCGAATTTCATTTGAAAATTTCCGGCAAAAAATGATTTTTTGGAAATGTATTTTTTTTTGGCCGAAACCGGGAAAGCAGAATCGAGGAAAAATGCATTCGATATAAATGTAAAAGTATCTCAATAAAGACATGAAATTGTGCTCTGTGAAGTGGTTCGCTAGTGCGTGTGCCATGTAAGCACCAATTTCTTTCGGTCGCTGAATGTGGGTCATAGCCCTGCTAGAATGCCTTGGGATACAGACGAAGTGACCGTATTTGCATGAGATAATAATTTATGTGACTATAATTTCGTATTTTACAAGTTTTGTAACCAAGCTGAACATCCATCGTGAGTTGTATGACTTGTGGTGATATTACCTCGCTGCGGGCCATTTGCTCCACAGGTATGCACTACTACTGATTATTTTGTTTGTTTGTACTGTCTGAATGCAGACTGATGCGATGCCTGATCTTGTGTTCCGGTGCGCAGTATGAATATGTCAAATCAGCCACATAAGATCCCTGCGGCCGTATCTCTCACTAGCAGCCTTTCCTCCCGTCCACGTCCAGCTACCACACGCTGACTCCTCCACCGACCAAATCAACGAAATTGACCTTTTAATATAAAGTTCAAGCCTCCTTTGATTTATAGTATAAGATTATCGTAGAAATAGAAAACCTATATGAAATGAGATGACATGTATCTTTTACTGATAGGATTAGAAAGATCGATCGATTGATAAGTAACAAACGTAAGCCGTCTTGGTAGCTGTTCGATCCAGCCAACACAAACTTCGGGCGTCGTCCTTTTATCACATCAACTAGATCGGGATCGTGCCTTGGCGCGAGGGTGTCGGTCCCAACATTTTGGTCAAGCAGGTTATGATCAAGTTAGTATGAAGCACCTTAAAAAACGTTATTAGCGCACATATTCAACATGACTGAATTTCCTGGTTCAAGAGAAAGAAGAAACATTCACTTGTATGAGAAGCAAGATATCATCAGGTTCAACATGTCATGGGATTATACGGTCATTGTGTTCACGAGACCACAAAAGCTAATCACTTGACACTAAATTCGGTACTAAGAGCATAAACATGAGAGAGCAAGTACTAAGAGGAGCATTATAAGCTGCACTTGAGACATACACCAAGTACTACATACAAAACTTGGAAGTGTTTTCTTTTCACAGGTACACAGTGCGACGCCCCAGGGTTAACCGTGCACTAACCATACACGCATTTATGCACGATCAAGACCAGAGACTCGCTCGAAGGAATCACAACACAACACTAAATACAAATTAAAATAATTCAAGCTTCATATTACAACCAGGGGCCTTGAGGGCTCGAATACAAAAGCTTGAGTACAGAGTCAACGGAAGCAACATCATCTGAGTACAGACATAAAAGGTACACAAGTTTTGCCTTAAGAAGGCTGAGCATAACAACGACCAACTAGATCGAAAAGGCGCAAGCCTCCTACCTAGGAACCTCCGAACTACTCCTGGACGTCAGAGAAGTCTACGTCGTAGTAGGCTCCATCCTGGTAGTAGTGGCCTCCGTCAGGGTAGTAGTAGTTGTCGGTGGGGTGAACTGCATCCTGGTTCTCCAGGGCTCCATCCCCTGATCGCGGTATCGTATCAAGGGGAAAGGGGGAGCAAAGCAACGGGGAGTACTCATCCAAAGTACTCGCAAGACTTACATCAGAACTATGCTAGATATGCACCAGTATCAAAGGAATGGGGCTATATCTTTGGACTAAACTGAAGAAATGCTAGATGAGAGAGAAGGCCTAGTCCCATCGAAGACTAGCATCTTCCGCGTCTTGCAGCGTAGGACGAGAGTTCAGAGCAGCAAATTTTAATTAACAGGGGTATAATATAGCAGGGCCCAGATATTCTCCTCGACTCCCTGCGAGAAAGTAATCCTGAAGCCAATAATTCAAGTAACACCATAAGTATCCAGTTCTAGTTATCATAGACCCGGATACTCTCTAAGTGTCCTTTACCGTGGACACGGCTAATCGATTAGTTTAACTTCCCTATAGGGGTGCACAAACTTACCCAACACGCTAGATAAACTCTGGACGGTTACAATTTTTGGGTCATACCCGGCCTCGGTCGATCGACACGACATAGTCCTACCTAGGATCAACAAAGAGGGCAGCACGCCGGTCTACATCCTAATAGCTCGGGGTCTTGGGCCATCGCCCTCGCCATCCTGCGCATTACGCCCTCGGCCGGTGTCAGTCCTAGCATGCCTTATTACAAGCGCCATGCGTTATCTTGGGCCACCCGGGCGCGAGTCGCTCCATGTGACATCTGAAGAGCTTTCGGGAGAATGTACACTGTAGAGTGCCCATACTTATTCCCGCGTGGTGGTCAGTGCGAAAAAGGCCAGAGGCCTACTTAGATCACATATCCAAACCCGCTAGCGACTTTATAGTTTGCGGTGACGATCAGTCCCTCCATCCCACCGCCGCGTTTCGAGAACTTGTGGCAAGGACAAAGTAGGTCCGACCACGCCTCGTTTATATCCCTTCGGGTGTCTTACCAGCGCACCCCACCATATTTCACACACATGGGTGCCCTTGGGGCCGACCCTTCATTCACATATAATTTAGTAACAAGTCATAGTGGTTGTGTGTCAATGCTCCAAGTGGATATCTGGGGAATCACTCTCGATATATCACACTCGGGGTATGTGTGGTGATCTATCGGTAATGGCTTGTCAGTCATGTTGACCGAGTCTTCTGTCTTCAAGTCCTCGATGACGACGGTGATGAAAACAGGGGCGATGACAATAGTAAACTGGGAGTCACAGGGGGATACTATCCATACCTATACTACAACATTTTATGAAAGCAAGTATGAAAGCAGTACTCAAAATCAGGCTATGCATCAGAATAGGTGATGTTAAATACAGTAGCAAAATCTAATGCAAGCATGAGGGAGAATGAATAGGTGATATCGGAATGATCAAGGGGGCTTTCCTTTCCTTGTTGCTCTGCTGCAAAAGGTTGGTCGTCAAGGGCATAGTCGTACTTGGCAGCAGCGTCAGTCCCGGAGGCTACCGGAGAGAAGAGGGGAAAGAAACAATAATACAAGCAAACAGATGCATCACGACGCATGACATGGCAATATGCAGGGCTTGGGGTAGTCTAACGCAGTACTACACGTATGAGACGGAGCGGGAGAATATCTGACGATATTTCCCGGGTCTTTGGATTTATCGGACAAACGATCTAGAGGGGAAAAGTTTCATGTTTCCTATGCTAGGAGCATGTGACAGATGAATGGACGACATATTCAAATTTGTGGGATTTTTTTGATCAACTTTCATGTATAAAACCTTTTCATCTAAGCTACGGTTTAAAAGATATGATTTTTCAAAGTTTTAAACAATTTCTAGAATTACAGAATTAAATTTATTCGAAAAATCCTTAATGA
The DNA here is from genome assembly GCA_022496015.1 of Hordeum marinum. Taxonomy (NCBI): domain Eukaryota; kingdom Viridiplantae; phylum Streptophyta; class Magnoliopsida; order Poales; family Poaceae; genus Hordeum; species Hordeum marinum. The sequence continues at coordinate 524,933,981 of CM039678.1, forward strand.
CATCAGCATGACCTCATCACTGCATCAGCAATCAACAGTCTTAGCATACTGGTCAAACCTAACATGTGGGGTCCCATTGTCATCGACTCAGTAGCTAACCAGGGATATTTTAAACTAAACAGAGATTAATTAGTAGGTGGGGTCAATTTGTCAGAGACATTAGTTTTACCTAATTGTTTTTATTTCTCTAATTAACCAATTTAGTTATCTGACAGGGCTAGCCCACTGTCATACACATGGGGTGTTGGGCCCCACATGTCATTGACTGGCCGAGCCCAGTCAGCAGGTTAACCAGGTCAACTAGTCAACCAGGACCGTGGGGCCCACGGGCCAGTGACCCTGTAGGTGGCCCCAGGTGGTCCACGTCGGCGGCGGCATCGTTCGGCCATCGGAGGACCTCCGGCGAGCTCCCGAATCGGCGGGGTGGCTCAGAAATCGCCCAGAGGGCACCAAATCGGGCCATTCTTGGCGCGTTCGAAAGCAGGCGTTGCCGCCGTTCCGTCCCGGGTATCAGTTCGAACGGAGGTGGCCCGTAGTGAGCGCTACATCGTCGGCGGCGGAGGTGCTTTCGGGCGACGATGGCAGAAGGCTAACGGGGGCGAAAACGACCTAGCTATCGTGCGGGATCGGTATTACGGGTGCTCTGGAGCATGCCTATAGCATGCACGGGCCTCCAGGGCACGCAGAGCTCGTGCCCGACAACAATGGCGGCAAGCAAAGCTCGGTTACGGCGGGGGCTTGCGGTGGTGGCCCACGCGAGCTAACAGAGGAAGGGGAGGTCGTGCGGTAGCTCACTGGGGGTGCTGAGAAGGCCCGGGGAAGGTGGAGTTCACGGGGAGGAGCGAATCGACGACGGCGGCCGTTCGGGACCGAGGAGGAAGGCGACGCGGTGGAGGCGATCCAGGGGCTCCGGGGCTCAATCCAGCGGTCGATGAGGAAGGGGTGGTCGCGGCGGGGCTCGTGGACGTCCTAGATGGGCGGGAGGGTGGTTGTGACCGCGGCTAGCCGGTGTCCATGGCGGCGGTGGCGCTCAGGAGAGGGGAGAGCAAGCGAGGGAGAGGGAGAGAGACGAAGCAGAGGCGTTCAGGGGGTCGAGGGGGCTTGCTCTTATCCATCCACGCCAACAGCAATAGACCTAGCGAGGGGGTGGGGGGCCTGGGCGAGCGCGCGTTCCTCCCTGCTCGACAGCTAGCGAGGGGAGCAGTGCAGGAGGAGGGAGAAGGCCGGGGAGTGGGCTGGGCTGCACTGTAGATGATGGGCTTAAGTGCACAGGAGCCTTTTCCCTTTTTATTTTCTTTTTCTTTTTCTGTTTTCTCCACAGCTCCTGTTCCACTTTATTTTGGCCACATTTATTCATTGCAAAAATGTGGGACATATCCCATCAATTACTTTTCGATATTCCACATAGCCACAAAAAGTTTGGGGATTTTGAATTTTTCTCAGAATTAAAGAGCACTTTTAAAATGCAAATTGGATCTGTTTTGATGGTGGGGTTCACACCAACATCAAGGTGATGTTGTTTTCCTAAAAAAAAATTGTTTTGTGATTTTTCACAAGTGTGTAACATTTTTAACTTGCTGTTTGAGGACTTAATTTATCACAATTAAATTCAATGCCCTTTTAAGGAGGAATTTGAAATGAGATTTGAAATTCAACATGATCATATCCTTTTTAGCAAAATAATTGGGCACTGATCATGGTCATCACTGTGCACATGGGGGTGTTATACACAGCCTTTAGTATACCTCAACCAGAACAACTAAGACAATCTCCTAAGAGAATGTTCTAGTGACAGAATGGGTTTAGTGTAGTCTCACTGTCAGATTGATACAAAATCATCTTGTTACAAAAGAGGAAAGGCACAATCACCACCTGACCAGTGGCCATGATCTTGTCTGTTAATCAGTCACACCTGCAATGGAGGTATAGTAGATATATAAGACACCAACTATCTATTTACAGGCAGCAAAAAAAAACTATCTATTTACATAAATCTGGATAAAATTATGTATTCGACCTGTCAAAAAGGAAAAAATGAATCATATATTCTTAATGTTTACAAAACTAAACTTTGCATTGTGTAATGATACTTGTCCTCGGACTCAATTCCAAGCACTTACTGCCAATCTGAAGACCAAAACTAAATACTACTTAGTTATGCTAATGTCTAATACTACTTGATAGTTTGACTGGGTCATCTCGTTGCTCGACTCCTTACATGCCATGATCCTTATACTCTTGTGCTTGTCTGAGGAAAGCCACCAGGTACAAACACCTCATGCTCTCGCGCCTGAGTCCGCCTCCTCAAAACATATAGTTTCTTCTGCAGATTAATGCATCTATCCTTCGGATTATGAACATGTTAGTGGTCACTCACTCTATATCCTTCTTCTATTAGATTAAATAAAAGGCTGAAGATTATTCTTGTAAGCTTATCAAAGAGGAAATATGTTGGTCTGAATGATATCCTAAGAAGGCACGATAAACTCTATGGTACTCCCTCCGTGTCGGTGATTCTATAACTTTGTACTAAATCAGAGACACTTATTTTGAAATGGAGGGAGTATTACAAAGTTAAAGTTGTTGAAGCTTGTCAGAGTTGAGTAATTCTAGATATGTTTAGTTCCATCTTATTCTATAAGGAAAACATCGGCTATGGTATTGAAAAACTAAACCCACCAACACTTATCAGAGCTACATATATATAGTTAATACAAAAATACATTGAATGAGTACTCGGGTCGTCTTACAAATATTTTCAAAAGGTTGCCTCAAGTAGTACTAAACCAAACCAACCAAAGTATAGTTCTAAATTCTAAGTACAAAATATGAGTGCTCAGTTCTTCCATAAGGCACATCATCTGCAATTAAGTACATGTTGTAATTTGAAATTATGAGAAATTATTTCATATTGCAAGGTACCTACCAATTTGTGTTAATAGCTGAACAGTCATGGGCAAAGTCAGCTCACCTGATAACATTTTTCATTTTGTCACTGTATACCCCTAATTCAGTCTGAAACTCTGAATGGCTTGTGTCTTCCTCGTCCTCTCATGCTACAAGCTTGTGCCGAACAGTGCCGACACGTTAATGCCGCCCTTCCTCCCCCCCTCCCGTCCTCCTCCTTCCCGCCGTGCTCCTGCTCCTGCTGTGGCTTTGGCCGTCATTATCAATTAGGTGAAGGTGAAGCAAAGAAGAAAAAAGAAAGAAGAGTAAGAAAAATGAAGGGGGGAGTCCAAAACATGAACAAAACTCCACTTTGTCATGTGAGTTGTAGAAAAAAATAGAGAACATAACTCCACTATGTTGTAGGTCCACAACCCAAAACAATCGGGTATAGGGACAAACCAGGTTGTAATAATAAAAAAGATGTGAATGTTGACCGGATTCCAATAGATACGAATCACATCACAGATGAAGTAACTTACAACAAAATGGAAAGGCTTTTATGCTCAATCACATGATACCAACTACATTAACAAAGTAAGAGCATATATAAATACTTCTTCGATAGCATGTGGTTTTCTCAGTGGAAACAAAATGAATTGCACAAAACCAGATCTATACAAATATGCCCCGTAGGAGGAAAATACATGCTTACCCAACATAGTATATAACAAATACCATACGAAACCAATATAAATACGACACCAAGCCAGCTGCTTATCAGGCTACCACAAGTTGTAACCAATCTAGAGGAGAAACTATGCACCGGTGAAACGGGTAGCACGTGGCCGTAAAAACAAGTGCAAAACCCTCAATACCACCAGTATATATAGGAGGAGAGGAGGAGAGGCTTGGCGCAAGGGCCAAGCCTCCTTTGCTTCGGCCGAATAGGGGAGGAGAGGAGGACTCCTCCTCCAATCCTAGTAGGACTAGGATTCCTCCTTTTTTTGTGCCTTTTTTCCACCTTTTTCCTTTGGATTTTTTTCTTCCAGCCGCATGGGCCTCTTGTGGTTGTTCCACCAGCCCACTAAGGGCTGGTTTCCACTCTCTCACAGCCCATGTAGCCTCTTGGGTCGAAATACCCCTCCCGGAGTTCTCCCGGTACACTACCGATGAGCCCGAAACTTTTCCGGCGACCAAACAGGACTTCCTATGTATGAATATTTACCTCCGTACCATTTCAGAGCTCCTCGTGACGTCCGGGATCTCATCCGGGACTCCAAAAACCTTCGGTCACCACCATGCATAACTCTATACTACCGAAACTGTTGGAAATATGCCCTAGAGGCAATAAATAAAGTGTTTATTATTGTATTTCCTTGTTCATGATAATCGTTTATTATCCATGCTATAATTTTATTGATTGGAAACACATTGCATGTGTGGATAAATAGACAAACACTATGTCCCTAGTATGCCTCTAGTGAACTAGCTCGTTGATCAAAGATGGTCAAGGTTTCCTAGCCATTGGCATGCGATGTCATTTGATAACGGGATCACATCATTAGGAGAATGATGTGATGGACAAGACCCAAACTACAAACGTAGCATATGATCGTGTCAGTTTATTGCTACTGTTTTCTGCATGTCAAGTATGTGTTCCTATGACCATGAGATCATGCAACTCACGGACATCAGAGGAGTGCCTTGTGTGTATCAAACGTCACAACGTAACTGGGTGACTATAAAGGTGCTCTACAGGTATCTCCGAGGGTGTCTGTTGAGTTGGCATGGATCAAGACTGGGATTTGTTACTCCGTGTGACGGAGAGGTATCTCAGGGCCCACTCGGCAATACAACATCACAACAAGCCTTGCAAGCAATGTGACTAAATGTTAGTCACGGGATCTTGTATTACGGAACGAGTAAAGAGACTTGCCGGTAACAAGGTTGAACTAGGTATGGAGATACCGACGATCGAATCTCGGGCAAGTAACATACCGAAGAACAAAGGGAACGTTATACGGGATTAACTGAATCCTTGACATACAGGTTTGACCGATAAAGATCTTCGTAGAATATGTAGGAACCAATATGGACGTCCAGGTCCCACCATTGGTTATTGACCGTAGAGGTGTCTCGGTCATGTCTACATAGTTCTCGAACCCACAGGGTCTGCACACTTAAGGTTTGGTGATGTTTCGGTAGTGTAGAGTTATGTATGGTGGTGACCGAAGGTTGTTCGGAGTCCCGAATGAGATCTCGGAGATCACGAGGAGCTCCATAATGGTCCGGAGGTAAAGATTCATATATAGGAAGTCCCAGTTTGGTCACTGGAAAAGTTTCGGGCTCATCGGTAGTGTACCGGGACTGCCGGTAGTGTACCGGGAGACCTCCGGGAGGGGTATTTCGACCCAAGAGACTTCATGGGCTGTGGGAGAATATTAACCAGCCCTTAGTGGGCTGGTGGAATAGCCACAATAGTCCCATGCGGCTGGGAGAAGAGTCCCAAAGGAAAAAGAGTGGAAAAAAGGCAAAAAGGGAGAGTCCTACTCCTACTAGGATTGGAGGAGGAGTAGGACTCCTCCCCCTTGGCTTCGGCCGAAGCCAACAAGGGCTCAGCCCTGCGCCAGCCCTCCTCCTCCTCTCCTCATATATATACTGGTGGAATAGAAGGGTTTTGCACAGAATTTATGACCACGTGCTACCCGTTCCACCGGTGCTCCTCTAGATCGGTTTTCCGCAGTGCTTAGGCGAAGCCCTACCAGAATTACTCCACCACCATCGCCGGAGAGCCGTCATGCTGCCGGTGAACTCTCCCTCCTCTCCACCTCCTCTTGCTGGATCAAGACGGTGGAGATCGTCATCAAGCTGCAAGTGTGCTGAACGCGGAGGTGTCGTCCGTTCGGTACTAGATCGGAAGGATCGTGATCAAGGTCACGAGACGTTCGTGATTGGATCGCGGGACGGATCGTGACGAGATCGCGGGACGGTTCGTGATTGGATCGCGGGACGCTCGGCGATTTGGATCGCGAAGAAGTTCGACTACACCAACCGCGTTTCTTAACGCTTCCCGCTGAGCGATCTACAAGGGTACGTAGATCCACTCCCCCTCTCGTAGATGCTCATCACCATGGATAGGTTTGCGTGTGCGTAGGAAATTTTTTGTTTCCCATGCAACGTTCCCTCACAATGGCATCATGAGCTAGGTTGATGGTTCGATGAGATCTCGAGTAGAACACAAAAGGTTTGTGGGCGTTGATGCTTAGATTGCTTCCTCCCTTGGTCGGATTTTGGTTCAGCGGTATTGTGAGATGAAGCGGTCCGGACCAACATTACTCGTACGCTTACGAGAGACTGGTTCCCTCGACGCAACTTGTTGTTTAGATGGCTTGCGGGTGGCAGTTTCTCTCACTTTAGTTGGATCGGATCCGACAAAGGCGGTCCTTGAGAAGGTTGAAAAGCAAACTAGTGTATCACCATTGTGGTTTATGCGTAGGTGAGAATTGTTCTTGCTAGATACCCGTAGCAGCCACGTAAAACTTGCATCAACAATTAGAGGACGTCTAACTTGTTTTTGCAGGGTATGTTGTGATGTGATATGGCCAATTACATGATGTGATATATGTGATGATCATGTGATGTATAGATTATCACGACTTGCACGTCGTTTCATACAGCAACCGGCAGGAGCCATAGGGTTGTCTTTAATTATTGTATGACCTGCGTGTCAATCATTAAGCGCTATGTAATGCTTTACTTTATCGCTAAGCAGTAGCAATAGTAGTAGAAGCATGGTGAGCGTGACAACTCCGATGGTGACACGTTGATGGAGATCAAGATGATGGAGATCATGGTGTCATGCCGGTGACGATGGAGATCATGCCGGTGCTCTCTACATGGAGATCAAAAGCACAAGTTCATGGCCATATCATGTCACTTATGATTTGCATGTGATGTTAATCCTTTTATGCACCTTGTTTTGCTTAGGACGACGGTAGCATTATAAGGTGATCCCTCACTTAAATTTCAAGATAAAATTGTGTTCTCTCCGAGTGTGCACCATTGCGAAAGTTCGTCGTGTCGAGACACCACGTGATGATCGGGTGTGATAGACTCTATGTTCACATACAACGGGTGCAAGCCAGTGTTGCACAAGCAGAACACTCGGGTTAAACTTGACGAGCCTAGCATGTACATACATGGCCTCGGAACACAAGAGACCGAAAGGTCGAACATGAGTCATATAGTAGATATGATAAACATGATGATGTTCACCATTGAAGCCACCTCAACTCACGTGATGATCGGACTTGAGATTGGTGAATTTGGATCATGTGACACTCAGATGACCTGAGGGATGTCAATTTGAGTGGGAGCTTTAGTAATTTGATTAACTAAACTCATTATCTTGAACAATAGTCTAAGTAACCTTTGCAAATTTATGTTGTAGATCAATGGCTCGCGCAGTAGCACCCCTGAATTTTAATGCGTTCCTAGAGAAAGCTAAGTTGAAAGATGATGGAAGTAACTTTGTTGACTGGGCCCGTAATCTGAGGATTATCCTTACGACTTCCCAGAAATCATATGTCCTTGATGCACCGCTAGGTAACCAACCCGCAGACATGACCTTCGAAGACGTTAAGAACGTTTGGGAGGCTCGTGTTGGAGAGTACTCAATAGTTCAGTGTGCAATATTGTATGGCTTAGAATCGGGACTTCAAAGACGTTTTGAACGTCATGGAGCATATAAGATGTTCCAAGAGTTGAAGTTTATCTTTCAGAAGAATGCCCGGATCGAGAGGTATGAGACCTCCGATAAATTCTATGCTTGCAAGATGGAGGAGAACGGGTCTGTCAGTGAGCATATACTCAGAATGTCTGGGTATTCAAACCGTCTAGCTGAGTTGGGAATTACCCTTCCGCAAGAGGCAATCATTGACAGAGTTCTTTAATCACTGCCACCTAGTTACAAGAGCTTTATAATGAACTATAACATGCACGGGATGACCAAGTCAACGTCCGAGCTGTTTGCGATGCTGAAAGTCGCTGAGTCTGAAATCCAGAAAGAACATCAAGTGTTGATGGTCAATAAAACCACTAGTTTCAAGAAGAATGGGAAGGGCAAAGGCAAGAAGGGTAAAACCAAGAAGGATGGCAAAGCAGTTGCTACTCCTGTAAAGAAGCCCAAGGATGGACCCAAGCCAGAAACTGAGTGCTTTCATTGCAAGGGAACTGGTCACTGGAAGCGGAACTGCCCCAAGTACCTGGCTGACAAGAAGGCGGCCAACGATAAATCAGGTATATATGATATACATGTTATTGATGTGTACCTTACTGGCTCTCGTAGTAGTGCCTGGGTATTTGATACCGGTTCGGTTGCTCATATTTGCAACTCTAAACAGGAACTACGGAATAAACGAAGGCTGGCTAAGGACGAAGTGACGATGCGCGTGGGAAATGGTTCCAAGGTTGATGTGATCGCCGTCGGCACGCTCTCTCTTCGATTACCATCGGGATTAGTGATGAACCTGAATAATTGTTATTTAGTGCCCGCGTTAAGCATGAACATTATATCTGGATCTTGTTTATTGCGAGACGGTTACTCATTTAAATCAGAGAATAAAGGTTGTTCTATTTATATGAGTAATATCTTTTATGGTCATGCACCCAATGTGAGGGGTATATTCATATTGAATCTTGATAGTGATGATACACATGTTCATAACATTGATACCAAAAGATGTAAAGTTGATAGTGATAGTACCAATTTCTTGTGGCACCGCCGTTTGGGTCATATTGGTGTAAAACGCATGAGGAAGCTCCATGATGATGGACTTCTGGAGTCACTTGATTTTGAATCACTTGACACATGCAAACCATGCCTTATGGGCAAGATGACTAAAACGCCGTTCTGTGGAACAATGGAACGGGCAAGTGACTTATTGGAAATCATACATACTGATGTGTGCGGTCCAATGAACGTTACAACGCGCAGTGGATATCATTATTTTCTCACCTTCACAGATGACTTAAGTAGATATGGGTATATTTACTTAATGAAACACAAATCTGAAACGTTTGAAAAGTTCAAACAATTTCAGACTGAAGTTGAGAATCATCGTAATAAGAAGATTAAGTCCCCGCGATCTGATCGAGGAGGTGAATATCTAAGTTATGAGTTTGGCAATCACTTAAGACAGTGTGGAATTGTTTCAAAGTTGACTCCGCCTGGAACACCACAGCATAATGGTGTGTCCGAACGTCGTAATAGAACCTTATTAGATATGGTGCGTTCTATGATGTCTCTTGCTGATTTGCCACTTTCGTTTTTGGGTTATGCATTGGAGAGCTACATTCACTTTAAATAGGGCACCATCGAAATCCGTTGAGACGACGCCATATGAACTGTGGTTTGGCAAGAGGCCAAAGTTGTCGTTTCTTAAAGTTTGGGGATGTGATGCTTATGTCAAAAAGCTTCAGCCTGAAAAGCTGGAACCCAAAGCGGAGAAATGCGTCTTCATAGGATACCCGAAAGAGACAGTCGGGTATACCTTCTATCTCAGATCCGAAGACAAAGTGTTTGTCGCTAAGAACGGAACATTTCTTGAGAAAGAGTTTCTCTCGAAAGAATTGAGTGGGAGGAAAATAGAGCTTGATGAGGTTATTGAACCTCTACTTCAACTAGAGAGTAGCGCAGCGCAGAAAGATGTTTCTGTGGAACCTACGACGGTAGAAGAGGAAGTTAATGATGATGATCATGAAGCTTCGGATCAAGATGCTATAGAACCTCGTAGGTCAACAAGGGCGCGTACTGCTCCCGAGTGGTACGGCAACCCTGTCTTAGAGGTCATGTTGCAATGAACCTACGAGCTATGAAGGAGCGGTGATGGGCCCGGATTCCGACAAATGGTTAGAGGCCATGAAATCCGAGATGGGATCCATGTATGAAAACAAAGTGTGGACTTTGTAAGTATTACCTGAAGGGCGAAAGGCCATTCAGAATAAATGGATCTTTAAGAAGAAGACAGACGCGGACGGTAATGTCACCGTCTATAAAGCTCGACTTGTGGCAAAGGGTTTTTCACAAGTTCAAGGAGTTGACTACGATCAGACTTTCTCACCCGTAGTGATGCTTAAGTCTGTCAGAATCATGTTAGCAATAGCTGCTTATTTCGACTATGAAATTTGGCAGATGGATGTCAAAACGGCGTTCCTCAACGGTTTCCTTGAGGAAGAGTTGTATATGATGCAACCAGAAGGTTTTGTCGATCCAGATAATGTTGGCAAAGTTTGCAAACTCCAGCGATCCATTTATGGACTGGTGCAAGCATCTCGGAGTTGGAATAAGCGCTTTGATGAGGTGATCAAAGCGTTTGAGTTTATACAAGTTTATGGAGAAGCTTGTATTTACAATAAAGTGAGTGGGAGCTCTATAGTGTTTCTAGTATTATAGGTGCATGACATATTGCTGATTGGAAACAATATAGAAATGCTGGAAAGCGTGATGGAATATTTGAATAAGAGTTTTTCAATGAAGGACCTAGGAGAAGCTGCTTTCATATTAGGCATTAAGATCTATAGAGATAGATCGAGACGCTTGATAACACTTTTGCAGAGCACATACCTTGATAAAGTTTTGAAGAAGTTCAAAATGGATCAGTCCAAGAAGGGGTTCTTGCCTGTGTTACAAGGTGTGAAGTTGAGTAAGACTCAATGTCCAGTGATTGTAGAAGATAAAAAAAGATGAGCGTCATCCCCTATGCTTCAGCCATAGGCTCTATCATGTATGCAATGCTGTGTACAAGACCCGATGTCAGCCTTGCCATAAGTATGGCTGGAAGGTTTCAAAGTGATCCTGGAATGGAGCACTGGCAAGCGGTCAAGAATATCCTTAAGTACCTGAAAAGTACTAAGGAAATGTTTCTCGTTTATGGAGGTGATGAAGAGCTCGTCGTAAAGGGTTATGTCGATGCAAGCTTTGACACTGATCCGGACGACTCCAAGTCGCAAACCGGATACGTATTTATTCTTAACGGGGGAGCGGTAAGCTGGTGTAGTTCCAAGCAAAGCGTGGTAGCTGATTCTACGTGCGAAGCGGAGTACATCGCATCCTCGGAGGCGGCGAAGGAAGGTGTCTAGATGAAGCAGTTCATGAAAGATCTTGGAGTAGTGTCCAGTGCACTGAATCCAATGAATCTGTTCTGTGACAACACTGGTGCCATTGCTCTAGCCAAGGAACCAAGGTTTCACAAGAGGACCAGACACATAACGCGACGTTTCAACTCCATCCGGTTTTACATCGAGGAGAAGGACATAAATATTTGCAAAGTGCACACGGATCTGAATGTTGCAGACCCATTGACTAAACCTCTTCCAAGGGCTAAACATGATCAACACCAGAACTGTATGGGTGTTCGATTCATTACAATGTAAATCACATGGTGATGTGAACTAGATTATTGACTCTAGTGCAAGTGGGAGACTCTTGGAAATATGCCCTAGAGGCAATAAATAAAGTGTTTATTATTGTATTTCCTTGTTCATGATAATCGTTTATTATCCATGCTATAATTGTATTAATTGGAAACACATTGCGTGTGTGGATAAATAGACAAACACTATGTCCCTAGTATGCCTCTAGTGAACTGGCTCGTAGATCAAAGATGGTTAAGGTTTCCTAGCCATTGGCATGCGATGTCATTTGATAACGGGATCACATCATTAGGAGAATGATGCGATGGACAAGACCCAAACTACAAACGTAGCATATGATCGTGTCAGTTTATTGCTACTGTTTTCTGCATGTCAAGTATGTGTTCCCATGACCATGAGATCATGCAACTCACGGACATCGGAGGAGTGCCTTGTGTGTTTCAAACGTCACAACGTAACTGGGTGACTATAAAGGTGCTCTACAGGTATCTCCGAGGGTGTCTGTTGAGTTGGCATGGATTAAGACTGGGATTTGTTACTCCGTGTGACGGAGAGGTATCTCAGGGCCCACTCGGTAATACAACATCACAACAAGCGTTGCAAGCAATGTGACTAAATGTTAGTCACGGGATCTTGTATTACGGAACGAGTAAAGGGACTTGCCGGTAACGAGGTTGAACTAGGTATGGAGATACCGACGATCGAATCTCGGGCAAGTAACATACCGAAGAACAAAGGGAACGTTATACGGGATTAACTGAATCCTTGACATAGAGGTTAGACCGATAAAGATCTTCGTAGAATATGTAGGAACCGATGTGGATGTCCAGGTCCCGCCATTGGTTATTGACCGTAGAGGTGTCTCGGTCATGTTTACATAGTTCTCGAACCCGCAGGGTCTGCACACTTAAGGTTTGGTGATGTTTCGGTAGTGTAGAGTTATGTATGGTGGTGACCGAAGGTTGTTCGGAGTCCCGGATGAGATCCCTGACATCACGAGGAGCACCGTAATGGTCCGGAGGTAAAGATTCATATATAGGAAGTCCCAGTTTGGTCACCGAAAAAGTTTCGGGCTCATCGGTAGTGTACCGGGAGTGCTGGTAGTGTACCGGGAGACCTCCGGGAGGGGTATTTCGACCCAAGAGGCTTCATGGGATGTGGGAGAATATTAACCATCCCTTAGTGGGCTGGTGGAATATCCACAACAGGCCCATGCGGCTGGGAGAAGAGTCCCAAAGGAAAAAGAGTGGAAAAAAGGCAAAAAGGGAGAGTCCTACTCCTACTAGGATTGGAGGAGGAGTAGGACTCCTCCCCCTTGGCTTCGGCCGAAGCCAACAAGGGCTCAGCCCTACGCCAGCCCTCCTCCTCCTCTCCTCCTATGTATACTGGTGGAATAGAAGGGTTTTGCACAGAATTTACGGCCACGTGCTACCCGTTCCACCGGTGCTCCTCTAGATCGGTTTTCCGTAGTGCTTAGGCGAAGCCCTGCCGGAATTACTCCACCACCATCGTCGAAGCGCTGTCACGCTGCCGGTGAAATCTCCCTCCTCTCCACCTCCTCTTTCTGGATCAAGACGGTGGAGATCGTCATCAAGCTGCACGTGTGCTGAACACGGAGGTGTCGTCCGTTCGGTACTAGATCGGAAGGATCGTGATCAAGGTCACGAGGCGTTCGTGATTGGATCGCGGGAAGGATCATGTCGAGATCGCGGGACGGTTCGTGATTGGATCACGGGACGGTTCATGATTGGATCACTGGACGCTCAACGATTTGGATTGCGAAAAAGTTCGACTACACCAACCGCGTTTCTTAATGCTTCCCGCTGACCGATCTACAAGGATACGTAGATCTACTCCCCCTCTCGTAGATGCTCATCACCATGGATAGGTTTGCGTGTGCGTAGGAATTTTTTTGTTTCCCATGCAACGTTCCCCAACAGAAACGTCACCTAAACTTAAGTGTGCAGACCCTGCGGGTTCGAGAACTATGTAGACATGACCGAGACACCTCTACAGTCAATAACCAATAGCGGGACCTGCATGTCCATATTGGCTCCTACATATTCTACGAAGATCTTTATCGGTCGTACCTCTTATGTCAAGGATTCAATTAATCCTGTATAACGTTCCCTTTGTTCTTCGGTATGTTACTTGCCCGAGATTCGATCGTCGGTATCTCCATACCTAGTTCAACCTTGTTACTGGCAAGTCTCTTTACTCGTTCTGTAATACAAGATCCCGTGACTAACATTTAGTCACATTGCTTGCAAGGCTTGTTGTGATGTTGTATTACCAAGTGGGCCCTGAGATACCTCTCCGTCACACGGAGTAACAAATCCCGGCCTTGATCCATGCCAGCCCAACACACACCCTCGGAGATACCTGTAGAGCAACTTTATAGTCACCCAGTTACGTTGCGACGTCTGATACACACAAGGAATTCCTCCGGTGTTAGTGAGTTGCATGATCTCATGGTCATAGGAACATATACTTGACATGCAGAAAACATTAGCAATAAACTTGACACGATCATATGCTACGTTTGTAGTTTGGGTCTTGTCCATCACACCATTCTCCTAATGATGTGATCCTGTTATCAAATGACATCTTATGTCCATGGTCAGGAAACCATAACCATCTTTGATAAACAAGCTAGTTCACTAGAGGCATACTTGGGACACGGTGTTGTCTATGTATCCACACATGTATCCATGTTTCCAATCAATACAATTCTAGCATGGATAATAAACAATTATCATGAACAAGGAAATATAATAATAAACACTTTATATATTGCCTCTAGGGCATATTTCCAACAGTTGCACCAGCGGCTGCCTCCGACAATGATATATTCGTGCTGCGTTGCAGCACCGCCGAGGAGTGACGCTCGCCTTCGACAACTGTGTCTTTGTGTTGCACTGTAGCACCGACGACCGCTTCAGGCAACTGCGTCTTAGTGCTGCATTACAACACCGACATGTATTGGCGTGCGCCTCTGGCCTCCCTCTTCGTGCTGCTTGGCGACAAGCGACGACCACCTCCGGCTTTCCTCTTCATGTTGTGTTGCAACACCCGTAGCGGCAGCCAGCTTCGGCCTCCCTCTTCGTGTTGCTTTGCAGCATCGGCAACGAGGAGTGGCGCCCTCCTCCAGCATTTGCATACCTCCAGGGAGCAGCACGACATTACAATGCTTTGCGTCATCACTCGCGACACTAATGACCGTGACCTCCTTTGCAATAGCATCCACCACCTTGTTGTCACTTCATCATCGGACATCCCGCAAGCATCATCGCCTCACCCATGCGTCACTTGCTCCGTGTCGATGCTCGTCCTGCACCCGGTGCATAGTGGCGACTTGTTGCCTTCGACTACTCGCAGTAGCGAAGCATGCCTGCAAGTGCAGGACTCGCAGCAGCGATGTACTCCTACGAGTGTAGCGACGCGAGCTTGCTACCTTCACTAGTAGAAAACTGACCTTTCATCCGGAGCACTAGTCCCGGCCGGGTTTGGGCTCGGGACTAATCTGAGCATTAGTCTCGGTTCCAACGGCTAGGAGCGGACGGGGGCACGACCAGGATTAGTCCCGGTTCAAATGGGATCTCTAGTCCGGGTTGATGATACCAACCCGGACTAAAGGGGTTGCGGCAGGCTAGGGCCCCTGCGAGCCCCTTTAGATCTGGTTGGTATCACCCACCAGGACTAAAGACAGACCTTTAGTCCCAGTTGGTATATCCAACGAGACTAAAGTCTTCCCTATATAAAGCTGCTTCGTCCAGCCCGAATCCAAGCTTTCTCTCCTCTCTATTTCCTTCTCCAAACTCGAGTTAATCATCCTCCATTTTTACCAAGATTTGTCAAGATTGACGGCACCCGCTTGTGTCCCGAGCATTTTTGTTGTCTCGAGCACATGCTCGTGTCCCCTTAATCTCCCTTTCCCCACATGACCGTTAATGCATAGTGCAATTAAACCAACCCAATCATGTGGCCCACAGTGAGGATTAACTCACATGAAAAGCACTTGTTCCATCGCCATATCCGCGCGCCCTCCTGCCCCATGATTTTCTCAGCAATATCTCATGTCCATGCATTTAAGGTGTGTTTTAAATTTTTAAAAAGCTATAACTTTTGAATCGAGTATCGAAATTAAGATCTGTTTTCACTGCTAGGTTCCACGCGACGAGCTTTTCAAAACTAGATCTCATATTAGTATGTTTTGACTAAATTTTTTTCGCAAGCAATTTTTTTTTGCGGGTGAAAGAAAATTTCATTTCTCACACAGAAAGTGCCTCGGTAATACATTAGTCTAGAACCTCCTCCGGTCCCTATCCCAACCAAACAACCGTATGCTTGTGAACCCTACCATAGTTAGCAAGATAATGGCTCACACCTTTTTGCTCTCTGCGAACATGAACTAGCTTGACTTCCCTCCCTGCTAGCATCAAACACCTAACCTGGTCAATGAGCATGGCATACCGAGATCTATCCCTCGACGGCGCTAAGATCGCATGTAGCGCCACCGTACAATCAGTCTCCATCTCAATAGGCAGCTGAGTCCATTATAGTGCCAGGTTGAGCCCCTCCATGCATGCATGCAACTCGGCCTCCAATGGCTCCGAACACGTCCGAAGTTCCCTACATGATGAGAGGATGATATCACCGGTGTCGCTGCGGAGGATCATGCCCGCATCGGCCTCTCCACTCGTGGCGTTGAAGGAGCCATCGACGTTGAGCTTTGCCCGCCCTGTGGTAGGCCCGAACCAGCGCAGAACCGCGGTCGGCGCTCGGACTCCCCGCTGTTTGGGCCGGCTGTGGACTATGGCATCCATCACCTGCTTCCCCTTGGAAAGGTCCGCATTTGGAGCATTCTGAAGACCCACCAGCGAATCGACATAGCTGATGAGGAAGTGTTTGGAAACTTCGACTGGCGGCGGCTTCTTATCCGTTAAATGCCAGGAGCTCGAGGGCAGACCCGCAATGGGGTGATTCACCGAGAGTTAACACCCTGCTTTAAAATTGTAGCTAGCCCATCAGCCACAAAAAGGAATAAGAACGGGGAACGAGGATCTCCCTGCTGAAGCCGGCGCGACTGTGCAAATGAATCTGAAAGAGCTCCATTAACGTTGCAAAAGTAGCGAACCGAGGTGACACAAGTCATTATCCATCTCACCCACCGATCCGCAAAGCCCAATCTCCTCATTATTTGCTCCAGGAAAGTCCAGTCTACCCGATCATACGTCTTGGATAGATTCAACTTATAAGCATAGAAGCCTCTATTAGGGTCCTTCTCCTGTTTAATATGGTGAGTGCACTAGAAGGCAATATAGGCATTATCCGTTATGAGCCTTCCTGGAACGAAAGCGCTTTGCTCCTCAGAGATGATGTCCCCAAGTGTTGGTCGCAACCGATTCACCAAACACTTGGAGATGATCTTGTAAATCACATTACATAGGCTGATAGGACGGAACTCTATTAAGCGTTGGGGGTTATGCACCTTTGGAATGAGCACAATGGTGGCACTGTTGACTCCCTCCGGCATTACTCCCGAGGTGAAAAACTGTCTAACCGCTCCAATAATGTCATCCTTCACCGTGCCCCAATGTCTCTGAAAAAACCTTGCCGGAAACCCGTCCGGGCCTGGAGCCTTCAGAGGGCCAATCTGGAAGAGAGCATCACTAATCTCCTTGTCTGAGAAAGCTTCACATAATTTTGCATTCATCTCCTCCGTAATGACAGGTCCAAAGAGGTTGACCACTGTATGAAGGGCTAAACTAGGGTCAGCTTCAAACAAATTCTAAAAATAGCTCATAGCCATACCTGGCATTACTACCTGCTCCGAGTGAAGGACCCCCTGATCATCTCGGAGTCCTTTAATCTTGTTTTTTCGGGCCCTCCATATTGCTTTCCTAAGAAAAAACTTAGTGTTCCAGTCGCCGTGTTTTAGCCACTCCAATCTAGAGCGTTGCAACCACATCATCTCCTCCTTGTACAAAAGTTCATCCATGTGGTCTGACTCCTTGCTCAACTCGTTGCGATCTACATTCATATTCTATAGTTCTTCCAGCCTCGTTCTCGACTTCTCAATCTCCCTCATAACATTGCCAATTTTCTTGTTGCTCCACTCATGCAGCTTCGCCATGGTTTCGTTCAGAGCCTGGCTGACGCCCCCCCAGGTCTCCCTTTGCGCCCGTCGCAGCCCATGCCGCTTCGACCACCTCAGCCAGAGAAGCCTCCCTCTCCCACATAACCTCGTAGCGCCTCATCTTTGCCGTCTTCACTCTCATCTCCTGTACACAGTGCAGAAGAAGGGGCCTATGATCCGACTGTGGTGACATGAGGTGGATCACCGCCGCCTCTGGAAAGATATCTCTCCAAGGATTATCCGTCACAGCCCTATCCAGCCGCACCTGCACATTAGCCTAGCCACTCTGGTTATTATCGTATGTGAATGGATATCTCGAGAAACCCAAGTCCACCAACTGGCACGTTTCAAAACAATCACGAAAGGCCATCATCTGAGGTTGCGGCCTCATCGTCATGGGCATATGATCAATCCCACAACACCTCGTTGAAGTCGCCCACAACTAACCATGGCAGCTCAGACATGTTCCTCAATCTACACAAACTCTCCCACATGAGGTGTCTGTTTTTCACCCTCGGTTCACCATACACAAAGGTAACTTGCCAAAGTGGATATGTGGGAGCAACCCGAACATACACATCAATCCATCTCTCACTAAAATCTTGAACACTCACATACATAGAATCATCCCAAAATAAAGCTAGACCACCACTCTTCCCTTGACTACTAATGCCATCAAACCCACGGAGCCCTAACCAGTTACGAATCCTCTTCATCTTATTCAGTTGTTGCCTAGTCTCACAGAGAAACACCATCCTCGGGAAATTGACTCTACATAGGGCATGTAGATCACGAACTTTGCGAGGGTTCCCCGCCCCTCGACAGTTCCAAACTAGGCAGTTCATTGCTCCTGACGGGGCACCACACTTGGCCCTGTCAGTTTACCAGCGGCCCCATGGCTGGTTGCCTCCGTAGATCCTCCCACACCCGCACTACTCGCATCATCCTCCGTGTCCAGCTGCTCCTTCTCCCCCTTCTTTTGCTTGCCACCCTGTGTCTCCTTCCCATAGGGCACAACCGCATTCCCCTCTGTCGCAATAAGCTCAAATGGAAAGCCCCCCAAGAGGTGCCGCTTCCCCAAGATGGAATCGTTATAGTCCATGGAGTCCACTGCATTGCCAAAAGATACTTGCAGCGAGTCCAGTCCCCGCATCACTGGAATCATATCATCGGCCGTGGGCCTATCTCGGATCACCAGCGCCCCGGCCTTCTTCACCGCAACCACTTTTTTAGGCTATGATGTGACCTTCTTCTTCCATGGCTTCACTGGACCCTTCACTGCCTCTTGCTCTTGTGCCTCAAACTTCTTCTTCATACGTTGTACGTTGCTGCACTCTGGCCGCTCCATAGCCAGCCTTAGACGCAGCTTATCAACATGATTTGCCAACTGGTCCTCCTCCTCCTGTGGCACCTTCGCTTCATTCTCCTCAAAACCGTCTCGGGCAACAACCCTGGTTGGTATTTCATGTGACCCTAGATCTCCTTCACTCGCACTTTCTCGTGCCGGTGCGCGCGTAGCAGATGCCGCACTCCCCAATGAAAATTCCATGCTCCGTCTCGCCCTTGGCTGTCTCGGCGATGGTGTAAAGGCGGCTCGATGATCAAAATTTTTGAACGGGGAACACCTCACCATGGAATCATAAGCCCTGGTGGGTAACCCAATTGTAAGAGCACATTTCTCCATGTGTGGTTTTGGGTAATTGACGACGCCCCTACGTACTAATGGTTGCCTTGAGTTATATTCGAAGGATTTGTCCATAGGCACTTCTTGAAGTCCATCTGTTGGGTTTCAAGGAGTTTATATGGTCACCAAGGTGGTATTCAACGTTTATCCAAAGATTGGTCATGTGGGAGTTGAGCTTATTGCAAGCATGTCTTGAAGAAGAAGATTGTGTAAGCATTCATGTTTACCTTCAAGACATCATCTTTATGAAGAGAGAAGCTAAGATACAAGGTTGATCAATACTAAGTCAAAAAGTGAATCAAGTTGATCAACACACAAAGCGTACAAGATGTACTGAGAGGGATCAAGTGATCCCATGGTGTGGTAAGCATTGTCCATTACGCTTTGTGTACCTATCCATGGTCTACGTGAGAGTTCTTTCTGGGGTTAGGTATATTTCCATGGGCTTGCATCAAGAGGCAGATCCCATACATCCCATGGAAGATGACATCAAGTAGAGATCGTCATCAAGGCTGCGATGTGCAAGATCAAGTGAAGCATCACGGAGAGATCATGCTTGAGGCTTGCCATTCATTGTGGTGAAAATGGACTTGTGAAGATGTGCCGAAGAGTGGCTCACCCATAGTGGAGCATGGGGGAGCAATCAACTAGTCTTCATCAAGCCGACGCAATCAATAAAGGTGGTCCATGTTGAGGAAGTCAAGATCATCATCATCTAGCTCAAGGGGACTATGCTCAACGCTAAGGTTTGACCTTGATAGAGTTTTCTATTTTACCAGTCTCATGGTGGTAGTTGAGAGACCAGATTATAGGATTGATTGTCGTACTATCAAGGGGGGCTCTCAAGTGAGTAGCTTGATCATATCGTTCGTTGAAAGCTCAAACCATTGCATTCTTGGCATCATCATATTTATTGGTTCTTGGTTGGCTTTTCTCTATGTTGGTTCTTAAGCTTGTGGTTATCTTCGTGACAAGCTCTAGTACATCGAAAACGGATTTCATGTGCTTCGTCTATTGCGTTTTCGGTGTTCGAAGTTTTACCGGTCTTATTCGAGGAAGGGTTCTCACCATTTTCTTATGGGACTTTTCTCATTTGATTCTTATTGACATTTCAATCAAGATTTTGTTAGCACATGTCGTTAGCTTTCCAACAAACTTTGTTTAATTGAATTCAGAGTCCGTTTGTAAAAGTTGTGGCAGTTTTGGTGTTCTTAAAAGGCTGCAACGGTACTACTGCGGCTTGAGCGGATAATAATTTTTACTACCGCTCCGGAGAGGTACTACTGCGGCTCCAAGAGCGGTACTACCACTCCGGACCAAAATCTCTTGTTATTTACAGCCGTTGTAGGGACGGATGTAATTGTTTAGTACCGCTCGCAAGCAGTAGTATCGCTACCCGTAGCGGTAGTACCGCTATCCATAGCGGTAGTACCGTGAGGACGAGCGGTAATACCGCTCCGGTAGTTCTACTGGCCTTTTGCCTCCTCGGTGTTGGTTTTCAAAGGGGTACAACCGCCCTAGTGGTAGTACCGCTCCTTGGAGCGGTAGTACCGCTCTGTGCAGGCTGTGAGGATAACGGTTGGATTTTCCCCCACGTATAAAAGGGGGGCTTCTTCTCCAATGGACCTCATCCTTTGAGCTCGTGTTCTTCCCCCATTGTTGACCTTCTTCGAGCTTACTAACTCTCAATCCCTCAAATGATTCTTGCTAGTTCTTGAGGGAAAAGAGAGAGGAGATCTAGATCCACATTTCCACCAATCACTTTCTCCTCTAAGTGAGGGGAACCCCTTGGATCTAGATCTTGGAGTTCTTCGTGTTCTTCTTCGTTCTTCCTCTCATTTCCCTCCCTAGCATTAGTTGTTTTGGTGGGATTTGGGAGATAAGGACTTGGGCACTCCGTGTGCCCTTGCCATTGCATTTGGTGCATAGGTTTGAGTTCTCCACGGTGATACGTGGAAGTGAGAAGTTGAGAAGCTATTACTCTTGGGTGTTTGAGCACCTTAGAGCTTGTTCCTCTTGGGTGCTTTGGCGCCCTAGACGGTTGGTGGTGCCTCGGAGCTCAATCATTGTGGTGCAAAGCTCTAGGCAAGCTTCGGGGTCTCCAATTAGGTTGTGGAGATTGCCCCGAGCATTTGAGGTCACCTCGGAGCCACAATCCATTGTGGTGAAGCTTCGTGGTGTCGTTGGGAACCTCCAATCAAGTTGTGGAGATTGCCCCAACCTTGTTTGTATGGGTTCGGTGACCACCCTCAAGGGTCCCTTAGTGGAATCACGACATCTTGCATTGTGCGAGGGCGTGAGGAGATTATGATGGCCCTAGTGGCTTCTTGGGGAGCATTGTGCCTCCACACTACTTTGAACAGAGATTAGCATCCACAAGGGTGTGAACTTCGGGATACATCGTTGTCTCCGCATGCCTTGGTTATCTCTTACCCGAGACCGTTTACTTATGCACTTTACTTTGTGATAGCCATATTGTTTCTTGTTATATATCTTGTTGTCACCTAGTCATATATCTTGCTTAGCATAAGTTGTTGGTGCACATAGGTGAGCCTAGTTGTTTTAGGTTTTGTGCTTGACCAATTAAACGATAGTTTTATTCCACATTTGTTCAAGCCTAAACCGTAATTATTTTAAAGCGCCTATTCACCCCCCCTCTAGGCGACATCCACATCCTTTCACCAATCCTCTTCTTCTCACAAGCTTCCTTGTCATGTCCCATGAACCAACAGTGGAAACAAAAGTGTGGCACCCTCTCATACTTTAGCATAAATTTCAGTCGTTTTGTGACTCCCTTGGCATTATACTCCAGCATCACCTCCTTCTGCAGTCTCCTATTATAGGGTAGCTTTACCCTCACCCGAACAAATTCACTGTACCATGGCCTACTTGGGGAACATCCACCTCTAGAACCTCTCCTAGGGTTCCTCCCAAGGCTTCTCCGTACACCCTATTCTGTTTCTTCCAAGGCACATCGAATACCCCAGACCGGTACAACCTCAACAATAGTCTCATAGGGCTACTCATCACCATTGAACGGGGTAACTAGCAAGGCATCTCCGTCATAAATCCATGCCCCCCTCGCCACGAACCTAAAGTCCCCCTCCGAGAATAGGGAAACAATGTAGTAGTTGTTCTTGACTGGCTTGAACTCGACACCCGTGCGTAGTTGCCATATCTTCTCAAAGTGATCAGATAGAGTCTTTACACTTGGTCGTCGCTGCAATCTGTATAGAGCCATAAACCGCCATTTAGGCCCATCTTCCTCCTCTTCATCATCGTCCAGGTCAACCGCAACAAAGGCGACGTCATCCATATCCACCTCACCCCTGATCTGGCCTTCCGTCCCCTCCGGCATAACTCCTTCCGGTGTCAGCCCATCCCAATTGCTATTCTCCAGCCAGCCCCCCTTCTGATCCATGTGCATGACCGCTTGTCTAGATGTCACGATCGCTCCACCACCGAAGGGCTTCGGGTGAGTGAGATCCTCACCGGATCCGCCTTGATCCCTTCGGTGGTGGAGATCCTCACTGGATCCGCCTTGATCACCCCACCCCTCGCCTTAGGATCGATCTGAGACATCTCTTGCTTATGGCGGCGCTGACTCGTGTTGTGATCAGGAGGTTTCATGATCTTCCCCGGGTTGCGTGAGGAACGACGATCAGGTTTTAGGGTTTTCGTAGCCCCAGCCCTAGGTGCACACCCCTCAACCATAGCGTGTTCTGACTCCTGCGGGAGTCGGCTTATACACGTAGACACCATGTACATCGGATTTGTAGACAGAGAGGACTTCTCCCGGCAATCCGATTCGCTTCTGTCGGACAGTTTAGGCGGAGGCGTCGGAGGATCTCCCATCGCCCAAACCCTAGATGAAGCAGACCCCAGATGTTGCTATAGCAGACTTTTCGCGAGCAACTTTGAATACAACATGGGCAACTTTAGTGTTGTAGGAAAGCAACTTCTTGTTAGTCTATGTAGCATTGTTCAAAAAATCACTCGATTCAACGATTTATCGTCCGATTTATCGCTACTTGGGGGGTGACCGATAAGATTATGCCTTAACTTCACCATTTATCGTTTGGGCCGGTTTATCGCTCTGAAAAGCGATTTATCAAGAAACTGCTGATAAATTGGGCCTATTCATAGCATTATGTTTGCAAAAACTATGTTTATTTGTGATTTATGGACCTTGTTATGCAATATGTACTGTTATCCCATTTTTTTGTCATTAGACGAGGATTCAAAGGTTACGAATCAAGGTAACACTTCTGTCCAATATTATTTTGGTGTTGAATATAGTATATTTTAGTTGGAAACCTAGGATTTGAAAAAAAAGATCGATTAATGGTCGACCAATAAAATCGATTAATCGGATGATTTCCGATTAATCTTTAATTCCTAGCTAACCGAGACGCTAATGATAAGCGATATCCTCAACATTGCTATGTAGTATGACTGCCTATTATCAAAAATTCCTTCAAAGTTGATTACCATACTACTAGGTTAACTAGCTTCACCTCTAAGTTTTCTACCATAACTAGCTTCGCCTCCAAGTTGATAGAGTTATAAGCAACTTAGTTTCTAAGTTAGGCTAACAATATCCTAAGTTGCATGCCATGACTAGCGAGTAGCTTAACATCATCCTAAGTTGTCGGCCCATACATGGAAAGATTCCTCTATTAAATTACATTGATTTTTCTCCAACCATATGACCCCAACAATGGTGTAACATGCATTCATTTCAGTATGAGAAAATTCAAAAAGCTATAACTTTCAAACCATGTGTCAAAATTATGATTGCTTTTCACCGTTCGGTTCCTCATGGCGAACACCTTAAAACTAGATCCCATACGAATATGTTTTGATTTTCTTTCAAAAGTAACTTTGATGTTAGATGATGCAACTTTAGTGCTAAACAGGAGAAACTTTGATGCTAGATGAATTACGTCATGTGTATTGGTAAATTCACCTACCAGCCTACTAATAGTTGTATGCAATAGTCTAATAGATAGTTACCATGGTTGCTAAGTTGCATACGTCGAAAACTAAGTTATATATAGTTCAGTTGCTCTTGTGCTTCGAAAGATAGTCTCCACAACACTCAATCACTCTCTCACGTAATTTCTCTTGGTAGAAGAGAGATTGGGTGGAAAGCAACTTGGGGAGGCTAGAAATCAAGGATCAAATGGTTGGAGTGGAATCCCTTGATCTCAACACAAGTGCAGGTGGTTCTTTCTCTGAAAAATGATATGGCAAGTGGTCACTCTGTTCTGATTGCTCTATCACGAAGTGAGTGGGGTGGAGGGGTATATATAGACGTAACCAAAAATCTAGCCGCTACTCACTTTATGCCCAACTCGGTGGAACCGATATGAATTCTCGGAGGCATCGTGTAATACAGAAGATTCGAAAGTTAGGCTTTTCGGTGAGAATGGATGAATCCACTCGGAGGGACCGAGATGTGATGACTAAGAACTTGCATTGTTTCGGTAATTTCTATCAGGTTTAGTCGAAGATTCCGAAGTGAAAACAACTGATCAAAGAAACATTGCTAATCCATTTTGGTGGGACCAAAATGTCATCTCGTTAATTCCGAGTTTCTAGGGTTAGGCCTCTGGCTCTGTCTATGTGTCTTAGTGGTTCCAGATGAATGCATATCAGTGGGACCAAGACTGACTTTGAGGTTTTGGACATATGGAATTGTGAGAATATGGTTGAGGGTTTTGGAGCAAGCATCTTCAAGCACTTGAGCAATTGAGTCATAATTAAAACCACATTCCCTTTTAATAGTATTGGCTTTTCTATGGACTCAATATGATCTTGGATCACTTAACGTAAAAAGGAGTATTGGAGCTTTTCCCAATCCTTGTCCTTTGCATTCTGAGGGGTCCACATTCACAAGTCCTTTCCATGCCCACATTGAACTTTCTTGAAATTATCTTTGAATAGGCATTAGTTCAATAATGTATATGTTGTGATTAATTACCAAAACCACCCATGAGTTACTTGCACTTTCAATATCCACTATATCTATCTTGGTATGCTTCCAACATGTTTCTTATGGCATAGTCTACTTCCACTTCCTTGTCAATTCAATGATCATATCACCTTTGGTTTATTTTCTTTATTCTACTATGAATAATTCTTATAGAATATGAGTTACAGGTTAATCAGTTAGTCGCTTTCAAGTGTGGATTTGTAACTGCCCGGGACCGACGCTCCAGAAGATTCCATAAGATTCCCCTTTTATTTCCGTTCTCTTCTGTGTTTCGTTTGGTTGTTGCATTCGTCGTCACATCATTCGCATCATCTGCATAGCATCGTCACCCATTTTCGAAAACTTGCATCCGTTCGTAGTTGTCGGTTCTCTCCGTTCTTGCCGTTGCCCGTTTCGAGCCCAACCACACACGCACGCGCCCGCGGCATCGTTAAATAAAACCATTTTTAATGCACGCTGAAACTATTCTTGGATTGGGTCGAAACTTGGCGTGGGTTCTTGTTATATTGTAGGTAGACTGCCCGTCGAATTTCGTCGCATTCCGAGTTCGTTTGATACCCCGTCGGTCATCCGTAGAAGTGAGGTTATCGGTAGTTTATCGAACATTGTCGGTGTTTTAAAACTTCGTGTCACGGGCCACCAATTCTCTCTCTCTCTTCCCCACCTAGCCCACCAGCACAGCCACCGCAGCCCCCTCCGCTTCCGGTCCGTCCGATCGAGATCGTACGGTCCGAAAACGGGCAGGAACCCCTAACCCTAGCCCCGAAACCTATAAATAGCCCCTCCCCTTCCTAATTGGGCAGTCAACCCTAATTCCTCCTCAAATCCCGTGCCAAACCCCAGCTTCTCCCTCCTCTAGCCGCCAGGCCCGCCCGAGCCCATATGATCCCGGGAAAGCCCATCTGGCCCGTTCCCGAGCTCCTCCCGTGCCTCCCATGGCGCTCCCGCAGCTCCTCCCGCTACTCCCCGGAGCCGCTGCGGCGTCGCTGGCCACCGGAGCCGTCGCAGCCTCGCCGGATCGCCAAAGCCCCACTGCCGGAATCTCGCCGGACCCCTCTTCTTCCTCCCTTCCTTTCCTTCTCCTTCTCCTCTCACCTCCCGGTCTCTCTCTCCACAAGAGCTCTGGTATGGCCCGATCTCCGCGCTGCCGCCGTCGCTTGCCTCCTCCCCGTCGGGAACGGAGCCCCCGCAGCCGGATCCGTCGATGCTCGGCCCGCCTCCGCCCCTCACCGCCTCAGTCGCCGCCGTTCCTCGCACGGGATCCGCCGCCGCCGCTGCGTAGCTGCTCCCGCTCGGGATCGAGCGAGGAGGAAACGAGCCACTCGCCCTCTCGCCTCCGCTAGCGCCCGCGTTGACCGAGCCGGCCCACAGCACAGGTCCGACCCAGAAGCCTCGCCCCGCGGCCCAGCCGCCTCCTGCCACTGAATGGGCCTTGGCCCACAAGGTGAGCTAGTCCCCCCTGTGTGTTTTTTTCCTTTTAGAGCCATTCATTTTTTTCTATTTCAGATCATTGCCTAATGTAATATTGCTAATAAATAATCAACCGTTTATCAAAATAAAATATTTTATACATGTAAAATGCTTAGAATAATGTGTAGATTATTATTACGTCCTTTTCATCCATGCAAATATTTAACGTGTCATTTACTGTAATTTTACATATTTGACATGATTTTGCATTGACAATTTTATTTAACGTGCTTCGGGAATTAATGAAAATAATATATTAAAAATGTTCGTGTTATCGGCATCGCATTTCCATGCATGATAAAAATATTGGTTTGCATTTTATTTGCATATATAACTTGCTATAAGGTGATTAGGTCATATGCTTGCATAATTAATTATGATTAATTTTCCACTTGAACCTATGCATATTATATATGTTTTTGGGGTAGAAAAATCCCTAGTATTTACCTGTGCATTTAGTATTGTCATTCGAGCATTTTTGTGTGCATGTCATTTATGCCGTGATGCCCTTTTGTTAATTTTGTGGGGTTTAACACATGCATGATATGTAATGATTTTCAGCATGAGTTATGCCCTTTGATATGTGTCCTAGCCTCTAGACTTTTGCTTGCCATAGAAATGCATGTATAAGTGTTATTTTCTTGTTGTCAACATGCTATAAAAATACTGCTGTTTTGAGATGCTAAAATATTTCTAAGTCTGGAATCTGTATTATATTGTTGCTGTCTTGCCATATGTTTTGCTAGTGATCTAGAACCCTTTTGTGGTAGGTGTAATGGAGTCATTTGTAGTTAATATTGCCCTTTAGTATGCTGTTAAGTTTCATGCCATAATATTCCCTGTAACATATAGTTTCACTGCTGTCAATATGCCTTCGTGATAAAAACTGCACTGTCACAAACTGTTATTTTCACTAAGTCTGAAACTGTTTTCAAGTAGCTACTTTGTGAGCTTCCTACCATGTGATTCATGCATGTTTTGCTTTGATATGTGAAGATGAAATGAAGTGTGTGTTAGATACTACTGCCCCGTGCTTAGTTTGTGCATTTTAGAATACTGTAACTTATTGTTTTCATGTGTGCAAAATGCTAAGTTGCTGTTTTGGGCAGATTTCAACTAAAACTTGTGTTGGTTGTATTTGTTGAACCGTAGCTTCGTTTTGATCATGTTGCATATGAAACTTGCTTAAAATCTCATGTAGTTTCATAATAACTTGCTGCATTCATGATTTGAAATGTTTGTGATGGTATTTTCCATGCATTTGCATTCATGACATGTGCATCTTGTGTTGCTCATATCTTTTAGACCGTAGCTCCGTTTGAGATGTTCCATATATGTAAATCGACTAGAATGGCATGTAGAATCACTTGGTGACATTTATTTTGCCGTTTAACAACTCTAGAATATGATTAGTTCAGATCTGGACCAATTTCAAAATTAACATATGGGGTCATTTCGAAAAATGCTATGAGTTGTTTCCGGCCTCATTTAAGATGCATAGATAGCTAGTTTACTTATGCTTCATCTCTTGCCATGTTTAACAACATTTAACATTGATGTGTACCTATACGAGAGTGAACTAAATAATTCGAACGTGGAGTTTCGTCAATATGCAACTCGTTGCATATTGAGCTCCACTTAATGTGTAGTATTTGATCGTTGTGATTGGTCATGCATTGCATATTGAACCGGACATGCATCATAATCTTTTGCGCATCATGTTATGCATATGTTGTGGTGTTCTTGTGTGTTGATTGTTTGTTTCGGATTGCTTCTTCTCGATAGAGTTCCGAAAACGTTCGGAGTGTGAGGATTCGTTCAAGTACGTTGGCGCGTCTTCTTCATAGATTCGTTCTTCTTCCAAGCGGGATCTCAGGCAAGATGACACATTTCCCTGGATACCATTACTATCATTGCCATGCTAGTTGTCTCGTCTTTTCTATCGCTATGTCGCGCTACCTACCACTTGTTTGATAAGCCTCCCAACATTGCCATGAAAAGCCTCTAACCTGTCCACATCCTAGCAAATCTTTGTTTGGCTTTGTTACCGCTTGCTCAGCCCTTCTTATAGCGTTTCTAGCTGCAGGTGTAATTATTTCCATGTGTCAACGTGTACATTCTTTTGTTATATCACAATACTGCTGCTATTTAATTTAATGCACATATATACTTGGTAAAGGTGGAAGGCTTGGCCTTTTGCTCGGTGTTTTGTTCCACTCTTGCCGCCCTAGTTATTTGTGAACCGGTGTTATGTTCCATAAATAAGTGCTCCTAACATGCTCGGGGTTGTTATGGGGACCCCCTTGATTTTCGTTTTGGGATAAAACTTATCTGGCAAGGCCCAACATTGGTACTACATTTGCCTAATAATTAATGAACTTGCATAGGGGATTTCCGGACCCCGTGAATAATTAATCAACCCCCGGGCCAGTGCTCCTCATGAGTGTTGGTCCAAACTAGAGCACTGTCCGGGGCCAACCTGGGGCAACTCGGGAGATGTCTATCAGGCCACCGTACGCTTCGCTTATCTGGTCGTGTCCTGAGAACGAGATACGGGGCTCCTATCGGGTTCGTCGACACGCCGAGCGGCCTTGCTGGATTTGTTTTACCTTTCTCGAACGTCTTTAGTTAGGAATTCCGATTATTCTTCGGGCTATCTCGAGGTGACGGATTTCCTTTGGAATTGCCTAGGATGATCACGAGATCCATGGTCGAGGTTATTCCCGCTGCGTGTGGTTAATTTGTGATGGATGAGTTGGAGCACCCCTGCAGGGTTAATATATTTTTGAGAAGCCGTGCCCGCGGTTATGTGACAAACTTGGATACTTTGTTTAACACCTGGTCATAGAAAACTTGAAGTAAACTCTAATAAAATACACCAACTGTGTGCG
Organism: Hordeum marinum; assembly: GCA_022496015.1. Classification (NCBI taxonomy): domain Eukaryota; kingdom Viridiplantae; phylum Streptophyta; class Magnoliopsida; order Poales; family Poaceae; genus Hordeum; species Hordeum marinum. The sequence continues at coordinate 524,963,485 of CM039678.1, forward strand.
TAACCTTGACTGTCTCTTCTCGTGAGTTCTTATCCGAAAGAGAACACGGTGGGGTTATGATTGACGTAAGTAGGTGTTCAGGATCAGTTAGTGATCATTACTAGTTCACGTCCGTTATGTTTAGACCACCATACCTTACTTTCTGTACTCGTGAGTTAGCCACTCAAATAGAAGCTTAGTCGCTTGCTGCAGCCTCACCACTTAACCATACCTCACCCATTAAGCTTTAATAGTCTTGATACCCTTGGAAATGAGATTGCTGAGTCCCTGTGGCTCACAGATTACTAGAACAACAGTTGCAGGTACAGGTAATGCGATGATTTGACGTGAGCGCATTGGTTGATTTGATTTGGAGTTCTCCTTCTTCTTCTTCTTCTTCTTCAATCTTGGATGGGTTCCAGGCGGCAGCCTGGGATAGCAAGGGTGGATGTCATTTTATCATTTGTTTTCGTCCGTAGTCGGACCCTGCTCTTATGTATGATGTTTGAATATGTTATTGTATTGATGTGACTCTGATGTGGCTTATGGTGAGTGTAAGCCAATTCCATATACTCATCTCTTCTGTACATGTACTTGTAATGATATCCATTCTTGCGAACGCGTCGAGATGCGCTCCTATCCCCGTCGAGGCCCTCGTGCCGAAATAAGGATAGGACTGCATCTTGGGCGTGACAAGTTTGTATCAGAGCGTGTACCGACCTAGGAGCCCCCTTGATTGATCGAACTTGGCCGAGTCATGTCTAGTGAAAAACTGTTTTGAGTCTAGTTATATCGGAGAGTAGGTTTCTTTTTACTCCTCTTCTATGCTCTGGTGAGGAATTTCGACTTAGGAATTTTGATTCTACTCCTCTTCTCGCTCAAAATTTTTTAGGATCACTCGGGTATTTTGGAGTCTATATGATACCGATGTGACAGGGTTCTGTCTTGGTGCCTCCTGTCTGACTTGATTTCTTCTGGGGAGTCGAGCTCCAGGGAATGTTGGCACATCGTTATCATTCAGCTTCCTTAGTATCTCAAGACGGAGGATGTTCGGAATTACTTCAATACTTGTCGTGGTGAGATAAGGTCGGAGTCACCCAGTACCGGGGAGGCGTCCGGGGTACCACCATGGTTTAGTATCGTTGTGAGTTTGAGGATTCGAGTTAGATGAAGTTGCGAAAGCCTCTGGTTATGTGTTGAAGGATGGATACAGTTGGGGTGTAGGGTTGCTAGTTGTGTGAGATATTTCCTCCTTGTATCCCCCACACTGGATTGCATAACCAGAAAGTTTTTGGAAGTTCTTAGGTGGGAATTCAAGTAGTTACCTAGGATTATCTTTCCAACAAGTACATAGTGGGTATGTATTTGTTCTGGCTTGTTTCGTAAGCCTCATCCTTTGTTTTGTTTTTTATATGGTAATTCGAGTTTCTTCGATGCCAAGTGGTGATTTCATATCTTGCTAAGTAGTGTTCTCATATTTCTATGGGAATGCTAATTCTTTTGCCCAATCAAGTTATCATATCAATTCTTTTCCTACCGGTGTGCTTCTCTTAAAGATAGTTCTATCATCTCCAATATTTGCAAGATCAATCCCCTTATTCTTTCCCGGAGTTCATCCCATATGTTCCAAGTTTTCTTTGTTTCTCCCGCCCTCCTGCCCTTTTTCTTCAATGATTAAATCCTCATTCAAGTGCCTTTTCTATTCATGTAATGCTTCCGCTATCTTTTCTTCTAGCTTGTTTCCGGTGATTTCTTGTGGAGATTTGTTGGGGAACGTTGCATGGGTAACAAAAAATTTCCTACGCACACGCAGACCTATCCATGGTGATGATCATCTATGAGAGGGGGAGTTGATCTACATACCCTTGTAGATCGCTAAGCGGGAAGCATTAAGAAATGCGGTTGGTGTAGTCAAACTTCTTCGCGATCCAAATCGCCGAGCGTCCCGCGATCTAATCACGAACCGTCCCACGATCCAGTCACGAACCGTCCCGCGATCCAATCACGAACCGTCCCGCAATCTCGTCACGATCCGTCCCGTGATCCAATCACGATAGTCTCGTGGCCTTGATCACGATCCTTCCGATCTAGTACCGAACGGACGGCACCTCCGCGTTCAGCACACGTGCAGCTTGATGACGATCTCCACCGTCTTGATCCAGCAAGATGAGGTGGAGAGGAGAGAGAGTTCACTGGCAGCATGACGGCGCTCCGGTGATGGTGGTGGAGCAATTCCGGCAGGGCTTCGCCTAAGCACTGCAGAAAACCGATCTAGAGGAGCACCGGTGAAACGGGTAGCACGTGGCCGTAAAAACTGTGCAAAACCCTTCTATTCCACCAGTATATATAGGAGGAGAGGGAGGGAAGGCCTTGGCGCAGGGCCAAGCCCATCTAGGAGTCGTCCAAAGCTAGGGGGAGGAGTCCTACTCCTCCTCCAATCCTAGTAGGACTAGGATTGCTCCTTTTTGTCTTTTTCCACCTTTTCCTTTAGGATTCCTCCTCTCCAGCCGCATGGGCCTATTGTGGCTGTCCTACCAGCCCACTAAGGGCTGGTTAATACTTTCCCACAGCCCATGTAGCCTCTTGGGTCGAAATACCCCTCCCGGAGGTCTCCCGATACACTACCGGCACTCCCGGTACACTACCGATGAGCCCAAAAAATTTCCGGCGACCAAACTGGGACTTCCTATATATGAACCTTTACCTCCGGACCATTCCAGAGCACCTCGTGACGTCCAGGATCTCTACACTACCGAAACACCATCAAACCTTAAGTGTGCAGACGTTTCTGCGGGTTCTGCGGGTTGTGCAGACGTTTCTGCGGGTTCAAGAACTATGTTGACATGACCGAGACACCTCTACAGTGAATAACCAATGGCGGGACCTGGACGTCCACATTGGTTTCCTACATATTCTACGAAGATCTTTATCGGTCGTACCTCTATGTCAAGGATTCAGTTAATCTCGTATAACGTTCCCTTTGTTCTTCGGTATGTTACTTGCCCGAGATTCGATCGTCGGTATCTCCATAGCTAGTTCAACCTTGTTACTGGCAAGTCTCTTTACTCGTTCTGTAATACAAGATCCCGTGGCTAACACTTAGTCACATTGCTTGCAAGGCTTGTTGTGATGTTGTATTACCAAGTGGGCCCTGAGATACCTCTCCGTCACACGGAGTAACAAATCCCGGCCTTGATCCATGCCAGCCCAACACACACCCTCGGAGATACCTGTAGAGCAACTTTATAGTCACCCAGTTACGTTGCGACGTCTGATACACACAAGGCATTCCTCCGGTGTTAGTGAGTTGCATGATCTCACGGTCATAGGAACATATACTTGACATACGGAAAATAGTAGCAATAAACTGACACGGTCATATGCTACGTTTGTAGTTTGGCTCTTGTCCATCTCATCATTCTCCTAATGATGTGATCCCGTTATCAAATGACATCTCATGTCTATGGCTAGGAAACCTTAACCATCCTTTGATCAACGAGCTAGTTCACTAGAGGCATACTAGGGACATAGTGTTTTGTCTATGTATCCACACATGTATCCATGTTTCCAATTAATACAATTCTAGCATGGATAATAGACAATTATCATGAACAAGGAAATATAATAATAAACACTTTATTTATTGCCTCTAGGGCATATTTCCAACAGTCTCCCACTTGCACTAGAGTCAATAATCTAGCTCACATCACTATGTGATTTACATTGTAATGAATCGAACACCCATGCAGTTCTGGTGTTGATCATGTTTAGCCCTTGGAAGAGGTTTAGTCAACGGGTCTGCAACATTCAGATTCGTGTGCACTTTGCAAATATTCATGTCCTTCTCCTCGATGTAATATCGGATGGAGTTGAAGCGTCGCTTTATATGTCTGGTCCTCTTGTGAAACCTTGGTTCCTTGGCTAGAGCAATGGCACCAGTGTTGTCACAGAACAACCTCATTGGATCCAGTGTACTGGGCACTACTCCAAGATCTGTCATGAACTGCTTCATCCAGACACCGTCCTTCGCCGCCTCCGAGGCTGCGATGTACTCCGCTTCACACGTAGAATCAGCTACCACACTTTGCTTGGAACTGCACCAGCTTACAGCTCCCTCGTTAAGAATAAATACGTATCTGGTTTGCGACTTAGAGTCGTCCGGATCAGTGTCAAAGCTTGCATCGACATAACCCTTTACAACGAGCTCTTCATCACCTCCATAAACTAGAAACATTTCCTTAGTCCTTTTCAGGTACTTAAGGATATTCTTAACCGCTTGCCAGTGCTCCATGCCAGGATCACTTTGAAACCTTCCAACCATACTTATGGCAAGGCTGACATCGGGTCTTGTGCACAGCATTGCATACATGATAGAGCCTATGGCTGAAGCATAGGGGATGACACTCATCTTTTCTTTATCTTCTGCAGTCACTGGGCATTGAGTCTTACTCAATCTCACACCTTGTAACACAGGCAAGAACTCCTTCTTGGACTGTTCCATTTTGAACTTGTTCAAAACTTTATCAAGGTATGTGCTCTGTGAAAGTGCTATTAAGCGTCTCGATCTATCTCTATAGATCTTAATGCCTCATATGAAAGCAGCTTCTCCTAGGTCCTTCAATGAAAAACTCTTGTTCAAATATTCCTTCACGCTTTCCGGCAATTCTATATTGTTTCCAATCAGCAATATGTCATACACATATAATATTAGAAACGCTATAGATCTCCCACTCACTTTCTTGTAAATACAAGCTTCTCCATGAACTTGTATAAACCCAAACGCTTTGATCACCTCATCAAAGCGCTTATTCCAACTCCGAGATGCTTGCACCAGCCCATAAATGGATCGCTGGAGTTTGCAAACTTTGTCAGCATTTTCTGAATCGACAAAACCTTCTGGTTGCATCATATACAACTCTTCCTCAAGGAAACCGTTGAGGACCGCTGTTTTGACATCCATCTGCCAAATTTCATAGTCGAAATAAGTAGCTATTGCTAACATGATTCTGACAGATTTAAGCATCGCTACGGGTGAGAAGGTCTCATCGTAGTCAACTCCTTGAACTTGTGAAAAACCCTTTGCCACAAGTCGAGCTTTATAGACGGTGACATTACCGTCCGCGTCTGGCTTCTTCTTAAAGATCCATTTATTCTGAATGGCCTTTCGCCCTTCAGGTAATACTTCCAAAGTCCACACTTTGTTTTCATACATGGATCCCATCTCGGATTTCATGGCCTCTAACCATTTCTCGGAATCCGGGCCCATCACTGCTCCTTCATAGCTCGTAGGTTCATTGTTGTCCAACAACATGACCTCCAAGATAGGGTTACCGTACCACTCAGGAGTAGTACGCGTCCTTGTCGACCTACGAGGTTCAATAGAAACTTGATCCGAAGCTTCATGATCATCATCATTAACTTCCTCTTCTACCGTCGTAGGCTCCACAGAAACAACTTTCTGCACTGCGCTACTCTCCGGTTGAAGTACAGGTTCAACAACCTCATCAAGCTCTATTTTCCTCCCACTCAATTCTTTCGAGAGAAACTCTTTCTCAAGAAATGTTCCGTTCTTAGCGACAAACACTTTGCCCTCGGATCTAAGATAGAAGGTATACCCGACTGTCTCTTTTGGGTATCCTATGAAGACGCATTTCTCCGCTTTGGGTTCCAGCTTTTCAGGCTGAAGCTTTTTGACATAAGCATCACATCCCCAAACTTTAAGAAACGACAATTTTGGCCTCTTGCCAAACCACAGTTCATATGGCGTCGTCTCAACGGATTTCGATGATGCCCTATTTAAAGTGAATGCAGCTATCTCTAATACATGTCCCCAAAACGATAGTGGCATATCAGCAAGAGACATCATAGAACGCACCATATCTAATAAGGTCCGATTACGATGTTCGGACACACCATTACGCTGTGGTGTTCCGGGCAGTGTCAACTGTGAAACAATTCTACACTGTCTTAAGTGACTGCCAAATTCCTAACTCAGGTATTCACCTCCTCGATCAGATTGCAGGAATTTAATCTTCTTGTTACGATGATTCTCAACTTCACTCTGAAATTGCTTGAACTTTTCAAATGTTTCAGACTTGTATTTAATTAAGTAAATATACCCATATCTACTTAAGTCATCAGTGAAGGTGAGAAAATAACGATATCCACCACGTGCTGTAACATTCATTGGACCGCACACATCAGTATGTATGATTTCCAATAAGTCACTCGCCCGTTCCATTGTTCCAGAGAACGGCGTTTTAGTCATCTTGCCCATGAGGCATGGTTCACATGTGTCAAGTGATTCAAAATCAAGTGACTCCAAAAGTCCATCAGCATGGAGCTTCCTCATGCGTTTTACACCAATATGACCTAAACGGCAGTGCCACAAGAAAGTGGTACTATCATTATCAACTCTACATCTTTTGGCATCAATGTTATGAACATGTGTGTCATCACTATCAAGATTCAATATGAATAAATCCCTCACATTGGGTGCATGACCATAAAAGATATTACTCATGTAAATAGAACAACCTTTATTCTCTGATTTAAATGAGTAACCGTCTCGCAATAAACAAGATCCAGATATAATGTTCATGCTTAACGCAGGCACTAAATAACAATTATTCAGGTCCATCACTAATCCCGATGGTATTCAAAGAGAGAGCGTGCCGACGGTGATCACATCAACCTTGGAACCATTTCCCACGCGCATCGTCACTTCGTCCTTTGCTAGCCTCCGCTTATTCCGTAGTTCCTACTTTGAGTTGCAAATGTGAGCAACCGAACCGGTATCAAATACCCAGGCACTACTACGAGAGCTAGTAAGGTACACATCAATAACATGTATATCATATATACCTTGTTTGTCGTTGGCCGCCTTCTTGTCAGCCAGGTACTTGGGGCAGTTCCGCTTCTAGTGACCAGTTCCCTTGCAATGAAAGCACTCAGTTTCCGTCTTAGGTCCATGCTTAGGCTTCTTTACAGGAGTAGCAACTGCTTTGCCATCCTTCTTGGTTTTACCCTTCTTGCCTTTGCCTTTGCCTTTGCCATTTTTCTTGAAACTAGTGGTTTTATTGACCATCAACACTTGATGTTCTTTCTGGATTTCAGACTCAGCGACTTTTAGCATCGCAAACAGCTCGGCGTCTGACTTGTTCATCCTATGCATGTTATAGTTCATCACAAAGCCCTCGTAACTAGGTGGCAGTGACTGAAGAACTATATCAGTGATTGCCTCCGGCGGAAGGGCAATTCCCAACTCCGCTAGACGAGTTGAATACCCAGACATTCTGAGTATGTGTTCACTGATAGACCCGTTCTCCTCCATTTTGCAAGCATAGAACTTATCGGAGGTCTCATACCTCTCGATCCGGGCATTCTTCTCAAAGATAAACTTCAACTCCTGGAACATCTCATATGCTCCATGATGTTCAAAACGTCTTTGAAGTCCCGGTTCTAAGCCATACAACATTGCACACTGAACTATTGAGTAATCTCCTGTATGTATTTCCCAAGCGTTCTTAACGTCTTCGGATGACATGTCTGCGGGTTTATCACCAAGCGGTGCATCAAGGACGCATAGTTTTTGCGAAGCCGTGAGGATAATCCTCAGATTACGGGCCCAGTCAACAAAGTTACTTCCATCATCTTTCAGCTTAGCTTTCTCTAGGAACGCATTAAAATTCAGGGGTGCTACTGCGTGAGCCATTGATCTACAATGTAAATATGCAAAGGTTACTAAGACTATTGTTCAGGATAATGAGTTTAGTTAATCAAATTACTAAAGCTCCCACTCAAATTGACATCCCTCAGGTCATCTGAGTGTCACATGATCCAAATTCACCAACTCAAGTCCGATCATCACGTGAGTTGAGGTGGCTTCAATGGTGAACATCATTATGTTGATCATATCTACTATATGACTCATGCTCGACCTTTCAGTCTCTTGTGTTCCGAGGCCATGTCTGTACATGCTAGGCTCGTCAAGTTTAACCCGAGTGTTCTGCGTGTGCAACACTAGCTTGCACCCATTGTATGTGAACGTAGAGTTTATCACACCCGATCATCACGTGGTGTCTCGACACGATGAACTTTCGCAACGGTGCACACTCGGGGAGAACACAGTTCATCTTGAAATTTAAGTGAGGGATCACCTTATAATGCTATCGCCGGTCTAAGCAAAACAAGGTGCATAAAAGGATTAACATCTCATGCAATTCATAAGTGACATGATATGGCCATGAACTTGTGCTTAAGATCTCCATCTTCAAAGCACCGACATGATCTCCATCGTCACCTGCATGACACCATGATCTCCATCATCTTGATCTCCATCAATGTGCTGCCATAGGGGTTGTGGCGCCAGCCCTGCTTCTACTTCTATTGCTACCGCTTAGCGATAAAGTAAAGCATTACATAGCGCTTAATGATTGACACGCAGGTCATACAATAATTAAAGACAACCCTATGGCTCCTGCCGGTTGCCGTACTCAACGACGTGCAAGTCGTGAAATTCTATACATCACATGATCATCTCATACATCACATCATGTAATTGGCCATATCACATCACGACATACCCTGCAAAAACAAGTTAGACGTCCTATAATTGTTGTTGCAAGTTTTACGTGGCTGCTACGGGTATCTAGCAAGAACAATTCTCACCTACGCATAAACCACAACGATGATCCACTAGTTTGCTTTTCAACCTTCTCAAGGACCGCCTTTGTCAGATCCGATCCAACTAAAGTGAAAGAAACTGCCACCCGCAAGCCATCTAAACAACAAGTTGCGTCGAGGGAACCGGTCTCTCGTAAGCGTACGAGTAATGTTGGTCCGGGCCGCTTCATCTCACAATACCGCTGAACCAAAATCCGACCAAGGGAGGAAGCAATCTAAGCATCAACGCCCACTAACCTTTTGTGTTCTACTCGAGATCTCATCGAACCATCAACCTAGCTCATGATGCCACTGTTGGGGAACGTTGCATGGGAAACAAAAAATTTCCTACGCACACGCAAACCTATCCATGGTGATGATCATCTACGAGAGAGGGAGTTGATCGGCATACCCTTGTAGATCGCTAAGCGGGAAGCGGGAGTCATTGGTTCAAATCCAATAGTAGGTAAGTAGGTAGAAAAATTACTAGATAGCATTGAACTTACTTCGCTTCGCTATCTAATAACTTTTTCTACCCCTCTTCCCTTTTTCTTTGTATCAACTATAAACCACTGGATTGTCTTCAATTGGATGGGGGAATCCAATTGACAGCCTCGATTCGTATCCTAGCTCGTCTGAGAGCCGCGTTAAGAAACGCGGTTGGTGTAGTCGAACTTCTTCGCGATCCAAATCGCCGAGCGTCCCGCGATCTAATCACGAACCGTCCCGCGATCCAATCACGAACCGTCCCGCAATCCAATCACGAACTGTCCCACAATCTCGTCATGATCCGTCCCGCGATCCAATCACGATCGTCTCGTGGCCTTGATCATGATCCTTCCGATCTAGTACCGAACGGACGGCACCTCCGCGTTCAGCACACGTGCAGCTTGATGACGATCTCCACCGTCTTGATCCAGCAAGAGGAGGTGGAGAGGAGAGATAGTTCACCGGCAGCGTGACGGCGCTCCGGTGATGGTGGTGGAGCAATTCCGGCAAGGCTTCGCCTAAGCACTGCAGAAAACCGATCTAGAGGAGCACCGGTGAAACGGGTAGCACGTGGCCGTAAAAACTGTGAAAACCCCTTCTATTCCACCAGTATATATAGGAGGAGAGGGAGGGAAGGCCTTGGCGCAGGGCCAAGCCCATCTAGGAGTCGGCCGAAGCTAGGGGGGAGGAGTCCTACTCCTCCTCCAATCCTAGTAGGACTAGGATTGCTCCTTTTTACCTTTTTCCACCTTTTCCTTTAGGATTCCTCCTCTCCAGCCGCATGGGCCTATTGTGGCTGTACTACCAGCCCACTAAGGGCTGGTTAATACTTTCCCACAGCCCATGAAGCCTCTTGGGTCGAAATACCCCTCCCGGAGGTCTCCCGGTACACTACCGGCACTCCCGGTACACTACCGATGAGCCCGAAACTTTTCCGGCGACCAAACTGGGACTTCCTATATATGAATCTTTACCTTTGGACCATTCCGGAGCTCCTCGTGACGTCCAGGATCTCATCCGGGACTCCAGACAACCTTCGGTCACCACCATACATAACTCTACACTACCGAAACGTCATCAAACCTTAAGTGTGCAGACCCTGCGGGTTCGAGAACTATGTAGACATGAGCGAGACACCTCTACGGTCAATAATCAATGGCGGGACCTGGACGTCCACATTGGTTCCTACATATTCTACAAAGATCTTTATCGGTCGAACCTCTATGTCAAGGATTTAGTTAATCCCATATAACGTTCCCTTTGTTCTTCAGTATGTTACTTGCCCGAGATTCGATCGTCGGTATCTCCATACCTAGTTCAACCTCGTTACTGGCAAGTCTCTTTACTCATTCCGTAATACAAGATCATGTGTCTAACACTTAGTCACATTGCTTGTAAGGCTTGTTGTGATGTTGTATTACCGAGTGGGCCCTGAGATACCTCTCCGTCACACAGAGTAACAAATCCCGGTCTTGATCCATGCCAACCCAACAGACACCCTCGAAGATACCTGTAGAGCACCTTTATAGTCACCCAGTTACGTTGCGACGTTTGATACACACAAGGCATTCCTCTGGTGTCAGTGAGTTGCATGATCTCACGGTCATAGGAACATATACTTGACATACGGAAAACAGTAGCAATAAACTGACACGATCATATGCTACGTTTGTAGTTTGGGTCTTGTCCATCTCATCATTCTCCTAATGATGTGATCCCTTTATCAAATGACATCTCATGTCTATGGCTAGGAAACCTTAACCATCCTTTGATCAACGAGCTAGTACACTAGAGGCATACTAGGGACATAATGTTTTGTCTATGTATCCACACATGTATCCATGTTTCCAATTAATACAATTCTAGCATGGATAATAAAAAATTATCATGAACAAGGAAATATAATAATAAACACTTTATTTATTGCCTCTAGGGCATATTTCCAACAAGATTCTGAAGAGTTTCATTTCAAGATCTTTCATCATATTCCTTCTTCTCGTTGTTATTCTTCTCCGGTGATTCTTTATGAAGATGCTCAGTGCTCAAGTTATCATTTATTAGTATTCATCTTTGTTTTCTTTTCCGGTGGACACAATTCTAGTTCTCGGTGTTCATCATATCTTTTCGATTCAATATTTTCTCTCCCATGTTGGAATTCTTTATCAAGTATCTCTTGTTTAGTCATCTCTATTTTCTATCCGGAGTGCTGAAGATATCTCAGAAGACATTCATTTTCATTCTTGTCCTTTCAAATTTTTCGAGGGTCTCATATCATCAAGTTTTGAATTTGTACCAGTGCAATCTCTCTTTTAATCAATTGTTTCAACGGTGGTTTCTTTTGAGTGGGCCCATAACCCACATGTCTTTTCGCAAGATCCTACCTGACTCTTCTAATTGTTCTGGAGATGCCTCAAGTTCTTTCAATATGACGTAAGAACGAATTTCATCAGTCATATGCCTTCTTGAAGATCGCTTCTAAATCATTTTCATTGTTGGCTCAACCTTTTCTTTGTTCATGGTTCCATAGTGTCTCAGTATTTCGTGGTGGTGTTTCTCGTCATCATTCTCTGCATTGAAGACCGAAGGAGTTTTCTCTTAATCTTTTCTCATTCTCTTAAAGATTCATGGTTTCAACTTGTTGCTATCATATCAATTGTTTTGATCATGAGTTTTTCCTTCCATATCTATCCAGTGCATTCAGAGTTGTTTTCATTTCTCGATCCTCCCGAAGGCCATCATTTTAGAAGATTTCTTCGTTCTCAGCTTTCAGCTTTTGTTCTCAAATTCTTCTTAATTGTTGTCCCTTCGTTCGTATCTCAATTATTCCGGTGCCTTTTTCAATTTCTATTAGGCAAATCTTGATCTCTTCATTCTCATGTGTCCTCTTTAGTGTCTAATTATTTCCGGTGCTTCGTTCAGTTTTCTATTAGGTGGATCATGCTCTCTTCGTTCTCATGGTATATCATCCGTTTGCATTATTCTCTTTTGTTTCGAATTCTTCCGGTGTTCTCGTGCAAGACTTCTTCAAGTTGTGCTCTATCCCTCTCTTCATTATTTTTCAAGAAGAATAAGAGGTATGTGATATCCGTTGCTAGTCATCGGTTTAACGTGATGAAGGATAGTCATATCATAATTCTTATTCTTGTTTCATCAAGTGATTTCAATCCTTCTTCCGGAGTTGTTCATGATATCAATTCTCGATTTCAAGTGTTCTCATCTTTTTTCCGGAGTTCAAGTTGCTCAAATATCTCTTTTCAAAGCATCATCTTAATCATTGGAAGGCCAATCTTGTTCTTTTTGCATCCTTCAATTCTTTTCTATCGTCCTTTTGTTTCAGAGTTCTTCCGAAGGTTCTTCATGGTGGTTCATCTAGATTTCTTTCATTTTCATGTGTTCTTCAGGATTCTTGTTGGAGGTGCTCAAGTGTTCTTTATCTTGGATTTCTAAGTTCAATTCCTTCTCCATTTTTCTTGTGAGATGGTGTTATTAAATTCTTGATTATGAGGAGTCTCGAAGGTAAATTGTCAAGAATGAAATAAGTAAACCCATCTTGTCTTCTCGGAGTTATCTTGGGTTGGTTTTCACCTAAAGCAGTTCATAAGGATTGTTGCTATCATGGTGTTGTAAAGGGTCCAAGTTTTCTCCTTCTCCTCTTGGTGAAAGAAGTTGTGCATATCTTGTTGCTCTCAGTCAATCATTTGTTTCTGTTGTGGTGGTTGTCACCTCATAATTTTGAGATGTTTTCCATAAGTCCACAACAAGCTGTTCTTTCATTGTTGGTGTTCCAACAACTCCGTTCAATCTCTTCTTCCTAAATATGCTTTCAAATCCATTTGTGCTGAAAGTTGTCTTTTTCTTCTCCATTCTATTCTCTCCAAAGATCAAGCTTCTATTCTTTTCTTCCGGAGGCTTTGTGATGTTGCTCTCTTCAATCTGTCATCTGCTTTTGTATCAAGATCATGCTCTTCCCTTGCTTGTTCATTTAAGCGGAGTGCTGTGAATTCTTTCATGATCCTTCTATCTTATGAAAGTTTGATTCTATTCCAACCAAAGTTTGGTGTATCTCTTTCATTTTCTTTTCATTATATAAATTTTTTCCTCTCTTTCCCACCGAAGTGCTGAAGAAATTTCTTGTGAATTCTTGCTTGTTCCTCATTGTTCATCTCTTTGCATCCTTCAAGATTCATTGGTTTCACTTGTTTGTCACAGAAGCAACTAAGTTTTACCTTTTTCTCTTTCTCTTCCCCCTTCTCTTTCTAGATCTCGGGACGAGATCCTCGTGTAGTGGAGGAGAGTTGTAACAGCCCGGGACCGACGCTCCAGAAGATTCCCCTTTTATTTCCGTTCTCTTCTGTGTTTCGTTTGGTTGTTGCATTCGTCGTCGCATCATCCGCATCATCTGCATAGCATCGTCACCCGTTTTCGAAAACTTGCATCCGTTCGTAGTTGCCGGTTCTCTCCGTTCTTGCCATTGCCTGTTTCGAGCCCAACCACACACGCACGCGCCCGCGGCATCGTTAAATAAAGCCATTTTTAATGCGCGCTAAAAATATTCTTGGATTGGGTCGAAACTTGGCGTGCGTTCTTGTTATATTGTAGGTAGACCGCCCATCGAATTTCGTCGCGTTCCGAGTTCGTTTGATACCCCGTCGGGTCATCCGTAGAAGTGAGGTTATCGATAGTTTATCGGACGTTGTCGGTGTTTTAAAACTTGGTGTCACGGGCCACCAATTCTCTCTCTCTCTTCCACACGTAGCCCACCTGCACAGCCACCGTAGCCCCGTTCGCTTCCGGTCCGTCCGATCGAGATCGTACGGTCCGAAAACGGGCAGGAACCCCTAACCCTAGCCCCGAAACCTATAAATAGCCCCTCCCCTTCCTAATTGGGCAGCCAACCCTAATTCCTCCTCAAATCCCGTGCCAAACCCCAGCTTCTCCCTCCTCTAGCCGCCAGGCCCGCCCGAGCCCATCTGAGCCCAGTAAAGCCCATCTGGGCCCGTTCTCAAGCTCCTCCCGTGCCTCCCATGGCGCTCCCGCAGCTCCTCCCACTGCTCCCCGGAGCCGCCGCGCCGTCGCTGGCCATCGGAGCCGCCGCAGCCTCGCCGGATCGCCAGAGCCCCGCCGCCAGAATCTCGCCGGGCCCCCTCTTCTTCCTCCCTTCCTTTCCTTCTCCTTCTCCTCTCACCTCCCGGTCTCTCTCTCCGCAGGAGCTCTGCTATGGCCCGATCTTCGCGCCGCCGCTGCCGCTTGCCTCCTCGCCGTCGGGAACGGAGCCCCCGCGGCGGGATCCGCCGATGCTCGGCCTGGCTTCGCCCCTCGCCGCTCAATCGCCGCCGCTCCTCACGCGGGATCCGCCGCCGCCGCTGCGTAGCTGCTCTCGCTCGGGATCGAGCGAGGAGACGAGCCGCTCGCCCTCTCGCCTCCGGCAGCGCCCGCGTTGACCGAGCCGGCCCACAGCGCAGGTCCGACCCAGCAGCCTCGCCCCGCGGCCCAGCCGCCTCCTGCCACCGAATGGGCCTTGGCCCACAAGGTGAGCTAGCCCCCCCCCCCCGTGTGTGTTTTTCCTTTTAGGCCCATTGCATTTTTTTCTATTTTAGATCATTGCCTAATGTAATATTGCTAATAAATAATCAACCGTTTATCAAAATAAAATATTTTATACATGTAAAATGCTTAGAATAATGTGTAGATTATTATTACGTCCTTTTTATCCATGCAAATATTTAACGTGTCATTTTCTGTCATTTTACATATTTGACATGATTTTGCATTGACAATTTTATATAACATGCTTCGGGAATTAATCAAAAATCATATATTAAAAATGTTCGTGTTATCGGTGTCGCATTTTCATGTGTGATAAAAAATGTTGGCATGATGTTTGCATTTTATTTGAATATATATGACTTGCTATAAGGTGATTAGGCCATATGTTTGCATAATTAATTGTGATTAATTTTCCACTTGAACCTATGCATATTATATGTGTTTTCGGGGTAGAAAAATCCCTAGTATGTACCTGTGCATTTGGTTTTTCATTCGAGCATTTTTGTGTGCATGTCATTTATACCGTGATGCCCTTTTGTTAATTTTGTGGGGTTTAACACGTGCATGATATGTAATGATTTTCAACATGAGTTATGCCCTTTTATATGTGTCCTAGCCCCTGGACTTTTGCTTGCCATAGAAATGCATGTATAAGTGTTATTTTCTTGTTGTCAACATGCTATAAAAATACTGTTGTTTTGAGATGCTAAAATATTTCTAAGTCTGGAATCTGTACTATTTTGTTGCTGTCTTGCCATATGTTTTCTAGTGATTTAGAACCCTTTTGTGATAGGTGTAATGGAGTCATTTATAGCTGATATTGCCCTTTAGTATGCTGTTAAGTTTCATGCCATAATATGCCCTGTAGCATATAGTTTCACTGCTGTCAATTTGCCTTCGTGATAAAAACTCCACTGTCACAAACTGTTATTTTCACTAAGTCTGAAACTGTTTTCAAGTAGCTACCTTGTGAGCTTCCTACCATGTGATTCATGCATGTTTTGTTTATGATATGTGAAGATGAAATGAAGTGTGTGTTATATACCACTGCCCCATGCTTAGTTTGTGCATTTTAGAATATTTTAACTTGTTTTTTTCATGTGTGCAAAATGCTAAGTTGTTGTTTTTGGTAGATTTCAACTAAAACTTGTGTTGGTTGTATTTGTTGAACCAGAGATCTATTTTGATCATGTTGCATATGAAACTTGCTTAAAATCTCATGTAGTTGCATAATAACTTGCTGCATTCATGATTTGAAATGTTTGTGATGGTATTTTCCATGCATTTGCATTCATGACATGTGCATCTTGTGTTGCTCATATCTTTTAGACCGTAGCTCCGTTTGAGATGTTCCATATATGTAAATCGACTAGAATGGCGTGTAGAATCACTTGGTGACATTTATTTTGCCGTTTAACAACTCTAGAATATGATTAGTTCAGATCTGGACCAATTTCGAAATTAACATATAAGGTCATTTCGGAAAATGCTATGAGTTGTTTCCGGCCTCATTTAAGATGCCTAGATAGCTAGTTTACTTATGCTTCACCTCTTGCCATGTTCAACAACATTTAACATTGATGTGTACCTATACGAGAGTGAACTAAATAATTTGAACGTGGAGTTTCGTCAATATGCGACTCGTTGCATATTGAGCTCCACTTAATGTGTAGTATTTGATTGTTGTGATTTGTCATGCATTGCATATTGAACCGGACATGCATCATAATTTTTTTCGCATCATGTCATGCATATGTTGTGGTGTTCTCGTCTGTTGATTGTTTGTTTCGGATTGCTTCTTCTCGATAGAGTTTCGAAAGCGTTCGTAGTGTGAGGATTCGTTCGACTACGTTGGCCCGTCTTCTTCATGGATTCGTTCTTCTTCCAAATGGGATCTCAGGCAAGATGACACATTTCCCTGGATACCATTACTATCATTGCCATGCTAGTTGTCTCGTCTTTTCTATCGCTATGTCGTGCTACCTACCGCTTGTTTGATAAGCCTCCCAACATTGCCATGAAAAGCCTCTAACCCCTCCACATCCTAGCAAACCTTTGTTTGGCTTTGTTACCGCTTGCTCAGCCCTTCTTATAGCGTTTCTACCTGCAGGTGCAATTATTTCCATGTGTCAACGTGGACATTCTTTTGTTATATCATAATATTTCTGCTATTTATTTTAATGCACATATACACTTGGTAAAGGTGGAAGGCTTGGCCTTTTGCTCGGTGTTTTTTTCCACTCTTGCCGTCCTAGTTACTTGTGAACCGGTGTTATGTTCCATAGATGAGCTCTCCTAACATGCTTGGGGTTGTTATGGGGACCCCCTTGATTTTCGTTTTGGGATAAAACTTATCTGGCAAGGCCCAACATTGGTACTACATTTGCCTAATAATTAATGAACTTGCACAGGGGCTTTCCGGACCCCGTGAATAATTAATCAACCCCCGGGCCAGTGCTCCTCATGAGTGTTGCTCCAAACTAAAGCACCGTCCGGGGCCAACCTGGGGCAACTCGGGAGATGTCTATCAGGCCACCGTACGCTTCGCTTATCTGGTCGTGTCCTGAGAACGAGAAACGCGGCTCCTATCAGGTTCGTCGACACGCCGGGCGGCCTTGCTGGATTTGTTTTACCTTTCTCGAACGTCTTGAGTGAGGAATTCCGATTATTCTTCGGGCTATCTCGAGGTGACAGATTTCCTTTGGAATTGCCTAGGATGATCGCGAGATCCGTGGTCGAGGTTATTCCCGCAGCGTGTGGTTAATTTGTGATGGATGAGTTGGAGCATCCCTGCAGGGTTAATATCTTTTTGAGAAGCCATGCCCGCGGTTATGTGACAAACTTGGATACTTTGTTTAACACCCGGTCATAGCAAACTTGAAGTAAACTCTAATAAAATACACCAACTGTGTGCGTAACCTTGACCGTCTCTTCTCGTGAGTTCTTATCCGCAAGAGAACACGGTGGAGTTATGATTGACGTAAGTAGGTGTTCAGGATCAGTTAGTGATCATTACTAGTTCACATCCGTTATGTTTAGACCACCATACCTTACTTTCTGTACTCGTGAGTTAGCCACTCAAATAAATGCTTAGTCGCTTGCTGCAGCCTCACCACTTAACCATACCTCACCCATTAAGTTTTAATAGTCTTGGTATCCTTGGAAATGAGATTGCTGAGTCCCTGTGGCTCACAAATTACTATAACAACAGTTACAGGTACAGGTAATGCGATGATTTGACGTGAGCACGTTGCCTGATTTGATTTGGAGTTTTCCTTCTTCCTCTTCATCAATCTTGGATGGGTTCCAGGCGGCAGCCTGGGATAGCAAGGGTGGATGTCATTTTATCGTTTGTTTTCGTCCGTAGTCGGACCCTGCTCTTATGTATGATGTTTGAATATGTTATTGTATTGATGTTACTCTGATGTAGCTTGTGGCGAGTGTAAGTCAATTCCATATACTCATCTCTTCTGTACATGTACTTGTAATGATATCCATTCTTGCGAACGCGTCGAGATGCGCTCCTATCCCCGTCGAGGCCCTCGTGCCGAAATAAGGATAGGACCGCATCTTGGGCGTGACATGATTCCCTAGAAAATTCCCCATACATTGAACAAGATTGATGGAAATTTGCGTATTTCATTTGTTTTACATAATGATATGTATATATAAGAGTTTTCCTTTGGGAAATTTAGTTTTTAAGTAATTATTTCCACCGTATCAAGGTGACACAACCACCAAAATGTTCACTCCATGCAACCGCCTTACCATTCACACTTCTGCATAACAAACTGGTATATGTTTTCCTTTTTCATGTAAAATAGCTTAAGAGATTATTATTATTGCTACTAGAATTGTTGATTCCTTTTCTTTTATGCAATTCGTCCATGATGAGTGAATATGATTTTTAAATTTAAGATGGTTTCATACTCCCAGTCATGTCCCTAACATGTCTATTTTCTCTTCCTGAATATTCCCTTCAGATATGTAATAGTATAGCCCATGATCAAATAATTAATGTATTTCCTGTTTTCTAAAGTATTTTTATTTCCTCAAATTGGTGATACATTATAATTTACAAGTTTCTAATTGTGTGAGTGTTTGTTCAGCTGAATGCTCAACTTGACTTCGCCTTGAGTTTACATTCATGTCCTATTGTAGTGAGGAATGCAGTTTTCCTACCTACTACTCCCTGGGCAGGATGTACAAGTGTGATGACAAACAATGGGAAGGGCGAGTAAGTGCGTTGATGTGTTTCTGGTTTGAAGATAGATTGTATCATTTTATTTTTAACTGATGTGTTTTCTGTTTTGACACCGATGTCAAGTTTTCAACCACACATGTGTAATTAAAATCAAACAATCTTCTCTAAGTGTTCTATGCTACCTGGTACCCTATTCAATAAGATGGAGTAAAATCAATCTTTTATGTTGTCCTACTTCGGGATCATGTCATTTTTACACCTTTGAAAAATAGACAACCAAGTTATATTATTTTGAATTATTATGAGAAAAATCTCATGAAACTATACGTTTGTTCCTTTTCCTGTTAGCGGTTCATTCTAATTAAGCAAATATGGAGATGGTCTACAATATACTATTTTTCCTGACGTTTCATCATTCCATCCAAGGTTAAAAAAACATACATTTTTATGGTCCCTTTCATGGTTTTTTTTTCACACTTCCTATGTAGTACTAAAAATTCTAGCTGCAACTCGCGTGCTATTATCTACTCCCTTCATCCCATAATATAATAGCATTTTTGACAATAATGTAATGTTAGAAATGCTCTTATATTATGGAACAAACGGAGTAGTTATCTATACTCCTCAAATAGTATAGAAAGTCAACAACTAACCACTAGTACCACGTAGCAACATGTGCCTTTTTTTGAACAGTAGGAGGGTCCGGAAGGACCCAGACTTCATTAGATAGGCATGGCGATACATATTACAACATGACCCAACAGAAAAGAGAAACTACAGACCCATAGAGAGAATGAAAAAAGCAATCGGGTCCAACACAGTTTCTTGTCGGATTCAACCATGACGACACCGGGGACGAAACCACTTGCTCCGACCACACACCCTTTCCAGTCCGGCATTCCCGCAGCGACGTGTGCCTTTTTGTTTGTCTGATTACCATCCCTTTCTTCCGCTGCCTTTGTTCTTTTAGAGTATCTCTAATAGTTTGTATGTAATGTTTTTGGTAAAATTGTCCATGTTATCAACCAACAAAGAATCATACAACTATTCCAATGGTTGCATCTATACTATCCAATAGGAAAAGAGAGAATAAATGCAATTGCTCTCTACATAGCCTTGGAGCTTGTGCAAGAGCTGTTGGTTATTTTACATACAACTTTACTCTCTTTCCTCATTTATTTGTTATCATGTCATCATACATCCTAGGTGGCAAAGTTTACCAACAACTATCTTACAACCATTGAAGATGCCCTTAGCCACCGTTCAAAACTCCTGGAACAGATTCTCCGTAAGTAGTACTCCATCATGTAGAAATTGATATGTCTGATCAAACAACTCTGAAAGTTGTTGTCGAGAAAGGGATAAAACAACAAAGCACCTGACATGTAGTACCTGTGAAAACACTTCTTTTTAGAAAGTTTTAGGAGGAGAAAGCGAGTGGAGAAGCAAAGCAGCATGTCATGCAAGTAATTGAGATAGCCACTAGTCTAACCCTGAACTGCGAAGTGCCAAAAGCAGGAGACAATCTATCCTTTTGGATTTTGCAAACATGAATTGAGTATCTTCTAAAAGGAGTGCAAATGATTTGTTGGACAAAGTCAGAATCGTAGCAGGGGAACGCAATACATCCATGTCTATGGTCAACAAAATCTTGCCTCGTTTCAATGAAAATGACAAATCTTTTGCCTCGTTTTTTTAAAAAAAAAACTTGCCGCTCACTTTGTTTGGAAACATGTAAGTATTTATTATGCGCTCCAAATATTGTCCTTTGACTTTCCTGTGGAATATATGTATTTGGAAACTAAGAAACTCTCATCAGAGGAATGTTTCTGGCAGATTGGATTTCAGCATTTCTCCGGGGAAACTTGTGCAAGATAAACCAAACAGGGGAAACAGCAGGGATCACAAGGCTGCTGAAGGTGAGGCTAACTTCAGGCTGTTGCTCTTGCCATGCTTCGCCAGCCGGTCAGCAGCGGCTGACGGCCTTGACAGTGAACAACTTGGCAAGCGACACATCCTTCTCGTTCCTGGCAATCCCGTGCCGTCGCAAATGTGGCCTGTTAAAACCAATATAAGGTTTGGTACGAGATTCCATGCACCTGACGGCGACACACGGCAGAGCAGACCATGACATGCATGATTTGATACGAGACTACTCCGTATTTGACAACAGCAGGTGCATAGTACATAATGTGCTCTGCTCCCAGGACAAAGTTTCTATCAGAGCCGTCGTCTCAGATTTCACCATGTATCTTGTGGCAAACAGAGAGCATCCTTCTTTTGGTTGAGTCCACCATATTGAGGATAACCATTTTGATTCTTCAGAGCTTGATGGCGAGTGCCCATCGGCAGCCTGTACTATATACTACTCCATGTCAAAAATGTTTTTATATTATGAGACAAAAAAAGTAACTGTAATGGAAGTGAGTTCATTATGCATGTCCACGCTCAAGCCAGAGACAGGGACCCCAATCCCTTGCCAGAACCTCCTCGCGAACGGGTAGCCGAAGAGCAGGTAGTCCGCCGTCTCAAGGGAGGCGGCGCACAGAGGGCACCTGGCATCCTCCTCGTCGATGATGTGTTTCTTGACGAGGATGTCGCGAGTGTGGATGCAGCGCTGGGCAACGAGCCAACAGAAGAACTTGACCCTCGACGGGGCCCGCGAGCCCCAGATCAGTTCCCCGTGTGGGGCTGCTACCCCGCCAAAACGCAGAAGACGGTACACCATGCTCGAAGACACGCCATTTTTCTTCGCGCCCTCTGGTGAAGGATGCGAGTGTCGGGACCACCTGAGGAAGACTTGTCCCTCAATATGTCCGAGAGGACGACGAGCTCCCCCTCGCCCATACGAGTGAGACGAGGGACGAGGCAAGCTGAGAGGCCGTGGGCACGCGCCTGCCAGACCATGGCCTCGACGTCCAGGGCATGCTGAGCAGGGCGGGCAAGGCAGTGGCAAGCGGCCCACACGGAAGCCCGTCGTCCCACCAGAACGAGCATGAGCGCCCCGTCCCCGACGCGGACCGAGCTCAGCCCACGGTAGAGAGGGAGCAGCCGATCAAGCGCTCCCCGATGATCGCCCAACTACAGCGGCCTGTGGTCAAGGAGAGAGCGGTCGTCGGCGCACCCCCACACCCAGGCCGCCTAGCGCGATTTGGGACAGGAGTGGAGTCGGCGAAGCATCTTCAAGAGAAGACAAGTGTTTTGTGTGGCGAGGTCCTTGACCCCGAGCCCGCCTTCCGACTTGGCGCGGCACACCCGTTCCCAAGCCACCAGACACTGAGCCCCCAAGGCCCGCTCAGCCGCGTTCCATAGGAAGGCGTGACGAAGGGTGTCGAGTTCTCAAATCACCGCCGGGGGGAGGACGAGGGCCGCCATGGCATAGGTTGGAAGAGCATCTAGGACAACGTTAATCAGAGTCAGGCGGCCAGCAGTAGAGAGCAACCACGCCGCCTAGCCGGCCAGGTACTTGTCCACCTTAGCAATCATGGGGAGGAAGTCGGTGAACCGCAACTTCTCCCACGACAGAGGGAGCCCCAAGTAGGACTGTGGGAACACTCCCGTGGCGCACCCAAGCGCCGCC
Organism: Hordeum marinum; assembly: GCA_022496015.1. NCBI lineage: Eukaryota > Viridiplantae > Streptophyta > Magnoliopsida > Poales > Poaceae > Hordeum > Hordeum marinum. Next base: position 524,985,948 of record CM039678.1, read on the forward strand.
ACCACTCCGTCGAAGAGGTAAGGGGAGCTGGGGTCCCCCTGTCACAACCCACGCCTGACCTGGAACCACCTCCCCCACACCCCATTCAGCAGAACGGCCGAGCGCGAGGAGTGGAGAATGAGGTCAAGTCGCACCACATAGAGGGGAACCCCCCGGACCTCCATGATCGCCCTCAAGCTCTCCCAGTTGATGGAGTCGAAAGCTTTGGCGAAGTCGAGCTTGAGGACCACAGTCGGAGCCCCCCGCCTGTGGCAGCACTAGACCAGCTCGGTGGCATAGGCAAAGTTCTCAGAGATGCTTCGCCCACACAAGAAACCCGACTGGTCCTCATCAATCAGCAGGGGGATCTGACGCTGGAGACGGGTGGTCATCCCACGACAGAGAATCTTAACATCCCCGTTCTGCAATGAAACAGGTCGGAAAGCCCCGAGGGTCGGCACCCCAAACCCTTTTGGCAGGAGCGCGATGTAGGCCCGGTTTATCCCGTCCAGGCGGGCGACCCCAGCGTGCCTGTCATCGAAGAGGCGCTGGAGGTCACCGGCCACCGCACTCCAGGCAGCCTATAGAAAGCAGGCCCGAGACCGTCCGGGCCAGGGGTGCTGGAGCGGTCGAGAGCGTCGACGGCCTCCTTGATCTCCAGGCGGTCAAACCGTGCCACCAGCGGTGCGGCCTCTACTCTCGGGGCGCCAGCGTAGAGAGTGTTGGGAGACGTAGTAATAAATCAAAAAAATTCCTACGATCACCAAGATCTATCCATGGAGAAACCAGCAATGAGTGGGGAGAGATTGCATCTTCATACCTTTGAAGATCGCTAAGCGGAAGCGTTACAAGAACGCGGTTGGTGGAGTCGTACTCGCAGCGATTCAGATCGCGGTGGATTCCGATCTAAGCGCCGAACAATGGCGCCTCCGCATTCAACACACGTACAGCTCGGTGACGTCTCCTACGCCTTGATCCAGCAAGGAGGAAGGAGAGGTTGGGGAAGGGCTCCAACAGCAGCACGACGGCATGGTGGTGGTGGAGTAGCAAGGTATTCCGGCAGGGCTTCGCCTAAGCGCTGCGGAGGAGGAAGAAGAGAGGTAGGGCTTCGCCGTGAGAGAGAGGGTTCAGATCTGTTCTTAAAAGGCCAAAACCTCAAGTATATATAGGAGGAGGGAGAGGGAGGGCTGACCTAGCCTCTCCTCAAAGGAGGAGGGCTTCGGCCGAAGTGGGGATAGAGTCCACCTCCCACAAGGGAGGTGGATCTCCTTCCTTTCAAACTCTTGCCCTATCTCTACATCTCCAGCCGCATGTGCCTTTCTAAAAGGTCTTGGACAGCCCAATAAGGGCTGGCACACCTCCTCTAAGGGCCCATGAAGTCCCATGGTCGTCACACCCCTCCCAGGGGTCCTCCGGCACCCTCCCGGCACTCCCGGTACAATACCGATGAGCCCGAAAACTTTCCGGTGACCAAAACTGGACTTCCTATATATCAATATTTACCTCCAGACCATTCCGGAGCTCCTCGTGACATCCGGGATCTCATCCGGGACTCCGAACAACCTTCAGTAATCACGCATACCATTTCCTTATAACCCTAGCGTCATCGAACCTTAAGTGTGTAGACCCTACGGGTTCGGGAGACACGTAGACATGACCGAGACATCTCTCTGGCCAATAACCAACAGCGGGATCTGGATACCCATGTTGGCTCCCACGTACTCCACGATGATCTCATCGGATGAACCATGATGTCGGGGATTCAATCAATCCCGTATACAATTCTCTTTGTCTACCGGCATGATACTTGCCCGAGATTCGATCGTCGGTATCCCTACACCTTGTTCAATATCGTTACCGGCAAGTCTCTTTACTCGTTTTGTAATACATCATCCCGTGGCTAACTCCTTAGTCATATTGAGCTCATTATGATGATGTCTTACCGAGTGGGCCCAGAGATACCTCTCCCTCACACGGAGTGACAAATCCCAGTCTCGATTCGTGCCAACCCAACAGACACTTTCGAAGATACCCGTAGTGCACCTTTGTAGCCACCCAGTTACGTTGTGACATTTGTCACACCCAAAGCATTCCTACGGTATCCGGGAGTTGCAAAATCTCATGGTCTAAGGAAACGATACTTGACATTGAAAAGCTTTAGCAAATGAACTACACGATCTTGTGTTATGCTTAGGATTAGGTCTTGTCCATCACATCATTCTCCTAATGATGTGATCCCGTTATCAACGACATCCAATGTCCATGGTCACGAAACCTTGACCTTGTATTGATCAACGAGCTAGTCAACTAGAGGCTCACTAGGGACTTATTGTGGTCTATCTATTCACACATGCATTACGGTTTCCGGTTAACACAATTATAGCATGAACAATAGACAATTATCATGAACAAGGAAATACAATAATAACCATTTTATTATTGCCTCTAGGGCATATTTCCAAAAGTCTCCCACTTGCACTAGAGTCAATAATCTAGTTACATTGTGATGAATCGAACACCCATAGCATTCTGGTGTTGATCATGTTTCACTCATGAGAGAGGTTTAGTCAACGGGTCTGCGACATTCAGATCCGTATGCACTTTACAAATATCTATATCTCCCTCCTGAATGTAATCACGGATGGAGTTGAAGCGGCGCTTGATGTGTCTTGTCTTCTTGTGAAACCTGGGCTCTCTCGCAAGGGCAATAGCTCCAGTTTTATCACAGAATAGAGTCATTGGGCCCGACGCATTGGGAATCACTCCTAGGTCGGTGATGAGCTCCTTCATCCAGACTCCTTCCTTTGCTGCTTCCGAAGCAGCTATGTACTCCGCTTCACATGTAGATGCCGCCACGACGCTTTGCTTGCTACTGCACCAGCTGACTACCCCTCCGTTCAAAATATACACGTATCCGGTTTGCGACTTGGAGTCGTCCGGATCTGTGTCGAAGCTAGCATCGGCGTAACCCTTTACGACGAGATCTTCGGCACCTCCATATACGAGAAACATGTCCTTTGTCCTTTTTAGGTACTTCAGGATATTCTTGACCGTTGTCCAGTGTTCCGCTCCGGGATCACTTTGGTACCTCCCTACCAAACTTATGGCAAGGTTCACATCAGGTCTGGTACACAGCATGGCATACATAATAGAACCTATGGCTGAAGCATAGGGGATGGCACTCATCTCTTCTCTATCTTTTGCCGTGGTCGGGCATTGAGTCGTACTCAATCTCACACCCTGCAACACATGCAAGAACCCCTTCTTGGACCGATCCATATTGAACTTCTTCAATATCTTTTCAAGGTATGTGCTTTGTGAAAGACCTTGGAGGCGTCTCGATCTATCTCTATAGATCTTAATACCTAATATGTAAGCAGCTTCTCCAAGGTCCTTCATTGAAAAACACTTGTTCAAGTAGGCCTTTATACTTTCCAAGAGTTCTATATCATTTCCCATTATCAGTATGTCATCCACATATAATATAAGAAATGCTACAGAGCTCCCACTCACTTTCTTGTAAATACAGGGTTCTCCATAAACCTGTATAAATCCAAACGCTTTAATCACCTCATTAAAGCGAATGTTCCAACTCCTAGATGCTTGCACCAACCCATAGATGGAGCGCTGGAGCTTGCATACTTTGTTAGCATCTTTAGGATCGACAAAACCTTCCGGCTGCGTCATATACAGTTCTTCCTTGAGGAAGCCATTTGGGAATGACGTTTTGACGTCCATTTGCCAGATCTCATAATCATAAAATGCGGCAATTGCTAACATGATTCGGACAGACTTCAGCATCGCTACGGGTGAGAAAGTCTCATCGTAGTCAACTCCTTAAACTTGTCGATAAGCCTTAACGACAAGCCGAGCCTTATAGACGGTCACATTACCATCCGCGCCAGTCTTCTTCTTAAAGATCCATTTATTCTCAATGGCTCGCTTATCATCAGGCAAGTCCATCAAAGTCCATACTTTGTTCTCATACATGGATCCTATTTCGGATTTCATGGCCTCAAGCCATTTGTTGGAATCCGGGCCCGCCATCGCTTCTTCATAGTTCGAAGGTTCACCGTTGTCCAACAACATGATCTCCAGGACATGTTTGCCATACCACTCTGGTGTGGAACGTGTCCTAGTGGACCTTCGACGTTCAACAACAACTTGATCTGAAGTTTCATGTAGGCTCCACAGAAACAACTTCTTGTGCTGCGCTACTCTCCAGTTCGAGTGGAGGTACGATTACCTCATCAAGTTCTATTTTCCTCCCACTTACTTCTTTCGAGAGAAACTCTTTCTCTAGAATAGAACCAATCTTGGCAACAAAGAATTTCCCTTTGGATCTGAGGTAGAAGGTATACCCAATAGTTTCTTTGGGGTATCCTATGAAGACGCACTTTTCCGCTTTGGGTTCGAGCTTCTTAGGTTGATGTTTCTTCACATAAGCATCACATCCCCAAACTTTTAGAAACGACGGCTTAGGTTTCTTTCCAAACCATAGTTCATACGGTGTCGTCTCAACAGATTTTGACGGTGCCCTATTTAAAGTGAATGCAGCAGTCTCTAATGCATATCCCCAAAATGATAGCGGTAAGTCAGTAAGAGACATCATAGATCGCACCATATCCAATAGAGTGCGATTACGACATTCAGACACACCATTTCGCTAAGGTGTGCCAGGCGGCGTGAGTTGTGAAACAATTCCACATTTCCTTAGGTGCGTGCCAAACTCGTGACTTAAATATTCTCCACCACGATCAGATCGTAGGCACTTTATTTTTCTATCACGTTGATTCTCTACCTCACTATGAAATTCCTTGAACCTCTCAAAGGTTTTAGACTTATGTTTCATTAAGTAGACACACCCATATCTACTCAAGTCATCAGTGAGGGTGAGAACATAACGGTAGCCACCGCGAGCCTCGACACTCATTGGACCGCATACATCGGTATGTATTATTTCCAACAAGTTAGTTGCTCGCTCCATTGTTCCGGAGAACGGAGTCTTGGTCATCTTGCCCATGAGGCATGGTTCGCACGTGTCAAATGATTCAAAATCAAGAGACTCCAAAAGTCCATCAGTGTGGAGTTTCTTCATGCGTTTGACACCAATATGACCAAGCCGGCAATGCCACATGTAAGTGGGACTATCGTTATCAACCTTACACTTTTTGGTACTCACACTATGGACATGTGTAACATCACGTTCGAGATTCATCAAAAATAAACCATTGACCAGCGGGGCATGACCATAAAACATTTCTCTCATATAAATAGAACAACCATTATTCTCAGATTTAAATGAGTAGCCATCTCGCATCAAGCGAGATCCAGATACAATGTTCATGCTCAAAGATGGTACTAAATAACAATTATTAAGGTTTAAAACTAATCCCGAAGGTAGATGTAGAGGTAGCGTGCCGACGGCGATCACATCGACCTTGGAACCATTCCCAACGCGCATCGTCACCTCGTCCTTTGCCAGCCTCCGCTTATTCCGCAGCTCCTGATTGGAGTTACAAATGTGAGAAACTGCACCGATATCAAATACCCAGGAGCTACTACGAGCGCTGGTTAGGTACACATCAATAACAAGTATATCACATATACCTTTAACGTTGCCGTCCTTCTTATCCGCTAAGTACTTGGGGCAGTTCCGCTTCCATTGACTGGTACCCTTGCAATAAAAGCACCCAGTCTCAGGTTTGGGTCCATTCTTGTTTTTCTTCTTCTCGGCAACTTGCTTATCGGGCACGGAAACAGCTTTGCCGTCCTTCTTGAAGTTCTTCTTACCCTTGCCTTTTTTGAAACTAGTGGTCTTATTCACCATCAACACTTGATGCTTCTTTTTGATCTCGACCTCTGCTGATTTCAGCATCGAGTACAACTCAGGAATGGTCTTCTTCATACCCTGCATGTTGTAGTTCATCACAAAGCTCTTGTAGCTAGGTGTAACTGACTGGAGGATTCTGTCAATGACCGAGTCATCTGGGAGATTAACTCCCAGCTGAGTCAAGCGGTTGTGCAAACCAGACATCTTGAGTATGTGCTCACTGACAGAACTATTCTCCTCCATCTTACAGCTGAAGAACTTGTCGGAGATGTCATATCTCTCGACCCGGGCATGAGCTTGGAAAACCAGTTTCAGCTCTTAGAACATCTCATATGTTCCGTGTTGCTCAAAATGCTTTTGGAGCCCCGATTCTAAACTGTAAAGCATGCCGCACTAAACAATGGAGTAATCATCGCAGCGAGACTACCAAGCGTTCGCAACGTCTTGGTCCGCTGGGAAAACGGGTGGGTCACCTAGCGGTGCATAAAGGACATACCATCTCTTGGAAGCTATGAGGATGATCCTCAAGCCACGGACCCAGTCCGCATAGTTGCTTCCATCATCTTTCAGCTTAGTTTTCTCTAGGAACGCGTTGAAATTGAGAGTGACATTCGCGTTGACCATTGGATCTACAATATAGATAATAAAGACACTTTTTAGACTAAGTTCATCATAATTACGTTCACATAATCAAATTATTTAATGAACTCCCACTTAGATAGACATCTCTCTAGTCATCCAAGTGATACATGATCCATGTCAACTAGCCCGTGTCCGATCATCACGTGAGACGGACTAGTCATCCATGGTGAACATCTCCATGTTGAGCGTATCTTCTATACGACTCATGTTCGACCCTTCGGTCTTCCATGTTCCGAGGCCATGTCTGTACATGCTAGGCTCGTCAAGTCAACCTAAGTGTTCCGCGTGTGTAAATCTGGCTTACACCCGTTGTATGCGAACGTTAGAGCCTATCACACCCGATCATCACATGGTGCTTCGGAACAACGATCCTTAGCAACGGTGCACAGTTAGGGTGAACACTTTCTTGAAATTTTATTTGAGAGATCATCTTATTTACTACCGTCGTTCTATGCAAATAAGATGTAAACATGATAAACATCACATGCAATCAATATAGTGACATGATATGACCAATATCATCTTGCTCCTTTGATCTCCATCTTCGGGGCACCATGATCATCACTGTCACCGGCACAACACCATGATCTCCATCATCATAATCTCCATCATTGTTTCTTCATGAAGTTGTCTCGCCAACTATTACTTCTACTACTATGGCTAACGATTAGCAATATAGTAAAGTAATCACATGGCGTTTATGATTGACATGCAGGTCATACAATAAAATAAGACAACTCCTATGGCTCCTGCCGGTTGTCATACTCATCGACATGCAAGTCGTAAATCCTATTACAAGAACATGATCAATCTCATACATCACAATGTATCACATCACATCCTTTTGGCCATATCACATCACAAGGCACATGTTGCAAAAACAAGTTACACGTCCTCTAATTTGTAGTTGCAAGTTTTACGTGGCTGCTATAGGTTACTAGGAAGAACGTTTCTTACCTACGCCAAAACCACAACGTGATATGCCAATTTCTATTTACCCTTCATAAGGACCCTTTTCATCGAATCCAATCTGACTAAGGTGGGAAAGACAGACACCCGCTAGCCACCTTATGCAACTAGTGCATGTTAGGCGGTGGAACCGGTCTCACGTAAGCGTACGTGTAAAGTTGGTCCAGGCCGCTTCATCCCACAATACCGCCGAATCAAGATAAGACTAGTAGAGGTAAGCAAATTAACAAAATCGACGCCCATAACAACTTGTGTTCTACTCGTGCATAGATTCTACGCATAGACCTAGCTCATGATGCCACTGTTGGGAGACGTAGTAGTAAATCAAAAAAATTCCTACGTTCACCAAGATCTATCCATGGAGAAACCAGCAACGAGTGGGGAGAGATTGCATCTTCATACCTTTGAAGATCGCTAAGCGGAAGCGTTACAAGAACGCGGTTGGTGGAGTCGTACTCGCAGCGATTCAGATCGCGGTGGATTCCGATCTAAGCGCCGAACAACGGTGCCTCCGCGTTCAACACACGTACAGCCCGGTGACGTCTCCTAAGCCTTGATCCAGCAAGGAGGAAGGAGAGGTTGGGGAAGGGCTCCAATAGCAGCACGACGGCGTGGTGGTGGTGGAGTAGCAAGGTATTCCAGCAAGGCTTCGCCTAAGCGCTGCGGAGGAGGAAGAAGAGAGGTAGGGCTTCGCCGTGAGAGAGAGGGTTCAGATCTGTTCTCAAAAGGCCAAAACCTCAAGTATATATAGGAGGAGGGAGAGGGAGGGCTGACCTAGCCTCTCCTCCAAGGAGCAGGGCTTCGGCAGAAGTGGGGATAGAGTCCACCTCCCACAAGGGAGGTGGATCTCCTTCCTTTCAAACTCCTTTTGCCCTATCTCTAGATCTCCAGCCGCATGGGCCTTTCTAGAAGGTCTTGTCCAGCCTAATAAGGGCTGGCACACCTCCTCTAAGGGCCCATGAAGTCCCATGGTCGTCACACCCCTCCCGGGGGTCCTCCGGCACCCTCCCGGCACTCCCGGTACAATACTGATGAGCCCGAAAACTTTCCGGTGACCAAAATTATACTTCCTATATATCAATCTTTACCTCCGGACCATTTCGGAGCTCCTCGTGACATCCGGGATCTCATCCGGGACTCTGAACAACCTTCGGTAATCACGCATATACCATTTCCCTATAACCCTAGCGTCATCGAACCTTAAGTGTGTAGACCCTACGGGTTCGGGAGACACGTAGACATGACCGAGACATCTCTCTGGCCAATAACCAACAGCGGGATTTGGATACCCATGTTGGCTCCCACGTACTCCACGATGATCTCATCGGATGAACCACGATGTCGGGGATTCAATCAATCCCGTATACAATTCCCTTTGTCTACCGGCATGATACTTGCCCGAGATTCGATCGTCGGTATCCCTATACCTTGTTCAATCTCGTTACCGGCAAGTCTCTTTACTCGTTTTGTAATACATCATCCCATGGCTAACTCCTTAGTCACATTGAGCTCATTATGATGATGTCTTACCGAGTGGGCCCAGAGATACCTCTCCGTCACACGGAGTGACAAATCCCAGTCTCGATTCGTGCCAACCCAACAAACACTTTCGGAGATACCCGTAGTGCACCTTTATAGCCACCAAGTTACGTTGTGACGTTTGGCACACCCAAAGCATTCCTACGGTATCCTGGAGTTGCATAATCTCATGGTCTAAGGAAACGATACTTGACATTGAAAAGCTTTAGCAAATAAACATTAGGACAATGATGTGATCCCGTTATCAATGACATCCAATGTCCATGGTCACGAAACCTTGACCATCTATTGATCAACGAGCTGGTCAACTAGAGGCTCACTAGGGACTTATTATGGTCTATGTATTCACACATGCATTACGGTTTCCGGTTAACACAATTATAGCATGAACAATAGACAATTATCATGAACAAGGAAATACAATAATAACCATTTTATTATTGCCTCTAGGGCATATTTCCAACAGAGAGCGGCCAAGTCAAAGCCCCAGGTGGGCACCCATGGACGACCCAGCAGCGCGGAGTAGAAGTCCAATAGGGCGGCGGCCTCCCCCGCGTGGTCCGCGACAGACACACCATCGACGTCCAAGCACGCGAAGGCGTTCGAGCGCCTGCGTTGCAAGGCGGAGGCATGGAAGAATCTTGTGTTCCCGTCGCCCTCGCTGACCGCCCGACACTTGCCATGCTGGCGCCAATAGGCGCACTGACGAGTAATCGAGGCTGCAAGCGCAAGTTGGGCGTCATGCAGCAACCCTGCCTCCCCTGAAGATAGATCACGAGATTCCTCCCAAAAAATAAACAGGTCAATCAAGAATCGACAGTCATTATCAAAAGTGGGGATGAATCGGTGTTGCTTTTTCCAAACCTTGGAGGCGAACCTGAACGCTTTTTTCTTGGCGGCGAGCACGCCCCCGGTCCACGAGCCACGGACTGAGTCCGTCCAGGATGGAAGAACAGAAGGAAGGAAGAGAGGATCATGGAGTCACGCATTCTCAAATAAGAAACGGGAGGGTTTAGGCGTTTTGGTGGACGCGGAGACGACCAAAGGAACGTGATCTGAGGTCGCCCGCGGAAGCAAAGCCAGGGAGGAGTCCGGAAAGATCACATCTCAGGCATCGTCAAAGAAGGCGTGATCCAAGCGAGCTAGCGTGGAAGGGTTCTAGCGGTTGGTCCAGGTAAAAAGACGGTCCGAGAGATCCAACTCGTGGAGGGGGAGAGAGTTAATAAGCGAGTTGAACCTAGCGGCACAAGCGGCGTCAAAATTGTCGTTGTTCTTTTCACGCACGTTCCGGATGAGGTTAAAATCACCCACGACCAGCCAGGCCCCGGAGGCGGCCACGGGTACGGAAAGCATATCATCCACAAACTCGGAAGTAAGCGAATGATCCGAAGGCACACAAACGTTAGTGATCGAAAGGACCACACTAGAGGAAGCGCACGCGAGATCGGTCGTGAGGGAGAAACGGGTGAGCGAGGAAGCGTGGAGAGAGAAACGCGAGGGATCCCACACCGTCACCACACCGTCGCGGCTACCGTCTGCATGCTAGGCAGAGAACGCGGACAAACGCCCTGGGAGAAAGGAGACGACTTTCCGAGGGGAGAGATCAGCGAGCTTGGTCTCTTGAAGACACACAATGGTGGGATCGGACGCACAAACATCATTTTTGATGACATCACATTTCTCCCTAGAACCCAGGCCCTGGACATTCTAGGAGACCACAACACGGAAAGAGCGATAGGAACTACCCATTACAACACCACGCACCCCGAACAAAGGGAAAGAACACACAAGTTACAAGAGGGAAAGGAAACCGATACACGCCGCCACGAAGGATGGTAGCTACAGCTCGCAAAGATGATGCCAGGCGAGCCAGCCGTCGAGGCTAGACCTCTAGACCAACTAATCATCAGCCCCGTCCAGCACCCGGGCAAGGGGGGTGGAGGCTGAGCTACGCAAGTCGGACACATGCTTCATGCCCATGGGAGAGGAACAACCGCCGCTAGAAGCTTGTCCCGCATGACCTTGGACTTGAGACGGGGGGAGCAACCCGTCAGCGCGTCCCTAAGGGCACAGAGCTTGATGGCTTTCGCCTCCATGCGATGCGGCGCTGGTCGTCGAAGTCCGCACCAACCGAGGCAAGGGGGGCCGGCACGTCGTCGTCCACAAGCTCGGTGATGGTAACCCCAGCTGGTGGATGAACAATGATTACATTTTGAAAATATTCTTGGCCTGACTCTCAGCTGGTGGATGATCACTAGTTGTATAGTTTTGGACACATGACCGTGGCGAGGCCTCTTGATTAGTGGTCCGAGTAAAAGCGGCTTTGTCTTTTTCTTCCATCTCTAGAGTCTGATGTGATGTGATGTGAAATAGTTCGTTCCTAAATTTAAGACATTTTAAAGATTATTATGGACTACATACGGAGCAAAATAAGTAAACATATACTCTTAAATCTGTTTATATATATTTAGAAACGGAGGGAGTATGTGTTACTTATTGTCAGAATTACATGTCCCCATCTATTTCAATAAAATACATATACTCGAATTGCCAATTAAAGAAATTACACGCCTTCCTTCTTTGTTGATTAATCTTGGGTCGCGATAACACCCACAGTGGGAACAATATCCGCCCATACGTCTATAACACAGACTGCGTTCACGTCACCGCATGCCTGCATGTGAGAATCTTTTGGGATTTTCAGTTTATAAAATGTTTTATCTCTTAAATGAAAAATCCAATTGAAGATCCGTTTTCATCATTAAATTCATCGCGACGAGATCTTCAAAACTAGATCTTATATCAATATGTTATGTTGACTTTTTTGGGGTTAGAAGTTGCCATGTCTATTGCACATGAATTGTCATGGTGTTTACACTAAAGTTGACATGATATGTTTCAAATATTTTTTCTTCTATCTTTAAATATAAATTTTGACATATTATAAAACAGGGAATTAAGAAACTAGACTTGTCATGAATCATAAATTACTTTTACTAAAAATTGTCATGAGCAATTAATAAAATTGTCGTAAAAAATAATTAAAAATATAACGCTAGCTTTAAATCTAAAAGAAAATAAATAAATAAAACATGTCATGGCAACTTTAGTGTAAATACTATGGCAACTCTAGTGTAAACATCATGGTAACTTTTTAAAAAAAATTCATCGAAACATATCAACATGGGATCTAGGTCTGGAGATCTCGTCCAGACGGATTTAATGGTGAAAACGGATTTTTAATTGAATTTTGTAATTAGAAGATAAAACATTTTTAAGACGAAAACCAAAAAGATTCCCGCTGATGTTATATGTTTTGACGAGGCAAAATGAATGATAATTGGGCCATGTTGCTTCGTGACACGTTAGTATTTTCCATAGTTCCAAAACTCATCATGTTTCTGGGGTCAGTACTAGTACTCCACAACGGTGTGCACCTCCGCTTCCATTGTGTTGCAGAGCGGAGTGGAGCAGCAGGGTCGGGGAAGACGAAGCAGCACCCCCTCCTCCGCCTCCTCCTCTTCCGCTACCTTAGAAAGTACGAGTAATCCCCCTCCTCTCCCATCTCCTTTCCATAGGTGTTTCTGACAGATCGACGGATTGCAGATGCGGAGTTCCTTTCGCCATGAACCCGTGGATCCTCCCTCCCGCAGCAGCCCATGGAAGAGACCGCGGCGGGGGGAAAGCTGAGCAGGTTGGAGCTCCGGCGCGGCGCCGCCGATGCGCCGTCCTTCCTGATGGAGGACCTGCCCGTTGTAAAGTGTTTACTGAAATAACTGATCTTTGGTGTGATGTCTGCTGTGTTCTTCACGGATCTCAACACCTGGGCCAAAAAATGATTGGTGTTCTGTTTGAGTTGTTGCCTGGGGGATTCAATTGTTGCCCACTTCATGAGTTTTTTTTTTAAGCGAGGCTCAGCATTGTAGGAACAACTTTCTGAAAAGGATCATGAAGGACTGAGTGGAACTACAGCCAAAAATTCAATTTGCATCAGATTTCTCTTTTCAAAATATATGCACTTTCAGCTCATTGTATCTACAGGTGGCAGTTAGTTCAACCCATCTAAAAGTTCAGGTCTTTTCTTGCTGCAGGAGGTTCAACCTGTTATAATGTCATTGTTGCCGCTGAAAGAGGCCGTGAGGACAAGCATTGTTTCAACAAGTTGGAGAGTGCTCTGGAGATCCCACTGTAATCTATGTTTTGATGGTCCCAATGAACCGGATTCTGACACCGATGACGAGTTCGCTGGTCAGGATAGTACCAAAATGAAACGAGCAAAGTTCATTGACACTGTAACTTCGGTAGTTCAACAACATAGTGGGATAGGAGTCAATAGGTTCAGCATCAGGTGTGGCCTACCCAAAGAAGACTCTGATCATCTTGACAGGTGGATTTCGTTTGCCACTTCATCGAAGGCAAAGATGATACATTTTGATCTGATCATAATTGATCGGCCACTCGAAGAAGTTCACCACTTCCCTCTTGAGGCCTTAGATGGTAAAGGTATCTCATTTGTGCAGTCATTGTTTCTCGCTGCTGTTTCTATAAAGCCACACTCGGGAATACGTGGCTTTACAATACTCAGAAGACTTGTTCTGGAATCTGTTCAGATATTTGGGGATTTCCCTGGCTTGCTTGCAAAGTGTTCAGCACTTGAGGACTTACAGATCATCGACTGCTCTGGTGTTACTAATTTAAGCATACCCCACCAACCTGATAAACTTCGACATTTGCTAATTGATAGTAGTACAACGAATATCGAGGTGGTTGAGTTCCATGCTGCTGATCTTGCTCATTTTGAGTACAAAGGGCGAGTGATCCCTATAGTGCTTCATGGTTGCTCAAAATTAGAGAAGGCAACAATAATGTTTATGGACACTAAAGCACTGGCCCATACATTCACTGCAGTTCGAAGCATTTTGCCAGTGAGGATATTACATGTGCAAGCTATTATGTCAAAATATGCACAGGTTGCCTTTCTTTTTTGCTTACCCCGTAGTTCTTCGGAATTGGTGTTACTGTTAGCGTCATCTTATTTGTTCGGGTCATGTTTCAGTTGCACAAGCTGCCAACAAGACCACAGGGCATGTTTATGAAACTGAGGCATATGACTTGCCAACTAAGTGTAAATTGTACAGAAGCAAATGACGATAATGAAGTTCTTCAGCTGGCCCATTGTTTGGATGCTGCACCCTGACTGGAGACATTGCGCTTGCATGTGAGTGCCATTTTATTTATTTAGAAAGATTAATATGTGAACCTTCAAGAAAGAACTATTCTTGGATTAGTTTGACCAAAAGCTTCCGATGCAGATGTTCTATCTGAAATCCAGTGGTGCCTCCAGTGGTGAGGTGGTGGGTATGCGCCACCATGATCATCTCAAGACGGTCTTCATGAGCGGGTTTCGCTGTTACAGGGCTCAGACTGAGCTGGCATGTTGTATCCTGGGAAATGCTTGTGTTCTTGAACAGCTGATAATAGAACCAAAGATCACAAACACAATATGGGGCGGTGATTGTTATGCGTGGAATAAAGGCCTTGAAAGAGTTTTACAGGGCGTCTGTGGGTGGCACAGGTCATTTCAGAGGGCTTCGGTAAGGTGATAACAGTCTTAGGTGCTTCCCCGTCGCAGTGAGTAAACCAAATCCTTTTCCCATAAATGTACCATTTGAATAATTTTTGGCAGTCTGCGGCATCTCAGTGTAGCTGGAAGAAGTTTATTCCTTCATGTAGTAATGCTTCTGTAGACTGTAGAGACTGTTTTGGTTACAATTTATGGCTATGAGCCTTTGCCCCTCTTCTCTCCACAGGTGAAGAAACAATTAATCTGTGAATGGGCAGAACTTTATTTCTTCTAGTGTGCTGTCGTTGGAGCTAATGAAAGAACTCGGTGATGGAATCTCAAACAAAATTGCAGCTCTCCTCTGTTCATGTACATTTCCCAACTCTTAAAAGAATGGTGAACTATCTCCTGGTTCGTCTTTTTGGGTGAAAAACCTAAACATCACTTCAAAGCATATGCTAAGCTATTGTATCTTGGACAAAACACCTACATGGAATTTCGTAGACTGACATATTTTGTACTCCTTGGGTAGCCTTTGAGTTGTCGCCACCCAATTGAGGACGAGTCTGAAGTGTTCTTCGCACTTCGTTTTGGCATCGCTTTGAACTCATTGTGGGTTGCCCTGCAGCAAATTTTGCTGATCGCCCGGTTGGCTCAACGTGTCGACAACACCCAAAAGATGAGGAGGATGAGGGTGACCACGGCGGGCCTGTTTATCGCCGGATATGCGCCCCCAGATGAGAACACCATTGGCGGGTAGGCGACACTAGTCGGTGGCGACGCCGGATTCACATCAGGTTCCAGGCTGTTGATCCACGACGAGAGCAATGTATCAGTATAGGTCATGAATGATGCACACGCGCATATAGTCGTAGTTAAATCGTAGTTAAGGGGTGCTGCAGACAGTGTCATGTTGAAATGAGGCGGCTAAACCATATGATCTAGGAGTAGTAATTGGTTGTAAACTGACAAGACCCCGCATATGATGTTCTTTTTAACATCATGTACTAAACAGAGCATGCAGAGACATACATCAATATGGGGCCGATATCCAACAATCCATCTTCTACATCACAATTCATGTATGAACTTTTCTCTCTTCTTTTTTTTTGTTTCTCCCAAATAAAACAACATATGGACTTGAAAGTTCTCAGGGCAACAAAACATCAGGGTTACAATGTGTTAAAAAATTAATTCAAATTATATTGTCAGAAATAAAGATATAAAATGAGACTTTTTTTCCTATTAAGCTATATTACTTTAAGTATTTATGAAGCACAAAAAAAATCTGAAAGTCTTTTGACATATTGTAGTTCTAAAGGTTTCTAGAACTAAAATGTTTGAATCCCATATGTCGTTTCTCCCAAGAGAAACGGAAAAGAAGTTGTATGTACTAAAGTTAGTCTATAGCACACATCTTAAAGCAGTGTTGAATGGTACAGATAAGGGCACTACACAAGGTCTACAAAAGCCAATCTCACTTGGACCTGATGTTTTTGCACCCGAGCTCAAATAAACTTGAATGAACAGTAAATCGAAAAACATTCAAAAATGTCGAATTGTTTTTATGGAAAACTTTGACCAATTTTCTAAGAGCTTGTAAAATTTCATCATGAAATCGTATTTTTGAAAGCCGTGATAGAAAAACAAAATCGATACCCTGAAATTTTGCAAGCTATTAAAACATTTGTCAAATTTACCATAAAATAATCAGATTTTTTTAAACATTTTTAAAATGGTTTTCAAGTTACTGTTCATACCGAGCAAGGCGGAACGGAGAGGTGGAGTGATGGAGGTGGACAAGAAGAAAGGGATCGGTTGGAGGAAGGAGGAAAACCACAGGGTGCGCTGCACAGGTTGGCTGAAACTGAAGAAAAAAAGTCGCCTGACTGAGAACATGTTCACAACGACCGACAAGCCATGCATGCCACGATGTGCACATGCACGTCCAAAAAACAAGAAATGACGGTATCGGGAATTCGAGATGCCGATCACGTCGTGCCGACCACGTCCAACGACAACGATCCAAGGCACGTACCTCGACCCGCCGGCGGGGCAGAACACGACGCCGTAGCCGGCACTGCCGCCGGCGCAGGTGAACGTGGACGTCGCGTCGTCGTAGGCGTAGCTGTAGGCGCGCGGGCACGCGGCCTTGAACAGCCGGGAGTAGGCCGTGGGCGCGCACGTCGCCGGCGTCCCGTGCGCGCCGCTGCAGCAGTACGCCTCCGTCCCGAACGCCTCGCACGCGCTCCGGCACGCCACCGTCGCGCCGGCCACGGCGACGCGCAGCTCCGGCGGGCACTGCGCGTTCAGGTCGTCGGGGCAGTCCGTGGTCGGGCAGCTCCCGTTCGCCGGCGCGACCAGCACCGGCAGGTTGAAGCCGTCGACGAGGCTCACGTCGTAGAAGTCGTCGCCTACGATGGAAGCGAGCGTGAACTCGGCCAGAGTGGCCGGCGGGGCCGCGCCGCGGCCGGAACACTCGACTGTGCCCGAGCCGCAGTCACCGGTGGCGCAGGCGAAGCCGGCGCCAGAGGAGGAGCTCTGCACGCAGAGCGTGCGGCCCCACATGCGGCCGGACCAGACATCGGCGACGGCCACGGAGCAGGACTCGCCCGGGGAGAGCGCGAAGCCGGTGGTGGACGGCGGCGCCACGCCGGCGTTGGAGAGGATGCCCGGCCACACGGTATAGCCACAGTTGTTCTTCAGTGTGAACGTCGCAGGCCGTGCTCCTGCTGGCCATTGAGTACAAAATCGTTATATTGTGTCCATTGATCAGATACAAGCTTAATTAATAGTAGCTGGAAATTTAGCACACACAATTAAGAAACGACATTAACGAACTTATTAACAGTGGCACAAAAACACAAATAAAGAGTGATTGATGTTAACTAGGGTGTACCTTTGAGGAAGGAGAGGTACAGCAGAGAGAGCACAGGGAGAAGTGTTCCTCCTCCTCCCATGGAGCCGGAGGAAGAGAGGGGGATAGGATCACAGGGGAAGGGATCAAAACTTGAGCAGACGATGACAAAAAAATTAACAATTCTCAACATGTCCATGCATCATGCATATGATGTGATCATCTATTTAACTAGTGATTAGCTGACCTATTGCTGTTGGAAGCTACAAACATTCAAGAAAGGTTCATTTCATCTCCAAAGTTGATTTCCGGTATAAACTATTCAGAGATTCGACATCAAATGTGGTTTGCAAATTGCATGTTAGGTGAGCCATTCTTCGTTAGATTAAGTCCCCTCTCTCTCTCTCTCTCTCGACTCGACGGTGAACTGACTCATATTTAAATAGATATGTTTTTTTTTTCAATCCAAACTATAATGAATCATAAGAACTTTTAGATTCGTTTATTCAAAATATTTTATCTTTTGAACCCCGTGTCCAAATCCTGAATCGTTTTCATCGCTGGATTTCTCGCGTCGAAATCTTTGAGACTACATCTCGTGTAAATAGGTTTCGTTGAACTTGTTTGCACAAAAAACGAAGAAAAGCTGAAAACCAAAAAACAACCAAAAAATATGAATATAGAAAAACGAGAAAAAAACATGGTAACCAAACAAAATGAATAAAAAAAACATGTAGCCCGCAAGCACGGTTGGGATTTTCTTTTAAGAACAAGCTGTGTTTTCCCTTTTTCTTGGGAAGCAGATGTTGTACTTCTCGCCAAAGTAAGGTTGTGCTTCTCGTATAAGCACATGTGGTGCTATTAATTTCCTTTTGAGAAGCACAATTATGCTTCCCGTGGGAATGCATATTGTGCTTTTGATGAAAGCGTATATTGTGTTTCTAGAGGAAGTAAATCGTGTGTTTCTCGTTGACACATATGTGTTATCGCTTTCACGAGAAACACAACTTTGCTTTCCGTACAAGCACATATTTAACTCTTTTTTTTCAAGAAAACAAATGAGCTATGAAAAAAAATATAAGCCTCCAAAACCTAAGAAAAACCAGGCAAAAACATAAGAGCCAAAAAAAAACAAAAACTTCCATCTAAAACCCAAAAAGGGATAGAGAAAGTGTAAAACTGAAATCCAAAGGGAGTGCCAAATAAGCGACACGTAACGGCGGCTAGAAGCATCACTTGCATGCTCCTCGACCAAAAACAGATGACCGAAGGCCCCAAAGGGCAACTGTTGGTTAGTTTTTTTTAGCATAACAACCGTTGGTTAGCTGCTCTCCAAGCCCACTAAGGCATCCGAGTACCGGCTCTCTTTTTCCTGGAGCCGCTATATATCATTTACACGGTACACGGTACAGATGCTTTTATATGCACATACACTCTCTTCTACGAGCACGCGCACACACACTATTCCTATGGGTGCATTCAAAAAACTAAAATGACATCATTTTAAGATTAACAACCTACACGTTACCAAAGATCTCTTTGTAGTTGGCGGGGACGTATAACGCACGTTACTGAGAGGACTCAAGTAATTCAAAAAAGTGTGAGAACCGGTGTTAAACTTGAACTCTGACGGGTTAGGAATGCCACTATTCTCTTAACCATCTAACCACATAATAATTGCGCCATCAATCTATACTTAGATATTTCTAAAAAGAAAGGATATTACCAATTAATTGATTTGCATAATTGCATCTTTGCTACTGATCGAATGCACTGCAGATCTTCTAAAAACGTCTCCTGCCATGTCGCGTTTTACACCGGTTCACCCCCGATCGGGGCCGTCGAAGACGGATCGAACGGCACGCAGCAGCTGACTCCTCCGGCGACCACGACCGCGGCGCTGCGCCGTGCGTGAACCAAACGGCCGCCAGCAGAGACCGAAAGGGCAGAGCTGCCGCGTGTGTCCAGCCGTCCTACCAGCACTGGTCCGTCTCCCACGTCCTCCGCCGGAACGCTGGCCCCGCCGTCCGCCGCATCATCGTCGCCGCGGCGCGGCCAGCCACGTCCCGGTCGTAGCGCGCGCGTTCGTCGGGGTCGGCCAGCGTGGCGTAGGCCGCGTGCAGCCGGATGAACTCCTGGTCGCCACCTCCAGCTGCGGCGTCCGGGTGCACCTCCCTGGCAAGGCGCCGGTACGCCGCCTTGATCTCCCCCCTGCTGGCCCGCGCGCCCACCCCGAGCACCTCGTAGTGCGTCCTCCCGGCCGCCGCCGCCGCTACCGCCATCGTCGCAGACGCGCGCGCCACCGCGCATCGCCGGGTTCCGGCGACGCGCCCTGAAAGAGCCACAGTTGCAGCAGCGAATGTAGCCATCGATTCTTTGATCCAAAGCAGAGTACTTGTTGGTTGCAGTACTGTTGTCCGTCGTCGTCGAGGAGAACGGAGGCTCCGATGGATTTATAGGGACTGCGGGCAGGGGGTGAGGAGCTTGAGGTGCCACTCGTACGCCCAGCACTTGATCTTATCTTCTTGGAGAAGAAGAAAAGATTATGTGTGAGCTCCTGCTGCTGAGTCAGCCACCAGCGGCTTGTCCTAGTGCCACCGTCGTGGTCCGGTTGCCGCTCCGACACCTCTGCTCTTCCCCGACAAAGGCAGAAAGGGACTCTCGATCATTAATAATTCAACCAACTTCCACCTATTTTACGCAACCTCACCCTTTATTTGATTGGTATAAGTACCTGAATTTTGTTCATGTCGGACTCAGACCCTTGTTCAAAAATTCTGAATGACCCACTTGGATTGTAAACTCCAGAGGTCCCAGCTGAGCTGAGCTAGCTCCTGTTCTGCATGCGACGATGGTAGATCGATGCTGGATGTGACACATTCTATTCTATTATCGTGCAGACTTTTAAGGGACGTTTTGCTTTTGTGCTTGTGGTTATCTAGACCAGGTGCCTGTCGCCCACCAACTGGTCTGTCTGAAAGTGAGAGCTACTTACGATTTATGTAGGGGTCCATCGTCACCTCTGATTTTTCTGTCACGACCAAGGACCTGTTTTTGTTCTGTATACAATTCTAGGCGGAATACACATCCGATTTTTTACTTAAGTTTTCTACTATATACATTACAAAATTGCCGATGATAGCTACATCTGTGTAAGCAAATCTCTGAAGTTTCTGTACAGTATCTTCAGCTAGATTCTAATATAACCCTCCTGATTTTCCTTCCCTTTGATCGTGATGACCAAGTACCCGTTTTCTTCTGCATTCAGAGGATGCAAGATACTACTATGTCCCAATATCTACCAAGCCAAGCCTTCCAGCTAGTGTTTGCCTAACTTGTTTGACTTACTTGCTTATCATCACATCCGTACACCAATCAGTTCACGTTGAATTTTATGCCGTCAGAAATTCTCTCTTACGTCTAGACTCTTGACTCGTGAAGGCAGCGCTCTGCGTTGTCTCTGCAAGTAGGCCTGTACATCGTTTGTCCTGTACAATGGTCCCAGCGCCGGTGCCAGAGCTCGAGTGGAGGGAGCGGCGGACATGAACATCGCTGGCCGGGACATATATCGTTCAAAGTGTTCGTATTACTGATATGCCCTGACAAAATGAACTTATCAAAGGATGGAGACGATATATAATGGTTTCTCCTTTTAACGAGCCACCTTGAAGCTCTACAAAGCTACAAAGCAGCGATGGAGCCGCATCGAGTTCAGATGTGGAGGTAATTCATTTTTTTTTCTTTGGTGGCTGATGTGGTGGTGCCATAGACAGGTGACGGACGTTGGTATCAAGCTTAGAGATTTCTTCGGTCTTGTTTGTAATTTTACTTCTTGACTCATGTTTCTTTATGCAAAGTCTAGCTTTATGTTATTTGTTCAGTTTTGCTAGGTCGATGTGTATCCAACTTGTACTATGACCCTTTATAAATGAGACATGTGTTATCATGTAAAAAAAAGAATGGAGACACCAACACTATGCAGTAGTTTTTTCTTTAAAGGAAAAACTTTCGATTACTTCATTGAACATCATAACAATATAAAGAACACTAGTTAGCGGATAAAAGCACTGAACCACCTCGAATTCAAGGCATCATCTAATAAAATAAAATAAACTTTAGTGATTTCCTTTTTTTTAGAAAAGAAGGTAAAGACCTCGGCCTCTGCATCAATCGATGCATACAACCATCTTTATTACTTATTCAACAAAGGTCTGACAAGAACATACATCAAGCCACCCGAAGCCCCCACTCACACCTATAAATCGCGATAATGTGGAGTGCTCTCACTCCCCATATCTAAAAACGGTGTCGTCGCCGATCCATCCACATAACGTATCGGAACTAACAACCGGTACAGCAGACCTAAAGCGTACACCACATGCACACGTTTTAGAAGCCGCCATCATCATCGAACCGCTGACCCATCTTCAGGAGAGAGATCCGCATCATCCTTGACAGTCCGGCCATCCGTCGACGCCACCACGGCACCCAACGGCGGCACCTCCCTGCGCTCGTCCATCCAGACGCGAAGACTCTATAAGATCTGTCGTGCGTAGCACCTGCCGAATAGGCATGACAAAGCGTAGCACCTGTCGGCCAGGCATGACATGACATCACCACCGAAGCTTCGTGCAGGACGAAGACGCTCCACCTCCTGCCTCTGTCTTCCAGCGCTGCTCCACAAACGATGCTCCCAAGAGAGGAACGACACCGAAGTGCCGCCATCGTCCGATATGGAAAACCAGATCCTAGGGTTTCCCCCGGAGCAGCACGAGTGGATCGATAGTAGTTACAGGACGAAGCCTTCATCAAGGTAACGACGCAGAACTCCGCCATCGTCTGCCGTCGGCTCGGTTTTCACCGGCAACTATGTCTCCCCGACTCGCAGCCAGGACTAGACGACAGATCTGGAGATCCGATCACCCAGCCTCAGGCGACCACCTCCGACGTAGGAGATGACCACCACCGCCATGATCCTCGTGATGCGATGCAGAACCGGAGTGCCTCCGCGAGCCGTCGCTAAAGCCGACGAGATGTAGCAGATTGAGGACGAGATGCAGCCGCCTGCCTGGACCCGAAGGTCGTAGATCGAGCCCGAGACGCATCCCGGCCGCCGCTGCCGTCTCCTCCTACCGACCCCGCTGGCCACAGCAGAGTCCCCCCGACGCGCCCCGGCCGCCGCTGCCCACCATCCTCGTCGTAAGGGGTCCAGGTCTGGCCGCCGCCGCCTTAGATCCCGGGACGCGAGAGGAAGTCTACCGCCGCCGTGCCACAGGGCCTTCGCCCGACGACATTGCCGGCGGCGGCGGAGGGAGGAAAAGGAGTGGGAGTCAATGGGAGTAGGATGAAGACCGCCCGGTGCGGCCCGGCGGCGGCCGCACGGGAGCGGAGGGTCGGCTCAGGTGTCATCTTAGAAAATGGGAGAGTTTTTCACTTCCTGGTCTCTGCACCAACTAGGGATGCATACGGCCATTTTAGTATGAGCACCAAGATAAACATGGTCCTCGGAATTTTTTTAAATGAGTATCAAGATATTTTTGATGAGTAGTTTCACCACACGTCAAACTTGATCCTCAATAAATGGGAGAAAATCCCCTGTGCATCACCTGTCAATTCTAGGAATTGAACTGGGGTCGTTGGGCTGCACAACCGCATGCCCAACCAATGAGTCAACTTAGTGATTTCCTGGCCAAGAAGATTGATGTGCCATGGAAATCTTGTATTGCCTATGGGTACAAGGGACTGGCAGACAAGGATAGACCGTAGGGCATATCTTTCGTTTTTCCTAGTAATTTTTGGTCCCCCAAAACTTTAGTATATACTTCAACTTTTGTAGTTCAATCAGGAAGTAAATTTAACAATAATATAGTTGATGCCTTAAGGGTCACAACGATTAAAGGGTTATATTGACAATGCAAATTTCAATACCCACAACACATTTAGTGTATGGTGTGCCATAACAATACCAACACGGTTTAGGGGCAAAAGAATCTTGATTGAGTTGGCAGCCAAAATTACAAATATAGTTACATGATGACGACTAAAATACGGTTTAAACATTTGTTTGCAACAGTGCACTAGCAGAAATTTAGAGTTTGATTTTTACACCATATGTTCACGAGATATCTTTTATGTCCTTAACTATCGTCTCAATGGGCTAGGAGAAATCTAACAAAATGAATATTTAAAAACCTAAGAACCAATAAATTGCAAGGTCGATACAAATAAAATGCCAAACATATGTATTAATTTTTCCGACGAAAAGGACATTTTTTTTTCTTTGTATCTGGTTGCCGCTGCTATCAGAATTACATTGGTCATCATCAGAGCCGTTGTTACTGCTTCGAGACAAGCCTGCGCTCGCCAAGCTTATCTAATAGTTGTTTTCTATATGTAGATAAAAAAATAGATTGAACTTGAGCCATTGATATTGCAAATCACATTTCCGTCGGAATCTCTTTCGGAATTTGGATTGGGTTACGCATCCGTGCCCCAAATGTGCTAAAACTGGCACACATCATGAGACAGATCTAGTCTATCTTAATTTTTCTGACACACATCCACTCTTTATGCTAAAATTTCTTACTCTCCCATGTATTTTGCTAAACTATGTTCTTGTTGAAAAAATATTTTGATATACTATATTAAATATTTTTGAAGTATAACTAGCAAAATTAAGAATATGAACATGCTCATGTATTTTCTTATAAAAAATTCTTACAATTGCAATATTTGTTATTGTAAATATATTTCTATACTAACTAACATGCAATCTTCATGGCAAATGTATTCTTATTTTATTTGGATATTTATTGTGTATGAGCTTCCAAGTGATGCTTAGACTGCTCGAGTTGGATGAGCTTTGCCTAGTGATACATCTCAAACGTATTTATAATTTGTGTTATGTTATATATTTTGGTACCATTATATTATATTTATTAGATAAATATATTAATCTAGTGCCAAGTATGATTTCTTGTTTCTAGCGTTTTTGGCTTTGCAAAAAAAGGATATTTGGGGGATGAAAAAATGTGAAAGATAATGTTTGTGAAGTTTCATCATCAAAGGGCCATTATGGACTTGCACTAGTAGAAAGCAGACCTTTCGTCCGCCTCATTAGTCGCGGTTGTCTTTTGAACCGGCACTAATATGATCATTAGTGCCGGTTCCTGACGGGCATCATTAGTGCCGGTTCGTTACGGATCTTTAGTCCCGGTTCGTGCCACGAACCGACACTAAAGGTGTGGTGGCAGACTGACGTTAGCCTGGCGCCCCACGGGAACCTTTAGTCCCGGTTGGTGGCTCCAACCGCGACTATAGGCTAACCTTTAGTCGCGGTTGGAGCCACCAACCGGGACTAAAGGTCCCCCTATATTGAAACCCTTCGGCGCCAGCCCAAACAGAGTCCTCTGTTCTTCCCCTTTCCTCTCCTCTCTATTCTTCCTCTCTTCCTCGAGCTCATCCTCCATTTTTGCCAAAATTTGTCAAGATTTGGAGGCATCCCATCCATCCAAGTGTTCGCAAAGGTTAGCAACTTTGTCCTTTCATCTCTCATTGCTAGATTAGCTCTTGCAATGCTCTATAAGTATAGTAATTTCTGGGCTTTAGTTTGTATGTGTTAGTTTATTTGATTTATGCAATTTGAGATCAAATTAAATTCTTACTTTGCGTTTGTAGGTGTGGTTTACTTAGTGCCTTCCCATCCCCATCCTAACCACCATCGATCGCCCGCACCGTCTCGTCGCCGGCACCACCTTGGTCTGCCTCTTGTTCTTATCCTTTTTATAAAAAAACCATGTTTGTAAGATTTAGTTAGTTACTTGTATAGTTTTCTTACCTATATGGTTGTTTGTTATACATAGTGGTATGGTTTTGAAATCCGTCACCGTCGGTCCTCGTTCGGTTTATGATGCGGATGTGGTATATACTCTCTTTTATAACTCTTTGTTGAATTTCGTATTTATGACAATTATGCCAATCAAGTTGACATAGATATTTTTATCTAGGAGGTATGTGAACCGGAGATTCCAACCGACATAGATATTCTTGTCAAGAAGTTAAATTTAGTTGAAAAAGAAAACGAGTATTTGAAAGAAAAACTGAAAAGAGTTGAAAAAGAGAAGATGAAATTGGAGTTGTATGTTGCCGATGTCGTCGATGATCACAAGATCAAGAAGGGTGCAATGCGCTTGAAGATTAGAAAATTTAAAAGATATGCCATTGGTAGTGAGGCTTGGTATCACTATGTTGTTGGATCAATTGTTACCTTAGTTACGATGTTGATCGCTTTTGTTGTTGCATTTAAATGCTTTAGCTAGAGAGTTTGTATGTTGTTTTATGAGAACAAATGTGTATGAACTTTATGTACAAACTTGTATTAATTTGGTCTTTTCGGTGTTGTGTAATGAAGATGAGCCGACAATGGATGTACGAGGACCAATGCTCTCCCCAGTTCATTAATGGCGTGCATACTTTTCTAGTTGCGGCTGAGGAAAACAAGCGGTCGGATGGTTTTATTTATTGTCCATGTGCTGGCTGTAAGAATGATCGAAATTACTATTGGAAACATGCCCTATAGGCAATACTAAATTATTTATTATCATATTTCCCTGTTCATGATAATCTTTTATTATCCATGCTATAATTGTATTGATCGGAGACTTAGATGCATGTGTGGATACATAGACAAAACCATGTCCCCTGGTATGCCTCTAATAGACGAGCTCGTTGATCAAAGATGTTTAAGGTTTCCTAGCCATTGACATGAGATGTCATTTGATAACGGGATCACATCATTAGGAGAATGATGGGATGGACAAGACCCAAACTACAAACGTAGCATATGATCGTGTCAGTTTAATGCTACTGTTTTCTGCATGTCAAGTATCTGTTCCTATGACCATGAGATCATGCAACTCACTGACACCGGAGGAGTGCCTTGTGTGTATCAAACGTCGCAACGTAACTGGGTGACTATAAAGGTAATCTACAGGTATCTCCGAGGGTGTCTGTTGGGTTGGCATGGATCAAGACTGGGATTTGTTACTCCGTGTTATGGAGAGGTATCTCAGGGCCCACTCGGTAATACAACATCACAACAAGTCTTGCAAGCAATGTGACTAAGTGTTAGTCATGGGATCTTGTATTATGGAATGAGTAAAGAGACTTGCCGGTAACGAGGTTGAACTAGGTATGGAGATACCGACGATCGAATCTCGGGCAAGTAAACATACCGAAGAACAAAGGGAACATCATACGGGATTAACTGAATCCTTGACATAGAGGTTCGACCGATAAAGATCTTTGTAGAATATGTAGGAACCAATATGGGCATCCAGGTCCCGCTATTGGTTATTGACCCTAGAGGTGTCTCGGTCATGTCTACATAGTTCTCGAACCCGCAGGGTCTGCACACTTAAGGTTCAGTGGCGTTCCGGTAGTATAGAGTTATGTATGGTGGTGATCGAAGGTTGTTCGGAGTCCCAGATGAGATCCCGGACGTCACGAGGAGCTCCGGAGTGGTCCGGAGGTAAAGATTGATATATAGGAAGTCCCATTTTGTTCGCCGAAAAAGTTTCGGGCTAATCGGTAATGTACCGGGAGTGTCGGTAGTGTACCGGGAGACCACCGGGAGGGGTATTTCGACCCAAGAGGCTTCATGGGCTGTGGGAGAGTAAATACCAGCCTTTTGTGGGATGGTGGAAGTCCCACACAAGGCCCATGCGGCTGGGAGAAAAAGCCCAAAGGGAAAAAGGTGGAAAAAGTCCAAAAAAGGAGGAATCCTAGTCCTACTAGGATTGGAGGAGGAGTCCTCCTCTCCTCCCCACTTTGGTCAACCCAAGGGCTGGCTTTTTGGCAGCCAAGACTCCTCCTCCTCTCCTCCTATATATACTAGAGGATTTTAGGGTTTTGGCACAGAATTTTCAGCCACGTGCTACCCGTTCCTCTAGTGCATAGTTTCTCCTCTAGATCGGTTTTCTGCAGTGCTTAGGCGAAGCCTTGCCGGAATAGCTCCACCACCATCGCCGCAGCGCCGTCACGCTGCCGGAGAACTCTTCTACCTCTCCGCTCCCTCTTGCTAGATCAAGAAGGCGGAGATCGTCATCAAGCTGTACGTGTGCTGAACGCGGAGGTGCCGTCCGTTTGGCACTAGATCGGAAGGACCGTGATCAAGATTGCGAGACGGATCATGACGAGATCGTGGGATGGATTGTGATGAGATCACGGGATGGATCATGATGATTTCGCGGGACAGATCGTGATTGGATCGTGGGACGGATCGTGATGAGATCGTGAGACGCTCGGCGATTTGGATCGCAAAGACATTCGACTACACCAACCGCGTTTCTTAACGCTTCCCGCTTATCAATCTACAAGGGTATGTAGATCCACTCTCCCTCTCGTAGATGCTCATCACCATGGATAGATCTTGCGTGTGCTTAGGAAATTTTTTGTTTCCCATGCAACGTTCCCCAACAGTGGCATCATGAGCTAGGTCTATGTGTTGATGAGATCTCGAGTAGAACACAAAAGGTTTGTGGGCGTTGATGCTTAGATTGCTTCCTCCCTTGGTCGTATTTTGGTTCAGCGGTATTGTGAGATGAAGCATCCCGGACCAACATTACTCGTATGCTTACGAGAGACCGGTTCCCTCGACGCAACTTGTTGCCTAGATGGCTTGCGGGTGACAGTTTCTCTCACTTTAGTTGGATCGGATTCGACAAAGGCAGTCCTTGAGAAGGTTGAAAAGCAAATCATGTATCACCGTTGTGGTTTATGCGTAGGTGAGAATCGTTCTTGCTAGAAACCCGTAGCAGCCATGTAAAACATGCAACAACAATTAGAGGACGTCTAACTTGTTTTTGCAGGGTATGTTGTGATGTGATATGGCCAATTACATGATGTGATATATGTGATGTATGAGATGATCATGTGATGTATAGAATTTCACGACTTGCATGTCGATGAGTACGGCAACCGGCAGGAGCCATAGGGTTGTCTTTAATTATTGTATGACCTGTGTGTCAATCATTAAGCGCTATGTAATGCTTTACTTTATCGCTAAACGGTAGCAATAGTAGTAGAAGCATGCAGGGCGTGACAACCCCGATGGCGACACGTTGATGGAGATCAAGATGATGGAGATCATGGTGTCATGCCGGTGACGATGGAGATCATGCCGGTGCTTTCATGATGGAGATCAAAAGCACGAGTTCATGGCCTTATCATGTCACTTATGATTTGCATGTGATGTTAATCCTATTATGCACCTTGTTTTGCTTAGGATGACGGTAGCATTATAAAGTGACCCCTCACTTAATTTCAAGATAAATTGTGTTCTCCCCGAGTGTGCACCGTTGCGAAAGTTCTTCGTGTCGAGACACCACGTGATGATCGGGTGTGATAGACTCTACGTTCACATACAATGGGTGCAAGCCAGTGTTGCACATGCAGAACACTCGGGTTAAACTTGACGAGCCTAGCATGTACAGACATGGCCTCGGAACACAAGAGACCGAAAGGTCGAACATGAGTCATATAGTAGATATGATCAACATGATGATGTTCACCATTGTAACCACATCAACTCACGTGATGATCAGACTTGAGTTGGTGAATTTGGATCATGTATCACTCGGATGACCGGAGGGATGCCCATTTGAGTGGGAGTTCTTAAGTAATATGATTAATTGAACTCATTATCATGAACATAGTCAGTAGTGTCTTTGCAAAATTATGTTGTAGATTACTAGCTCACACTCTAGCTCCCTTGAATTTTTTTTATGTTCCTAGAGAAATAGAGTTGAAAGATGATGGTAGAAATATTGCGGACTGGGTCCGTGATCTGAGGTTTGACCTCATTGCTGCAAAGAAAGCTTATGTCCTTAATGCACCGCTCGGTGCGCCAACCCCTCCAGCGTTGTTTGTAGATGTTGTGAACATCTGACAGGCACATTCTGATGACTACTTGATAGTTTAGTGCGTCATGCATTACGGCATAGAATTGAGGCTCCGAAACGTTTTGAACGTCACGGAACATATGAGATGTTCTAAGAGCTGAAATTAGGATCTCAGGCTCATCCCGTTGTCGTGGATTTTTGTCACGGCAGATGTCCGGGTCAACGGACTTAGGTTCGGGGCGAGACGCAACTACGTGGCGGCTTGAAGGGGTTGATCGGAATCGAGAAGACACGGAGTTTTACCCAGGTTCGGCCCCTCCGATGGAGGTAAAAGCCTATGTCCTGCTTGTCTGGTATTGATGATGATGAAGATCTCTCGGTTACAAGGGTGCTAATTGCTACCTCTAATCTCTTGTGCCTCTAATCTCTTGTGTTGTCTAAACTTGTAGACTTGTGTCTCTTGAGAACTTGTCTCTCTAGGGGGGCTCTACCCCTCCTTATATAAGTGGAGAGGGTAGGTTTACAAATAGAGTCCTACTAGGAGTAGGATTAGGACTAGTCTCTCACGAATCCTACTCCGGGTCTTATTTCCTTTAAGGGAATCCTTCTCTCTTGTGGTCCTTCTCCTGTGGGCCTTCTCTTGTGAGTCGCCCGGCGCCGGCTCACCCGCCGGGTCTTGGGCTTGGTCATCCTGTGACCCGCTTGCCGGGTCATAAATAAGATGTCATGTCTTCGGCCGGGTCTCCTGTGAGTCGCCAGGCCGGGTCATACCATGGGGTATATCCCCGTCATTATCCCCCAGGTTAGCTTGAATTTATTCATGGTAAGCTCCTGAAATAAAAGTAACAAATATGTTAAGTGGCCGACTTGCTCCTTTGGCCGGTTTACAAAAAGGCTTCTCAGAAATCCGGGTCTTTTCTCCATATGAATGAGTCATCTTGATAATCATCTTTGCTTGTCAATGTCTTTTGAAAAATATTGAGAATAGAACACCCATATGCCATTGAGTCGGCTTCCAATACTCTTGGCGGGTCATCTCCGCCGGGTCATAATCATTGATGATGCCGGGTCATTATCGTTCGTGACTCCGGGTTAAATAACTAGAATCCTACTGACTTGATAAATATTGGGATGAAAATCCATCTGATGTAGAACCAGACTTCCATTGTTGTGAAGCAGGGCGGCTTATATAAACTCTGGCGGGTTATGATCTTTTGATAACATCGGGTCATAAGTGTTGGTGACGCCGGGTCTAACAACTGAACTCTATATTTAATATCTTGAAAATTCTCCTCAAAGTTTTTGATATGTCCATATTACCTGTAGCCCCCAAGCTCCGAGATTATGCATGATAACTTGG
Organism: Hordeum marinum; assembly: GCA_022496015.1. Classification (NCBI taxonomy): domain Eukaryota; kingdom Viridiplantae; phylum Streptophyta; class Magnoliopsida; order Poales; family Poaceae; genus Hordeum; species Hordeum marinum. The sequence goes on from CM039678.1 coordinate 525,016,590, forward strand.
TGCTTTGCAAATAACATTTTGGACTGTGTAGCCCCCAAGTGCCGGGTTGTCCTGCTTGCAGCAACCTGGGACTTATAATTGCCTTATATCTTATAATGCTTCAGCAGGTGTAGCCCCCAAGGGCCGGCTCATTAGAAAGCTTTGGCGGGTGTAGCCCCCAAGGGACGGCTCATCAGAACGCTTCGGCGGGTGCAGCCCCCAAGGGCCGGCTCATCAGAATGTGATGCGCCGGGTCTTCAATTTGAATCTCTTAATCTGTTGGAACAGCTGAATACTGTAGCCCCCAAGTGCCGGGTTAGTAAGAATTAATGGGCTGGGACTTTAGAAAAATATAGAAGGGTCGGCTCATCTCCTTGAGATAATATGGTCTTGCTGACAATGTAATGGTTTTGAAAACCGGCTTGCATTAGCCCCCAAGTGCCGTGGTGCATGCTTGTAGCGACATGGGACTTGCATAATTGATATAAACTTGGACTTTGATAATGTAGCCCCCAAGTGTCGGGTCGTCTACCTGCGGCGACTCGGGACTATGTGAGAATAATACGTCTCACCATAATTTGTTGAATGAATCTTTGACCGTGGTCGTAATATAACCCGGAATGAATATCCTGGAATAATTCCTTTGTCTTTGACATGAAATTCCTGCTCGTGGTTGTGGTGCAACCCGGCAAATATAAGTTTGAGAAATCCGTGAGTGTTGTAGATTACTACAGAGCACAATTAAAGAAATCCGAGAACCAGCCAATTAGATGACATGGCATTATATCTGATAGGGCGGCTCTTGAAGGATAATAATTTCTTCGAGTTGGTTTGGAAAAATCCCAATCATTTATTACTGGTTATGATAAACCATGAAGATCCAACTATATTGGCTATTAAAAGATCCATTTGCTCTTGCAAAACACTTAACGGCAGCTCATCTTAAGAGATAAAACCTGCAAAAATGAACAAGACAGAATATATTTTGCATTGTTGTGAGGGCGGCTTAAAGAAGCTCAACCCGGAGATGTATACCTTTCATAACATTGCTCCTTTTCTCATAACCTTGCTCTGACCTGGCTTGATAAGCTGGCATGTTACCTGGAGGTGGGAAGCCCCCTTGAATAATCCACGGCTGACATGTCAACCAGAATGGTATAATGTCAACCGGAATGGCATAAAGCCGACTGTTTTTAGGGTAATGTAAGCTATACCCAAAGGTAAGAAGCCTCCTGTTGACAGCAAATATTGTAATCACGAACGTCAGCTGTCAATGGGTAATGTAAGCTATACCCAAGGTAAGAAGCCTCCATCGACAGTCGTGGCTACTGATGAGCCGAAACGGCATAAAGCCGGTTGTTTGAAGGGAAGGCAAGCTATACCCAAAGGCAAGAAGCCTCCTTCAACAACTACAGTTTTAGGCGCGGACGCCAGCTGTCGATGGGTAATGTAAGCTATACCCGAAGGCAAGAAGCCTCCATCGACAACCACAGCTTACTGATAAAGCCGGATGTTTGAAAGGAGATGTAAGCTATACCCGAGGGCAAGAAGCCTCTTTCAACAGCTACAGCTGTAGGCATGGACGCCGCCTGTCGATGGGTAATGTAAGCTATACCCGAAGGCAAGAAGCCTCCATCGATAACCACGGCTTACTGATAAAACCGGCTGTTTGAAAGGAGATGTAAGCTATACCCGAAGGCATGAAGCCTCTTTCAACAGCTATAGTTGATAAGCAACTGAGTTTTGGCGTAAACGCCGGTTGTTAGGGTGAGATAAGCGAACCCTTCGGTAAGAAGCCCTCTTCGACAACAGCGGTTAATAAGTAACCGGAAGTGGCATAAAGCCGGCCATTAGGGTGAGATAAGTGAACCCGTCGGTAAGAAGCCCCCTTCGATGGCCGCAGTTGATAAGCAACTGGAATCTGGTGTACACGCTGTTGTCTTAGGGTTTTATGTAAGCTATACCAAAGGTAAGAAGCCTCCATCAACAACAGCGCTTAAGGTAACCAAACTTTAGGCATAAAGCCAACTGTGCAAGGGAGATGTAATCTATACCCGAAGGCAAGAAGCCTCCTTTAATAATAGCTGGTTGTGCAAAGGAGATGTAAGCTATACCCGAAGGCAAGAAGCCTCTTTGCAACAGTTTAATAACAAGTGGCTGTGCAAAGGAGATGTAAGCTATACCCGAAGGCAAGAAGCCTCTTTGCAACAGTGCTTAATTGGGCATAACGCCGGCTGTGCAAGGGAGATGTAAGCTATACCCGAAGGCAAGAAGCCTCCTTTCAACAGCGTAAAAGCAGATTGTGCAGGGGAGATGTAAGCTATACCCGAAGGCAAGAAGCCTCCCTGCAACATCGCTTGATAGGGCATAAAGCCGAATGATAGATCCGCCGTTTTGACTTTAACCAGTTCAGGGTTCCTTAACGAGATTGACCGTCAACTCCTTTGAGCTGTTCGGGGTCTCTAGGCGAGATTGGTCATCAATTTCTTGAACCGGCTCAGGGTCTCTAGGCGAGATTGGCCGTCAATTTCTTGAACTGGCTCAGGGTCTCTAGGCGAGATTGGTCATCAATTTCTTGAACCGGCTCAGGGTCTCTAGGCGAGATTGGCCGTCAATTTCTTGAACCGGCTCAGGGTCTCTAGGCGAGATTGGCCGTCAATTTCTTGAACCGGCTCAGGGTCTCTAGGCGAGATTGACTGGTAAGAGTTCAGCGGGTCACCTCAATCTTAGCCGGTACAGGGTCTCTATCGAGATTGGCCGTCAATTCTTTGAACCGGCTCAGGGTCTCTATCGAGATTAACCGGTAAGGCAAGCGGGTCACATAGCGGAGCAGCATCAATCTTGGTAAGACGCCATCTTGTATGAAGAAACGATAGAAGCTCCAAGTGTCTTTATGATGATCCAATGATCCGGGCACCCATGTTTGGATGGTGCATCACGGCGGTCCGTCCTCTTGGGCAACTTTTAATCATCCGCCAATAATGTAGTAGCCCCCACGATTGGGTTTTTCAAAGACCCGGGGTTCTCGTTAAAAACGACCAAATGTGTCTCGCCATGTCTGTAGCCCCCGAGTCTTAAGTTGACTCGAAGAGGCGGCTTGAGAATCTTCACTGGAAGTTTGAGGTTGGCCGTGATGGGTTATAAATGACCCGTATGAATTGCTTCAATGATCCGGTCGATGGTTCGTTCCGGCTGTTTGTTGAAGTGAACCAAATTGTAGTGCTGGCGACTCGTGTGCTTGTCCGTCGGGTGCCTCATATCGATGAACACTGCACCGATATATTGATGTAGATCAAATTGTGGGTGATGTCTTGCACGCATCCGTTGGGAGGCTCGTGCAGGCGAGCACTGCACCTATATGTTGATGTATATCACAGTGTGGGTGGTGTCTTGCACACGCCCGTTGGGCGGCTCGTGCTCGTACAGGCGAGCACTGCACCGATATGTTGATGTAGACGTAGAAAATGGCCGCGGATTTGTAAACTGGTGATGATGTAAAAGACGCCACGGCGTTGTAAGCCCACACGGATGCTGAGAGACGACCATGGCATTGTAAGTCGGCGCAGGAGGCAAGAATCGGCCGCGGCGTTGTGAGTCGGCACGACGGCGAGAAACGGCCACGACGTTGTAAGTCGGCGCGGGAGGCGAGAATCGGCCGCGGCATTGTGAGTCAGCACGACGGCGAGAGACGGACACAACGTTGTTAGCCGGCACGGTGGTGAGAGACGGCCACGGCGTTGTAAGCCGGCGTAGTGGCGAGAGACGGCCACGACATTGTAAGCCGGCATAGATAGGTGAGTCAGCAGTGGCATTGAAACCAGCGAGAACAACGAGTCGGCCATGGCATGGTTGGTGAAGACCATATCGCGAATGCGGCGGCTTGCAGCGTCCATTGGGCGGATCCTACTGGCAGGTGAGAGTGCGCAGTACTGGCGAGTCGATGTAGACCTTCTGCGGGGGCGGCGACTCACGTGCGTCCCGTGAGTAATACGCCTCCGATGAGCACCAGTACAAAACGATGTTGTTGTGTGCTCCATCTCCGTGGTACAATGCCACTTGAATATTTGTTCTTTATAAAAAGTATTACAAAGAAGAAGTAATTGTTCTTCGAAGGAAAAAATGTATAGATAAAACAAATTGGGTGGATAGCACCTGTTTTGTCTCGACGACCAGCTGAGTCATATACATCGTCCGTGGATCACCTCCCGTAATTTCAACAGCAATTGAGGTACTCTCTCAAGGCCATAGCAATTCATCCATGGCGGCTCCGAGATAGTGCCGGGTCGGGGCGGCTCAGAGCCGGAGGGCGACTTGTAGCCGTTTGAGGCGGAGGCGGCCACGTGCGACGGAGACGACCGTGACAGCGGCGGCTCGCGGAGGCAGGGTGCACGCTGGGGCCGCTTGAGAGATGACTCTGCTCAGAGGCGATGGGAGGCCGCGAGAGCCTGAAGCGAGGCCGTGCATGGAAGGAGGCGAGGCGGCTAAAGGCGGATTTGGCGGCTCACGCGCCAGCAAGCCAAGGGCGAGGCCAAACGAAGCCGGCCGATGGGCGAGAGCGAGACCGAGCCGGCCTTGGCGCCGCGGGCGAGGCGAGGTGAAGTGCGGCAGCAGCACAGCAGCTGGCAGGTGCAGTAGTGAGGCGGAGGGCAAGAGGGGCCCGCAAAGAGAGACGGAGGCGAGAGGAAACCGCGGCGGGGCGCAGTAGTAATTTTTATGTCTCCACTGAACTTTTTCCTCCTCGATCGATGAACTCGGAGTTGATGAAGAGTCTTCCATGCCGGCTCTTGCGGATCCGGTGGGTCATAATCTTCTCGATCCCTAGGAAAGATCCCCTCAAGAACACAATACCACCGTGCGCAAGCCCCATGGTGGGCGCCAACTGTCATGGATTTGTCACGGCAGATGTCCGGGTCAACGGACTTAGGTTCGGGGTGAGACGCAACTACGTGGCTGCTTGAAGGGGTTGATCGGAATCGAGAATACACGGAGTTTTACCTAGGTTTGGCCCCTCCGATGGAGGTAAAAGCCTACGTCCTGCTTGTCTGGTATTGATGATGACGAAGATCTTTCGGTTAGAAGGGTGCTAATTGCTACCTCTAATCTCTTGTGCCTCTAATCTCTTGTGTTGTGTAAACTTGTAGACTTGTGTCTCTTGAGAACTTGTCTCTCTAGGGGGGCTCTACCCCTCCTTATATAAGTGGAGAGGGTAGGTTTACAAATGGAGTCCTACTAGGAGTAGGATTAGGACTAGTCTCTCACGAATCCTACTCCGGGTCTTATTTCCTTTAAGGGAATCCTTATCTCTTGTGCGCCTTCTCCTGTGGGCCTTCTCTTGTGAGTCGCCCGGCGCCGGCTCACCCGCCGGGTCTTGGGCTTGGTCATCCTATGACCCGCTTGCCGGGTCATAAATAAGATGTCATGTCTTCGGCCGGGTCTCCTGTGAGTCGCCAGGCCGGGTCATACCATGGGGTATATCCCCATCACCTGTGTTGCGAGATATGAGATCTCCAACAAGATTCTTTGCCTGCAAAATGAAGGACAATAGCTCAATCGTTGAGCATGTGCTCAGATCGTCTGGGTGCTACAATCGCTTGAATCAAATGGGAGTTGATCTTCCAGATAGGATAGTGATTGATATAGTTCTCCAAGTCACTGTCACTAAGCTACTAGAACTTGGTGATGAAAACGCCAGGGATAGAAATAATGATCCCTGAGCTATTCGCGATGTTTGACACCGCGAAGGTAGAAATCGAGAAGGAGCGTCGAGTGTTGATGGTTAGTCAAAACCACTAGTTTCGAGAAGGGCAAGAACAAGGAGGGAAACTTCATGGATAGCAAGTCAGTTGCAGCTCCAGTGAAGCAACCCAAAGTCTAACCCAAACCCGAGACTAAGTGCTTCGATTATGAGGAGAATGGTCGCTGAAGCGGAACAACCCTAGATACTTGGTAGATGAGAAGGCTGGCAAAGTCGACAAAAGTATATTTGATATACGTCTTATTGATGTGTACCTTGCTAGTACTCCTAGTAGCACCTGGGTATTGGATACCGGTTCGGTTGCTAAATGTTAGTAACTCGAAATAAAAGCTACGGGATAAACGGAGAACTAGCTAAGGGTGAGGTGACGATGTGTGTTGGAAGTGTTTCCAAGGTTGATGTGATCGACATTGCACGCCCTCTCTACCTTCGGGATTAGTAACAAACCTAAATAAGTGTTATTTGGTGTTTTGGGTTGAGCATGAATGTGATTAGATTGTGTTTATTGCAACACGGTTATTCATTTAAGTTAGAGAATAATGGTTATTCTGTTTACATGAATAATACCTTCAATGGTTATGCACCCAGTGAGAATGGTTTGTTGAATCTTGATCGTAGTAATACAGATGTTCATAACATTGATGCCAAAAGATGCAAAGTTAATAATGATAGTACCACATACTTGTGGCACTGCCGCTAAATGTCATATTGGTATAAAACGCATGAAGAAAATCCATGCTGATGGATCTTTGGACTCTTTCGATTACAAATCGGTTGAGACATGCGAACCATGCCTCTTGGTCAAAGATGACTAAGGACCCCGTTTTCTGGTTTGACGGAGCGGGCAAGTGATTTATTGGAAATGATACATGTTGATGTATGCAATCCAACGAGTCTTGTGGCGTGCGGTGGATATCGTTATTTTCTTACCTTCACTGATGATTTGGGTAGATATAGTGTATGTTTGCTTAATGAAACACAAGTCTGAATCGTTTGAAAAGTTCAATCAAATTCAGAGTGAAGTTTAAGATCATCGTGACAAGAAGATAAAAATATCTGTGATATGATCGTGGAGGTGAATATCTGAGTTACGAGTTTTTCATACAACTTTAGACAATGTGAAAGTTGTTTCACAACACACGCCACCTGGAACACCATAGTGTGATGGTATGTCCGAACGTCATAGTCGTGCTCTATTGGATATGGTGCATGTTATGTTGTCTCTTATCGTTTTGCTACTATAATTTTGGGGTTGTGCATTAGAGACAACTACATTCACTTTAAATAGGGCATCATCTAAATCCGTTGAGATGACACCATGTGAATTATGGTTTGATAGAAACCTAAGCTGTCATTTCTTGATGTTTGGGGCTGCGACACTTGTGTGGAAAATGTTTTCACCTAATGAGCTCGAACCCAAAGCGGACAAATGCATCTTCTTAGAATACCCTAAGAACAGTTTGGTGAACCTTCTATCTTAGATCCAAGCATAAAGTGTTTGTTGCTAAAACAGGTCCTTTCCCGAGTAAAAGTTTCTCTCGAAAGAATTGAGTGGGAGGAAGATAGAACTTGATGAGCTTGTTGAACCTTTGTTTCAACCAGAGAGTAGAGCAGCGCAAAAAGATGTTTCTGTGGAACCTACGTCAGTTGAAGAGGAAGTAAATGATGATGATCATGAAGCTTCGGATCAAGTTACTATCGAACCTCGTAGGTCGACAAGGATGTGTACTGCTTCTGAGCGGTACGACAACCCTGTCTTGGAGGTCATGTTGTTGGACAACAATGAACCTACGAGCTGTGGACAAGCGATGATGGGCCCGGATTCCGACAAATGGTTAGAGGCCATGAAATCCGAGAAAGGATCCATATATGAAAACCAAGTATAGACTTTGGTAGACTTGCTCGTTGGACGGCAGGTCGTGGAGTACAAATGGATCTTTAAAATGAAGACACACGCTGATGGTGAATGTCACCATTTATAAATCTTGACTTGCCGGAAAGAAGTTTTTGGCAAGTTCAAGGAGTTGACTGCGATGAGACTTTCTCACTCGTAGCGATGCTAAAGTCTGTTAGAATTATGTTAGCAGTTGTTGCATTTTTTAATTATGAAATCTGGCAGATGGATGCCAAAACATCATTTCCTTTCTTGAGGAAAGGTTGTATGTGATACAACCAGAAGGTTTTGTCAGTCCTAAGGATGCTAAAAGGTGTGCAAGCTTCAGTGATCCTTCTATGAACTGAAGCAAGCATCTCGGAGTTGGAATATACACTTTGATGAGGTGATTAAAGTTTTTGAGTCTATACAAAGTTTACGAGGAACTTGTATTTAGAATAAAGTGAGTGGGAACACTGTAGAGTTTCTGATAAGCATATGTGGTTGACATATTGTTGATCGGAAATGATATAGAATTTCTGGAAACATAAAGGGTTGTTTGAAAAGAGTTTTTCAAAGGAAGACCTGGATAAGGCTACCTAATTGTATAGCATCAAGATCTATAAAGATAAATCAAGATGTTTGATAAGACTTTCAATGAGTACATACCTTGACAAGATTTTGAAAGAGTTCAAAATGGATTAGTCAGAGAGAAGTGTTCTTGCCTGCTTTGTAAGGTGTGAAGTTGAGTGAGACTCAAAGCTCGACCACGGTAGAAGAAAGAGAAAGGACGAATGTCATCCCCTATGCCTTAGCCATAGGCTCTGTATAGTATGCCATGCTGTGTACCGCACCTGTGTGTGCCTTGCCATGAGTCCATCAAGGGGTACAAGAGTGATCCAGAAGTGGATCACTGGACAGCGGTCAAGAATATCCTTAGTAACTAAAATACTAAGGAAATATTTCTCGATTATGGAGTTGATAAAGAGTTCGTCGTAAAGAGTCACGTCGATGCAAGCTTTAACACCAATCTGGATGACTCGTAGTAGCAATCTGGATACGTATAGTGGAGCAGCCATTTGGAATAGTACCAAGTGGAGTGTGGTAGCGGTGTTTACGGTTTGACATAGAAATTTGCAAAGTAAACACGGATCTGAATGTCGCAGACCCATTGACTATAAGACCTCTCTCACATGCAAAGCATGATCGAGCCCCAGAACGCATTGGGTGTTAGATTCATAACAATGCAAATCACATGGTGATGCGAACTAGATTATTGACTCTAGTGCAAGTGGGAAACTGTTGGAAATATGCCCTAGAGGTAATATAAATTAGTTATTATCATATTTCCTTGTTCATGATAATCGTTTATTATCCATGCTATAATTGTATTGATCGAAGACTTAGATGCATGTCTGGATACATAGACAAAACCATGTCCCTAGTATGCCTCTAATAGACTAGCTCGTTGATCAAAGATGGTTAAGGTTTCCTAGCCATTGACATGAGATGTCATTTGATAACGGGATCACATCATTAGGAGAATGATGGGATGGACAAGACCCAAACTACAAACGTAGCATATGATCGTGTCAGTTTAATGCTACTGTGTTCTGCATGTCAAGTATCTGTTCCTATGACCATGAGATCATGCAACTCACTAACACCGGAGGAGTGCCTTGTGTGTATCAAACGTCGCAACGTAACTGGGTGACTATAAAGGTACTCTACAGGTATCTGTGAGGGTGTCTGTTGGGTTGGCATGGATCAAGACTGGGATTTGTTACTCCGTGCCATGGGGAGGTATCTCAGGGCCCACTCGGTAATACAACATCACAACAATCCTTGCAAGCAATGTGACTAAGTGTTAGTCACGGGATCTTGTATTATGGAACGAGTAAAGAGACTGTCTGGTAACAAGGTTGAACTAGGTATGGAGATACCGACGATCGAATCTCAGGCAAGTAAACATACCGAAGAACAAAGGGAACATCATATGGGATTAACTGAATCCTTGACATAGAGGTTCGACCGATAAAGATCTTTGTAGAATATGTAGGAATCAATATGGGCATCCAGGTCCCGCTATTGGTTATTGACCGTAGAGGTGTCTCGGTCATGTCTACATAGTTCTCGAACCCGCAGGGTCTGCACACTTAAGGTTCGGTGATGTTTCGGTAGTATAGAGTTATGTTTGGTGGTGACCGAAGGTTGTTTGGAGTCCCGGATGAGATCCCGTAAATCACGAGGAGCTCTGGAATGGTCCAGAGGTAAAGATTGATATATAGGAAGTCCCATTTTGGTCGCCGGAAAAGTTTCGGGCTAATCGGTAATGTACTGGGAGTGCCGGTAGTGTACCGGGAGACCACCGGGAGGGGTATTTCGACCCAAGAGGCTTCATGGGCTGTGTGAGAGTAAATACCAGCCTTTTGTGGGCTGGGGGAAGTCCCACACAAGGCCCATGCGGCTGGGAGAAAAATCCCAAAGGGAAAAAGGTGGAAAAAGGCCACAAAAAGGAGGAATCCTAGTCCTACTAGGATTGGAGGAGGAGTCCTCCTCTCCTCCCAAGTTTGGTCGACCCAAGGGCTGGCTTTTTGGCAGCCAAGACTCCTCCTCCTCTCCTCCTATATATACTAGAGGATTTTAGGGTTTTGGCACAGAATTTTCAGCCACGTGCTACCCGTTCCACTAGTGCATAGTTTCTCCTCTAGATCGGTTTTCTGCAGTGCTTAGGCGAAGCCCTGCCGGAATAGCTCCACCACCATCGCCACAGCACCGTCACGCTGCCGGAGAATTCTTCTACCTCTCCCTCTTGATGGATCAAGAAGGCGGAGATCATCATCAAGCTGTACGTGTGTTGAACGCGGAGGTGCCATCCGTTCGGCGCTAGACCGGAAGGACCGTGATCAAGATTGCGAGACGGATCGTGACGAGATCATGGGACGGATCGTGATGAGAGCGCGGGACGGATCGTGATGAGTTCGCGGGATGGATCGTGATTGGATCGCGGGACGGATCATGATGAGATCATGGGACGCTCGGCGATTTGGATCGCAAAGACGTTCGACTACACCAACCGCGTTTCTTAATGCTTCCCGCTTAGCGATCTACAAGGGTATGTAGATCCACTCTCCCTCTCGTAGATGCTCATCACCATGGATAGATCTTGCGTGTGCATAGGAAATTTATTGTTTCCCATGCAACGTTCCCCAACAATTACTCTAACTCAAGAACCATTCACGTCCACCTGTTTGAGTCCAGCTTCATGTCCGGCTATAACTATTGGACCATGCACGGAGAAAGAGGGGTCCTAATGGAAGAGAATGAAGAAGAAGAGGATGACGACAGCTATCCTGGCCACAGGTTCCATGAATACGATGGTACAACAATGAGGGAAGAAGCTGAGCCGACAATGCGGGAAGGAGCTGAAGAAGAGGCATCAGATGACCCCGCCGATGATCTTGGTCGGGCCATTGCCGATGCAAAGAGAAACTGCGCAAGTGAAAAGGAGAAGCTGAAGTTGCAGCGCATGTTAGAGGATCACAAAAAGGGTTGTACCCAAATTGCAAAGATGACAATAAAAAGCTGGGTACCACGCTGGAATTGATGCAATGGAAGGCAGAGAATGGTGTATCTGAGAAGGCATTTCAAAAGTTGTTGATAATGTTAAAGAAGAAGCTACCAAAGGACAACGAATTGTCAGAGAGTATGTACGAAGCAAAGAATGATGTCTGCCCTCTAGGATTAGAGGTCAAGAAGATACATGCATGCCCTAATGACTGCATCCTCTATCGCGGTGAGTACGCGGATTTGAATGCATGCCCCGTATGCTGTGCATTGCGCTATAAGATCGGCCACGATGACCCTGGTGATGTTGAGGGCGAGCGCCCCAGGAAGAAGATTCCTACCAAGGTGATGTGGTATGCTCCTATAATGCCATGGTTGAAACGTTTGTTCCAAAACAAAGAGCATGCCAAGTTGATGCGATGGCAAACAACGAAGATCGTAAGAAAGACGGGAAGATGAGAGTGCTCGCTGGTGGGTCACAGTGGAGAAAAATCAAGATAAAGTGAAAGGACTTTGCAATGGATGCAAGGAACGTATGGTTTGGTTTAAGTGCAAATGGCATTAATCCTTTTGGGGAGCAAAACAACAATCATAGCACATGGCATATTGACTCTATGTATCTATAACCCTCCTCCTTGGTTGTGCATGAAGCGGAAGTTCATTATGATGCCAGTGCTCATACAAGGCCCCAAGCAACCCGGCAACGACATTGATGTGAACCTAAGGCCATTGGTTGAAGAACTTTTACAGATGTGGAATGGAAAAGGTGTACGTGCGTGGGATGCGAAAGATTAGGAGGAATTTGACCTACATGCGTTGCTGTTTGTAACCATCAATGATTGGCTTGCTCTCAGTAACCTTTCAGGATAGACAAACAAGGGATACCACACATGCTCGCACTGTTTAGATGATACCTACAGTATATATTTGGATAAATGTAAGAATAATGTGTATCTGGGGCATCGTCGATTTCTTCAGAGCAGGCATCCCGTAAGAAAGAAAGGCAAGCATTTCAAAGGTGAGGCAGATCACCGGAAGAAGCCTCGCCACCGTACGGGTGATGAAATACTTGATATGTTCATGGTTTAAAAGTAATCTTTGGCAAGGGTCCTGGTGCACAATCTGTTCTGAATGACGCTGACAAACGCGCACCCATGTGGAAGGAGAAATCTATATTTTGGGACCTACCGTATTGGAAAGACCTCGAGGTACGCTCTGCAATCAATGTGATGTACGTGACGAAGAATCTTTGCGTGAACCTGCTAGGCTTCTTGGGCGTGTATGGGAAGACAAAAGATACACCGGAGGCATGGGAGGACCAGCAACGTATGCATGGAAAAGACGGCATGGATCCAAAGCAGTTTCAGGGTCATGTCATCTATGCTCTTACCAAAGAAGAGAAGGAAATCTTCTTCGAATGCCTGCTCAGTATGAAGGTCCCATATGGCTTCTCGTCGAATATAAAGGGAATAATAAATATGGCAGATAAAAATTTCTAGAACCTAAAGTCTCATGACTGCCACGTGAATATGACGCAACTGCTTCCAGTTGCATTGAGGGGGCTTCTGCCGGAAAATGTTGGATTAGCCACTGTGAAGCTATGTGCATTCCTGAATGCAATCTCTCAGAAGGTAATCGATCCAGAAATCCTACGAAGGTTAGAGAATGATTTGGTGCAATGTCTTGTCAGTTTCGAGTTGGTCTTCCCACCATCGTTCTTCAATATCATGACGCATGTCCTAGTTCACCTAGTTAGAGAGATTGCCATTCTAGGTCCTATATTTCTACACAATATGTTCTCCTTTGAGAGGTTCATGGGAGTCTTAAAGAAATATGTTCATAATCGTGCTAGGCTAGAAGGAAGCATCTCCAAGGGCCACGAAACAGAGGAGGTCATTGAGTTTTTTGTTGACTTTATTCCTGACATTAAGCCTATAGGTGTTCCTGAATTGCAGCATGAGGGCAGACTGGGTGGAAAAGGCACGCTAGAAAATAATTCACTAATATGCCGGGACGGGCATTCTTTGGAGCAAGCACACTACACAGTTATACAAAGTTCCGCCTTGGTGGCTCCATATATAGAGCAACACAAGAATATTCTACCTCCAAACACCCAAAGAAGTCTGACGACTGGATTACACATGAACAACGGTGACTTTCGCCGGTTGGTTGCAGACATGTCTCATGCATGACGACACTGTTGAAGATGACTTATACTTGCTGTCCAAGTTACCATCTTCAACTATATTGACTTTCAAAGGGTACAAGATAGATGGGAATACATTTTACACGATCGCCCAAGATAAAAAGAGCGCCAACCAAAATAGTGGTGTTCGCTTTGATGCAGCAAACAACAATGGGCCAAAGGACACATACTATGGTTACATAGAGGAGATATGGGAACTTGACTATGGACTTGATTTGAAGGTCCCTTTGTTTAGGTGCAAATGGGCCAATCTGACAGGAGGCAGGGTAAAGGAAGACCCGCAGTACGGAATGACAACAATGGATCTCAACAATCTTGGGTATGCAAACGAACCATTCGTCCTAGCCAATGATGTGGCGCAGGTTTTTTTATGTGAAGGACATCTCTACCTAGCCGAGAAAAAGAAAAGATAAGGAAGAAAATACATCATGTGATGAGCCAAAGCGCCACATAGTTCTTTCAGGGAAAAGAAACATCGTGGGACTGGAGGACAAGACAGACATGTCAGAAGATTATGAAAAGTTTCATGAAATTGCTCCCTTCACAGTGAATGTTGACCCAAGCATCAAGTTAAACGATGAAGATTGCCAATGGTTACGACGCAAAGGGACACACGCGAAGAAAAAGTTTTACACCCAAAGATCCCACTCTCGGATGTGACCAGCTTCTCTAGTTAGTTTCCGGACTTATATATCTAGAAAGTCCCACTTCAGACAAACCGAAGGGAATCTTTGTAATAGTAGTGTACTTATGTGTTTTGTGCATTCATTATGAACCATTTGAAGGGAGGCCATCAATTTTCAACCCTTTCTGACTTCATTTGCTATTTTTTATACATTTACTGATTTTTTTGAGCTAAATGACCCTGAAATTGATAAGCACTACAAATGAACTCTAAAAAGGTAGAAAGTTGGCATGGTATCATCATTTCACCCACATAGCATGTGCTAAAAAGATGAGAGGGTTACGGCAAAAAATGGATGCACTTCATGTACAAAATGGACAATCTCTTTCGAAGTATCAGGATTTAAGACAAAAACTCACCTGTTACAAAAGCATTTCATTTTTTAACTCATTTCAACTCCAAACTTTTAGTGCGTATAGTGTGCACCATTCGAAGGGAGGTCATCAATTTTCAAACCTTTCTGACTTCATTTGTTATTTTTCATGCATTTACTGATTTTTTTGAGCTAAATGACCCTGAAATTGATAAGCACTACAAATGACCTCTAAAAAGGTTGAAAGTTGGCATGCTATCATCATTTCACCCACATAGCATGTGCTAAAAAGTTGAGAGGGTTATGGCAAAAACTGGATGCACTTCGTGTACAAAATGGACAATCTCTTTCGAAGTATCAGTGTTTCAGACGAAACTCCTCTGTTACAAAGGCATTTCATTTTTTCAATAACCTAAGAATCACTAGTGGAAAAAGGCCCATTTGTCCTGATTCCAGAGGCCCATCTGTCCCGGTTCTGGACCCGGGACTAAAGTGTCGGGACTAAAGCCCATGACCTTTAGTCCCGGTTCGCTTACGAACCAGGACAGACGATGAGGCTACACGTGGCCGCTCCGCCGAGCCCAGGCAGGTGGGCCTTTGGTCCCGGTTGGTAACACCAACCGGGACCAAAGAGCATCCATGCGTCAGCAGCTCAGGAGCTGTTTTTTTTAAAAGGGGAGGGGGGTTTGAGGGTTTTGGAGGGTTAATTTAGGGGTTTCATATATTTTGTTATCTAGCTAATGGAGAGAAGTGACCTCTCTTATCTCCGTGCTTGGTCACGACGCTACGTACTATACGTATAGAGAGAACTCGTGACACGCTAGTTAGTAAGCAAATGAAGGAAACCATTAAGTACACAAGATCGTCATGAACATATACAGAGAGAAGTGATTGACCTCCTCCTTATCCGAGAGATTGGTCGAACAACAAGTTTTCGTATATCTATCCTATGTTACAATCCCTAACATCTAATATCAAGTTCCATATGGTATTCTCAGGCTTTATTAATGACGTGGTCAATAAAGAATCTCGCCAATTCCTCTTGAATTGCTCGTATGCGATCTTGTGGTAGGAGTTCATCCTGCATCCGCCACATCTAAATTGAAGAAGAGGGTCAATACATGTATATGAATGAAAATCAACACAAATGATGGTAATAAAATAAAATTGTGAATATTTTTGCTTACACACTTCATATTCTTTTTCAGTGTAGCCCCGCTTATTAGGATTCGTCACGTTGTAGATGAACTCACAAAAGTAGTATCCACAAAAATTAGTCCCTTGTTCCTGAAACAAGCACTATACGAGAAATAGAGGTCAATCAAACTAATAAGCAAGCATGCTAAATGGTATATATTGATGAAACTAGCTAGAATCAATGGGAGATGGGCGGAACGAGGTAGTATATATTACTTACTTTCCGGTGTCTAAATTGCAGCTCGGTAGGTAGTCCCGGAGCAATTTTGGTGAAATCTTTCCAAACCCTGCGAGACATAGAAAATAATTACTTGATATATATCAGGAAATGAACAAAGTTGCCGATATGATGCGATAATGATCGATTGAACTTACCTCTGGATCATTTCAGTTAGGTTCGCATTCAACTCGGGTTTATTTCGTCTCGAGTCTAAGACGGTTACTACTCCCCGCTGAAGCTTAATCTCTAGTAGAATAAAGTGGTGGCTGCGCACACATGCATAGCTCATCAATTACATTACTATACCCTCGAGTAATAAGGGGGAAAATGAATATGCACAAGACAGTAACACACACTTGAAGTTCTAAGGAAGGAGTAATTTGTCTTTGTATTGATTTTTAAGCATCGATTCTAGCAAGTTCTCCTCGGTTTGTTTGGGATACATTTGAACCGTCACTTCATGTATGATATTTGGGTTAATGAACACAATGTCATACATTTCTGCTTTTCTGCATTCGACGATCTTCAATCTGCATAATATAGTGATGAGGATAATTATATATATACATGCAATGAAAGAGGTGAGCTATATATAGAGACTTAATTACAGAAGTACTTACAGACAGTAGAAAGTCATGATTTGTATGTTGATGTCCTTTTGATTGTAAATTTGGGAAAGCTCGTCAAATTCAACATGAATCAGCTCCTGGCCAAAGAAGTCATGCTTCTCTTTAATACTCATCATCAAACAATCCTTCCTAGACTCGCTGCAGGTTTTCATATACCAATTATGGAATTGTCTCATCATCGTTCCTAGAGGAGGACTTCCATCTTTGACGAGAGGCTTCCCGTACCAGTATTTGAAATCGTCCACCTCCAACGGCTCAAACAATACATCATCGCTCATGTAATCAGCAGGATTGGTACCGAACACCATCCCCGGATGATCAACGGCAATATCGGTAGACAGCTTCAATGGGGGCACAATTGGTTAGCCTGTTCGCCGAGCTGGGGAATTGTTCTCCCACTTCTTCGTTTTGCTAACCTCTCATCACTGGAAGTAGTTCCCGTCCGCACCGCATTTTGATATGCCTTTTTAGTAGCGCGGACATAGTTGGTATCCAGCAGAGGCGGTGGTGGTCGCTTCAGGGCCTCGACAGTGCGCTTTGATGCCATCAGATCTATCATCTGCTTCGGAGGTGGAGCCTTCTTTGCAAAATGGGCCCTCACTTGGTCTTGAGAGATCTTCGCGGTTTCCTCCACGGTCCTCTCATATGGAAACTTTTCCAATGTCTTGAGAGACTTAGGACCGTATTCGTATGGCCTCCCGCCACTGGCTGTACTGCTAGCAGCCGAAGTGACGGCATCTCTCTTTCGTTGTTGCTTACGAGGCGGAGGAGGAGGCGGAGTGCTCCGACGCGTCGGAGGAGGAGGAGCGACGGTGGCTGTCTTCCGCCGTTGCTGAGGAGGCGGAGGAGGAGGCGAAGTGCCTTGATCGTCGACGTCACGCGTCGGACGAGGTGAAGGAGGAGGCAAAGTGCCTTGATCCCTCATCGGAGGAGGAGGAGGACGAGTGCCTTCATCACTCGCCGAAGGAGGAGGAGGAGGAGGCGTCCAGTTCGAAATCTTGATGTGCTCCTTCCACCATAGACATGTACTCCTCAGAGCAAATCTCAGTTGAGTCTCCCCTTCACCTATAGGGTGGTCAAGCTCGAGCTCCTCAAATCCCCCCATTATTTCGTCCACTTGCTAAACAGCATAGCCATGTGGAATCTGACCATGGTGAAAAGTTTCGTCGGTTCGAGGAGGTGCAACAAGGCCGTCAGCCGCCTTCAAGGTGAGGTTAATGCATTTCGTCATAAGCTCGCAATGTTGGCCATCTGTGATAGCATCCATGGGGTAGCTAGGAGCCGTGAAGTCAGGCTGCTGAAGGAGCTCCGTGGAAGCCACGCTGCTTCTTCGCTGAGATGGCGGGGTAGCTTCGTGCCCCTGAACGAGTTGTTGGTCGGGAGCTTGCTGGCTCATAACTTGTTCCTCTAGCCTTCGTACTCTTGCATTGAGCTCCTGCACAACGCTCAGCTCCTGTTTCCCCTTCCTCTCCCGGCTTTTGTAACCGCTTGCGCCGGGAAACCCAAGCTTCCACGAAACGGAGCCTGGCGTGCCTCATGTTCGTCTAGGGTGCTCAGGATTCCCGAGGGCCTTAGTCAGCTCATCCTTCTCTCTGTTGGGAATGAACCTCCCTTCCAACGCTTCCTTGATAACTTGCTTAAGCTTCCTGGCGGGTATTGCAAGTTGCTCGTTCGTCCAGACCAAAGTTGTCAGAATCGCGATTCTGAATCGGATCGGAACTCTGATGGTAGGATCGCAAATCGTAGATTGTTCACTATCAGGATCGTAGAAACATAGATTTTATGAAGTAAAATTGTAGAATTAGGGGGGTTAATTTGGATCGTATTATCGTAGAATCGCATAATAGAATCACGATTCTGACAACCTTGGTCCAGACGCACTTCCCTGTTTCAGGGTCCAAAGTTCCCCCAACCCTGAAGAACCAAGTCCTTGAACGGTCTGGTCAGTTCCCTGTCTCTAGTTCGACCCCTTTAGCTCGCAGGTCATCCTCCCATTTGGCCCACAACGGCCGGGCTCTGAGGTAGCCACATGACCCCGTGCGATGGTGATACTGCTTCTTCTCAGCATTTTTCTTGTTTATCGCTGACATTTTCTTACTCTTTTCAGAAGTCTTGTAGGCCACGAACGTGTCCCATTGATCTCTTATCCCCGCATATCGGCCGACGAATACTGGAGTCTTCTCTTGGTCGACAAACTTGGCTTTCAACTCATTCTTCCACCTCCTAAAAAGATCTTCCATCTTCTTAAGAGCACACGACCTGACCAGTGGCTCTATAACTGGATTACTCTCATCCTCCTCTGGCGGTAGGGTGAAATTTGCCATCATCATGGTCTCCTTCTTCCTCCAGTATTTGATGCCTGGAGCCGTCATCATCATGTCCTAGCTCTTCCATGTCAAAATTGATTAACGAGAAGATATTACCACCGCCGTAAATCATGTCCCCCAACAACTCTTCTTCAAAGTCTGTGTTCATGGTTGGATCCATGGTTTCTGCAAATATTACAACATGGCAATTAATATACAAACATGAGAGATGGATATATTAATTAGTGGCAAACATAGACAACGGATCATATTAGTGGCCTCGACGCTTCTACGGTTTGTGGTGGCCTCGACAACGCTTCTAGGGTGGGTGGCCTTGACGCTTCTAGGGTTTGGGTGGCCTCGGCAATGCTTTGAGGGATTGGGTGGACTCGGCAATGCTTCTAGGGTTTGGTCGGGTGAGAGGGGGTTGATCGAAGTTACCGGAGTTTTCTTCTAGTGGTTTGGGTGGCCTCGAGAGTTTGTCGGGTAGAGGCGAGAGGGGGTAGGAGATCGACAATGCTTTTTCAGTCCCGGTTTAGGCAGACTCGAGAGTTGGTCGAGCGAGAGGGGGTTGATCGACGTCCCCCGCATGTCGAAATTATCGGAGTTTTCTATATGAACAAAAAAATGCCGGCTGGACATATCATCACGCGGCGGCGGTAACCTACGAAGCACCGATACGACAACATCGATACGGCGATACGGGATACGGCAATTTCTATATACAGCAATATGGCGATACGACAAGCATATATAAATAATAATTAAATAACATTTAATGAGAGCTAATATAATAAATCGTACATACACATAAACATATATGAACACATACATACATGAACACATATATGAACACATACATACACATACACATATATGAACACATACATACACATATAGGAACACATGCATGAACACTTGCATGAACTGCTCACGTATAGGGGAGGGGGGATGTGGCCAGAGTGGGGCAGAGCAGTGGCCGTAGCGGGGCGCGGCGGCCGGAGCAGGGTGGGGCGGCCGGAGCGGGGTGGCCGGAGCAGGGTGGCACGGGGCGGGGCGGCCGGAGCGAGATCAGGGAGGCCGGGGATGGTGGACGGCGGCGGCGACAGTGACGGAGAGCTAGCTCGCGGGATTTGAGCAGCCTGACGGCGTGGGTGGGGATCTGGCCTTTGGGGGAGCGAATGGTTCGAAAACTGCTAAGTGTGGGGTTTTATACAGGGAGCATTGGTCCCGGTTGGTGGCACGAACCGGTACCAATGCCCCCCTTTGGTCCCGGTTGGTGCCACCAACCGGGACCAAAGCCCTTTCGTCCCCGACCCACGCCGGGCAGCAAACCCTTTCGCTCCGGTTGGTGGCACCAACCGGGACCAATGCCCCCCTTTGGTCCCGGTTCGTGCCACCAACCGGGACCAAAGCCCTGTTTTCAGCAGCCCAAAGGGAGGGAAAGCACCCCCCCTTTCGTCCCGGTTGGTGGCACGAACCGGGACCAAAGGGGGGCATTGGTCTCGGTTGGTGCCACCAACCGGGACGAAAGGGTTTGCTACCCGGGGACAAATGTTTAGTCCCACGTCGCTAGCCGAGAGGGCTCAAGAGTGCTTTATAAGCGCTGATGCGCCAAACTTCTCGAGCTCCTCTCATCTGCAGGCTTACGGGCCTAATCGCACACTCCTCTGCCTGTGGGCCTACTGGGCCAGCTATGGGCCTGAATCCTGGCCCAACTAGTTGTTGGGTTTCTAGTCGTATTCACGCCGTGGAGGCCGAGTAGGTGGCATTTTTTTTATTTTTTCCTGTTTTTTTGTTTTTTGCTTTATTTTTTTCTTTTTTTCTACTTATAGTTTTTCAGTGATTCTTTTTGCTTTTAGGTCACAAAAATTATAAACTTTCTGCTAGTGCCATTAGTTTTCAAATTTGAATAGTTCAAATTTGAATTTTTGAAATTTGTGTGAATCACTAGTTTGTGAATAACTTTACTATAAAAATAGATTTTTGAGTGATTATTTTTTCCTGCTATTTAATATTACTTTGTTTTAACATTATATTCAATTTGGTAATTTTTTAGGTTATTTTAAATGGTTGTTAAATCAAAAACACATTTTGTTATTTTAGTTTCCTATTAAAGTTTCTAACAAAAAACTTATTTATAAAATTCTTTTTGCTATTAACGTTTTAATAAAAATACTTTGATAATTTTAGTTGCATAAATTTTATATAATTTTAGTTTCAAAAATACTAGCGGTTTATAAAAGATTTTAGAGTTTCTTTTTTGCAATTAGAGTTTTATAAAAGCTTTTTACTTGATTCTTTTTGCTATTGAAGAATATTATAGTTCATAAAATAATATTTAAATTGATTATTTTTAGTTCATTCTTTTTGCTATTAGGGTTTCATAAAAGTTTTTTAGTTGATCTTTTTGCTATTAGTTCATTCTTTGAGCTAAATGACCCTGAAATTGAAAAACACTACAAATGAACTCTGAAAAGGTTGAAAGTTGGCATGGTATCATCATTTCACCCACATAGCATGTGCTAAAAAGTTGAGAGGGTTATAGCAAAAGCTGGATGCACTTCGTGAACAAAATGGACAATCTCTTTCGAAGTATCAGGGTTTCGGATGAAAACTCATCTGTTACAAACGGATTTCATTTTCTTGAACTTATTTAAACTTCAGACCTTTTGTATGTTCAAAATGCACCAATCAAAGCCACATCATCAATTTTCAACCCTTTCTGACTTCATTTGTTATTTTTCATGCAGTTATTGATTTTTTTGAGCTAAATGACACTGGAATTGAAAAGCACTACAAATGAACTCTGAAAAGGTTGGAAGTTGGCATGGTATCATCATTTCACCCACATAGCATGTGCTAAAAAGTTGAGAGGGTTACGGTAAAATATGGATGCACTTCTTGTACAAAATGGATAGTCTCTTTCGAAGTATCAGGGTTTCGGACGGAAATTCATCTGTTACAAAAGGCATTTCATTTCTTCACATGTAACTGCAGTGATATTCTAGATCAAAGGCATCATCATAAAAGTTGTGGAGAGAAAGTCTTCACTTTTTCTTCGCTTGTGTCCTTTGCTTATTGCGCCGTAACCATGGATAATCTTCATTGTTTAACAGGGTGCTTGGGTCAGTGTTGACTTTCAAGGGAGGAATTTCATGAAACTTTTCATAATCTTCAGACATGTCTATCTTGCCCTCCAATCCCACGATGTCTCTTTTGCCTGAAAGAACTATGTGACGCTTTGGCTCATCGTATGATGTATTTGCTTCCTTATCTTTTCTTTTTCTTAGTTTGGTAGACATGTCCTTAACATAGAAAACCTGCGCCACATCATTGGCTAGGACAAATGGTTCGTTTGTGTACCAAAGATTGTCGAGATGCACTGTTGTCATTCCGTAATGCGGCTCTACCTGTACCCTGCCTCTTGTAAGATTGACCCATTTGCATCGAAACAAAGGGACATTCAAATCATGTCCATAGTTAAGTTCCCATATCTCCTCTATGTAACCATAATATGTGTCGACCTTCCCATTGGTCGTTACTGCATAAAAGTAGACACCACTGTTTTGGTTGGTGCTCCTTTGATCTTGGGCGATCGTGTAAAATGTATTCCCATTTATCTCGTACCCTTTGTAAGTCAATACAGTCAAAGATGGTCTCCTGGCCAATGAGTACAGCTCATGAGAAACAGTGTTGTCACACCTCAGACGTGTTTGCAACCATCTACCTAAAGTCTTGATGTGTTCACATGTAATCCGGTCGTCACACTGCTCTGAGTGTTTGGAGCGCAGAATGTTCTTGTGTTACTCGACATACGGGGTCACCGAGGTAGAATTCTGTAGAACTGTGTAGTGTGCTTTAGACCAAGAATGCCCATCCCCACATATTATTGACTTCGCTCCTAGCGTGCCTTTTCCAGTCAGTCTCCCCCTCATACCACGATTGAGGGAGACCAATCTATTTAAGGTCAAGAATAAAGTCAACACAAAACCCAATGACATCCTTTGTTTGATGGCCCATGGAGATGCTTCCTTCTGGCCTAGCGCGGTTATGGACATATTTCTTTACGACTCCCATGAACCTCTCAAAGGGGAACATATTGTGTAGAAATACAGGGCCCAGAACGACAATATCGTCAACTAGATGAACTAGGACGTGTGTCATGATATTGAAGAAGGATGGTGGGAACACCAACTCAAAACTAACAAGACATTGCACCACATCACTCCTTAACCTTGGTAGGATTTCTGGATCGGTCACCTTCTGAGAGATTGCATTGAGGAATGCATATAGCTTCACAACGGCTAATCGAACGTTTTCCGGTAGAAGCCCCCTCAATGCAACCGGAAGCAGTTGCATCATAATCATGTGGCAGTCATGAGACTTTAGATTCTAGAACTTTTTCTCTGCCATATTTATTATTCCCTTTATATTCGACGAGAAGCCAGACGGGACCTTCATACTGAGAAGGCATTCAAATAAGATTTCCTTCTCTTCTTTGGTAAGAGCGTAGCTGGCAGGACCTTCATACTGCTTTGGAGGCATGTCGTCTTTTTCGTGAACACGTTGCTGGTCCTCTCATGCCTCCGGTGTATCTTTTGTCTTCCCATGCACGCCGAAGAAGCCTAGCAGGTTCACGCAAAGATTCTTCATCACGTGCATCACGTTGATTGCAGAGCGGACCTCTAGGTCTTTCTAGTAGGGTGGGTCCCAAAATATAGATTTCTTCTTCCACATGGGTGCGCATCGCTCCGCTTCATTCGGAATAGATAGTCCACCGGGACCCTTTCCAAAGATTACTTGTAAATCACTGACCATAGCAAGTATGTGATCACCGGTACGGATGGCAGGCTTCTTCCGGTGATCTGCCTCGCCTTTGAAATGCTTGCCTTTCTTTCAACAATGATGGTTGGTCGGAAGAAATTGCCGCCGCCCCAGGTACATATTATTCCTACAATTGTCTAGGTATATACTTTCGATGTCATCTAAACAGCGCGTGCATGCGTGGTATCCCTTGTTTGTCTGTCCTGAAAGGTTACTGAGAGCAGGCTGATCATTGATGGTTACAAACGGCAACACATGCAGGTCAAAATCCTCCTGTTTGTGCTCATCCCACATGCATACACCATTTCAATTCCACAGCTATAAAATTTCTTCAACTAATGTCCTTAGGTACACATCAATGTTGTTGTCGGGTTGTTTAGGGCCTTGGTTGAGAACTGGCATCATAATGAACTTCCGCTTCATGCATAGCCAAGGAGGAAGGTTATAGATACATAGAGTCACGGGCCAGGTGTTGTGATTGTTGCTCTGCTCCCCAAACGGATTAATGCCATCTGTGCTTAAACCAAACCATATGTTCCTTGCGTTACCTGCAAACTCCTTCCAGTACTTTCTCTCGATTTTTCTCCACTGTGACCCGTGAGCGGGTGCTCTGAACTTCCCGTCTTTCTTATGGTCCTCTCTGTGCCATCGCATATTCTTGGCATGCTCTTTGTTTCTGAACATACGTTTGAACCATGGTATTATAGGAGCATACCACATCACCTTGGCAGCAACCTCTTCCTAGGGCACTCGCCCTCAACATCACAAGGGTCATCGCGTCTGATCTTATAGCGCAATGCACCGCATACCGGGCATGCGTTCCGTTCCTTGTACTCACCACGGTAGAGGATGCAGTCATTAGGGCATGCATGTATCTTGTGCACCTCCAATCCTAGAGTGCATACAACCTTCTTTGTTGCGTACGTATTGTCGGGCAATTCGTTATCCTTTGGAAGCTTCTTCTTTAATATTTGCAGTAGCTTCTCAAATCCTTTGTCGGGTACACCATTCTCTGCCTTCCACTGCAGCAATTCCAGTGTGGTACCGAGCTTTGTGTTGCCATCTTCGCAATTGGGGTACAACCTTTTTTTGTGATCCTCTAACATGCAATCAAACTTCAGCTTCTCCTTTTCACTTTCGCACTGTCTCTTTGCATCAACAATGACCCGGCGAAGATCATCATCGGGCATATCGTCTGGTTCCTCTTGATCTTCAGCTTCCCCGGTTGCAGCATCACCGTATTCAGGGGCACATAGTTGTCATCATCCTCTTCTTCTTTGTCGTCTTCCATCATAACCCCTATTTCTCCGTGCTTGGTCTAAACATTATAGTGTGCCATGAAACCCTTCACAAACAGGTGGTTGTGAAGGATTTTTTGGTCAGAGTAAGACTTCAAATTCCCACATGTAGGGCATGGACAACACATAAAACCATTCTGCTTGTTTGCCTCGGCCACTTCGAGAAAATGATGCACCCCCTTAATGTACTCATCGGTGCGTCTGTTATCGTACATCCATTGCCGGTTCATATGCGTGCATTATATATAATTAAGTGTGTCAAAAACCATTACAGAACATCAGGAATACAGAAGTGACCGAATTAATAGAAGTTCATCATCACATTAAAACCAAAGTAGATACATAGTTCTCGTTGACCAACATATAGCTCTCCATAGCATCTAATTAAACCATACATTGAAACTATTTAAAACATTTCAATGCAACAACAAATGCGGTCATAATCAGAACTAAGGTAACAATTGATCCAACGACATAATGATACCAAGCCTCTTTATCAATGACATATTTTCTAATCTTTCTAAGCTTCAAGCGCATTGCAGCTTTCTTGGTCGTATGATCATCGACGATATCGGCAACATGCAACTCCAATCCCATCTTCTCATCATCAGTTCTTTTCAATATTTCTTTCAAATGATCGATTTCTTTTTCAGCTTTAGTTAACTTGTCGAGCAGAATTGCATAGTCGGTATCCATTTCTGGTTCAACTACTTCATATAGATAAAAACATCTACGTCAAGTTGGTGGCATAATTAATTGGCATAGACATTAGATGTGTGAAATAGTTATAAAAAATAATATACCACATCTGAATCATAGACTGGACGAGGGCCGACGTGGACGGATACCATAACCATGGCACTATATAATAACAAACAATAATAAAAGTAAGAAAATCATACGAGCAAGTATATTTTCTTTAGTCACGGTTGGAGCCACCAACCGCGACTAAAGATCCTCCTATATAAGTACGAGTTGAAATTTTTTCACTTTCCCTCTGCTTCTTCGTCTCTTTTCGACCACTACGAACAGAGGAGATCGCCGCCGTCCCCGACGCGGCACCTGCCTCGACGTCGTCGCCACCCACACCGTTGCCGCCCCCAATGCGTTGCCCATGTCGTCGCCACCACCGAGGCGCCGCCCAAGCCGTCACTACGCCCGGCGCATTGCCCCACGTCGTCGCCCCCGTCGCGCGCCGCCCCCTCCTCGAGCTCGCGCTCCATCGTCGTCGCCGTCGTAGTCGCCGTCACCGACGACTCGCCCGCCTCGCCGCCCGTCACCCCGCTGTGAGCCCCTAACGCCATGGCCGCTTCCCATCGATCGAGCCCGCGCGCACACACACACATTTTCTTATTTTTTGTTTTCTTTGTTTTTTATACTTTTAGTTATAGAAATGATAGATGAATTAAATATATAAATGTTAGATGAATGTTTTTTAGTTTTTTATACTTTTAGTTATAGAAATGTTAGATGAATTTTAGATATATAAATGTTAATTAAATGAATTTGGATTTTTTATATAATGTTGTTTTTCTATAATTAGTGTTTAATTAATATATATATTTAATTAGTATATATATGCATAATTAGATTTTCTGGCTTAATTGGAAGTATATAATTTCCATAACGAGTAGGGCGTTTTGGAGCTCGGCCTCCATGGAACCCTTTATTTTTGAAAAATTCAAAATCACAACTTTCCGGTTTCAAAAACATCTGAAACAAAATATGCAACTACACAAGGATGAATTGTATATGTGTGCAAAAAATCAGGATGAGATACTTTGAGATACGATATGTGCAAAAAGAACAAATTCATGTACTTTTGAGATGAATAGTATCATGTGTAAAAAAGTCATAAATTTGACGTTTTTGCACAGACCTCGTTTCAACGTATTTCGCCCTAGTGTGTATCCCTATTTTTTTAGATTTTTTTGAGATGTGAAAATATGAATTTTCAAGAATTTTGGGGGTTTCAAAAACTGGCCTCCATGGAGGCCGAGCTCCAAAAGGCATTTTCGGTCCCTAACCTATTAAAGTGTTGCTTAGAAGTATATAATGTTTCTTAATTAGATTTTTTTATTGAGAATGGAGTATTATTAGGGTACTTATAACCTAGGAATTTTTTTCATAAGAATATTTTCTCGGAGTCAACGATGCCCGGTTCGCATCCTCGTCGTCGACTCGTTCGCGACGACGTCATGCTTCAGAGGGGCAACGTTCGGGACTGGGCCCCGCCGGGCTGGCACTGGGAGGTGCTACCTTCAGGGGAGCGCAACTTGGTGAGGAACCCGAGTCCCGTCGTCGACCCAGAGCTTCTTTGGTGGCGTTAGCGTGGGCCACTTTCGGTGCGGAGGTAGCCGGACCCACCGGAGGTGATACGTCGTCGTGTCAGGAAGGAGGACGAGCACGTCCGTCGGTACATGGATGCTGGACATCAGGTTCTCCAATACCTGGCTGGTTCTTCAGGGATCTCACCCGAGCTATGATCCTGTCACAGTTCCTTCTCTTTGGGTGTCCATCGCCTGCTGCGCAAGACGTCAACTGGATCTGTAGTAGTGATATTATATAATCAATAATATTCGAGATGTATTCGAGATTATATTCGATAATATTCGAGATGATTTATTCGAGATTATATTCGATGATGCATATTATGTACTATGATTTACTTTTTCTTATTGATTGTATGCATTCTAATTTGAATACTAAATTGTTTTATCTTTCTTCTGGGTTAGTTGAAAAAAGCTATGGACAATACCGGCAGAGAAGGAGAAGAGGCTCTGTTCAACATCATACGCTCCACGAGCCCAGAGCATGAACATGAAGAGGATGATGGCTCGCAATATCTGAACAATTCCGGTGAGGGTTATATGTTTGATGAAGACGAGAGAATAGATGAATTCGGCAATGATGTTGACGAAGAAAATGTTCTTCAAATAACAAAGACCGGTAAGGTATATTTATTATATAAGCCATCTGGTGGTCATTACATGTCTTAATTGAGTTGTATATGAATTGACGAATCAATCTTTCTTCTTTTAGGCCTCCAGATCGAGCAAATCTTCTACAAGCGACAGGGTAGTTCGAGGCCCGGCCAAAAAGTTGGACCCTGGCGTAAAGTTCAGCATCGATTCCATCAATACATCAACTGGCGAACCGCTTGAACCTAGAAAAATGCAACGAAGTTTAAGAATCAATGCAGAGTTATTGTCAGGGACCAAATCCCAATCTCCACACAAGAATGGAAAAAAGGCAGCAAAGGGACATCGAGAAGGAGTTACTTTTGTCAATAAAAGAGCAAAAGATGTGCTTTGGACTGAGCCAATGTCACATTTCACACTACCAGATAATTTGACAGATGCAGATCTGAATAAAGTCAGAAACTATGCTCTTGAAAAGATGGCGATTGCATTCAACAGCTTCAAAAAAATGCATGGGTTGTGTACGTCAAAGCAAACAAGACGACTCCAAAATTCAAGGGAGCACTGGTGAAGGCAAAAGATCACTGGGACAATTTCGTGAAGTCCAATAAATCGGAACTAGCTAAGGAACGATCGACAAAGAACAAGATTAATGCTGCGAAAAAGCAGTGGCACCATACTCTGGGGCCAGGTGGCTACCAGACGGCCCTGCCTAAGTGAGATCAATCCGAAAAAGATATGATTAGTGCAGGGGTCACTCCAGTTACAGTGACCTGGCCCTCGAGGTGCAGGACATGGTTTTATGCGCATGGGGGGAAGTTGGACCCAAAGACAGGGGCTATTATGGTGAAGGCAAGTCTTAAAAAAGTGACTGATGAAATTCTGATGAAAATCGAAGAAGCTCGAACGGGGGTGTTCACGCCCAATAGAGAGGACGACGAGCTTACGTGTGCCCTGAAGAATCCTGAACACTCGGGAAGAACACGAGGCAAAGGCGATGTTCCGTGGTTTGAGGGGTTTGCGGGTCGGAACAACGACTACAGAAGTTGTGCGAGAAAGAAGATGCAGGAGGAGAAGAAGAAGGAGGAGGAAGCACTCCGCCTTGAAGGCCTCGAATCAAAGCACCTGGAGTTGGAATCCAGAGTTGGGCGGCAGCAGGAGCAGATCGACTCACTCAGCCAGGAAAGGGCGTCTCAACGGCAACATGAGCAGATCGATCTAGCATTGGATACCACCGTCCCATCTATGTCGATAAGTAGCATGGGTTCCTCCCCGACCGATATCAATGACGATGCACTGCTAGCTAGGTATCCTGTGGATGATATCAAAGACAGGACTAACTATGAGCTACACATGAAAGTGAAGAACTTATCCATGAAGATGGTGGACGGCTATGCTTTAGCAAATCCCCCAGAAGCAATTTTCCATTGCAATCCCATTCCAGCTAGCTATGCTCGTGTCGGGGTTGATGAATTGATGTCAGCATATCACGAGTTACAACTTGACATTCCTGGAGGTGACGAGGAGAGAACACTGGGAGAGGCCATACATCGTATCATCCTATGGAAAAGGGATTGCATCATCTTTCCAAGGGCACCAACTCCTCCTCCTCCAAGTCCGCCGTCGCGTCAGTCGACTCCTCCTCCTCCTCCTCCAAGTCCGCCGTCGCGTCAGTCGACTCCTCCTCCTCCTCCTCCAAGTCCGGCACCGCGTCAGCCGACTCCTCATCCAAGTCCGGCACGATGTTAGCGAACTCCTCCTCTTCCAAGTCCGGCACCGCGTCAGCCGACTCCTCCTCCAAGTCCGGCACGGCGTCATCGTGCTCCGTCGTCTAAGTGTGCTCCGTCGCCTAAGCAACAACGAAAGAGAGAGGCCTCAGCTATGATGACTTGCGGTACAACAGGCAAGAAATTCAAATATGGTCCAAGCCTCAAGCCTCTTCTGAAGTTGCCTTACCACCTGACCGACGAGGAACTCGACATCGTAGTGGATACCAATTTGAAGGCCCATTTTGGACTAAAACTGTAGGGGATATACCCCGTGGTATGACCCGGCCGGAAGTATGACCCGGCCTGGCGACTCACAGGAGACCCGGTAAAGACATGACGTTTTCTTGATGACCCGGCAGGCGGGTCGCAAGACGACCAGGCCCAAGACCCGGCATGTAAGCCAGCGCCAGGCGGTTCACAAGAGAAGGACCAAAGAGAGAAAGACTCCCTCCCAAAGAAAACAAGACCCGAAATAAGATTCTAGAGAGACTAGTCCTAATCCTACTCCTAGTAGGACTCTATTTGTAAACCTACCCTCTCCACTTATATAAGGAGGAGTAGAGCACCCCTAGAAAGACAGGTTGACTAGTCCACAAGTTTAGACATAACAAGAGATTAGAGATAGACAGATTAGAGGCTCTCGTGATTAGAGATAGCAAACATCATCCTTGTAACCGAGAGATCTCCTTCATCATCAATACCAAACAAGCAGGACGTAGGCTTTTACCTCCATCGGAAGGGCCGAACCTGGGTAAAACTCCACGTCTCTCGATTCCGACCAACCCCTTCAACCCGCTACATAGTTGTGTTTCTGTCCCCGACCTATGTCCGTTCGTCCGGACATCTGCCGTGAGAAATCCACGATAGTTGGCACCCACCGTGGGGCTGGTTGCGCGCTAGTATTGAGTTTTTGGAAGAGTTTCTTCAGGGGCCGAGAAAGTTAGCGTTGTGCCGGATGAAACGGCACCGAAGGATCATGTCATTGACGAGCAGTTGAACCGGCGTACACAAATTTGAGACTAAGGAATTAGAGTTACGTATTTACGCGGCCGCATTGTGTGATCCGTCAGGTCGGAAACTTATTTGGTCGCAAGTTCATGTACGGCTGTTGCTGCAACCACATGAGAAGATGAGGCCGAGAAGTTTCAACACGGCCACAATTTTCTGTCTACATATGAGGATCAAATCTCAAAGTTTGAAGAAAAATCTCGTTGCGCTGTCGTTGTCAAATCGCGGTCATGAGTCAAACAAGAGGAAGATCATGTGGACGACGACACAGAGTCTATGTTAATAACGAGGAGTCTTATACGACGTCGATGCAAAAAGACACGGACTCGTACAGCCAACTACGACGGCCATGATCCGGATCGAACAAGGGGCTCGAGCCGGCTTCACCCCGCCATCACCAGCCTACCTGGCGCGCCTCCGGTTCCTCTCCCACCCGCGCGCCCAGCCTTCGCCAGTCAGCCAGCGCACCACGAGTCGGCTGCCTCCGCCACTTCGTCCGCCCACCGCCGCGCTTCAAGACACCCCAACCAATCTCTGCAGTGGCCGACCTCCGGTGCCGCGAATCACCTCGCACCGGCCCCTCGGCCTCGGCTCCGCCTTGAGCCGGCCTGGTCTTGCCTGCTCGCAGTCGCGTCGGCATCACCCCTCCTCTACCGGGTCAACCGCCGCTGCTGCGCCCACTCCGAGCTGGCCCCGCATCACCCACCTCTGTTGCTGCAGTTTTCGCACCTTGAGCCGGATGGCGCCGCCGCTCTCACTGCGTCTGTGCGTGCGAGCCGCAGCCTTGACCCGCTGGTTCCCTACCTCTACCCTGGCCCCACCGCGCACTGCTCCGTCCGCCGGCACACCACAGCTCGCCGCCGCACCATCCGCCTGTCCTCGAGTCCACCTCCTCTGCCTTCTGTTGCACGTGGAGACGGAGGGAAATTGGGAGGCGGCTGGATATATATAAAAAAACAGGTGATATTTATCCTATCGATTTTTTGTATATTTTTCATTTGAGCAAAGTTATTTTGTCTTTGTAATATTTTTTATACAGGACAATTACTCATTGCCAAAGTGGCACTATACCGCGAAAATGAAGGCGTGCCAACATCATTTTTGCACAGGTGGTCGTCCTTGTCAGGTTATTCAACGGACTCGTGCGCCCACTCAGAATGCCATGGACGTTTCTCGCCATTGCGTCGGCTTACAACACCGTGACCGTCTCTCCCCATCCGCGTCGGCTTACAACGCCATGGCCGACTCGTCGTTCTCGCCGGCTTTCAACGCCATCGGCAATTCACACGTCTGTACTGGCCTACAACACCGTGGCCCTCCCTCACCATCGCGTTGGCTTACAACGCCATGGTCGTCCCTCGCCATCGCGCCGGCTTACAACGCCATGGCTGTCTCTCGCCACCGCGCAGGCTTACAATGTCGTGACCGTCTCTCGCGACTGCACCGGCTTACAACGCCATGACGGACTTCTACGTCTACATCAACACGCGAGGGGGCGCATTTACCAGTACGAACCGCCCAACAGACGGTTCTGAATCGCCACTCGATGGGCCAATCTACATTGACATATCGGTGCAGTGCTCGCCGGTACAAGCCGCCCAAACGGACAAACGCGCAAGTCGCCACCACTGCGGTTTGGTTAACTTGAACAACCAGCCGGAAAGAACCATCGACCGGATCATTGAAACAATTCATACGGGATCATCTATAACCCGCCACGGTCAACCTCGACCATCAGTGGAGACTCTCAAGCTGCCTCTTTGAGTCAACTTAAGACTGGGGGGCTACAGACATGGCGAGACACATTTGGTCGTTTTCAACGAGAACCCCGGGTCTTTGCAAGAGAAAACCCAATCCTGGGGGCTATTACATTATTGGCGGAAGATTAAAAGTTGCCCAAGAGGACGAACTGCCGTGATGCACCATTCAAACATAGGTGCCCGGATTTATTGGATCATCATAAAATCACTTGGAGTTTCTGCCGTTTCTTTATACAAGATGGCGGTTTACAAGTCAACTTGGTTGTTGAAGGGGGCTTCCCACCCTCCGGGTGTAGCTTATCTAACCCTAACAGCCAGCTCTTAAGCCAAAAAAGTTGACAAGTCAACTTGGTTGTCGAAGGAGGCTTCCCACCCACCGGGTGTAGCTTATCTAACCCTAACAGCCGGCTCTTAAGCCAAAAATGTTGACAAGTCAACATGGTTGTCGAAGGGGGCTTCCCACCCTCCGGGTGTAGCTTATCAAACCCTAACAGCCAGCTCTTAAGACAAAAAAAGTTGACAAGTCAACTTGGTTGTTGAAGGGGGCTTCCCACCCTCCGGGTGTAGCTTATCTAACCCTAACAGCCGGCTCTTAAGCCAAAAATGTTGACAAGTCAACATGGTTGTCGAATGGGGCTTCCCACACTCCGGGTGTAGCTTATCAAACCCTAACAGCTGGCTCTTACGCCAAAAAAAAAGTTGACAAGTCAACTTGGTTGTCTAAGGGGGCTTCCCACCCTCCGAGTGTAGCTTATCAAACCCTAACAGCCGGCTCTTAAGACAAAAATGTTGACAAGTCAACATGATCGTCCAGGGGGCTTTCCACCCTCCGGGTGTAGCTTATCAAACCCTATCGGTCGGCTCTCAAACCAAAAATGTTGCATACATTGCATCATACATAGCATCATACATTTCATCATATTCACATGTCATACCGGCTTATCAAGCCGGGTCAGAGCAATGTTATGAAAGATATAACATCTCCAGGTTGTGCTTTTTAAGCCGCTCTTACAACAATGCAGAATATATTCTGTCTTGTTTGTTTTTGCAGGTCTTATCTCTTAAGATGAGCCGCCGTTAAGTATGATGAAAAACTTCTGCAAAGAGCAAATGGATCTTTAATAGCCAACTTGGTTGGATCTTCATGGTTTATCATAACTAGTACTAAATGATTGGGTTTTCAAGCCAGCTCGGAGAATTTATTATTTTTCAAGAGCCGCCCTGTCAGATATAATGCCGTGTCATCTAATTGGCCGGTTATCGGATTTCTTCGAATGTGCTCTGTAGTAATCTACAACACCCATGGATTTCTCCAACATATATTTGCCGGGTTGCACCGCAACCACGAGCAGGGATTTCATGTCAAAGACAAACGAATTATTCCAGAATATTCATTCCGGGTTATATTACAACCGCGGGCAAGGATTCATTCAAATTGTGGTGAGTCATATTATTCTTATGTAGTCCCGAGTCGCCGCAGGCAGACGACCTGACACTTGGGGCTACACTATTCAAGTACAGTTTATCGATTATGCAAGTCCCATGTCGCTGCAAGCACGCACCACGACACTTGGGGGCTAATGCAAGCCGGTTTTCAAATCTTGACATTGTCAGCAAGACCCTATTATCTCAAGGAGATGAGCCAGCCTTTCTATATTTTTCTAAGTCCCAGTCCAGTAATTCTTACTGACTTGGTACTTGGGGGCTACACCGCTCAGGTCAAATTTTTTTAAAGTCCCAAGTTGCTGCAGGCGTGCGACCTGGCACTTGGGGGCTACAGTATTCAGCTGTCCAAACAGATTATATGGTTCAAAATAAAGACCCGGCCCATCACATACTAATGAGCCGGCCCTTGGGGGCTACACCCGCCGAAGCTTTATAAGGTATAACACACTTACAAGTCCCAAGTTGCTGTAGGCAGACAACCCGGTACTTGGGGGCTACACAGTCCAATATATTATGGCAAAGCACCAAGTTATCATGGATAACCTCGGAGCTTGGGGGCTACAGGTAATATGGACATATCAAAAACTTTGAGGAGAATTTTCGAGAGGTTAATTATGGAGTTTAGTTGCCAGACACGGCGTCGCCAACATTCATGACCCGGCGTTATCAAAAGATCATAACTCGCCGGAGTTTACATAAGCCGTCATGTTTCACAACGATGGAAGTTCGGATCTACATCCTGAGGATTTCCTATTTTTTATTAAGCCAGAGTATTGGAAGCCGACTCAATGGCAAAAAAAACCGGATTTCTGAGGAGCCACTTCATAAGCCGGCCAAAGGAGCAAGCCGACCACTTAACATATTTATTATTCTTATTTTAGGAAGCTTACCATGAATAAATTCAAGCTAACCTGGTGGCTAATGTCGGGGATATACCCCGTGGTATGACCCGGCCGGAAGTATGACCCGGCCTGGCGACTCACAGGAGACCCGGTAAAGACATGACATTTTATTGATGACCCGGCAGGTGGGTCGCAAGACGACCAGGCCCAAGACCCGACATGTAAGCCAGCGCCAGGCGGTTCACAAGAGAAGGACCAAAGAGAGAAAGACTCCCTCCCGAAAGTTGCACCCCTAGAAAGACAGGTTGACCAGTCCACAAGTTTAGACAACACAAGAGATTAGAGATAGACAGATTAGAGGTTCTCGTGATTAGAGATAGCAAACAACACCCTTGTAACCGAGAGATCTCCTTCATCATCAATACCAGACAAGCAGGACGTAGGCTTTTACCTCCATCGGAGGGGCCGAACCTGGGTAAAACTTCACGTCTCTTGATTCCGACCAACCCCTTCAAGCCGCTACATAGTTGTGTTTCTGCCCCGAACCTAAGTCCGTTCGTCCGGACATCTGCCGTGACAAATCCACGACAGAAACCGCCCCAGCCGCCAAAGGAGAAAGTACCTGAGCATGTCTCACAACACTTCATTGATATAGCTCGACCGACTCAGAAGGACAGCGACTATGTGTGATCTATCAAGAAGTCATATCTTGCAGGACAAAAGCGGGAAAACTATCCCCCAGCTGGGAGAACAGGCAGTGCAATCGATCCCCCCGCTCATTGTACAAACACCTATGAGTACCGCCAGTTGGCCAGAAGTAACCGAAGAATATATTAGGGTGGCTAAAGAGGTCGATGTCACTGTTGAACAACTACTAGGCATTGAAGAAATCCCTATGCTTGAAGATTCAGAAGTAAAATATCAATATGCCCGCGACAAACCTCTGGTCAAGCCTGAAGATGTCAAGTTTCTGTTGGGAGACGTAGTAGTAAATCAAAAAATTTCCTACGCGTTCACCAAGATCCATCTATGGAGAAACCAGCAACGAGCAAGGGGAGAGTGGATCTTCATACCTTTGAAGATCGCTAAGCGGAAGCGTTACAAGAACGCGGTTGATGGAGTCGTACTCGCAGCGATTCAGATCGCGGTAGATCCGATCAAGTGCCGAACGGACGGCACCTCCGCGTTCAACACACGTGCAGCCCGGTGACGTCTCCAACACCTTGATCCAGCAAGGAGGAAGGAGAGGTTGGGGAAGGGCTCCAACAGCAGCACGACGGTGTGGTGGTGGTGGAGTAGCAAGGTATTCCGACAGGGCTTCGCCTAAGCGCTGCGGAGGAGGAAGAAGAGAGGTAGGGCTTCGCCGTGAGAGAGAGAGATCAAATCTTGTCTCAAAACATCCAAAACCTCAAGTATATATAGGAGGAGGGACGTGGAGGGCTGGCTTGGCCTCTACTCCAAAGAGGAGATGGCCGGCCGAATTAAAGGGAGAGTCCACCTCCCACAAGGGAGGTGGATCTCCTCCTTTTAAATCCTTTTTGCCTTATCTCCTTATCTCCAGCCACATGGGCCTTTAGCAAAAGTATTTCCCAGCCCAATAAGGGCTGACACACTTTATCTAACAGCCCATGAAGTCCTCTGGTCGTCACACCCCTCCCGGGGGTCCTCCGGCACCCTCCCGGCACTCCCGGTACACTACCGATGAGCCCGAAAACTTTCCGGTGACCAAAACTGGACTTCCTATATATCAATCTTTACCTCCGGACCATTCCGGAGCTCCTCGTGACGTCCGGGATCTCATCCGGGACTCCGAACAACCTTCGGTAATCACGTATACCTTTTCCCTATAACCCTAGCGTCATCGAACCTTAAGTGTGTAGACCCTACGGGTTCGGGAGACACGTAGACATGACCGAGACACCTCTCCGGCCAATAACCAACAGCGGGATCTGGATACCCATGTTGGCTCCCACGTACTCCACGATGATCTCATCGGATGAACCACGATGTCAAGGATTCAATCAATCCCGTATACAATTCCCTTTGTCTATCGGTATGATACTTGCCCGAGATTCGATCATCGGTATCCCCATACCTTGTTCAATCTCGTTACCGGCAAGTCTCTTTACTCGTTCCGTAATACATCATCCCGTGACTAACTCCTTAGTCACATTGAGCTCATAATGATGATGTCTTACCGAGTGGGCCCAGAGATACCTCTCTGTCACACGGAGTGACAAATCCCAGTCTCGATTCATGCCAACCCTACAGATACTTTCGGAGATACCCGTAGTGCACCTTTATAGCCACCCAGTTACGTTGTGACGTTTGGCACACCCAAAGCATTCCTACGGTATCCGGGAGTTGCACAATCTCATGGTCTAAGGAAACGATACTTGACATTGAAAAGCTTTAGCAAACGAACTACACGATCTTGTGCTATGCTTAGAATTGGGTCTTGTCCATCACATCATTCTCCTAATGATGTGATCCCGTTATCAATGACATCCAATGTCCATGGCCATGAAACCGTGACCATCTATTGATCAACGAGCTAGTCAACTAGAGGCTCACTAGGGACATGTTGTGGTCTATGTATTCACACATGTATTATGGTTTCCGGTTAACACAATTATAGCATGAACAATAGACAATTATCATGAACAAGGAAATACAATAATAACCATTTTATTATTGCCTCTAGGGCATATTTCCAACAGTTTCTACCAATGAGAATGTACGATTTGCATACGTGATACGTGCAAATAACAGCGAATACCAATGAAGAGTCCCTCATGATGAGAGTCAAGAAGAGGCATTACTTCCATAAAAATGATGTCCGGATTCATTATGCAGAGTTATTTCAGTTATTCAATCAAGACGCACTCGACAAATCTTTAGCCAGTTGCTATTGTCTGTAAGTGATTTCTTTCTATAATTTAAGTCTCTAGCTAGCTATGCTCTCGTTCATTACCTGTAATTATCCTCACTATATTCGTTTCTATGGTATTATGCAGAATAAAAATGTATTAAATGAAACAAGCTGGACGATATGACATTGAGTTCATTGACCCAAATACGATTAATTAAAAGATATGGGAAACTTCATATTTGAGAAAAGACACACATAAAAAAATGCTAGAATTTTTTATGTATTTAAACACCCAACCAGAAATACTATTTCCTTACAACTTAAGGTGAGTGTTAATATATATATATATATATCTTGTACTATAAATTCTATTTTTTGCTTACAAGGTGTTAATAAGTGTTGTTGATGAGTTATGCAGTTATCACTGGATTTTGTTAATCATTGAAGTTGACAAGGAAAAAGTTGAAATACTCGACTCGCTATTAAAGGATCCATCCGAATAAGCAATTGTGAGGGGGCTGGTTGACAAGTAATTTCAATCATTATCGCACTATATCGGCCTCTTTAATTACTTCATTTCCTGATATCAACTAGTTAATAACTCATTTTTTCATTTTCTTTGTTGACGGGCAGGCTTTGGGCCAAGTTCATCAAACAGGTCCCCGGCGACTAGGCATAACAACTGAAATGAGTGCAACCCAAGGTAATTAAGTACTACTAGCAAGCTAGCTACGTCTAATTGTAGTTTTAATACCATTATCATGCTTGATTAATTATTACTTGATTGAATTTTATTCTCGTAAAATGCATGAGGCATGAGCAGGGGAATAGTTTATGCGCATACTACGTTTGCGAGAACATTCGCATGATCACGTCTGAAAGGAGCAGAAACGAAAGAAATCTTTGGGTACGTTTGCCAGAACACTATCTATTTTTTTATCATGATCTAGCTAATATATATACACGCAACTAATATATTCATCTTGATATCGATCTTCTAGCTGATGGAGATGCGGGACCAGCTCATATCAGAGGCTCGGGTACAAGCAATTCAAGAGGAATCATCTGGATTTCTGGTCGACCAGGTCATAAATCCGAAAGGAGAATATCATTACAAGATCAAGAACAAGAAGAAATAATTAATGCATGTGCATATATATGTAATGATCCTCAAATTGTAGGAGAAATTATATATATATATATATATATATATATATATTTATATTTATATATATGCGCATGCACAACGTGTGTACAGTATGTACATAGTAGCGTAATATATGTTTGAAATGAAAATTAATTAAATGGAAAACACAAAATTAAAAAGAAAATTAAACCATAATTAATTCATAAACCCTAAAGAACTAAAAGGAAAAATAAAACTAAACTAAAAAAACTAAATACTTTTAGTCCTGATTGGTGTTACCAACCGGGACTAAAGGTCCCCAGCTCACGGCACCGTCGGATGCCACGTGGAGGGCCTTTGGTGCCGAGCCGTGTTGAACCGACACTAAAGGGGGTAGGCTTTAGTCCCCGAGACTAAAAGCCTTTACGACCCGTGACTATAGGCCTGTTCTACACTAGTGTTGGCCCCACCTAGATGAGACCCACATGGCCTCTATATTGCCTCTTCCCACATCCAAGGCCCAAGGCACGCCACATGATCGTATGGGAGTTGGAGACCTCCCTAGTCGCATCCATTTGTCCTTAAGCTTGTTCCAGAAGTTTTAAAAACCTTCTCAATATTATGATTAACAGATTTCCATCGGAAGATAAAATGTTGTAGCACTCACAAAACAACAATCGAATAAATACAACCCGATGCTAGATCCAATCTCAGAGGTGTCTCTCGCATCCATTTGTCGTAACCAATAATAATAATGATGATGATGATGATGATGATGATGATGATGATGATGATGATGATGATCTATGCCAACTAATAAAGAAAATATGCATTATTGGTAATGTCACTCTAGTTTGCGTAAAACACCCTGATGCTTCTGATAATCAATCCATCGTGCAATTTAAAGTCAAATTTTATTTTCATAGCAAACCCCCTAATATTTCTGATAATCAACCGGACAGTTTTAAGTCATATATTTTGCTTTTATAAAAAAATGAAATTTGGGTTAATCTACCCGAAGTACTTATCAAATGATAATCATAAAAAAATTCATATCTTTTAAACCATAACTTCAAATTTAACGTGCTATATATGTAATCTGATTAGAAAAATATGTAGAACTTGAATATGATGTTATTCTACAGGTTAACAATTCAAAAATGCAATTTATGATGCAACATTAATCAATAGTCATGATTTGTATTTTTTTCATACCGGTGCAGATCTAGACGAAAATGAACACCACAACAAAACTAAAAATGGAGATGAGAAACCCATCTATAAACATACATGCATGCCTCGGCAAACCTTACAAAAAAAACAGTTTTCTCATCTTATGTCGGGACGTCTTAGGACTGACAACATCAAATGCGTTGTGATTCACTCGAAAAAACGTTGTGATTGTGTAAACACTAAGGCCACTCGGAAGAAGGGGGGTTAATGCGTAGGATTTCTCGCGTCCGTAGGATTTGTGCGCCCCAGGCCGCACGATCCCCTTCCTTCTTCCTCGCACATGCCCCCTTCTTATCCGCGCGTGTGTGCCTTTCTTCTTTCTCGCGTCTGACTCCCATATCGCCCTCACCCCCTACGGCCTCCACTTCCTCGCTGGCTCCCAGGAACAGCAGGATGCAACCCGCCACAATGCCTGCAGAAAACACTGGCGGGAGCGGGGGTTTGGAGCATGCAGCTCGCCACTTGCCGGATGCAACTCGCCGCCTCGCGGGTTGCAGCTCGAAAGCAATGCGCGGGAGAGGGGCGCTGAAGGGATAAGAGAGCGATGCACTGGGAGGATGGCATCTATGGAGGGGAGAGTCGGAGAAGGATGGTTGGGAGGAGGAGCGAGGAGAAAGTCAACGCGTGAAGCCCTTCCACCGTCGTTGGCCAGATCGAACTCCGCGCGTGACCGTCGGCCAGCTACAAACGTTTCCCTTTCTTCTATTACCAAAGAGAGCTGTTATATATTCCTTGTCTGTTAGTTTACACTGGTTAAGTAATTAATTTACTACTCCTACATATTTGCATTTTGCTGACCGGAAGCACAAGAGATCTATAAAAAAACGCCTCTTGCTGTGTACAGAGCTCCCGCGTCCGCATAACCGAATCGTAGCCGTCCAATCCTGATCGTATGGTACACAATAGTCGACAGGACCTTCCCTCCAGCGCCGTGACTGAACGAAGCGAGCGGCCGCTGGTCGGGGCCTCCGGAGGGCAGCCGCGTTTGCCCTGTCGTAGGTCCTACCAGCACTGGTCCGTCTCCCACGTCCGCCGCCGGAACGCCGGTCCGGTCGTCGCCGCCACCCGTCGCATCATCATCCCTGTGGCGCGGCTGGTCACGTCCCGGTCGTACCCCGCGCGCGCGTCGAGGTCGGCGAGAGTGGTGTAGGCCGCGTGCAGCCGGATGAACCCCTCGTCTCCGCGGCTGCCGACGGCGTCCGGATGCACCTCCCTCGCCAAGCGTCGGGAATAAGTCATGACGGAGCACGGTGCGACTAGCGTCGGTGCGTCAGGTTGGGTCCGTGGCGGTACGACCGGCGCCAGTGCGCTGGGTCGGTTCCGCCGGCTGGATCACGGTCGTGTGTGTACGTATGTGCGTACGTGTGTGTAGCGTGTGTGTGTCTAAGTGCAGGTTAGACGTCGGGCGGTGTCTGGCCGAGTCGTGCTCGAGCTGGTGTCGCGGAACGAGTTGGCCCGGATCACACGGGCGAGAGTGGGCAGGCGTGGAGCGCTGCATGCGGCGCCCGGCGTGTAGGAGCGCGCTTCGTGGGGTGCAGGCTAGGCATACGGATCGTGGCCGCAAGAGCAAGCCGTGTGCGTGCTGAGCGGAGCGGTGGGTACTTCGGCCATCTATAAAGTTCATGCGTACTCTTGTAATCCTTGAGGTGAGCAGTTCGAGCTGAACAAAGAAAGTCCGTTCGGGCGGCCGGGCGTTCGTCGCCAAATTCCAGTGTGTTTAGCTCTTTTCTACTTGCACCTCGGTCCGGCGTTCGGCGCCGGAGGACTACTCAGCATTTGTCGCCGGTGGGTTTGTCCCACAGTGCCTTGATCTCGCTCCTGCTCGCACCCGCGCCCACATCGTAGTGCGTCCGATGCCAGTGCCGTCATCATCGCGGACGCCCGCGCGCACCACGCACCGCCGTGCGACGGCCACCCTCCCCGGGCGAGCCGACCCCAACACCGACGACATCTACGCAAACGCAGCAGCCATCGATTTTCCGATCGCTATTCTTGATTCCTTTATCCAAAGCAGAGTATTTCTTTGTTGCACTGTTGTCTGTCCTTGTCGAGGAGAACGGAGACGCTGCGGGTTTTATAGGGGCTCCGAACAGGAAGTATACTTCGGTTTCTGGTTGTATATGCATTGGAGATTATTTTTTAACAATTAATTAAAAAGTCAAAATAGTTTTGAAGTATTTTTAGATTAAACTTGAGTTTGTTTTGCACTAGTATATAAATTTTCATGAAAAAAAGT
The DNA here is from genome assembly GCA_022496015.1 of Hordeum marinum. Classification (NCBI taxonomy): domain Eukaryota; kingdom Viridiplantae; phylum Streptophyta; class Magnoliopsida; order Poales; family Poaceae; genus Hordeum; species Hordeum marinum. Next base: position 525,058,658 of record CM039678.1, read on the forward strand.
CAACATTGACTTCTGGGCAAAAAAGTCAAAATTTATTTGCTATTATAGGTCACTATTCACACTATTTTGACCGAAATTTTGTCTTTTTTAAAAGAAGTCAAAGTGTATTTTTATTTTTGTGAAATTTTTCTTACAAGTACAATGAAAGGTCAAGTTTATTTTAAAACTATTTTCAATTTTTTAACTTTTTATTAATTTGCTAAAAAAAATACATATAGATTGCATATACACCCAGGTTTCAAAAGTTTTCGTCCCTCCGAACAGGGATGAGGACGGAGGGTTTTGTGGGTGAGGTCCCGATCTTATCTCCACAAAGATGCGAAGAAGATTATTATGGGTGAGCTCCCGCTGAGTCAGCCACCTGTGCGAGTCGCTTGCCGGCCTGCTTCTCTTCCCCCAACAAGGTTGACAAGGACTTGCCCGTTGTCAGATCACGAATCTTGATTCAGAAAAAATAAATAAAACTTCAGGTTAAAATGACATATCGAGCTGTGGACACTACTATTTGTTTTCTTGCCATACTGACATATCAAATTTTAATTTTAATATCTTCATGACATCATATACATTGGTTTCATATCCCAACTTGTGATAAAATATATATTATGAGAATTTATTTTGGATTTCCCCACTTGGACCATATAATTTTTTGCGCAATTGTTCTGGCCAAGCTAGGTCTCATGACGCTAACAGATTGTGATTATATACCTTCATTTTTCATTGTGTGGACCTTCTAGGAACCTGTTATTCTAGTGTTTGTGGTTATATAGAACATTCGAATTTCAAACTTTGAATCTCACTTTTCGTATTATTGTCTTGCTTTAAAAAGAATTCATGACATTTTCCTGGACGCCACACATGGAGTGACCATAGATTTTCTCCATCATTCTGGAAGGCCCCTCGCCGACGGATAAGCTAATCGATTGCGTGTTGCCAGATGTGCTATTGCGGCTTCCATTCATGCATATATATATAGGTGCCTGTGGTTTCAATGATATCATCGACTTGTTTTAACGAAATGTTATGAAGCTTTGTTTTGGATTCCCAACTTGCCCTTGCGGCGATGTAATGTTGGGCTAATCGATTGTGATCACATATTTTTCACAGTGTTTGTGGTTTTCTGAATCCGGTGCATGTCGGTCGTGTTTGTACGCATCTGTTTTCGTTCCTGCAGTACCCCTGATTTTTCTGCACCGCGTTGGTCTCGCCGTCACCAATAATTGATTAGCCTGTTTTTATTCACGTTCTAGAAGGTTCCAGATGCATGCCAGTACTATGTCCGAAGCTAATCGTATCGGGCGTGTTCAGAGAGTCCTCATGTGGTCGTACGTGTTATGCATCCATTCCCTATGTCGGACTAGAAGCCAGCCGGCCATGAGCCCATGCATGCAGCTGGCTATAGAGCCATTGATGGACGGACCGCGTTATCAATTGGGTGGGTTAGTCGTCGGAGACGCGGACGGCAGCACGCGCGCCATGGCGACGTCCGATGGGGATGTACGGCCGGGCGGTCTGGTCTCGGTGCCGCGTACACGTGGGTGGCGGAGCTGGGCCGGAGGGAAGAGGCGGACGTGGACGTCGCCATGAAATGAATAGGAAAAGGATACGTATGGGAACAGTGCTTCCTTGCATTATTGATGCTATATATAATGATATGTGATACCCGGTCAACAGAAGACACTGCTCAGTTACCCGTGGATAAGCTCTGCTCAACCCCGAATCATGACGATGTGTTTCTTATTTAAACAATGTTTATATAATTAAGGCGTTGACAAATTTCAGAAAATTCACTCCGGTGGATGTTCACAAAATTTCAAAATAAGTTGACGAAATTCAGAAAATCATGAAATTTAAAATATTTCTATATAATTTTAAACTGTTCACGTTTTATTTTAATGCTCATGAATAAAAAAGTGAAAAGTTAAAATATATAAAAGAAGAAGAAAGAAACCAAAAAAAGACAATGTTTTTTCTAAAACCGACACAAACTAAAAATTAAACAATACCGTCTAAAACCTTCTCAAACCTAGGAAAACCGACCGACACACTTTAGCTATATATAGATGTGCTTAGCTCCAGCGACACATCTCCTTATAAAAGCATTCCTAACAGACCTCGTATAGTGTCCCGACCCGCAAAATAACTACTAAAATATGAGTTTGTACGAAAAAAAATCGCTCGATTAGACCCTGCAAACTCGTTGGACCCATAAATGTTTTTGAGGGCCGCGGTAAAATTTCACCTCTGACCCGCGAAAACAAAGTTTCTCCCCCCTCCCCCCCCCGCCCCATTGTTGCCCTGTATATAGTAGGAGCGGTTGGCGCCACAGGGGGGGAGGGCTGATATTTCAACCCTGTGCTTTTCCCCACCCACCGCCGCCATCGGGGTCCACGACGGCGGGCCGCCACACGCCTAAGATTGACCTCCACCACTTCCTCCTGCCTCGGCCGGCCGAAAAGTTGCAGATCGGCGTTTTTTTTTGTCGCCACAGCTGAATTTGGTGTTTCCGACCACCGACGGCTGCGCGAAGCCATGGATTGGTTGGGGGCAGGTGCTGGTTTGTCCTTTAGCCATCGTCATCGGTTTGCCGGCAAGGACTCGGCCTGCCATCACCCGGTTCACAGAATATATTTTTTACGGGTCCGTTTTGCGAAGTCTGCTCGACCACAGCCCGTGTCGATCCGCAAAGCCGTTTTCCGTAAACTATAAACGCATATAACAATATATTAAGGTTGTTAAGCTAGCTCGATTGCTATGCACTTGCCGTTGTAGTCATTGGCTCTTATTTGCTTGACACGTGTGACAAGTTTACTAGGTCAAGTCATGGTCTCTTAATCAATTTTTTATCTTGGTCTGGTTGGTTAATTTTCTTTACTGTTTATTAATCTTTTGTAACACGGTAGAAATATAGATGCTCTAACACGGTAGAAATACAGATGCTCATATATATATATATATATATGCACATACACTTAACATATATACATATACAATCACACTTATGAACCCACGTATGCATGCCCTATCTGTGTACCTTCGAGAGATCTGAGACCATAAAGAATAAAAGCTACTAAGCTAGCACCCTGTCACGCATTTGAAGTATTTTGCTTCCTTAGCTTACATATGTTTGTTATTATTTAGTTTTTCATTTTGTGTTTGCCACTACTTTTTAACACAGTATAACACATATGCTCACATATACACGCATACATTGATCGCTATGAACACACACATGCACGCCTTATCTTTATGAGAATCTTTAAGATACTGAGCTGACATTGTATCTTGAGAGCGACAAAGTCACCACACGTGCATTCGTGGTTGACTGAAATGTCTTCTTCCACTAAATGAATATCACCACCGAGCCTTAAATGAATCAAGGAAAGTGGGAACACCGGTGCCAATACACGTGCTTTCGTGGTCGACCGGGCCATCTCCGTCCACTGAATGAATATCAACACCGAGGCTTAAATGAATTCGGGAAAGTGAAAGCACCGATGCCAACATAGTAAAAATATAGATGCTTACATACACTCACTCCTATGAATACACCCACACACATCCTATCAATGTAACGTTGTCCGGAGAGCCTGAAATAAATCTAGGAGGATGAGACCACCAATGCCAACACAGTTACAATTACCCATATAAACACACACACATCCTATCCCTATAACAATGCGAGTAGTACAAACTTTAGCAGTTTTCCTCATTGTACCTTCGACATAAAGTTAGCTTAATTATGATGCAATACCTAACAACTTTTTCTGCAAGACACCATAGGATAAGTAAATCAAAAAAAATTGCCTTAGAGTATCCCAGTTAGTACCATTTAGATTGTGATAACTAGGCTTGATTTGACTGACAATGCATCTCTAATTCGACTGATCATGCGTGCTACTTTTGACGACTAAGGGTTACAAGTTGCAACATATATTACTCAAAATATCATGTATAAGGAAACCGTCACTATATTGTAATGTCAAAGGTTCTATCTTTTGACTAGAGTATCTTCGTTCGTTTTTTGCTGTTTTGTGAGCTAAATTTTGTATGCATTACAAAAAAAAAAGGCATTATTGGTTTTTTGACTGGGCTGCCGACACTAAACCTAGAAGGATGGACGTTTGTATAAAGGTCAATTCTTTCTATTTTCTGATTCGCATTTTTCTTCTTCTTTTGTATCTTGCTTCGTTCATTAATGTAAGTTACATCTATTATAGGATGGGGTATTATCTATAAAGTGTCATCTTTAAAAACTATACTAGAGCAATTTTCCTTTGGTACGAAGGAAGCTTTATTTTGTATAACTTTTGCTTACACCAAACGATTTCTAGACTTTGATTATCTTGATAAGAACAACTTTGGCCAGAACATTTAAAATATATAGCTAAGTACACGTAAACATAGATGAACTGCTTTTTTGTACCTTTCGTTATTTTCTGAAATTAAATTGGCCTCCACCTACTAGTTTGACATTATACGGACTCCGCAAAGCCGTTCAGAAATGCCTGATGTGGTCGTACGTGTCATGCATGCTCTGCTTATCTCGGACTGGAAGCCAGCCGGCCATGAGCCCATGCATGCAGCTGGCAATAAAGCCCGTGATGGACGGAGTGCGTTATCAGTTGGGTGTGTGGGACGTCGCGGACGCCGACCACCGCCACGCGGGCCATGGCGACGTCCGACGGGGACGTGCGGCCGGGCGGTCCAATCTCGTCTGTCTAGGCGGCGTGTACATGTGGTGGCGGAGCTGGGCCGGAGGGGAGCGGCGGACATGGACATGGACGTCGCCGTGAAATGAATAAGGGAAAGATACGTATGGGAAAAGTGTTTTGCATTATTGATGCTAATGATATGTGATACACTGATAAGATAGATGACCAGACCAGCAGAAGACACTATCAGTAGTAGTACCACTCAGTTAACAGTGGATAAGCTCTGCTCCACCCCGAATCATGGCAAAGTGTTTCTTTTTTGATACATTTACGCAACAAGTTTTTTTTTTTGGCAGAGAGCAAGTGGTATCTTTTAGCGAAAGAGGGCTGTCCCCTTCGATTTCATATAAGGAAATCATATGATCTAGTACAAATTACAACAATACCATACTGAAGACTCGGCGAACCTCCATCAAATCTTACATTCTGGCCGCCCTATGTTTTATTAGTAATATAACCTAAATAAAAAATAACCTAAATAAAACATGAATGAAATTAACAATCTAATTTAAACATAAATTGAAAAATAACCTAAATAAAATATAGATTTTAAATGAACCTAAACAAAATAAATTACAAACTAACTTGAATAAAAATGTTAACTGATAGCTGCCCGGTTGGCTAACAATAGGGAATTAATAAACTTATCTGGCAATTAATCAGTCAATTAATCAATTAATCACCAATTGATTAGTTTATCGATTGCTCGGTGACCCACTCGATTAATCGGCAAGTTAACTGATAAATCAAAAAAAAAATCTCGAACTAGGGTATTACTTAGGATCAGCTGACAAATTTAGCCAATGGAGGGAAGACCACTGTCTAGCTGGCAAGATTTGTGTTGATGCATACTTTAGATTAATACAAATAGTAGACATGTTGTATTTGTGATTACTTTAGTTAATGGATGTATCTCCCTTGGATTTTTAATAATATTGTGAATTAAAAAATCATAAATTGTGAACAATGTTCGCGAGTTTTTAAAAAAACTTCATTTTTTAAAAAATAATTAAATTTAAAATTAATGAATTTTCAAACAATGTTAATGCAATTTAAAAACTGCTCACATTTTATTTAGATGTTCTTGAATAAAAATGTGAAAATTTAAAATATAATAATAAGAAGAAAGAAACAGAAAAGTAAAAAAAGAAAAAGAAAAGAGACTATTAAAACCGACAAAAAAATAAAAACAAAAACTACCTAATACCCTCTAGAGCCCGTTTTTTGAGAGTATGCAATTTGTGTACCGTAGTTTATAGAAGAAGAGAATTGTAAACACAAGAAAACTACCACTCGCCGCGTACAACGAGCTTAGCACCAACTCCACACCCGGCTAGTCCGAAGATAGCCACCAAGGACAAACAACTACAAAGCAAAAGAGCTTGCCCATAAAGGAAAAGCCTCACCGCGTCTCAAACGACCCTGGTCACCTCCGAAGAGCTCCGCCAAGCTTCCCTTCTTGACGCACGATCCCCCCATAATGCTTAAAGGAGGTGGTAGGAGGACGACGGGACTTGGTCCGACTCGAGGAAGGCACCGTCTTGGGTCGACGACCGTACATAGCGTCGGGGTAGAACGATCATGGGCAATAACGAACACCGGGGGAGCACGTCATAGGATCTCCTTGCTATGTCACCTGACATATACTCCCAACAGAGGGACGAAGACACCGCCATCATGCCAAACCTGTACCGATTCAAGGCTTTCGTCCGGAGACAATTGCCAACACCAAGAAAGCGAGGGACATGGCGACACACACGGCGAAGCCTCCAAGGAGGGATTGACACCCACGGGCACCATCGTCGCTGGCCCGGCCAAAACCGAACACGACTTTCATCCGTAATGCCGCACATCTCCACAACTCCAAGGTTTGGGGCAGCCCCGTCCATGATGCCTTACACCGCCGTCATCGCAACAACTTGCCAATGAAGACGCACAGCCATGGTCCTTCCACACGCGCAACCAACAACACATCTCCTTATGAGCGAGGCTCCCCCGAAGTAGTAGGAGGCTTCAAATTGAGGGAGCCTTCAAGACATGACCGACATGGATTGTCATGATCTGGTAATTAATATCCTCCAGGAATTAGAAGATAACTAATTTCAGCTATTACTACTTTTTTTTGAGGGGTAAAGCCAGATTTTATTCATCAAAGGCCACATGAAGTGGGATACAAAGCGAGTCATGGGGACTTCCAAGCCATAAGTGGCGTCCTGGACCTCGCCTAAGAGCAAATCTGGCTAAGGTATGAGCCTCGTAATTGACAGCTCTACCTTCGAAAGAAAAATTACAATGAAAATCAGTAGCTAACTCCTTAATCTCACTGATGATAACATCGTAAGTACCTCTCGTGTGGCTTGCTATATCTACAATGACCTGCTTACAATCGGAAGCAATCAAGATATTGTGGAGTAGTAGATCTCCCGCCAATGCCAATGTCTCTCTGCATGCAATAGCTTCAAGCGTGGCTGGCTCCGTCACGCCCTCAATAACCAGCGCTAAACTACCGATGTAATTGCCTTCTCTGTCACGACACACTGCCGCTGTCGATCCTCCTCGCCCTGCTAGGACAGCCGCATCAACATGGATTTTTGCGCACCCTGCCGGGGGCTGCTTGGCCTTTGGTCTAGGCACATGTGATGACCCATGCGATACATGTCCACCTTGGGGAGTAGCGGTATGTTCTTGAGCAACAATTCGAAGGTCCTCCATATACCTCCTGATGAAACTCTGTGTCGAATGGGGACTCTGAAAAATAGCCTCGTGAATTGCCCTGCGCCTTGCGTGCCATATTGACCACAGCGTAACTGACAGCAAAGCGAACCGGTCTTGCGGGAGCAGTTCCATCAAGGTAAACAACCACTGCTTGGCGTTTGTCTCTGGTGATGACATGATTTTATGTGTGACATCTTCATCCGATAGGGCCCAAACACTCCTAGAAGCTCAGCATTCCACCAATGAATGGCGCCATGAATCAGGAGCCCCACATAGACCACATAAGATCGAGTCCCCCATATGTCTGTGAGATCGAACGTCGTTGGTTGGGAGAGAATGTTTAGAGAGCCGCCACAGGAGCATTCTGACCTTTGCTGGCACGTTAATATTCCATAGTCTTTTCCAAGCACTGCCCTCTGATTTGGTGCTTGAGGAACCCGTCGTCCCTTCCAGCCCCGCTTCTTGCCGTAGCTTTGTAGATGCCAACATCCAGTACGCTGATTTGATGGAGAAAACTCCATTTCTCTCGAAGTACCACGCCCAAAAATCTGACATGTTTCTTGTACTCAGTGGGATCCCAAGTATTAGCTTGTGGTCCATTCGCATGAAGACCTGTTCCACCAGCACGCGATTCCACGAGGCTGATGTACTGTCAATAAGGTCAGACACCCGGTTCGGGGGGTTCGGTACACGGCAGCCGTAAGGCCGCATCATCTCGTCCCTCGGTAGCCAATTATCTGCCCATATATGTGTCGTTGTTCCGTCGCCAATGCACCTGATGAGACCTTGTTTCAGGGTATCTCTGCCTTCCACAAGCGACCTCCAGACTAAGCTAGGGTGACTGCCAAGTGAAGCCTCCAAAATGTCAATGTTAGGGAAGTAGATGCTCTTGAGCAGCCTAGTGCATAGAGTGTATGGGCTTTGTAATAATCTCCACGCCTGCCTAGCCAACATGGCTAAATTAAAGAGCTCAAAATCTTTGAATCCTAGACCCCCCATGTCCTTGGGTTGTGTCATAGTTTTCCAAGAAACCCAATGTGGTTTCCGTTTCCCTTCCTTACTGCCCCACCAAAATTTTCTTATCAGCATATTGAGGTGCTCACAAAGGCCTCTCGGAAGCTTGAAACAAGACATTGAGAATACCGGGACAAATTGCGCCACTGACTTGACAAGAACCTCCTTCCCTGCTGTAGACATCGTTATCTCTATCCAGCCATGAACTTTACTCCAAAGGCGATCCTTCAAATATTTAAAAGCACCATTTTTTGAGCTACCCACATCGGATGGCATACCCAAATATTTCTCGTTAAGGGTTTCATTAGGAACATGTAGAACTTCTTTTATCTCCCGTCTAACCCCCTCCGGGACTCCCTTACTAAAATAAATGGACGATTTTGAGTAGTTGATCCGCTGTCCCGTGGCCTGACAATAAGTATCCAGAACTTGGTGCACCTCTTGTGCCCCCACACTATTCGCCTTGAAAAAACAGCAGGCTATCATCAGCAAATAATAGATGGCTCACCGGTGGCGCTGAAGGTGCAACCTGTAAACCACTCAAATTGGATGAATCCGATTTAGATTTTATAAGGCATGAAAGGCCCTGTGCTGCTAGCAAGAACAAGTATGGGGATATAGGGTCCCCTTGTCGGATTCCTCGTGATGGCGTGAACTCTCGAAGTCTCTTCCCATTGAACATGACCGAGAACTTGACTGAGGTTACCAAACCCATGACAATGTCCACCCATCTGTCAGTGAAGCCCAACTTGCCCATGACTGCTATGAGGTAGGTCCACTCTACCCTGTCGTAAGCCTTCATCATATCCAGCTTTAGAGCACAAGATTGATGTTTTTTGGCCCTGTTCCTCTTCATAAAATGAAGACACTCATAAGCTGTAATGATGTTGTCAGTTATCAATCTTCCAGGAACAAAAGCAGACCGCTCCTCTGAAATGATGTCAGGGAGAATCACCTTCAATCTGTTAGATATCACCTTGGATGCAATTTTGTACAAATTATTGCATAAACTGATTGGCCGGAATTGGGTTAGGAGTGTTGGTTTTTTTACCTTTGGGATCAAAACTAGGATAGTACCATTAATGCTCTCAGCTGATTCAGTGCCTTCAACAATCCTCAATACCACATTGGTGACATCCGTACCACAAAATTCCCAATGATGCTGAAAAAATGAGCAGGGAAGCCATCCGGGCCGGGGCCCTTTGTTGGAAACATTTGAAATAATGCCGTTTTGACCTCCTGCTGACTATATGGAGCATTAAGAAGTGCATTCATTTCAGGTGTTACCTTTGTTGAGACTATCGCAATCACCTCCTCCATGTTGTGTACTCCCTCAGACATGTAGAGGTTCTCATAAAACTCTAAAGTCATGTTCTCCATCTCTGCTATATTGTCCGTGACTTGACCATCAGGACGTTGTAAGGCTTTAATCTGGTTTTTCCTCCGGCGTGGGCTCACCCTTAGGTGAAAAAAGTACGTGTTTTTATCGCCATGCATTAGCCACTCAAGACGGGCTCGTTGTCTCCAAAGAATTTCTTCTTTGTAGTATAATTCTGTAAGCCTATCAACAATCTTGGTCTCCGCCCGAGATGGTCTGGACCTGATTGTTGAAGCCCTAACCTCATCTAGGTCTTCTTTTAACTGAGCTATTTCTCGTTGCACGTTACCAAAGTGATCTTGATCCCACCTGGCTAGATCCCCCGACAGCGTCGACAGTTTTGTTTTCAGTGCTCCCACCGAGTCGCCAGCAACCCCTGACCATGCTGACTCCACTACTACCTTCAAAGTCGGATCCCGTTCCCAGCATTGCTCGTATCGAAACTGCCGCCGCACCCTTGTGCATGAATGAATGACCGCATGCTTTAAGAAGATTCGGCCGTGATCACTTGTCGCCGCTAATTTTGCTCCAAGGTCGCTGTGGGGAAAGCTAAAGACCAGGCCGAGTTGGCCACAACTCTGTCAAGCCTAACCCGCGTATATGTTCCTCCACTAACTTTCTTCTCCCATGTCCACCAATTCCTAGTATAACCAATATCAGATAACCCGCAAGTGTCCAGCGCATCACGAAAAGCGTCCATCTGAGCTTGACTCCTTTCTCCCACTCCGTCATGTTCATGAGCTTGTAGTACCTCATTAAAGTCTCCCATAACTACCGAAGGTAGAGTGCTTGATCCAACTATTCCTCATAGCATATCCCATGTTTTGTGTCGCTGGTTAACTTGGGCTTCCCCGTAGACGAAGGTCACCCTAGTTTTTGTATCCATGAGAGCATCAACTGTCACATCAATGTGATATTCTTAATAACCAACAACTTCAAGCTTTATTTCATCATCCCAAAATATTCCAAGACCTCCACTTATACCATTACTATTGACTGCAAAACTTTTATTGAAACCTAAAGTGCCTACCAAGCTTTCAACTCTAGAGCCCTCTATTTGGGTTTCTATGATACATAATATAGAGGGGGCAAGTTGCCTCGTGATATCACGAAGCTCTTGAACTGTCGCGGGATTGCCAACACCGCGACAGTTCCAGCATAAGACTCATTGGGCGTGGCGCGACCCTCCCTGGGGGCCCGCCAAACGCGCATCAGAGGTGGTGTTCTTGTCCTCGCCTTTTTCAGTCAGAGTAGTCTTGGTTCTCTTTGGTTCTTGCTTCCCAGATGGGCTCTGTGGCTCACTTGAAGAGGTTAAGGCTAGCTTCTGCTTCCCATCAGTAGCAGCTAGGAGGGCCGGTGCATTGCTCCCGTCAGAAGGTTGGCCAGGAGCCGACAACAGCAGCGTTTGATTTGGGGCACCCCTCTTCCTGTTCTTGTCAACGTCCTCCATCTCTGTATCGGTCCTCTCGACACCGCGATCTTCTTCATAGAGCTGACCAGACTGAGAGCCGCGCCTACCTTGGCCTCTACCAAAACCTGCGTGGCCCCTACCGCGTCCTCCTCCAGAGCCCCGTCCTGCTCCTGGGTCGCGCCCTGGTCCTCTGAACCATACCACTTGGAGGTCTTTGGAAACCAGTGCTGCCGGGAGATGGATTCCATCTCCACACTCCTTGTACTTGTGGCCAAGGTGACCACAAACCGCACACCAATCCGGCAATCTTTTGTACTTGACCCTGAAAATTTCTCTGATGACCTCCTTGTTCTTCTTTATGAGAAGCGACATGGCATTCTTTAAAGGCTTTCTGACATCAATTCTGATCCGAACCCTATAAAAATTACCCTCGAAGTCCTGGGACTTTGGCTCGGCGAAGATGAACACACCGACCGTGGCCGCCAAAGACTTGATCTTGCAGAAGTACCCATCAGGTAGGTCGTGGATTTGGATCCAGATCTCCACCTTGTTTAGCTCTATCGTGGATGGTTTTGTGAAGCCATCATACGGTGATATGACCACCGTCTTCCCCTTGAAGGTCCAGGGCCCCTCCTCCATCACACATTCCCAATCGCCCAGGCAGGAAAACTGCAAAGTGTAGAGGTTCTCCTCGAGGGGGCGGATCTTCACCTCCTGGGCAAGATCCCAAGCCACTCGCATATTACGAAAAAACCAGTATTGACTGTAGGTTTTGTCCGTGTGGACCCGAGCCGGTGCCATCCATCTGGTTGCCTCCTGCGGAAGTTCGTCGGCCTCGATCACCACGTCCTCTAGATCATCTTCCTTAAGACCCAGCTCTTTCATCATCGCCTCCACATCGCTCATGGCCATGCCCGAGCTTGAAGACGGTTCATCCATTGTAACTCTCGCCTGAAGAAAACTGTTGTTCCATGAGCGGTGGTTCCCTAGCGTCTCCCTAGATCGCCGTCACCAGAGACGAGCTTCGACGAGGAACGATCGGCAGGGAGGGCAGGGGATCGTGGATCTCCCAAGCGACTGCCGTCGCCTGGAGGACAGGAAACCCTAACTTGAGGGGAACGTTCCAGCTATTACTACTAAAGAACTAAATCAGCAGCAATTAATATGGACTGCAAGGAATACTTCCACCTTTCCGGTTTATGGGGCTTAAATTTGAAACCTCATAAACCAAGATACACTGTGAATGGATGGCACATGTTTTATGAATAGAAAACTACCCAATGAAATATTCCCCACTTATTCAACTTTCGAGGCAATAAGTGCAGCATACTCTCTCATTGGACTGGCATGGTGCATGTACTCCCTACGTCCGAATTTATAAGGCCTCCTCTTATTCTGGGCTAAAGTTTGGCTGAAAAATTTAACTAACAAAATGGAAACTATATGTCATAAAAATTGTATTGTCAGAAAGCTCTTTGGAATACAAATCTAACACTATAATTTTTTATAGCATATGTTTTATACTTTAGAAGTCTATAAATGGTTAAAACCTAGCCCAAAATAAGAAGGGGGCTAATAAACCCGAACAGAGTTAGTAGAATAAGATGCATGCATGACCACTAATGCTCTCACTCTCACTAAATGTGGTGTGAAATTCAAAGATTTTTAACTCAATGGGACTCAAAGTGAGCCTAATATAATGAAAATCTGAAACTTTTCTGATGAGCTCTGTAAACCGAAAAGGAGGGAGTACTATATTTATTGTAAAAAGACAACGTATTACCTTCTTTTTGGTTTATAAGGCTTACACATATTCCTCGATCTGTAATTTGACGAACGTAAAATGACTTGTATCGTCTAAAAATTATACCATTAGGAAATAGATTATTTGAAGTTTCTCAAGAAATTTTTGTTATGATATACTCCCTCCATTCCTTTATACTGAGGTGTATTTGTTTTTTATAAAATTTCAAAATGTATGTGTATTTCTCCCAATTCTTCATAATTCCCTTATTAGCTCTCTTAAAAAAGAAAAGTATTTTTTTCTGATTGTCTGGATCTCTCCTTATTGGAAAAGAAGGAAACTATCTCTTTATCGATTTCATGTGTCTCATATTTTTTTGAACTAATTGATTTGTTATTCACTAACCAACAAATTTATTAAGGGTAATTTAGTATAATTATGTACCTTAGATCACCATGCCGAAAATAATACATCTTACATAAAGTAAGGGAGGAAGTATAGTCTGTATTACGTGGTCTAGTTGTCATACGCGGAAACTTTACAAATAGGAAAAGAGGCAGTACTAATTCCTTTGCCTTTAATTTACAGTAGGAAACTAATTCATTTACATATTTGCATTTTGCTAATCGGACGCACAAGAGATCTTTAAAAAGCGACTCTTGCCGTGTACAGACTACAGAGCACCCGCGTCCGCACACCTGATCTGGGCGGTCCAATTCTGAACGGGCGGCCCAAGGCAAGAGTCCAATTCTGAACGGGCGGTCCAATTCTGAACGGACGCACAAGAGATCGGCGGGATCTTCTCTTCAGCGAGCGCCGCCTCCATGACGCGCCGTGCCTGAACAAACCTGCTGATGGTCCCGGAGGGCAGCCGCGTCAGTGCGCCCATCCTACCAGCACTGGTCGGTCTCCCATGTCCTCCGCCTGAACGCCGGCCCGGCCGCGGCCGTCCGACGCATCATCATCCCCGCGGCGCGGCAGGTCACGTCCCGGTCGTAGCGAGCGCGCTCGTCGGGATCGGCGAGCGTGGCGTAGGCCGCGTGCAGCCGGATGAACCCCTCGTCGCCGCCACCTCCGACGGCGTCAGGGTGCACCTCCCTGGCAAGACGCCGGTACGCGGTCTTGATCTCGCCCCTGCTGGCCCCAGCGCCCAACCCGAGCACCTCGTAGTGCGTCCTCCCTGCGGCCACCGCCGCCGGTGCCGCCATCGTCGCGGACGCACGCGCCACCACGCACCGCCGAGCCCCTGCCACCCGCCCCGGGCGAGCCGACCCCATCATCGCCGGCGACGCCGTTGCGTAAGTAGCCATGGATTCTCCGATCTCCTGCTGTTCTTGATTCCCGTATCGGAAGCAGAGTACTTCTTCGTTGCACTGTTGTCCGTCCTCGTCGAGGAGAGAGAGGTGAGACACCGGTGGATTTATAGGGGATCCGGACTGGGGGTGAGGACGGAGGGGTCTGTGGTGCCGGCCACTCGTACGCCCAGCTCTCGATCTTATCTCCATCCAAGCAAAGAAGATTATGCGTGAGCTCCAGCTGAGTCAGCCAACCCAGTGCGAGTTGCTTGTCGGCCTCTTTGAACGTTGCTTTCGTGACACCAATTGTGGTGCCAACTTCGCTTCCCCAACAAGGTGGAAAGGGACTTGCGAGCCATCGGATCCAAATCGGACGCAAGAGATAGACAGGTAATATGTAGCATCCCGTATGATGGTCTACATGGCATGGCATGACAAGTCACGTATAAAGTTTTGCAGTGGATAGTACTATTGTACTACGTTTCTTCATGTGGTTTGATGACGATGCTCTATCAATGCTTGGGGAAAAAGTGAAAAATAAATAAAGCTTCAAGCCAAGGTGGCAGATGGAGCTGTGGTTTTCTTGGTGTGCTGATATATTAAATTTGAATTTTCAGATCATCTTGACATAACCATAATACATAGGTGTCGGTGTGTGGTTTTAATATCGCCAACTTGTCTAAGATAAGAAAATCACGTTCGCCCACTTGGACGATTGATTTACAGTTATTGTTCTCTCAGTCTCCGTGAGCTAGGTCTCGCGACACCGACGGGTAGTGGCGATATTCTTACATGGTGTGGACTTCTCGGGAGCTTGTTATTCCACTGTTTGTGGTTATCAGGAACATTTGAATTTCGAATCTCTCTATTGATATTGTCGACTTTTTGTGGTGAAAAAGATTTACATATTATATTGCCGACTTGTTTTACAAGAATTCATCAAATATTCCAGGACACCCCACGTGGACTCCCTGTAGATTTTTCCGTTGTTCTGGAAGGTCCGTGGCCGCTAGCACATATGTCAGCAAAATTAGCTCAGCATGTGGACTGTGGTTTCAATAAGATTAACAAGTGTTACTCGTAAACAAAATGATGAACTAGTTAACGTTATAAAACTTTGGTTTGGATTTCCAGCTTTTCGCGCGTGCACACACACATTTGTCCGTTGCATTTTTCATCTTTGTTCTCGCCGAGCAAGCTCAAGTGACGCAGACAGATGGTCTCGATATTCTTTCATCGTGTGGTCATTTGGGGGACTTGTTATTCTGACGTTTTATGGTTGTTTGGCAAATTCGAATTCAGAAGTACGAATCTATAGCTCCTTAGAGCATTAGGGCCGGATTAGGCAAATCCGACCCTTCACGCTAGGCGTGTTCACATGCGTTGACCGGCGACATCTTAAATTTTTCTTGTCATACCAAACACCTCAATTAGCATACCTCAAATCCACGCAAAGTCATACAATTTCGTAAACAATGTGTTACACATATCGTACGACTACTACACCAGGACATGTCATAAGACTACCAAAATTTGGCATGCTCTACCTACATACTTGCCTTTCCTGGAGCCCTTCTCGTACTTCTCCCAGAAGTAGCGGTTGAAAACGAAATATGAATTAAGCCGGATCTGCTCATCTACAGAGTTGTCCGAATTGTCGTTGTCGTCCTTCTCATCCATAGGGGATAGGGGGCAGTCCGGCACGCGATATGTTATGTAGCATCTGATATGATACTCCACATGGCATAGTATGACAAGCCACGTATAAACTTTAGCCGTGGATAGTACTAAAGTACTAGATTTCTTCATGTGGCTTAGATGACGATGCTCTATGGCTGCTCGGGGAAAATTAATAAAGCTTCAAGCCAAAATGATATATCAAGTTGTGGATAGTTCTATTTATTTTCTTGGAGTGCTGGCATGTTGATTTTGAATTTTCAAATCATCGTGACAGAACATAATACATCAGTGTTGGCCCATGGTTTTAATATTGCCAACTTGTCTGAACAGAAATACGGAGTAAAATTTTGCGTTGGATTTCCCCACTTGGACGGTAGATTTATCATTATTGCCATCCCAGTCTCCCTCAAGTAGGTCTCGCGACGCCGACAGATGGTGGTGATATTCTCTCATTGTATGGACTTCCGCAGGACCCTTCAAATTTGGAATCTCTCTTTTGATATTATCAACTTCTTTTGAAAAAATGATTTAGATACATTATTATTGTTGACTTGTTTTACAAGAATTTATGAAATTTCCCTGGACGCCCCACATGGAGTCACTATAGATTTTTCTGTTGTTCTGAAAGGTCCCTACCGGCTGAGCTAACGTTTGTGTGTTAACAGATGTGCTATTGCTGCTTCCACTCAGTCATTTACAGGTGCGTGTGCTCTGTGGTTTCACTATGATCAACTTGTTTTAACAAAATGTTATGGGACTTTGTTTTGGATTTCCAACTTCTCCGATTGACAATTGGCGCGCGCGCACACACACTTGTCTGTTCGATTTTTCATCATTGCTCCGTGCCGATATTCTTTCATCGTGTGGTCATTTGGGGGACTTGTTATTCTCCTGTTTATGGTTGTCTAGCAATTTTGAATTCAGAAGTTCGAATCTGTAGCTCCTTAGGTGATACGTACGTAGATCCTTGCTTGCCCTCGAAGGTTCACCCTAGCTGAGCAAGTAGATCCTTGAAATGTCGATGGGCCAATCGGTTGTGTGATCACATATTTTTCATTGCTAGAACTTTTGGGGACTTGATATTCCAGTGTTTTGTGGTTATCTGAATCCGATTGACGTCGCCCACTAACTCGTCAGCCTGAAAATGATGGCGCAATGATCTACCTCTGATCTTTCTGCACTCGTTTGTCTTCGTACGTATATGTTTTCATTCTGCCTCCAGTACACATAATATAGATGTACCTCCGATTTTTCCATGCCGCGTTTGTCTTGACATCGCCAGGAATTAGACTGTTCTTCGTCTTCTAGATGGTTCGAGATACTATGAGCAGAACCTCTGATGACTGAAGATACGCGTTTAGTATCTGGAGGAAAATTGTACAGGGCGTAGATCTTGCACCCGGTGTTAGAGCATCTCTAGCAAGTCCGTATAACCCGTTTTGTAAATTTTGATTTAAAAGATGTTGCAAAATGTTTTTCTGCATTTTCACAGTATGACTTCTGTTTCGACATAACAGATCCCATAAAATATTTCATTGTCCCGTTAAAATTGCGCAAACCTCATAGAAACGTTCATTATATTATAATTGGATCCCTCTCGACCGCTCCCATCACGAGGATCTAGTTAAGGACAAAGGAGGAATGCGCGTCTTGCCCGTGACGCCGTCTCGATCGCTCCCATCGTGAGGATCTAGTCAGGGATATAGGAGGAATTTACGTCTTGCTGGTGACGACATCGTCGTTGAGTAAGACAAGGACCACGGAAACATACGCCATGAACAGGTAGCAGCAGATAGCTAGCTCGGACTCGGCACAGCGGCCGCTAGCTAGCGAGCGAGCTCGCGACGCAGCGGCTGCTACCTAGCTAGATATAGCTCGTGGCCGCAACTCTTGGGGGCCGCACCTCACAGGGCGGCGGCCGCACCTCGCGGAGCAGCGTCTAGGGTCCGGTGGTTGCCGACGTTGAGACTTTCTGCGAGGTCGCTCTTGGAAAAGACTGTAGCAGGAGCTGAAAGTTACCTCCCGTCAACCGTTTTATTTTTCATATCTCTGCAAAAAATGTCTCAATTCCGTAGATAAAAAATCCGGGACGGCCGAATTTGGGGGATGTACTTGGGTTAGGTTTACGGGCTCAGTCCCGCAAACCGGCGGCTATTTTACCAGATAGCCTGCTTTGCAGAATTTGCTTGACCTCACGGATTTGGGATCGCACAAAAAAATTCGAAACAATCAAATTTAAGGGATCTATTCGGATCGTGTTTACGGGCTCCAAACCGGTGGCTATTTTACCAGATGGCCTGCTTTGTGGGATAGCATCTCTAACAGATCCGTAAACCGCCGTCCTGCAAATTTCATTTATTATATGCCTTAAACAAAATTTGCGGGACGAGGGACGGATCGACATAATTGATATGTAAAAGCCGTTGGAGTTTTACTCGATTTTCAGACTACTTGTTCGCATCATTTTGAACATCATCGGAGTTACACAAACATAATTCATACAAGCAAATTAAACAAATTTCATTTATTATATGCCTTAAACAAAATTTGCGGGACGAGGGACGGATCGACATAATTGATCATGTAAAAGCCGTTGGAGTTTTACTCGATTTTCAGACTACTTGTTCGCATCATTTTGAACATCATCGGAGTTACACAAACATAATTCATACAAGCAAATTAAACATAGTTCCGCACATACCACGCCATTTGCTACATAGTTCAAACTTAAACTTAAACTAGACTAGATAAAAAACTTAAACTAGATTATCGGAGTTCTACTTATTTTCATGCTCGCCATCACTGGAGATGGAATCGCCGACGCCAAGGTGGTGCTCCATGAGGCAGTTGCAGAGCACACGCGAGAGGCCGTACTCCTCCTGAAGCGTCTGCATTCACGCCGTTGCGGCTTCATCCCAGACGATGGTCGCCTCCTTCGTCTCGAATTATGCCGGCGGCACTGCAGCGCCGGATGGGAGATGCGATGAAGACGGTCCACGCCATGCGTCAATGCTACGGGAATGCGCGCAGCAACGGCGTGCCTGCTCCTTGCGCCATTCCTCCACCGGAGGGCGTACGGAGGAGCTCCCGGCCTGGATTCCCTCGGCCACCCTAACCGCCGCCCACGCACGACATCCGCACTCTCTTCCGGTCGCTACTCTTGCCGCTAAACATCGCCAGAGATTAAGTGGACTATTGGCCGGAGTATGAGATTTGCGGCGGAGGAGGATAAGAGAGAAAGAGGACGGAAACCCTAAATTCACCCGGCGCCGGTATATCTCCCAGATTCGGCTGCGGTTTACGGGTGACCTTAAAAAATTTACGGTCCAGGCCGTTTTTACCGGGCGACTGTTTTTTTTTTTTTTTGCAGCGCACCGTAATCCGTTAGGAAAACAAGGCCCGGTTAGATTTTACGGAATATGGTAGAGTTGCTCTTATTCTCTTACGGTTACGGCCGGGTAGAAGAAATTAAGTTGACCTGAGTTCAAGTACGTCTTCTTCCCTTGTAATCGTACGCGTTGGCGCGTTGCACATGTTTATGTCTAGCGGCGCCGACAAGAAGCCAGTCGGCCATGCATGCAGCTGGCGGCAGAGCCCGTGATAGACGGCGTTTCTAGCATTATCAATTCGGCGCGCGGCTGGGTCGTCGGAGACGCGGACGCCAACCGCGCCACGCGCGCCATGGCGACGTCCGACGGCGACGCACGGCCGGGGGTCTCGTCTCTCTCGGCGCCGCGTACACGTGGGTGGCAGAGCTGGTATGTGTATGGGGCGGAGGGGAGCGGCGGAGATGGATGTGGACATCCCCGTGAAATGAATTGGGAAAGGATTATGTGCATGAGACAAGCGTTTGCTTGCATTATTGATGCTAATGATATGTGATATCCTGATAAGATGGATGGCCTGGTGAAGAGAAGATGCTATCAGTCAGTAAGTAATGCTACTCAGTTGTCAGTGGATAAGCTAAGGACCACCCCGAGTTATGGCCACGGTTTACTTTACATTTTATTTTGATGACAAGGGATTAGAGAACAAGAGCTGGGTGGGAGTAGATAACAAGGGATCAGTGCGCTGAACTAGCACGGAATATGGTGATTATGTTAGTTTGGAGGATTTGGCATATGCGCGCGGACATGATTCATGGTAAGGAAGCAGCGCCGGTTCGAGTGTCCGCTGAGTTTCTACCAAGCTACTTTGATTCCATCTGTGATTCAAGGAGATGCTCAACGGAAGAAATTATCAAGGGAAAGATGCGCTGAATTGCCCTTGAAATGTTGAAAAATAGAAGACCGAAGTCGTCCGTACCTGGCCGGCACCGTTGACGACTTTCACTGCTCTCTAAGTCGATGGAGCGTATTTGGAAGCGGACAACTCACGAGTGTATTTTCTACGCTCATTAAACCGTTGTTTAAACTGATTTATCTTTATAAAATCTGAGATATTCCCCTTGATATTATTACTAGTGACTAATGAATGCAAGATATTGTGAAACCGTCTTTTTTTTCTGTTTCCACAAGAAATGAAGTCATATCATCATATTACTGAAAGGAGCAAAATGAAGAAGAAAGAGATCAAATTGTGAGGCGCATCGGATGAAACAGAGCGCAAGACGGAATCTGGTACGAGGGCAAGCACTGGTACCATTGCTCTGCACGCCATTCGTGCCTTGGCAACCAACCATCTCCAACTATAAAGAGGGCTATGTACCAGAATCGCAACAGAGAGCATGATGGAACATTGTCTCCACACCAGAAGCCATTGACAAATCCTAGCCGCCGTCATTTCCCATCTCATCTCCACAGCCACTACCATGACCATCTTCTTCACATTCAAGTTAGACACACTTGTAATTGTGTATGACATCCATCAACCGTTGTAAGAGATATACTCCCTCCATTCCTAAATATAAGTCTTTTTAGAGGTTTCATTAGGGGCCTACATACGGATGTATATAGACATACTTTAGAGTATAGATTCATTCATTTTGCTCCCTATGTAGCCCCCTAGTGAAATCTCTAGTAATTAATAATTTTTTCATCATGTTGTGTTCTTCAAATATTTCTTCGTGCGTTCCGATCATCATGTGTGAGTAATTCAGTAAGGCAATGGGTTGAGACAAAGTCGTGCCACCCGGTGTGTTTTTAAGAGGGGTCAATGGAATGAATTTGAATGAACCCCATGTATGTGTGAATAATATTGCATCATAGTTGTATCTTGTCTTTTTCACGTTCTTCGATCTTGCATGTACCCCGAATCACTGAGTTCGAGCCACGAGGAGGTTAGGAGTAGAGAGGAAGTGGAGCGCTATTTTGAACACTAGTGAGAAAAGGGTTTAGTACGGTAGCGTGAAGTCAATCCTTGGGGATACACGAGATATAGTTATTAAACATTCAATGCTTATACCTGATTTAACTTAAGTACTGAGGTAACCACGTGTGATGGATAGGCCGATCGTTTGGACAACTGACTCTTGATGCAGTGTGTGTTTCGATAAAGATATAATTTGGACATATCCCCCACTTCGAGTATTTGTACGTATATGCACATCTTAACATGTGTCTTCCAGATCACAAATAAAGATTATGATGACCCCGATCGCAAATATATAGTTATAAGAATCAAGCCCACATAAATATGTCAATTTTAAATATTTTCGGTACCAATTGTGATAATAATCCGGTCCAAAAACTATAATTTAGTACTCTTGCCAAAGTTTGTAGAAACCCTTGTTGTGGATACCCGTCCTCTCGCACATGTGGGATTTTGGGATAATAGCAGTAAAGGAATGCATGGTAAGACAACAACAACTTTTGTCAACTGAACAAATAAAACCTAAACAATCATATTGATTTACTAGCAAAAAAATCCTCAATTAAATAGATATGAAGTCCAATGGAAAAACACAATCATGTAGAAGAGGGGTTGCATAGAAAAACGAACTCAAACCCATGGAATATGAGGCAGATATCATTGCGGTCACGATGGGCGGGTCGAAGAAAGATGTACCCCATGGCCGGCAACATCCAAAGAACAAATCCCGCCGGAGAGTAACGGCGCCGCTGCTGCGTTTGGGGAGAGAGAAAGAGACGCATTTGCCAATACATCTGGTGAAGACAACGCGGCGAGATTGAACGGAGTAACACGAGCAGGCAATAGGCCAATCATGTTCGCCTAGTGTTGGAGATATTCCCCACGGGCCAGGAGGTATAACCTGGCCCATCACTTGGCAGCTCATAGGTCACCTCGGTCACCAAGACCCAACTGTGCAACCTGGCAGAAGGCCGGCTCACGAAGAGGCCTGGAGTGCCGGCTCGCAGAGAAGGTCCAAGAAGAGAAAAGGTTCCTTGACAAGGGAAGAAATACCCGAATTAGGATTCAGCTTGTAATAAAAAAGAGACTAGTTGTAGTCCTACTAGAACTCTACATTTAAGCATGCCCCTTCAACTTATATAAGGAGGGCAAGGCATCCCAAAAGGGACAAGTTAAGTCAGGACAAACATATAAGTCTCAGACAAAATCAAAGTAGAAGCTCTTGAGACTAGAGGTAGCAAAACGACACCTTTGTGATCGAGATCATCATCATCATCAATAGCAATCAAGCAGTATGTAGGCTTTTACCTCCACCGCGAGGTGCCGAACCTGGGTAAAACTCACGTCTCTCGATTCCAACCAACCCCATTCAGGCTACCAAATAGTTGTGATGGCCTCACACCTAAGTTCTCTCACTAGGACATCTGTCATAACAAAACCACGACACCTAGGCTGCCCATAAGGGGTATGCCGGCCCATATTAGTTTAGCATGCCACAGGCTGACAGATTCCAAATCCCAAAGCCCATTTGGACGGACGAGATAGCGGCCTACTTGGTCCTCAACTCGCACTAAGAAATGCTAGTCTATCATCAAAAGTTCAATCTTTTTCAAGCTCATAGCTTTTATCTTACCTTTTTATCTTTTTACCCACATAAGGGTTGTTTAATCAGGCATGAATTTTCTGATGATCTAATATCCCCTATTTATACTGAACTTTCCTATGAGACAATATTGATTTCTCACTAAACTATGTTTCTCTTTGACAAATATTTTGTATATTGTATTAAAACCATTTTTAGACAAATTAAGTATGGAAACATGCTCACGTATTTTATTATTAAAAATGATAAAATTGTGATATTTATTAGTATAATTATTTTCTAGTGCTAAGTGACTTGCAATTTTTTTGTGATAATAGTGATTTTTTAGTTTTGATAATTAATAAGTATCTTGTCCCGATAGATTTCACCAAAGATCTATGCAAACAATTATTATCATCATACTCCACAAATAAATTCATGCTAGTGCATTTGTATTTATCTTTAATTTGTGCAATGCATCCTTAAATATCTATATAATTTGGCAGATTGCTTTACATTGTATGATTCAAGTAACTTGATAGATATTCTTGAAATCAATCCTAGCAAGTTTTCATGTGACTAAATTGATAAATCTACAACTTATGCAATGTCCGGCATGCATGAGTATAACAAATAAAACTTATGTAAGTTGTTGTATTGCTCATTTGTTTTTTTACACCTTTTTTTTTACAAAAGTAGTGGGACTCGCCTAAACTGTGTACCCATATCAAGATTATATTGGCTTGGTCTCTCTTAAATTCGCGTCAACTCAGTTTGATAAGATTTGAAGATTCACCTACTAATTTGAAAATTGTATATCACGCTAATGTACAAGCACGCTAGTATATTGGGCCGGCCCTAGGCCTGGCCTCTTAGAGGACCACGCCATGACAGAGGGTAGAGGAATCTGATATTGCATTGTTGGCCTGCAATAGCAATGCAACCCTAAAAGGAATTTCCATAGGAAGAAGAAGAGAGGGCAAGTTTGGGGATCAAGAGTCCGCATAGTGTGAGCAGATGCATAGGGATGTTCTTTGAAAAAATGACTCCAGTGCACGTGTAAATGAGAGTGTTGATCGAGGGCGTGTTTATTTGTATCAAATGGTTTGTGTGATTGTGATGTCGTGATTGTATTGATTGCCTAATTGCATAGCACATAAATCCCTTGAGGTTACAAGAGGAGTAAAACGAAGACTTATCTCCAAATATATCCTAATTCTCTATTCTTTGTCTTGTGATTACTTTGTGGAGGAAACTACAAATACTTTAATCAACATTTTAGCATTATACTA
Source organism: Hordeum marinum (assembly GCA_022496015.1). Classification (NCBI taxonomy): domain Eukaryota; kingdom Viridiplantae; phylum Streptophyta; class Magnoliopsida; order Poales; family Poaceae; genus Hordeum; species Hordeum marinum. Next base: position 525,082,794 of record CM039678.1, read on the forward strand.
AGTCAAACTTCTTTGAGCACATCTAAGGAAAAACATGCTGGGGTTTGAAACATCAACTATATATGGCACACTAATATATTTTACAATAAATCTAATGGAACTAATTTGGTTTCTTGCTCCTTAAGAAATGATTTTGCTCTTGGGTGAATCTACAATGTATGGCCGGCGTCAACTGATGTTGGTGTTTGTCATGCAAACGCATAACCCAAAAGTGAAAATGACGCCAATGATACCACAAGGCTATTTTTATTACTCCCGCTAGATGGGAATATAAGTCACTCATAGATTCTTAGATATTCAATTTGACTAAAGAATGATGTAAAATACACCATAAAAATATATGTCCAGAACCTTCATTCGACCATGAATCTTAAGATATAATTTTTGGGACACATAACATATGTTTAGTTAGTTAATTGAAGAGATAAAAACACATGAAAGTAGTCACCTTGACACGAGTGACCATTTATCCTCATGTCGCCCCTGTGGCTACATGTCCTCACGGTCTCTTTTTCTAGCTATCCAAAACTATGATATGGCATCCTTAAGAGATGACTGACATGGATTTGGTACCGTGGTAATTAATTTCGTGCAGAATCAAAGAGACTACTTTCATAGAAGAAACAAACGGACACGGGAGGAACTTCGAACCAACCTATGGTTGGATGGTTGGAGAAACAGTGGTATTCCTAACCTATCAGGATTCAAATCCTGATGCTTGCATTATTTTTGAATTATTTCATGATTTTCAGCGATATGAATTCAGTGGTAGGAGACGCTCCTATCGATGACGAGGCGCCTACGAGACTTCGTAAATCTCAAGATGATATGCCGGGTCAATCTATCGAAGATGTACATAGAAATAAGGTGTGTGTGCGTTTATCGGAATGAGTGTACGCGCGTGTATGTAAACGCTTGCGTCTGTATTGCGTTAAAAAAACATGGAAGGAACTATTATATTTCCTTGGAAGTTAATTTACAGTACGTAAGTAATTAGTTTACATATTCGCATTTTGCTGACCGGACGCACAAGAGATCTTTAAAAACGCCTCTTGCCGTGTACAGAGCTCCAGCGTCTGCGTCAGCCAATCTGTGATGTCCAACGCTGATCGTACGGTGCACGATAGTCTTCAGGAGGTTCTCTCCAGCGCCGTGCCTGAATGAACCGGGCGGCCGGCGGTTGGGGGGGGGGGGGGGGGGCGGAGGGCTGCTACCAGCACTGGTCGGTCTCCCACGTCCTCCGCCGGAACGACGGCCCGGCCGCAGCCGCCCGCCGCATCATCATCCCCGCGGCGTGGCAGGCCACGCTCCGATCGTAGCGAGCGCGCTCGTCGGGATCGGCGAGCGTGGCGTAGGCCGCGTGCAACCGGATGAACCCCTCGTCGCCGCCGCCACCAGCAGCGTCCGGGTGCACCTCCCTGGCCAGACGCCGGTACGCCGCCTTGATCTCCCCCATGCTGGCTCCCGCGCACACCCCGAGCACGTCGTAGTGCGTTCTCCCGGCTGCCACCACCGCCGGCGCCGCCATCGTAGAGGACGCCCGCGCCACCACGCACCGCCGAGCCCCGGCCACCCGCGCCGGGCAAGCCGATCCCATCACCGCCGCCGTCGACGTCGCGATCGTAGCCATCGATTCTCTGATCTCTGTTCTTGAGTTCTTGATCCAAAAGCAGAGTACTTCTTCGTTGCACTGTTGTCCGTCCTCGTCGAGGTGAGCTGAGACGCCGATGGATTTATAGTGGGTGAGGACGGAGGAGTCTGTGGTGGCACTTGTACGCCCAGCTCTTGATCTTATCTCCACAAGGATGTGAAGAAGAAGGAGAAGATTATGTGTGAGCTCCTGCTGAGTCAGCCATGAGCGCGTGAGTTGCTTGTCGGCCTCTTGAACGTTGCTTTCGTGCCACCGATTGTGGTGCCAACTTCTCTTCCCCAACAAGGTGGAAAGGGACTCGCGCACCGTCCGATCGCGAATCAGTGCGCGGGATGTCATGTAGCATTTGATATGATCGATAGGATAGTCCACTCCACATGACCACATTTTTTCGATAAAGAGCGATTTTATTAACTTAAAATGTAGCACTGAGTTGATACAAAGCAATATTGTCCTTTGGTTCAATATTGCCAACTTGTTTTAGGACGAGGGTGTGGTTAGATCTCACTAGACTGATATTTATCCAAGTCTCAGTCAAGTGACAAAGTATATTAAAAGAAAAAGAAAATTTAAAAAGAAAAAAAATTTCGGATCTCGATGCAAGATCAAAGGCATATAGCATCGACTAAGACATAACAAAGTCTCAGTCGACTAAGACCCTGTTTGTTTGAGCTTTAACTTCGGCTTTTGCAGCTTTTCCACTCTGACGAAAAAGCTACAAAAACTTATAAATAGGTGCTTTTAGAGCTTTTATGGCCTTTGATGAATCAATGTAACCATATTTGGCTCCAAAAGCCATAAAAGCTCAAAAACACCTATTTAGGAGCTTTTGTAGTTTTTTGGCTAAAGTGAAAAAACAGGGCCTAAGACTTAGCAAAACTGTTAGAACAAACAGTATGAGACTGTTTGGGTTTCCCAACAAGAACGATAGATTTTCCGTTATTGTTCTGGCCATGCTAGGTCTCGCGACGCTGAGAGATTGTGATTATATTCTTCTTTCATGGTGTGGACTTCCGGGGAAGTTGTAATTCTATCGTTTGTGGTTATGTGGAACATTCAAATTTCGAAGCTCGAATCTCTCTTTTCATACTGTCGACTTGTTTTACAAGCATTCATGAGTTTTTGCTTGTCGCCCCACATGCATGGAGGCACGGCCGGTAGATCTTTCCTTGCGACGATGATGGGCTAATCGATTGTGTGGTCACATATATTTCGTCGTTGGGACTTTTGGGGACTTGATATTTCAGTGTTTGTGGTTTTCTAAATCCGGTGCACGTCGCCCACGAACTCATCCGCCTGAAAGTGATAGCTACGTACGCATCTGCACGCAATAATCAGCCGTGCCCTCTGATTTTTCTGCAAGTCTTTGTACGTATCTGCTACTATTCTGCATCTAGTCTAGATGATAGATGTACCTCTGATTTTTCCACACGGCGTTTTTGTTCCTGTTCCAGATGGTTCGAGATGCTAGTATCCCAAGCTACACGTATCATGTTTGGAGAAAAATATTGTAGAGCTGGTGGAATTAACTTGCACCCGGCTTGTGTCGGCCAACGGCTCTAAATGCCTACCATCACGTACGGGGAAAAGAAGAAGAAATTATGCTGGTCTGACTTCACTCATGTAGTCGTACGTGTTATTGCGCTGCCTATATCACATGCCATGTCTGGGCGGCGTCGACAAGAAGCCAGTCGGCCATGCATGCACCTCATGCAGTAGGGCGAACAGAGCTGTGAGCCTGTGATGGATGGACGGGGTTATCAATACGGTGGGTGGTCGTCGGAGACGCCGACCGCACCACGAGCGCCATGGCGACGTTCGACGGCGACGGCCGCCCGGGGAGAAGACGGATAAGAGCCGGCGCGTACATGTGGGTGGCAGAGATGGATCGGAGAGGGGAGCGGCGGACATGGACGTCGCCGTGACATGAATAGAGAGTGGATATCATGTGTGGCAAAAGTGCTTGCTTGCATTATTGATATAATGATATATGATATCCTGATAAGATGGATGACCTGGTGAAGGGAGACACTATCAGTATTAGTACCACTCAGTTAGCAGTGGATAAGCTCTGGACCACCCCGGCTGAATCATGGTGATGGTGTTTTCCAGATACATTTATTCTGAAAATGGAAAGGATATCATCTGCATGCAACACTATGATTTTTTGGGAGGTAATAACGCCACTAGTGCTTGAACTTGCCACGGGTGTTTACTTTAGTGTCTAAATTTGAAAAATACGTCAAACTGGTTCTAAAACTTGTCATGAACGTGTAAATACGATGTTAATCTCATTCATAGACGTAAAGTATGCTGACATGACACCGTATTTTACAGACGTGAATGGGGTCCACTTGTAGAGATGAAGCAGAATTTTAGTTGATGTCCATATAACAAGTGGGCCCTGTCTGTCAGTACAGAAGAAAATTGAAATAAAAACTAATGAATGCGAGGGTTCGAAACTGGTGAAGTGAAGAGTGTGGGCTACCTATGCTAGCCAATCCACCGGACAGATTTATATGCATATTATGGAGCAGTGCGGCCCATTTAGCACACATTCATATAAAAAAACAGTAAAATGTTTGTATAAATTATAAATCACAGTAATATAAATAAAGATCAATTCTATGTGTGCTATTAATAGTTATAAATATTATACATATAACTAGAATAACTAACTTTTAAAAAATCATATACCTTTTGGAATATTCATGTATTATTATAAAAACATTAACATAACTGAAATAATATATATGTATAATAAAAAGTTTGTGTAATATAATGTAAATATTTTTAAAATTACACTTCGTGAATATTATTTTAATTATTCAAACATTTGAGTAGCTATACACATATTTTATAATTCATAAGCATGTTGGTTAAGAAAATGTTTCTATAACTAAAAACTATTCATAATTTAAAATTTAAAATGCATATATGAATACTCACTCGTTGATTATATTTGCATTATATAATATTAATAATAAAAGTCATGAGCGAAATTATACACCAGTTAATATTCGTAAGTATTTAGTAAATGGTGTTATCCTTAATTTCCTCAAATTAAATATAAGCCTAGCATGTCCAAAAATGTCTGCACTATATTTCAAATAGTATTTTACAATTAATATTCCACGATCGGCTCAATACAATGCCACGTCAGCATACTTTACATCTACAAATGACATTAGCATCGTATTTGCATGCTCGTGTCAAGTTTTAGAACCAGTTCGACATATTTTTCAAGTTCAGACACTAAAGTAAACATCCATGATAAGTTTGAGTATCACCGGTGTTATTACCTCATTTTTTGGCGACGTCAACAGCCAGTGAATCTGCATGAGAATACAGAATAACAAATTCAGAAGCGTGGATGACGTCTAAATTTTTTTATCTCTAACTAGTAATCGACCCGTGCAGTGGTTATTATATACATAACTATTAACATATATCCATTAACATGTAAAATGAAGGAAGTTAAAGTTCAGATATCATACAACTGGACAGATGCTAAGTTAGTTAAACAATAGTAACAAACAACAAACGCATTGTAGGCTCCATTATAGGAAGGAGTTCGTACGTTATCGCATCAATTTTTCGCAAGCTGTTATCATTGGTAGGAATGAACCTTTTGTTGTCTTCTATCGTAGGTGCATCGTATGTAAATCAAAAATTTCCTATCCACAAAACAATCAAAAACATGTTACGGAGATGGATCACAGATCGTTAGCACTAGACCCGCAGTGTCGTGCAGCTGAAGTAGAGTTGGAGAGGACGTCGTGTGGTCCGTCTCCTCCTCGTCCGATCTCCGTCGAACAGCCGACCCGATCTCGCTCGAACAGCCGGTCGCTGGATCCCACGTACAAATTTGCCGGAGTAGCGCTAGTGTACCGCCTCTAACGGTATCCGTGCGTGCAGGAGGAACACCATGCGGCGGACTACTAGGTCTGATCACACAGTCGGCGGCGGCGAGTGGAGGTGGCTAGTTGCAACTCATGCAAAGCCCTAATGACGGTGCCGAAGCGATCAACCGGATGGGTGTGTCGCACCTCCACTATATATAGGCATCCGGCGTGGGCTCAACTCTTAGGCCTCGCACGGATCCTAAACCCCATGTCTTCCTTTCCTTAAGTGCGCGACCCTTTAGATTCTCGTCCACTTGGTCGCGAGTCAGGTCACATCCGGCTTGACCGGTCGGTAGCGGCCTCTAGCAAGACGTGCCGACTCCAAGTGTCCGATGAAGTTGGTTAGGCGAACCTGTACTTCACACTTCTGTTCCCTTTATCACACGATATATGTTGTCGTGCATAAGACGACATGATCATCCTTGTTGATGCACGATCTCTACCTAGTTCTGGTGAATCCAACCAACACTTCGGATTATCTCATAATCCTCATCGCATGGCCATGCTTATTCAGGTCGGATCACCCGAGGGGCTTAGAGTATACCTCTCCTGATCAGAGGGGCAAATCACATCTTGCTCGACTATGTCTCGCAGCATGGGTCAGGACATGTCCGAAACCTATCTTTGTAACTACCCAATCACAGAGTAGTGTTTGGTCGGCCCAAAGCAAGTCTGTCACCATCCTGAGTACATGCGTCAGCTCAAGTCTTAGGATATATATAGAATGTATGTTATACTAGAAACTCACAGATGACCTATCGATGCATCTCATAGTTGGGTCTGTACAACTCAGACCTCATCTCGACTCGGATCCAACTATGTCAAATCCGACTAGACCTTTCTGAGTCCAGATTATCCGGCTAGCATCCAATGCTACATGGTCAGTGAGACCGAACCATCCACCGTGTCATATGCTAGTCTTATTAGTTGTGCGTCCACACAACCCTTTCGACTAGGGGCATTTAGAACAGTTATCATACAATGCGTAGTCTCACAAACAAGTCACGTACTTGTTAATACACATCACTGATAATGTCCAAGGACTATCTTTATTCATAAACACATAGAAAATGTCATCATACATGATTGCCTTCAGGGCATATTTCTAACACCATTTCCTATCTTATCTTAGTCCAAAGATACAACTCTTAGTGTATTTTATGCTACCTGTTATGGGATGAAGAAATTATGTATTTATTTTCTCCTTGTGGAACAACGTCCACATCTTCATGAGTCATGACTTACACAATTACATGTATAATTTTGATCCACGTTGTAGCACATATCACATCTATGTAAAAGTTCTCTGGGAGATACACTACAGAAACAAATTGCACAATAATATTTGCAATGAGAGGACAGAGGTATACACAACATGGATTGGTTTTTATTTCAAAGATGACATATATAAGAAAATTTTAAATATTTTTTATTAGAAGAGATATTCGCTAATTTCTAATTATAATTCCAGTGATGGATCTCTGTTCCATTTAGCGATGGATTACATTATCTAAGATTATGTACCGCTATACTAATGCTACTTTTATCATTTAAGTAATCTTTGGTTCTTCTTGTGGGTTGTGCTCCTGCCCCAAATTTTAAATAAACAGTGCTATACTTAACTAAAAAATATTTCTATATATCATCAAACTAGACAGTAGAGTGCCTCGTAACACTTGAACATTTATTTTTGCCCTTAAAATTTAAATTTAAGGGGTGTAGTTGGGAAATATACCTCTTTGAAAACCAACAATCTGCATGGCCAACCCTTAGAAAAAAACAGTCATATTGCTTCATCTGATATTTATTAACAGGTTTATATTAATATATGATTTTTAATGCATGAAAATTTATGCCTATTTTTCTACTTGTCCTTTAACATATTGAATTATTTATCTTGGCAGTGGTGATATTTATTGGGAGATATTTTTGTAGGTGCGATTCAAATTCTATTTCGATCGTTAATATGCACTTTTTTAATGTGAGGCTTGACCGATTTGTTATTTGTATGACTCTTTTTTCTCTTATTCAAGCGGATGTGTACGTGGTTTTGTTTTCATGTGAATTTGGATGTGAAATCCATTTTCATCATGGTTATTGAGAATGTATGTATCTAACATAAAATCTATTGATAGAGTATCTCAAAATACTTATAAATGTTCTACCTCTAAAAAAATTAAAAAATTGATGGATCTGGTTGATGCCCCTTTTGAAATATTCGACGGTCTACTTTTCTATTCCCTAGCACAAAGAGATGTTCGAAACCCTTTAAAAAGTAATGTAATTTGTTCAATTGTATTAGTAAAAATGCCCGTGCGTTGAAATGGGGGAATGCGAGGTCGAAAAAACAAGTTTGACGGCATAGATTTTGTAGTGATGCAACCAATTTTCAAATATGTATCTTAAGAATCCTCTTGCACAAAATATAGTATCATTGACCTTTTTTCTTGAAGCTAAGAGCCAAAGAATGACACGTATTGGTTGGATGCCCGCGTCGCTCACGGGGGGTGGCTCGGGCGGAAACCCTAGCCGCCGCCACACCCATCCTCTCCATCTGCTCCCCCGCCGCCTTCGGAGGACGCCGGCAGGCAAAGACTACTTGGCCGATGACGGTGGCGGGGATGTCTTCTCATGCTGAAATCCTTCGCGCGGGGAGCGCTCCGGTCGGCTCGGCGCGGCGGCCCCAGACGACGAGTCTTGGCGGCGGAGCTTGGGAGCCGAGGAAACGGCCCTGGTGCTGGAGATGGTGCTGCCGACTTGACCGCGTGGGCGGCTCTAGGGCAGACTTGCGGCGGCGGCGAGGTCCTACGAGCGGATGGTGGTGACGGGACATGTCAGCCTTCTCTCTTGCTGCGTGCCCCTTCCCCTTCTCCCGAAGATGGCGTCATGGTCTCCAGTGGCTAACAGCGGGACGGAGTCATGGACTGGCCATGGGCATGGTGGCGGCGGGCTTTTCCCCATGAGCCGCGCCTGACATCTTCAGAGATCCAACCTAGTTGCAGCCAGCCGCACATATACCACATGTAGGGCGGCCCTCGTCTCCGGCGGCGCCCACCTCCCTTTATTTGAGGTGGTGGCTCTGGCATGGCGGTCGTTGGGACAACGGTGGTCTTGGCACTGCTCCGGCCACGCGGTTTCTTGACTGTTGGGACTGCAGCGATGAGCTGGATGGTGGAGGTGATTTAGATCTAATTGGCCGGATGGTGGTGTATGTAGATTGTTCTACAACGAGTTCCTACGAAAGACGATAGCGGGGGTCATCAAAAAGACTTCGGGAGGTTTTACCTCTTGATTTGGTGGATGACTTCAGTGGTGGGTTACAAATTATAGATGATGACTTGACACAAAGGGATGTTTATGGAGCAGCCGCGGTCCAGCTGCTAGGATAGCGGAAAAGCGGTGGAGACAACACATGTGAGATTTGGATGGTGGTGCTGTGTGCACCCGGTCTCGAGCTCCGGGGCGAAAGCCTAGGACAAACCCGTGTGGTTTTTCCTGGCAATGGCGATGTTTTTTATGTCGTTACCTTGTTGGAGGCATTGCTCGGATATGTTTGGACTGATTCTTCAGGGTGAAAACTTTGATACCAGCCTTTATGGTTGGATCCGGTGACGGCGTTGCTTGCGTGTCGCTTCCTTCCTGAAGGCGTTGCTGTTGAAGATCCTCGTCATCCATGTGGTGTCAATGGTTGCTGCGGATATGGTCTCAGTTGTAGTTTGTCAATCGTTCATCTGATCGCTTTGGGGCTTATTTGTTGTTTCTTTTTCTTTTTTTTCCACATCTGCACATAGCTTTTGGTCTTTTGACCTTTGCTAGTTGTCGATGTGTTTTCACGTGTGTGTTGGATTTACTACTAGGGAAAACCTTATAGATAGGAGCCTACTAGTAGCGTTGGAAAAATAAAACCGCTGCTGCTAATTACCAGTAGTGTTGTATTCCTGCAGCGCTACAACTAAGGGCTTAGAAGTAGCGTTGGGCGCTAAGAAAGCGCTACTGATAAGGTGGCCCCGATGACCCCGCCGACACTATTTATAGTAACAACGCTGGGTGGAAGGAAGCGCTACTGCTAAGGCTACTGCCAGTAGCGCTTTATGACATGCAAGCGCTACTGCTAATGTGCCACACATAGTAGCAGCGCATTTTTATAAGCAGCGCTACTGCTAGTTGCGGCTGCTGCCACCTTTTCACCCCCTCCCTCTCTCCCCTCCTTTCCCCTCTCCACTTTCCACCATCGTTGCTCTTCTTCTCTCTTCCTCCTACCTCTCTAATTCTCTCCTCATTAATGTCCCCCTCCACCATAACTCTCCTCCATAAATGGCCTCTCTCACATTATCTCTCTTTCTCCTACCTCTCTTCCTCTCCCCCCATTAATGTCCCCCTCCAACATAACTCCCTCTCCATTAGTTAGCTAGCTAGATTCACCTCTCCTCCCCAAGAACTAGATCTAGCTAGCTATTTAGGCATCCACATGTCTCGATCAGTCTCTCTCATCATCTAATTAACGGCGTGCTCTCTCGATCGGTATCGCTCTCGGGAGATATATATGTGAGTAAAAAGTTGTTCATTTCAAAAATCAGAATATGTGTGTGAATGCGAATACGTGTGTTTGGGATATGTGGAGAGATTTTTGTGAGTGACATGCCCTTGAGTTGCTTATGTTTCGCCGAGATGTCGATTTATTTCCGTTTCGGTGAATTTCGAGCAAACTCAGTATGTCCTATTTTTAGGCAAGGTCATGCCAAAATTTTATATGACTTTGAAGCATGCATGCATTATTTATTTTATAACTCTTTTGCTTGTTACACCGTGCAGTCGGTCATGAAGGTGAGTGGATGGAAGGTGGAGCGGTACATGCAATCCGCGGTGATGGACATGTACGCAAATAATCGGACTAGGATTAGATGTCTGTGTGCAAGATGCAAGGAAGGAGTCCTTTTGGACCCTTTTGATCGTGGCACTTTGAAGGCGCACCTGCTGAAGAATGATTTCATGGATGGCTATACTCAGTGGATAAGTGAAGAAGCTCATGATGATGAGGACGTCCACATGGCAGGGAATAACGACATGGGGCTCGACGAAGAGATGACCGATCGACACGACGATGGCGCTGGCGAAGAGTCTGGAAATGACAGCATCGGAGAAGATTCCGGACATGGCGAAAAAGAGTCCGAACATGGCAGAGAAGAGGTCACACCACAGTCTTCGATGCTACTAAGTGCAGTAGTGCAGGACCCTTATGTTCGAGACCTCCTTCGCAAGAGTATGACTAGCGAGAGAGATGATTCTAGAGAGGAGGCTAAGCTGGCACAACTTGAAGTAGACTCGAAGACTCCATTGTATGACGGTTGCGATCCCAAGGTGACCCGCTTGAGTTTCACGCTCGAACTACTGAAGACGAAGGCCAAAAACAAATGGACAGACAAAAGCCTCGACGAACATTTGATGTATCTACATAATAAAGTTCTTCCCGCGGGGAACCTGTGTCCTACTAGTGTTGAGGAGGCCAAGAAAATCGTTTGCCCTTTTGATTTGCCGCACATTAGGTACCACGCATGCATCAACGATTGCATCATTTATCGGGGGGAGCATGCGGAAAAAATCAGCTGTCCAGTGTGCAATGCTTCTCGATACAAGAAGGCAGGAAAGAAAGCTCCTGAGAAAGTTGTATGGTACTTTCCGATCACTCCTCGTCTACAGCGGTATTTCGTAGATCCTAAGGAAGCAAAGCTCATGCGCTGGCACGCGGAGAGGAAGAAGCCCGACGATGAAGATGATCCGAAGCCGAGACACCTCGTAGATGGTAGCCAGTGAAGAGAATTCAACGCCGTATATGGATTTGCTACAGAAGATCCAAGGAACATCGTGCTTGGTGCGAGTACCGATGGCATGAATCTGTTTGGAAACCAGAACACCAACCACATCACATGGCCCGTGTTTGTATGGATGTACAACTTCCCCCCATGGAAGTGCATGAAGACAAAGTAGGTACACATGAACATGCTGATTCAAGGGCCAAAACAACCGGGAAATAGTATTAACCTGTATATGGGGCTTCTGCAAGAGGAGCTAGACACGTTATGGAAAACACCGACATGGACATGGGACGCCAGCAAAGGAGAGTATTTCCATATGAGAGCCGCGCTGATGATGACGGTGCACGACTATCTCGGTTACGAGTACACCTCAGGCCAGGTGTGCCACGGATACTGCGGATGCACGAGGTGCATGGATGATACAACGTCTCAGCAGCTTACGTCAACGAAAGATGGCGGGTCCAGGGAAATCGTGTACATGGGCCATCGTAGATGGCTCGAGAAGGATGACCCGTGGAGAAAGCGTGGAGATCTATTCTATGGATTGGATGAGCTTCGAGCACCTCCACGTAAGAGGAGCGGCGCAGAAATCAACAAGATGTTGAGAAATTGGGAACAATGCCCCGCGTCGGGAAAGATCAAAAGGCGTCGGAGCCGCTGCTGAAGGTATGGAAAACGAGGTCTATTTTCTAGGACTTGGAGTACTGGCCCAATCACGACACGCCTCATTGCCTTGATCAAATGCATATCACGAAGAATGTCCTCGAGAGCTTGCTTGGCACACTGATGAACATGCCGGAGAAGACCAAGGATGGGCCGAAGGCAAGGAAAGACTTGGAAGATTTGAAGATCAGGAAAGATCTCCACAGTAAAAAGTCAACGAAGGAGAAGGAGACACAGGCGGAGGAGGGAGAAAGGGGCAGAAAAGTCAACAAGAAGGAGGAGAATTATTGCCCCCTTCTTGCTTCACCTTAAGTGCGAAGGAGATCGATCAATTCATCAAGTGCCTTATGGGAATCAAAGTCAGTTCCGGTTACTGTGGGACGATAAGCAGATTTCTAGACCCCACGAAGAAAAGGTTCAGCGGGATGAAGTCTCATGACTGTCACGTGATGATGACGCAGATACTCCCGGTTGCCATTAGAGGGATAATGGAGAAGCACATCCGTGACACGCTTACTGGTCTCTGCAACTTCTTTGACGTTATCTCCCGAAAGTCCATAAGTGTGAAGCAGCTCTGAAGGCTACAGGAAGAGATCGTTGTCATACTATGTGAGCTAGAGATGTACTTCCCGCCCGCGTTCTTTGACGTCATGTTGCATCTGTGTGTCCACATTGTGGACGACATCATCGACCTCGGGCCGACATTCCTTCACAGCATGATGCCGTTCGAGAGGATGAATGGGGTCATCAAAGGATTCATTCGTAACATGTCCCGTCCCGAAGGGAGCATCGTCCAGGGGTATCTGACGCATGAGTGTGTCTCCTTTTGCAAGAATTATATAGGCGTCGGAGACCCTGTTGTTGGTTTGCCCGTCAAGAAGCACGATGGGAAGCTCGAAGGAGATGGTCATAACAACGGCCGGAGGGAATTGCACGTGGACTACTCGGATCGACGGAACGACTTTGACATGGCTAACTTAGTAGTGCTACAACACCTAGATATGGTAGATGATTATGTGGCACGGCACAAAGAAAGCATCACAAAGAAGTACCGTGATAAGGGGATGCTCAAGACGGACGACAAAGTTACTGTAGAGCACAACGCCACTTTCTTGCGTTGGTTCAAAGAGCAAGTTCTTGAAAATCCCCTGGAAGAGGGCAGTTTGAACGGATTGCTAATACACGCCTTAGCACATGGCCCCGCGCCCAAGCTCGCGACCTATCTGTCCTACAATATCAATGGGTGCACGTTCTACACGGAGGACAAAGACATGGACAATGATTACCAGAACTCCAGGATCACAATCTGACCGACGCCAATGACAGAACTGAAAGATTATACGGAAGGGTCGAAGAGATCTAGGAGCTTGACTATGCTGGAATGCACGATGCAACGATGTTCCGTGTTAGATGGGCCAAGGACGTCGTAAGGGAAAACAAGTATTTCACCATCATGTCTATGCCCAACGCAAAGAGCACTCCCATGAACGTTAACGTCATTGCCAAAAATGAGCCATGGGTACACGCTAAGCACGTGACACAATGCTTCTTCATAACCGACCCGGCCAATCCCAGCCGTGTTGTCGTGAGGAGATCCAAAAGGAGCATCATCGGAATGGATGGAGTCGCCAACGAGGAAGACTACGACCAATATCGCAACCCAATGAGGGAAGATGACGATGACGATGAAGCATACGTGAAAAGAAGAATAAATACTACATTACCTAAGAAAGATCATACTCCATGGCTCCGGAAAAGTCACAAGGAGGGGCTCAATTACTCGGTAACGAACAAGAAAGGTAAGAAGCTCAATGTGAAACGTCGTCGACACATCTGATCAGAAACCATCATTTATATATATGTATCTACTTTTTGTATGCACTTAAGTAACCGTTATCGGTCTTATATGTTACCACCACATGCATGGTTCCGGTGATAATACTTGCACAGTGTGCAAGAGGGTGGCGCCGTCGTCAGGAGAAAAACAAAAAAACAAAAACAAAAGGGAGAAAGCAATACAAAAGAAAAGAAAAGAAAACAGAAAAGAAAAGGAAATAATAAAAGAAAAGAAAACTAAAAACTAGAAAAGGAAAAATAATTAAAAAAAATAAAATTGGAATATTTAGCAGTACCGCTGGTTTAGGAACAAGCGCTATAGCTAAGGTTCCTAAACAAGCGCTACTGCTATTTGGGGTTAACCCCCACGCGGGTTCCCCCATAGCAGTAGCATTGGTTTAGGAATGAGCGCTATAGCTAAGGTAGCTATAGCGCTGGTTCCTAAACCGGTGCTACTGCTAGTTGGGGTTAATCCCCCGCCGCTCAGGCTCAAAATTTCGCCAAGTTCTCCTCCCTCTCCACTCTCTTCCCCCTCTCCTCTGTCGCCGTCGCCGAGGCCTCCCTCGACCTCACGCCGCACGCCGTCGCCACCCTCTCCCCTGCCCACCCTCAACCTCGACGCCAGCCTCCCTCGAACTCACGTCGTGGCCGCCCTCTCCACTCTCTCCCCTCTCTCCTCTGTCGCCGCCGCCCGAGGCCTCCCTCGACCTCACGCCGCACGCCATCGCCACGCTCTCCCTTGCCCGCCCTCGACCTCGCCGCCGGCCGCCCGAGCCCGCCCTCGACCTCACCGCTGCCGCCGCCCTTTTCCTTGCCTGCCCTAGACCTATCCGCCGTAAGCCTCTCGCTCACCTCTTCCTTGCCCTCCTCTCTCTTTAGCTAAGGCAAAAAAAATTAGGAAATTGGCTAGGGATTTTTTTAGGAAATTTGCTTGGGCAGAAAATAGTAGCATTTAGTTTTCATTGATGTTCATTGTTGCTTGGTTAGCTAGGACAAAAACCTAGCTAGGGCAATTTTTTTACGAAATTAGCTAGGGAAAAAACAGTAGCATTTAGTTTTTGTTGATGTTAATTGTTGCTTGGTTAGCTAGGACAAAAAATTAGTTAGGACAAAAAATAGAATTGATGTTTATTGTTATATGATATATGTCATTGATGTTCATTGTTGCTATATGTTCATTTGCATATTCCACATTTTAGGAATGTAGTATGATATATGTTCATTGTTGTTCATTGTTGCTATATGATATATGATATATGTCATTTGGTATCTGATATATGACATTGATGTTTTGCCGGAATGTCTGAGTGGCCTATGTTTTGCCGGAATGTTGATTCATTTCCGTTCCGGCAAATTTCGGTCACTCCATATGTCCACTTTTTAGCAAAGGTAATGCCGAAAATTTATGTGATTTTCGGCAGGACTTGTGCTAGAAACTAGGACATATGGAGTGTCCAGGATTTGCCGGAAGGGGAATTAATCAACATTCCGACCAAATATATATATATATGCCCCTTTTTCTCTTCATTATATCTTTCATTTACAATTGTTGAATAGGAAACATGTCTAACGGCGCTGAAGCCGAGGGTTCTGCTCGCCTCGTAGTAGACCCCCACAAGGCAGCAAATGCATATTTCGATTACCTGGATGAACACCAGATGGGATTGCATGGTGGTGGCAGTGGCACCAACCCTGACACCGGCACCGGCACCGACACTGGCACCGGCACCGACACCACCCCCGAGACCGGCATGGATGCTGTCATAGCCGTTAAAGCACCAAAGAAGAAGAGTTCACGAAAACCAAACGAGCTCGGCATCGGAGAAATTGTGGTCATGGAGATGCACCCCAAGAAGTTAGAGCCAATGGCACTGGAGGAAGCGAGCTCGTGCTGGGGCAATCAACTAGGATGCATCCTTAGGGAAACCGCGAACATCAATGACGTTCTGTTGAAGAAGATACCACATATGGAGCACATGCTCCTAAAGAAGTTGCACAATAGGTTCCTATTCCCCTGCCGGGATGAAAAAACATTTAAAGACCCATGGGACGACGTTGCCATGACAAAGATAAACGCCAAGGCGATGGTGACGTTCACCAACGACTTGTCCTTCTAGAAAGTTTGGGTGAAAATATCGATTGCGAAGAATGAACTGTGGTCCAAGATTCATGTTGATAATCTGTCAATAATGGAAGAGGACTTTGAAAAATTCAAGGAGAATTGCGGTAAAGAAGAATTCAAGGCAAGGTCGGAGAAAATGAAGGCGCTCCAGGCCAGGAACACGTCCCCCCCCCGCCTCGGATGCCGTGGTTACGAGGGGAAGAGGCACGTATGGGCCAAGGAGGACGCCAAACGTGAAAGTCACGGAATCCCAGACCCCTTGGCGAAGTTCACCGACCCGCTGGAGCATGAATGGATCAGGGCCCGGTACAAGTGGGACAAAGTCAACAAGATCTTTTACATGGACCCGAACACGAGGGAGTTCATGAGACTTCTGGTAATTGTTATATTATCACATTATCATATTAGCTTCCAATCAGTTCGGCTACAAGTTTTGTCACATTAGTAAACCATCCATGTCCCTTTTGCAGAAAGAGCAGCACCAAAAGGCAGCCGAAAGCGACGAGTCGTCACAGTCGTCGACGAGGCCCAAGTGGGACACCCCATTCAACCGGGCCCTGAACATACTAAAAAAGGTCCCGGTGGACAAGCCGCCGTCCTATGGACGTGTGCACGATGTCGGAGATGGCACTTCATGGAAGACGTGCTACAATGAGGAGCTAGAGGAAAGAAGGAAGAGACGGTCGGTCGTCACTCAGTAGACCATCGACGAGAAGATCGGGATTGCGGTCAATAAGACCAAAGCTGAGACCAAAGAAGAGTTGCGCGGGGCTGTCAATGCAGCGGTCACTGACGAGGTGGCCAGCTTGATTCCGGCAATTTTCGATTTCATGAAGAACTATCCAAATGCATGGCCGGAGGACTTTCCCCTTCCCAGCTTTGTCGGGAGCAATTCAGCGAACACCACAACACCGAGACCTGCTCAAGCAACCGCAAAAGGTCCCGCTCCTGTTCATAG
This sequence comes from Hordeum marinum, assembly GCA_022496015.1. NCBI lineage: Eukaryota > Viridiplantae > Streptophyta > Magnoliopsida > Poales > Poaceae > Hordeum > Hordeum marinum. The sequence continues at coordinate 525,099,742 of CM039678.1, forward strand.
CAGCCCGACATCCGTCTCTTGCATGCTCGGCGGGCCTTCATCGCTGGCTGAGCTTGACGCCCTCACGGTAATTATGCGTCATACCCTTTTCACCAGCATGTCTAGTCTTCTGTTTTAGTTGCCTTTCGGATGTTTGACGTCGCAGACATGTCTTCTTCGTAGGCCGACGATACCTCGTGCACCCTACTGTACGACATCAAGGGCCAGAAGGTGGCCATGGGAAAGGCAACGATCGTGAAGCCGAAGGACCGCATGTTCCACAACCGAGAGATGCCCGATGGCGTCTTCAAGGTTAACGTGGCCAGTGTCTTAGCAGGCTTCGAGGATTTGCCTCCTCCAGTACTAGCCGATGACAACGAGACCCCCCAGAGGATTGGCGCATGCAAGAGCTGGTTCTTGCCTTGGCCGAAGTCTCTTCTTCGTCTCGAGGCGCCTAGTATCACGCCAACGCCACCTTCTCAAGAAGGTATGAACACCACCCCACCTACCACATTACCAGCACCTGTCGTGGCGGGTGGTAGCATACGACACGAGGGAGAGCCTCCATTAGTGCCAGATCATGTCGACCCCGCTATCGAAGAAGCAAATGTTGATGACATGGAGGAGGAGGATGACGACCCAGACAAGTATTTCAATACCGCCTACGATGATGGAAGGTTGATGGCTCGGGACGACGATGACTCAGGCTATGAGCGTGGAGATAATGACTTGATGCTGCCTGATTTGCCAGAGCCGGAACTGTTGGAAATATGCCCTAGAGGCAATAATAAATTAGTTATTATCATATTTCCTTGTTCATGATAATCGTTTATTATCCATGCTATAACTGTATTGATCGGAGACTTAAATGCATGTGTGGATACATAGACAAAACCATGTCCCTAGTATGCCTCTAATGGACTAGCTCGTTGATCAAAGGATGGTTAAGGTTTCCTAGCCATGGACATGAGATGTCATTTGATAACGGGATCACATCATTAGGAGAATGATGTGATGGATAAGACCCAAACTACAAACATAGCATATGATCGTGTCAGTTTATTGCTACTGTTTTCTGCATGTCAAGTATATGTTCCTATGACCATGAGATCATGCAACTCACGGATATCGGAGGAGTGCCTTGTGTGTATCAAACGTCGCAACGTAACTGGGTGACTATAAAGGTGCTCTACAGGTATCTCCGATGGTGTTTGTTGAGTTGGCATGGATCGAGACTGGGATTTGTTACTCCGTGTGACGGAGAGGTATCTCAGGGCCCACTCGGTAATACAACATCACAACAAGCCTTGCAAGCAATATGGCTAAGTGTTAGTCACGGGATCTTGTATTACGGAACGAGTAAAGAGACTTGCCAGTAACGAGGTTGAACTAGGTATGGAGATACCGACGATCGAATCTCGGGCAAGTAACATACCGAAGAACAAAGGGGACGTTATACGGGATTAACTGAATCCTTGACATAGAGGTTCGACCGATAAAGATCTTCGTAGAATATGTAGGAACCAATGTGGACGTCCAGGTCCCGCCATTGGTTATTGACCGTAGAGGTGTCTCGGTCATGTCTACATAGTTCTCGAACCCGCAGGGTCTGCACACTTAAGGTTCGGTGACGTTTCGGTAGTGTAGAGTTATGTATGGTGGTGACCAAAGGTTGTTCGGAGTCCCGGATGAGATCCCGGACGTCACGAGGAGCTCCGGAATGGTCCGGAGGTAAAGATTCATATATAGGAAGTCCCAGTTTGGTTTCCGGAAAAGTTTCGGGCTCATCGGTAGTGTACCGGGAGTATCGGTATTGTACCGGGAGTGCCGGTAGTGTACCGGAGGACCTCCGGGAGGGGTATTTCGACCCCAAGAGGTCCATGGGCTGTGGGAGAATAATAACCAGCCCTTAGTGGGCTGGGAAAACAGCCACAAAGGCCCATGGCGCAGGAGAGAAAGTCCTAAAGCAAAAAGTGGAAAATCAGCCAATAGGAGGCAATCCTACTCCAACTAGGATTGGAGGTGAAGTAGGATTGCTCCCACCTCCTATTTCGGCCGACCCAAAGGCCTTGGCTGCCTCTCCTCTCCTCTCCTCCTATATATACTAGTGGATTGGGTGGTTTTTGGACAGAATTTCCGGCCACGTGCTACCCGTTCCACCGGTGCATAGTTTCTCCTCTAGATCGTAGTTCCGCAGTGCTTAGGCGAAGCCCTGCCGGAATTGCTCCACCACCATCACCGGAGCGCCGTCACGCTGCCGGTGAACTCTCTCTCCTCTCCACCCCTCTTGCTGGATCAAGACGGTGGAGATCGTCATCAAGCTGCACGTGTGCTGAACGCGGAGGTGCCGTCCGTTCGGTACTAGATCGGAAGGATCGTGATCAAGGCCACGAGACGTTCGTGATTGGATCGTGGGACGGATCGTGACGAGATCGTGGGACGGTTCGTGATTGGTTCGCGGGACGGTTCGTGATTGGATCGCGGGACGCTCGGCGATTTGGATCGCGAAGAAGTTCGACTACACCAACCGCGTTTCTTAACGCTTCCCGCTTAGCGATCTACAAGGGTACGTAGATCCACTCTCCCTCTCGTAGATGCTCATCACCATGGATAGGTTTGCGTGTGCGTAGGAAAATTTTTGTTTCCCATGCGACGTTCCCCAACAGTGGCATCATGAGCTAGGTTGATGGTTCGATGAGATCTCGAGTAGAACACAAAAGGTTTGTGGGCGTTGATGCTTAGATTGCTTCCTCCCTTGGTTGGATTTTGGTTCAGCGGGATTGTGAGATGAAGCGGCCCGGACCAACATTACTCGTACGCTTACGAGAGACCGGTTCCCTCGACGCAACTTGTTGCTTAGATGGCTTGCGGGTGACAGTTTCTCTCACTTTAGTTGGATCGGATCCGACAAAGGCGGTCCTTGAGAAGGTTGAAAAGCAATCTATGTATCACCGTTGTGGTTTATACGTAGGTGAGAATCGTTCTTGCTAGATACCCGTAGCAGCCACGTAAAACATGCAACAACAATTAGAGGACGTCTAACTTGTTTTTGCAGGGTATGTTGTGATATGATATGGCCAATTACATGATGAGATATATGTGATGTATGAGATGATCATGTGATGTATAGATTATCACGACTTGCATGTCGGTGATTACGGCAACCGGCAGGAGCCATAGGGTTGTCTTTAATTATTGTATGACCTGCGTGTCAATCATTAAGCGCTATGTAATGCTTTACTTTATCGCTACGGTAGCAATAGTAGTAGAAGAATGCAGGGCGTGACAACCCCGATGGCGACACGTTGATGGAGATCAAGATGATGGAGATCATGGTGTCATGCCGGTGACGATGGAGATCATGCCGGTGTTTCGAAGATGGAGATCTTAAACACAAGTTGATAGCCATATCATGTCACTTATGAATTGCATGAGATGTTAATCCTTTTATGCACCTTGTTTTGCTTAGTACGACGGTAGCATTATAAGGTGATCCCTCACTTAAATTTCAAGATGAACTGTGTTCTCCCCGAGTGTGCACCGTTGCGAAAGTTCGTCGTGTCGAGACACCACGTGATGATCGGGTGTGATAGACTCTACGTTCACATACAACGGGTGCAAGTCAGATTTGCACGTGCAGAACACTCGGGTTAAACTTGACGAGCCTAGCATGTACAGACATGGCCTCGGAACACAAGAGACCGAAAGGTCGAACATGAGTCATATAGTAGATATGATCAACATAATGATGTTCACCATTGAAGCCACCTTAACTCACGTGATGATCGGACTTGAGTTGGTGAATTTGGATCATGTGACACTCAGATGACCCGAGGGATGTCAATTTGAGTGGGAGCTTTAGTAATTTGATTAACTAAACTCATTATCTTGAACAATAGTCTAAGTAACCTTTGCATATTTATGTTGTAGATCAATGGCTCGCGCAGTAGCACCCCTGAATTTTAATGCGTTCCTAGAGAAAGCTAAATTGAAAGATGATGGAAGTAACTTTGTTGACTGGGCCCGTAATCTGAGGATTATCCTCACGGCTTCCCAGAAGTCATATGTCCTTGATGCACCGCTTGGTGACCAGCCAGAAGACATGACCTCCGAAGACGTTAAGAACGCTTGGGAGGCTCGTGCTGGAGACTACTCAATAGTTCAGTGTGCAATATTGTATGGCTTAGAACCGGGACTTCAAAGACGTTTTGAACGTCATGGGGCATATGAGATGTTCCAGGAGTTGAAGTTTATCTTTCAAAAGAATGCCCGGATCGAGAGGTATGAGACCTCCGATAAATTCTATGCTTGCAAGATGGAGGAGAATGGGTCTATTAGTGAGCACATACTCAGAATGTCTGGGTACTCAAACCGTCTAGCGGAGTTGGGAATTACCCTTCCGCCGGAGGCGATCACTGATAGAGTTCTTCAATCGCTGCCACCTAGTTACAAGAGCTTTGTGATGAACTATAACATGCACGGGATGAACAAGTCAGTCGCCGAGCTGTTTGCGATGTTGAAAGTCGCTGAGTCTGAAATCCAGAAAGAACATCAAGTGTTGATGGTCAATAAAACCACTAGTTTCAAGAAAAACGGCAAAGGCAAAGGCAAGAAGGGTAAAACCAAGAAGGATGGCAAAGCAGTTGCTACTCCTACAAAGAAGCCTAAGCATGGACCTAAGCCAGAAACTGAGTGCTTTCATTGCAAAGGAACTGGTCATTGGAAGCGGAACTGCCCCAAGTACCTGGCTGGCAAGAAGGCGGCCAACGACAAACAAGGTATATATGATATACATGTTATTGATGTGTACCTTACTAGTTCTCGTAGTAGTGCCTGGGTATTTGATACCGGTTCGGTTGCTCACATTTGCAACTCAAAACAGGAACTACGGAATAAACGAAGACTGGCAAAGGACGAAGTGACGATGCGCGTGGGAAATGGTTCCAAGGTTGATGTGATCGCCGTCGGCACGCTCTCTCTTCGATTACCATCAGGATTAGTGATGAACCTAAATAATTGTTATTTAGTGCCTGCGTTAAGCATGAACATTATATCTGGATCTTGTTTATTGCGAGACGGTTACTCATTTAAATCAGAGAATAAAGGTTGTTCTATTTATATGAGTAATATCTTTTATGGTCATGCACCCAATGTTAGGGGTTTATTCATATTGAATCTTGATAGTGATGACACACATGTTCATAACATTGATGCCAAAAGATGTAGAGTAGTTAATGATAGTACCACTTTCTTGTGGCACTGCCGTTTAGGTCATATTGGTGTAAAACGCATGAGGAAGCTCCATGCTGATGGACTTTTGGAGTCACTTGATTTTGAATCACTTGACACATGTGAACCATGCCTTATGGGCAAGATGACCAAAACGCCGTTCTCTGGAACAATGGAACGGGCGAGTGACTTATTGGAAATCATACATACTGATGTGTGCGGTCCAATGAATGTCGAAGCGCGCGGTGGTTATCGTTATTTTCTCACCTTCACTGATGACTTGAGTAGATATGGGTATATTTACTTGATGAAGCACAAGTCTGAAACATTTGAAAAGTTCAAGCAATTTCAGAGTGAAGTTGAGAATCATCGTAACAAGAAGATTAAATTTCTTCGATCTGATCGAGGAGGTGAATATCTGAGTTATGAGTTTGGCAATCACTTAAGACAGTGTGGAATTGTTTCACAGTTGACACCGCCCGGGACACCACAGCGTAATGGTGTGTCTGAACGTCGTAATCGGACCTTATTGGATATGGTGCGTTCTATGATGTCTCTTGCCGATTTGCCACTATCGTTTTGGGGTTATGCATTAGAGACAGCTGCATTCACTTTAAATAGGGCACCATCAAAATCCGTTGAGACGACGCCATATGAACTGTGGTTTGGCAAAAAGCCGAAGTTGTCGTTTCTTAAAGTTTGGGGATGTGATGCTTATGTCAAAAAGCTTCAGCCTGAAAAGCTGGAACCCAAAGCGGAAAAGTGCGTCTTCATAGGATACCCGAAAGAGACAGTCGGGTATACCTTCTATCTCAGATCCGAGGGCAAAGTGTTTGTCGCTAAGAACGGAACATTTCTTGAGAAAGAGTTTCTCTCGAAAGAATTGAGTGGGAGGAAAATAGAGCTTGATGAGGTTATTGAACCTTTACTTCAACCAGAGAGTAGCGCAGCACAGAAAGATGTTTCTGTGGAACCTACAACGGTAGAAGAGGAAGTTAATGATGATGATCATGAAGCTTCGGATCAAGCTGCTATTGAACCTCGTAGGTCGACAAGGACGCGTACTACTCCCGAGTGGTACGGCAACCCTGTCTTAGAGGTCATGTTGTTGGACAACAATGAACCTACGAGCTATGGAGGAGCAGTGATGGGCCCGGATTCCGAGAAATGGTTAGAGGCCATGCAATCTGAGATGGGATCCATGTATGAAAACAAAGTATGGACTTTGGAAGTACTACCTGAAGGGCGAAAGGCCATTCAGAACAAATGGATCTATAAGAAGAAGACGGACGCGGATGGTAATGTCACCGTCCATAAAGCTCGACTTGTGGCAAAGGGTTTTTCACAAGTTCAAGGAGTTGACTACGATGAGACTTTCTCACCCGTAGCGATGCTTAAGTCTGTCAGAATCATGTTGGCAATAGCTGCTTATTTCGACTATGAAATTTGGCAGATGGACGTCAAAACGGCGTTCCTCAACGGTTTCCTTGAGGAAGAGTTGTATATGATGCAACCCGAAGGTTTTGTCGATCCAGAGAATGCTGACAAAGTTTGCAAACTCCAGCGATCCATTTATGGACTGGTGCAAGCATCTCGGAGTTGGAATAAACGCTTTGATGAGGTGATCAAAGCGTTTGGGTTTATACAAGTTTATGGAGAAGCTTGTATTTACAAGAAAGTGAGTGGGAGCTCTATAGCGTTTCTAGTGTTATATGTGGATGACATATTGCTGATCGGAAACGATATAGAAATGCTGGAAAGCGTGAAGGAATATTTGAATAAGAGTTTTTCAATGAAGGACCTAGGAGAAGCTGCTTTCATATTAGGCATTAAGATCTATAGAGATAGGTCGAGACGCTTAATAGCACTTTCACAGAGCACATACCTTGATAAAGTTTTGAAGAAGTTCAAAATGGAACAGGCCAAGAAGGGGTTCTTGCCTGTGTTGCAAGGTGTGAAGTTGAGTAAGACTCAATGCCCAGTGACTGCAGAAGATAAAGAAAAGATGAGCGTCATCCCCTATGCTTCAGCCATAGGCTCTATCATGTATGCAATGCTGTGCACAAGACCTGATGTCAGCCTTGCCATAAGTATGGCTGGAAGGTTTCAAAGTGATCCTGGAATGGAGCACTGGCAAGCGGTCAAGAATATCCTTAAGTACCTTAACAGGACTAAGGACATGTTTCTCATTTATGGAGGTGATGAAGAGCTCGTCGTAAAGGGTTACGTCGATGCAAGCTTTGACACTGATCCGGACGATTCTAAATCGCAAACCGGATACGTATTTATTCTTAACGGGGGAGCAGTAAGCTGGTGCAGTTCCAAGCAAAGCGTGGTAGCTGATTCTACGTGCGAAGCGGAGTACATCGCAGCCTCGGAGGCAGCGAAGGAAGGTGTCTGGATGAAGCAGTTCATGACAGATCTTGGAGTAGTGCCTAGTGCACTGAATCCAATAAATCTGTTCTGTGACAACACTGGTGCCATTGCTCTAGCCAAGGAACCAAGGTTTCACAAGAGGACCAGACACATAAAGCGACGCTTCAACTCCATCCGGTTCTACATCGAGGAGAAGGACATAAATATTTGCAAAGTGCACACAGATCTGAATGTTGCAGACCCGTTGACTAAACCTCTTCCAAGGGCTAAACATGATCAACACCAGAACTGTATGGGTGTTCGATTCATTACCATGTAAATCACATAGTGATGTGAACTAGATTATTGACTCTAGTGCAAGTGGGAGACTGTTGGAAATATGCCCTAGAGGCAATAATAAATTAGTTATTATCATATTTCCTTGTTCATGATAATCGTTTATTATCCATGCTATAACTGTATTGATCGGAGACTTAAATGCATGTGTGGATACATAGACAAAACCATGTCCCTAGTATGCCTCTAATGGACTAGCTCGTTGATCAAAGGATGGTTAAGGTTTCCTAGCCATGGACATGAGATGTCATTTGATAACGGGATCACATCATTAGGAGAATGATGTGATGGATAAGACCCAAACTACAAACATAGCATATGATCGTGTCAGTTTATTGCTACTGTTTTCTGCATGTCAAGTATATGTTCCTATGACCATGAGATCATGCAACTCACGGATATCGGAGGAGTGCCTTGTGTGTATCAAACGTCGCAACGTAACTGGGTGACTATAAAGGTGCTCTACAGGTATCTCCGATGGTGTTTGTTGAGTTGGCATGGATCGAGACTGGGATTTGTTACTCCGTGTGACGGAGAGGTATCTCAGGGCCCACTCGGTAATACAACATCACAACAAGCCTTGCAAGCAATATGGCTAAGTGTTAGTCACGGGATCTTGTATTACGGAACGAGTAAAGAGACTTGCCAGTAACGAGGTTGAACTAGGTATGGAGATACCGACGATCGAATCTCGGGCAAGTAACATACCGAAGAACAAAGGGGACGTTATACGGGATTAACTGAATCCTTGACATAGAGGTTCGACCGATAAAGATCTTCGTAGAATATGTAGGAACCAATGTGGACGTCCAGGTCCCGCCATTGGTTATTGACCGTAGAGGTGTCTCGGTCATGTCTACATAGTTCTCGAACCCGCAGGGTCTGCACACTTAAGGTTCGGTGACGTTTCGGTAGTGTAGAGTTATGTATGGTGGTGACCGAAGGTTGTTCGGAGTCCCGGATGAGATCCCGGACGTCACGAGGAGCTCCGGAATGGTCCGGAGGTAAAGATTCATATATAGGAAGTCCCAGTTTGGTTTCCGGAAAAGTTTCGGGCTCATCGGTAGTGTACCGGGAGTATCGGTATTGTACCGGGAGTGCCGGTAGTGTACCGGAGGACCTCCGGGAGGGGTATTTCGACCCCAAGAGGTCCATGGGCTGTGGGAGAATAATAACCAGCCCTTAGTGGGCTGGGAAAACAGCCACAAAGGCCCATGGCGCAGGAGAGAAAGTCCTAAAGCAAAAAGTGGAAAATCAGCCAATAGGAGGCAATCCTACTCCAACTAGGATTGGAGGTGAAGTAGGATTGCTCCCACCTCCTATTTCGGCCGACCCAAAGGCCTTGGCTGCCTCTCCTCTCCTCTCCTCCTATATATACTAGTGGATTGGGTGGTTTTTGGACAGAATTTCCGGCCACGTGCTACCCGTTCCACCGGTGCATAGTTTCTCCTCTAGATCGTAGTTCCGCAGTGCTTAGGCGAAGCCCTGCCGGAATTGCTCCACCACCATCACCGGAGCGCCGTCACGCTGCCGGTGAACTCTCTCTCCTCTCCACCCCTCTTGCTGGATCAAGACGGTGGAGATCGTCATCAAGCTGCACGTGTGCTGAACGCGGAGGTGCCGTCCGTTCGGTACTAGATCGGAAGGATCGTGATCAAGGCCACGAGACGTTCGTGATTGGATCGTGGGACGGATCGTGACGAGATCGTGGGACGGTTCGTGATTGGTTCGCGGGACGGTTCGTGATTGGATCGCGGGACGCTCGGCGATTTGGATCGCGAAGAAGTTCGACTACACCAACCGCGTTTCTTAACGCTTCCCGCTTAGCGATCTACAAGGGTACGTAGATCCACTCTCCCTCTCGTAGATGCTCATCACCATGGATAGGTTTGCGTGTGCGTAGGAAAATTTTTGTTTCCCATGCGACGTTCCCCAACAGGAACATCCTAAGGTGGAATGCAAAAAGTCTCTCTTCAAGCAATCCTCGCAGGAGATGCCTCCAGATGTTGCCTCTACCCAGCAACCCCCCGAGGCATGTCCAATGTTTAGCTCGACGACACGTGGGGGGTGGTTAGGGCTCACTACCGCTGCGACCCAACAAGAAACCAAGGAGGATACCGGAAAATAAAGGCCCTAAAGGCTCCAGAGCTGCTTCAAGCAGACAGCCGCCTTTGAAGCCCCGGGTGGTAGACAGAATACCAATCGAAGGTAAGAATCGTTTCCATATCGCCGACGAGCCGATCCTACCCCCCAAAGCGCTAGATAACATACTGAACAATGATCTAAGGAGACTCCATGAAGATGTGCTGGCCAGAGAAAAAAGCCTTCTGATCGTGGAAAAACCAGGATACCCGCTTTATGCGGCTCAGGTGCCGGGTGGGAAGTTGTATGTCGACACCTGGCCCGCGAATCAGTTCATCGTGCGATTCGACTACATCTACAACATGTTCCACATGACCAAGCTGGATTTCCAGTTCATCCGCATTTATGCGATGTATCTCAACTACTTCATCAGGATCGAGAACATACGATATATCTGCGTCGCGGACCCGTTCTATATACACGAGAACTACTTGGCAGTTTGCAAAGAGCACCGTGACTATGCGAGCAAGTATCTCGGCATATTCATGATCGCTAATAAGGACAAGGAAGCGATTCTCCTGCCTTATCATCCCACGTAAGTCATCCGCGCATATCCTTTCTTAAGTGTCGCTAATCATTCCTTTGCAAGCATGGCGGCTAATTAGAGGTGTGTACTTCATTTGCGCAGCGGGGGCGGCACCGTGCTCATCGTTTTGTACCCGGAATACTCCCATGCTATATACTTGGACTCATCGAAGAAAATCAAGAAAAAGGATTACACGCACGTAAAGAGAGTTCTCAATAGTGCCCTGTTTACCTTCAGCATGTCTGGTGGATATATAAAGGTGAAAAGGAACAGGAAGGACGGGCTGGTTTTTCGCCATAAGACCGACTTCTGTTGCATCCAGCAACCGCACACCAGTCAGGGTGATGGATTCTACCTCATGCATCATCTGCTCGAGTACAAAAGGGATAATCAACGCCTTCACATGTCACCTAGTACCGAAGATGTCGAGATTGTCAGCTGGGCCACAAGCATAGGACAGACATCGGATCATCGACTCCGAGCTGAGTTTTATCACGTACAATGTGAACTTGTCCAAGTGATGATGAAGCAGGTCCTCCAACCAGCAGGAATGTTCTACCATGGGCCAACAATGACGCGGGATGATGTCCGAGCACTGCTACTCGCTCAGCGTCTGGACCTTAAGCCTTTCACGAAGCTCGGGTGCTTCATCCCTGACTATGTAGATTGGACCGCCGACATGAAGGACTGATCGCTCTTGCTAGTTAATTAGTTTGGGTATATATGAGGAACTTCGTCACTTATGTTTACTATAAGTTGCATGTATTTGCTAATTATGACTTTTTATTTTCTTAAGTACATTATGTTGCATATTATCGTTCAATTGATCAACTGTCGATGCAAGTACATAGATCAGAGATGGCGAAGGACTGGCACGTCGTGTTCGTTGGGAGAGTTTCAGGAGTCTACGACAACTGGCCACACGCTCAGGCCCAGGTGTACAGGTACCTGGGTGCTAGCCACAGAGGGTTTGACAGCAGAGCCAAAGCGGAAAGTATTTACTTGAGGTGGACACTCCAGCATGAGCGAGGGCGGACCGCCGGTGCCTCAAGTACTACATAGTCGCGCTCTTGCTCATGCTGATCGCTCTTCTCCTCTACATCATGGTTTAGATAGAGATGATGAAAACTTGTGTTTGTGTCATGACCATGCATTTGCACTTATTCGAGATATGACATGATCACTCATGTGTATTGCTATTTTCGAGATGTGATGATATTTGTGTTGAATGATGATGATGGTACGACGAGAGTACTGTATGTCTATGATATGATGATAATAGTATATGTTTAGTATGATATGATGAAACTACTGTATAGATCCTGTATAAATACATCACAAATACGTAGAGGGTGTAAATCTGTGAAAGCAGGAATACTAGCAGTAGCGCTGGAAATCATCTAATAGCAACGCTGGTTTAGCAACAGCGCTTCGTTTGCACAAGCGCTACAGATAGTTAGCAGTAACGCTGGCCTGGCAAACACTACTGTTAACAGCACATAGTAGTAGCGCTTGTCAGGCCAGCGCTACTGCTAAAACTTAGCTGTAGCGCGATAGCAGTAGCGCTGGACCCAGCGCTACTAATATGCATATTTCGAGCGCTACTAGTAGGATTTCTCCTAGTAGTGATTGGCTGCGTGCATCCTAGTTATGCAGAGGCCGGGTGTGTGTTCAGTGTGATGTATCCTCTTAATGCTCCATTTGAGGCAATAAAATCCACCCTTTATCGAAAAAAAATCACTTTTCTTCTACCACTACTACTTCTTCGAAACGTAATAATGACGGTGGCAAGAAAAATTATACTCCCTTCATCGAAAAAAGTGCCACAGCTTCGAACTAAGCTCAGTTCAACCTTAGTTTAAAGTCGTGTCACTTTTTTGGAGATTGGAGAGAATACAAATAGCACAAAACAAAGCATTCTAGGGGCGAACAGAGCCAAGGAAGACGGTAAAAAATAAAGGAGATAATATGACCCTACTTGGTATATAAAGAGCCATCTACTTCCGTTCGATAGATTTTTAAAGAGAGCTTGCCGCTTGTAATCACAATGCCGTTGTAACTCAGGCCCAACTGCTGCTCTTGGTCGAGGGAACAACCTCCTAGTTGGCGGTGTCACTGGTGATTATGGTGTGTGGGAGCGAGATGAAGTAGTCCTGGCCTGCCCTTGTTGAGGTAGAAGCTGAGATTTTTGTCGCTTGACTTACTTTCCAATCTTTTAATCTTGAGTGACTTGTATATACAACTTACATAATTAATATACCGCATCTCCCTCCACCCCTCGTTCCAGTAACTAATAAGCACCATGCGTCCATGCCACTAATGTCATACTATCAATATGAAAAACTTGTAAGCTGCAACACTTCTGTGCATCTTTTGAAGAAGATGGAGGGTCTATTTTATTTCTTTCATTAGTTTCAGAAAAAAAAAGATTTACTATCTCTAGATTTCCTCCTCAGTTCACATGTAACAAAGAACTTTGAGAACGACCAAGACATCTTGTGAAGAAAGTAACTTAAGGATAAAACAAAAATGTTGATGCGAAAATAGCATGGGAAACAATGATCCTTTGTATTGCAGCAATATGTATACACAAATCCTTTTCTAGATTAAAGACAGATGGAATCTTCTCGATCTCTCTAAAAATGTCTTCCACCTGTTTTTCCTTTTCGATAATATACGTGTCACCTGATAAATAACATGATATCCCACAAGATATTTGTTATGGCAAATGTGTTTGTTCTGTCATAAAACTTTAGAACGTCAACTTAGCATACATCCATAGCCACAACAACTTTTCACTCAGCTCTCTATTTTCTAGATTATTTCAGTAACAAAAGTTCCTACAGAAATGATCATGTGTTTCTAGGGGCAGCCATGTGCATACCTCTGAACGGGGCAACGGCAAATTAAAATATCAATTAATGGATTATCACATTTTAGTTGATTCAAGGTTCAGAAAGGAGTAACCAATAGTTATATGAAAATATTTCAAGGCTATTATCTGAGTATAGTTTTTGAAGGAACATGTGATGTCACTTGTAGTATGTCACTAGACCCACATGTGAATTTTTACCACTGCCCCCCTGCCAGAATTTTGAAGTCATGAACCAACTTGTCCTAGCAATCAGATCAGGACTATAATTTTCTTATGAATGTATTTCACACAAGCTTTCTTAATCAGATGACCCTGGGCTGTATTTATTTGCTGTAGCTTTCTTTTTTTGCGGCCTGAAATTTTGCCTTTTAAGTTTAAGAACTAAAATATGCAAGAAAGGATCTAAAATGTCAGCAACATCATTCTCGGGAGCATATGAACTATTGAAGAGATCTCAGTATTCGGACCAGACCTTTGATGTAGTTCTTCCTCAGGTACTCCATTGCATCTTTGTTGGCTTTACACAATTCTGTGAAGAGTTGAACTATAGGTATCGAAACACCATTGTATTTTTCTCTCAGTAATGATGCAGCGAGACACGTGAAGTTTTCTGCCAAATCCGAGAGTTTTTTACAATCCTTACATATCACAAAGCAGCCTTCGTTGTATTAGCATCCCTGCTTCGCATCAGCTTCTCCACTTCAAGTGCCAGCTCCCGACCCATTTTCAGCGGAGCAGATGTTCCCAAGCATGCACAACAGAAGTTCCATGATGAACTATTTCGAGTGGTTGAGATCTCTACATCCAAACCAAGTCCCATGATGAACTGGCTCGAGTGGTTAATGCCACACTGATTTTCTTCTGAACTTCTCCTGAGATGTAACGACATAAGGAATAAAAACAAGCAAGCAAACCTACCAATCAAGATTTGAATGAATTAGTAAAATAAATGCACAATCCACGTCGAAGCCACCCCAGTAAATAAATTCAGCATCAAGTTTCTATAGTGACATCAATTTCAAGTTTAAGAATTTTTCAGTAATATATTCCCCAACTGTCTCTCAAATAGATATTTTATGAAATCAGAGATGTTTAAGAACTTGCTGATTTTCCATTACCGAGTGCTGCTTGGTACTTGCACTGTCATAATAGCCAACCTTTGACAAATCCCACAACTGAGTCAACATCCACCAGTGGCACACAGATCACATAAGTATAAAATACATATTGAACTCTGATTAAAACCTATGCAGTTTGTCTCACCATCTGATAAAATCAATGCGGCAAGTATCATTGTCAAGGGTGAAGGACACATCCGTATTCTTCTCCACCTTGCGGCCTTGCCGCTCACCAATCAGGACAGCCGCGTAAGAAGCCGATCCTAATGAAAACAAAGTCGAGGAGAACTGTATGTGTATAAAGGGCACTCACGTTGGTCATCTTGACGCTGTTGAGAACCAAGGGGTCGGCGATCTGATTCATGGTGATGAAAGCGGTCTTGCGGAGGTTGAATACCACCACCGCAAGGATGGCCTGGAGCTGGGGTCGTACTGTGACATGGACGGCATCAAGGCGGCCTACCAGGAGCAGTCCACACCCAAGGCCCCAAGCTGGAGGGAACCGTTGCCGACAGCACACAGACACTTCGAGGGCGCGCTCGTCTCGCTCATCATCAGTCAGCAAGTACCCCCGGTGGTGATTGCCCGTCGGACGGGTCCTGCGGCTTCCTCCGGCGGTGATTGTCTGTCGCGCGTGCTCCTCGTACCTGGTTGCGCCCGTACATGTTCCTTCTGCCAAGGAACAGAGCAACAGGCAACATGAGGAACCGTCACAAGGCTCAGGTTGCCGTCGTCACCGCACCTTGCATCTGGCGTTGGTCCAGCAGTAGGAGGTTCACCCTCCTCAGCCTCGTCAGCAGCGAGCCTCGTGTCTACATCCTTTGTGGTTCCAGATCGGGACATCATGGCTTCGTCGCGAGCGCTCGAGCTCATCGCGCTGCCGACGGATCCGACCTTCCCCTCGCTGGATCCGGTCCACCATGAGCCTCAAGCCACCCTGCCGCCGCGCTCCTTCTCCGCCTCGCCACCGGCAAGCCCCGCCTCCGCGCCTGCATCGCTCATCTCCATGGATTTCCTTTTCTTTGGTATATAACTTACATCTGGCAGCGGGAGGATTTGCCGCAAGCGCGCCCGCGAGCTCGTAGAAGAGCCCGCTCGGCCCTCTTGCCGCCGCCTTCTTGCCTGCAGAGCCACCCAAATCACTGCGACCTCGCTCGCTGCAGAGCCGCCTGCTCGAAGCCGAGCCGCTCCAGCGTGCCTGAGACAAGCCGCTCCAGTGTGCCTGAGACCCCTCCGCCGCAGGATCCGCGCGGGGGCTTTGCCCGGAGGAGGCAAACGGTCGACGGCGAGGGGAGGAGGAGAAGGGGGAGGGCGGACACGATATGTGCTGGAGTGACCCTGTCCGGGGGCTTTTTTACAAAAAAAGTGAAACAATTTTTTCCACTTATTTTAGGACCACGGGTTGATTTTAATAAAACACAGGGACTATTCTGCAAAAATGCGCGACGTATGACCAGAAGTTATCGGTGCTTTATTATTAGGTAGAGATTTCTTGAAGGGTTTAATTTCATATTTTATTTTTTGACGCATGACAGTTTATGCATATTTTCCTTCTTGTGTCACGGTTAGTTGACTTCATATATTAAATTGATAACCTTGGCAATGATGATATGTAAGGTCTACTAGCAAAATGATCCGTGCATTGCAACGAGAGAAAAGAATACCGCATACTCTTAATTTATAAAAAAATGGCCTATAATAGTCTATAATCTGAGAATTTTGTAACTACGAGCCAAACAAAGATGTTGTTAGCCTACAAAAGCGCGGTCAAGATTTCACGGGTCCTCTATTTCAACACGGCTTACATGTATATTAAATATGTACAAGGAAATGGTCAAGTGATCACACATTTATTCATGTCATGTGCAGAATGAGGTGTTGTTACGGCCGGTAAAGGAAAACGATAAAAATTGATGATGACACATTAGCACACTACGAAAACATGTGTGTATTAAGGCGGCTTCCAGTTTAAGCATCACCAACTTAAGACATGTTCTACATTATTCCAGCTCCTGGTTCCAATCCATGAACTCAAGCTCATCCTCGCGTTGTCGTCCCGAGCTCATCCTCGCTTCACTCTGGAACTCCTATATGCTCACCTAGTTTGGTTCGCCAACATCTTACCTCTGATAATTTATTCATCTCCTTTGCTAGAGAATCTCTTGGCTTGCGGTTTACAACATGTCTGGAAGAAGATGTTGGTGTCGCATTTTTTTGTCCTCAAGCCAAACAATCACAGTAGAGTGTTACATTTAACATGGTCTACACCTCTGATTTCATCTGTTTTGAAACTACACATATATTTCTTACGTATGTGCAAATATTTTTGTTGTAACTATTGAACACTTTGTTTCACATGCATATTTCTTATATACATGAAGAGTTGTTAAAAATATACAAGATATTATAATCATAAAGAGATGTTTTTTTTTTCGGAAAAGAACATTTTTTGTATGGTCTTCTGTGGACACAGGTGCTTGCGTCCCTATTTCATCACTATTTCTTTCCATACATGTCATAGGTATTTGTCCCTCTTTCATCACTACTTATATTTTATCAAACATGTATTTTATTTTATTTTTTGTCATGCATGCCTTCTTTTTACTTTTTTGTCATGCATGCCCTATTTTTCTTCTTATATATAGGAGAAATACTGCAACATGTCATCTTTATCTGATCTCCTCTACACTTTCTCTTTTATTTCTTTTATAACACACATTCCATCTTTATTGGGTCCTTTTATTTTTTTGTCATGCATGTCCTTATTTATTGGGTGTCTCTAACAAATTTACCTTCAATTCCGTCTTCAATCCTAATTTTGCTGAGGTGTTCATCCTCAATCTGGATCAGTACCGGTATGAAAGAAAGACGAATAATGAATTATTAATAAAGATTGCACCCTAGATAGTATTTTATTTAAATGATTAACAGATAAAATAACATCGTATTCAGATTTTAAATATTTTTCTAATCAAATTCCATATATAACATGTTAAATTTAGAGTTATGGTTTAAAAGATATGAGTATTTTAAAAAACATTTGATATGTACTACGGGTTTAATGTCAAAATCATCAGGGTTTTTTCTATAAAATAGCATGATGGATCAAGAATACCTATTTTATTTATTAGTAGGTAATAGATTAGGAAGGGATTTATGTATGTGTGTCTAATTGGTTTTATTGTACGTGGTTTTAATACAATTAGGCATATGATTTTTTTAGCTAGACATAGACCTTCTTTTTAACTTGAGGCTTATGGACTCCTTTTATAGTTTTCTTTATTATATTAATGTGCACATGCACGTGATTTTTATATAGATGGAAATAGGGGTGTGTGCTCACGTCAGAGGAAGGCACATGTTTGTACGTACATTTTTTCCGAAAGGAATAAGGAACGTAATTTTTTGGAAACATGGGTGAGGATGGCCAGCTTTTTTCATAGTGTGGGGAGTTTTTCTTACTGCAAACGGGGGTAAGAAGGTGGCCCTCCTTTTTCATAGCTTGAGGACTCTTTCCTACATGATCTATTTTTTTTATTATAAAGGAGAGTTACAACCCTCAGGTTTCTCGTTGCTAGGACGGTGGACCTCAGATCTGCTATTCTTTTAAACTTATCTAGGATCTGCAACTTCATCCAACGGCTGACCTCAGATCTGCTATTTTGTTTAAGTTACCTCGGATCTAAAACTTTATCCAACAGGCTTCAAATAGATGATAAGTTAATCGGACGGTTAAAAGTATGTAACTCTAGAATTAACGTGGAGCCTCGTATGATGCATCTTCAAGTAGTAAAGGACAGTGTTCGTATGGTGCTTCCAATTAATAAAGAACTGTCCTAAATACCAAACGTTATGAACTTAAGTAATAGATCCGAACGATCTGTTAATTCCTTCCATGCATCCTTTCCCTCTCGTGAGCTTTTTCTTTCTTCTTACTATGTGATTGACATGTGCAGCGTATGCCTTTATGCATACATGCATGCAAGTAAGACAATATTATTGACATCGTTTGATGTCAGTACATTCTTTTCAAAACTGAAAATTTAAAATGTTCTGTATTTTAAACTGTCGCTCCGATTAAAAAATCGTTTTCACATAAAAGATTCGTCGCGACGAGACCTTCGAAACTAGATGTCATGCTGGTATGTTTAACGACTTTTTTTTCAGGATAGAAGTTACCATGCACGTAGTACTAACTTATCATGGTGTTTACACTGAAGTTCTCAGAGGTGTTTTAACTATCTTTCTTGCCTGGGTCAAAAATTTAGCATGATGTTTATAAGTAAATTATCATGTCTACAGTACCGCCTAACATCGGTGACGTGCCTCGGCCGTAGGTTGAGGTCCACATGCCGACATGGCACGACTCACTTTATAAACAGAACTTTGCGGGTCGTGTCAGTGCAGGGTTGTTTAGGTGTGTGTCGGATTGTGCCGTACCCGGGTCGGCCTGTTGGCCACCTATAATCGGGTCTGTGACGCGTAAAATACCATGCTATTTACGCAAAAATTATCGGGTGTATATGGAGATATTTCATCAACCCACCCCCCTCACCCCCGTCGCCAAAGTTACCAGGACCGATGTACATAAGTTATCGGGTCTACGATGTGTGAGTTATCATGTTATTCACACAAAAGTTACTGATAGGATATTTCATCAACTCTCCCTACCCATCACCAAAAGTTACCATGACCGAGGTACATAAGTTATCAGCTTCATGATGTGTGAGTTACCATCTATTCACACAAAAGTTACCGGGGGATATTTCATCAACCCTCCCCATACCAAAGTTATCAGGACCGAGGTGCATAAGTTATCAAGTCTCCGGGGTGTTAGTTACCATGTTATTCACATAAAAGTTATCATGGGATATTCCATCAACCGCCCTTGCCCCCTCTCCCTCGGCGCCAAAGTTACCAGGATCGGGGTATATAAGTTATCAGATCTGCGATGTGTGAGTTACCATCTATTCACACAAAAGTTGCCGGGGGATATTCTCACCCCCCGCCACGCTTGCGAAAATTACCCAGGGTGTACGATGTGTGAGTTACCATGCTATTAACATTAAAGTTATCATGGGTATATTTCATAACCCACGCCCCACGCGCGAAAATTATCCAGGGGTGTACATAAGTTATCATGTCTTGGGGACGTAAGTTCGGCCTAGATTTTCAACTATTCGTTTTTTTCCTCGATCCATACCAAGTTACCAACTCTGATGTGCGTAAATTATCATGTTATTTGCACAAAAGATATCGGGAGAGGTTATGCTTTACAACAACAAATCCCGAGTCATAAGTTACCGTGGTGTTTGTACGTAGGTTATCAGCTCTGATGTGCGTTAATTATGACGCTCTTTGCACTTACGTTATCGGGGGGTGGGTGGGGGGTTGTTTTCACCAAATTATTTTCCCGTCGGTCAAATGTTATCACGGTGTTTGTACATATGTTATCAGGTCCGCTGTGTGTAAATCATCACACTATTTGCAAAGAGGTTAGCGGGGGGGGGGGGGGGGGTATGTTTTACAACTCCCCAGTCCCCCGGACTCATAAGTCACTGCTACATAGGTTATCAGTTCTGATGTGCGTAAATTATCACACTATTTGTACGGAAGTTATCGGGAGAGGGTATGTTTTCAATAATTCCTTTTTTCTTGGTCAAAAGTTACCACGGCGTTTGTACATAGGTTATCAACGCCAATGTGCATAAATTATCACGTTATTTGCATGGAAGTTATCGAGGGGTGGGGGTATGTTTTCAACAAATTCTTTTTTCGTTACTCAAAAGTTACCGGAGTGAATAGGATATCAGCCCTATCGTGCGTAAATTATCACGCTATTTGCGCAAAAGTTATTGAGAGTGGGGTGGGTTTTATCTCATGCGGAAGTCAGGAGTTAACGAGTATGTTTCCGTCTATTAGTCAACAAATAAATCAAGGTGAGTTGGTTAGTACGTTGACCATCCACACCTGGGCCACACTGGCAATCGTGCAGGGAAGACACGCGGTTAGTAGGATCGTGGGATTTAGGGAGCCACGGGACGATCATTCGATTAGGATCAAGCGGCATTCAGATTTTATCCCGCGGTTGAGAAAAGGTATAAAGGTTGCCTAACCTGTTCAGAAATCACAATAGGAACCATACCCTAGCTGGTAGTTTACTGCAAGCTGAATCAGGTGGTCGGGGGCTAGAGTCCCACCGGACGCACTTTTTTTTCCGTGGATTCTATTCACAAGCGAGATTGGGGGATTTGCACGGGAACAGTTCGTTCGGATCTAATGTACAGATCCGAACGTTCGGATTTTACAAATTTCGATTAGTAAATATAAGATATAAGATGTAAAATTTTGGTTCAAAGTTGAGTTAAGTTCTGGTAGCCACACTAATTGTACAAATAATTTCTCAAAACATAGTAACTCTTCAAAAATGTATACCTGTTTATGTATCTTTTGAAGCTAAATTGTTTTTTCTCTTTTGAAAATAATCCAAAATCCAGAATTTTTATTTTATAGGTAGCATGGAAATTTGTAGGTCTTTTTGCAACGCCCCCACAACAAGCTTATGGGAAAATTTATCAATATCATGGCAATTTTGGGGAATTTTTTCTTTCATTTTTCACATGGAAGTTATATTTATTTAGAATATGGTATTTCAATAATCAGCGGCATGGTATTTGTATTATTAAGAGGATGGTTTTTTTATTAAACAGACGTTAGTATTTTTATTATTAGTTACATAGCCTTATGTTATTATCAAGAGTATGCAACGTTTATTATTAAGAGCGTAGCATTTTTGTTATTAATAACATGCCATTTTTATTATTAGGAGGGTCGTGGTTTTATTATTAAGAGGTGGAAGTTCTGTTGCTGGGAGCATGTCATTTTTGTTATTGTTTCCAGGCCATTTTTATTAGTAATAACATGGCATTTTTATTATTAGTAACATAGCCTTATGTTATTATCAAGAGTATGCAAGGTTTATTATTAAGAGCGTGGCATTTTTATTATTAATAACATGCCATTTTTATTATTAGGAGGGTCGTGGTTTTATTATTAAGAGGTGGAAGTTCTGTTGCTGAGAGCATGTCATTTTTGTTATTGTTTCCAGGCCATTTTTATTAGTAATAACATGGCATTTTTATTATTAGTAACATAGCCTTATGTCATTATCAAGAGTATGCAAGGTTTATTATTAAGAGCGTGGCATTTTTATTATTAGGAAGGTCGTGGTTTTATTATTTAGATGGTAGAAGTTTTGTTGCTGAGAGCATGTCATTTTTATTACTATTTCCAGGCCATTTTTATTAGTAATAACATGGCATTGTTATTATTAGGAGCAGGGTGGAAGTTTTGTTACTGAGAGCATGTCACTTTTATTATTGTTGCGAGTGCATTTCTATTGTGGAGCGGATGCCATTTTTACTTATAAGAGGATAGAGATTTTATTTTTTATTGGCATGACATTTTTAGTTATCATAGTAAATAAAAATGCCATGCCAATTTTTAGTTATCATAGTAAATTTATGACTACATGCAAAAAAAAGTAAATTTATAACTATAGAAATGGCAGTTTTATAAAGTAGCTTGGCAAAAAATTTAATGTGTTTCTTTGTTTTGTATAAGAATATGTTTTTTCATTCTTTTTTATCTACAGGATGGCAGTTCTAATGTTTAACATGAATTATGTTTTCTAGATCACACAACCTTCGTTTTTGGTTTTGACCATACTCACTGCAAACTTGTAAATTGGAGAAATTGTAGTTTTATAAAGTAGCATGGCATTTTCGATTTTTACGTCTTCTCTGTGTGGTTTATAAGGAAAAATGTTCACACAATCAGGTCGCTATGGTCTTCCATGTAGTGAACAAGCTGGAAGGTTCACTTGGAGCTACTCCCCTAGTGAATAAGTGTCACGCCCAAGATGCGGCCCTATCCTGTTTTGGTGCGAGGGCCTCAAGGGGATAGAAGTGCATCTCGATGCGTTCGCAAGAATGGATATCATTACAAGTACATGTACAGAAGAGATGAGTATATGGAATTGGCTTACACTCGCCACAAGCTACATCAGAGTCACAGCAATACAATAACATCTCAAACATCATACGTAAGAGCAGGGTCCAGCTACGGACGAAATCAAACGATAAAATGACATCCATCCTTGCTATCCCAGGCTGCCGCCTGGAACCCATCCAAGATTGAAGAAGAAGAAAAAGAAGAACTCCAAGTCAAATCAAGCAACGCGCTCACGTCAAATCATCACATTACCTGCACCTGCAACTGCTGTTGTAGTAATCTGTGAGCCACAGGGACTCAGCAATCTCATTTCCAAGGGTATCAAGATTATTAAAGCTTAATGGGTAAGGCATGGTTAAGTGGTGAGGCTGCAGCAAGCGACTAAGCATTTAATTGAGTGGCTAACTTACGAGTACAGAAAATAAAGTATGGTGGTCTACGCATACGAACGTGAACTAGTAATGATCACTAACTGATCCTGAACACTTACTTACGTCAAACATAACCCCACCGTGTTCTCTTCCGGATAAGACTCCCGCGAAGAGACAGTCACGGTTACGCACACAGTTGGTGTATTTTATTATAGTTTACTTCAAGTTTGCTATGACCGGTTGTTAAACGAAGTATCCAAGTTTGCCACATAACCGCGGGCACGGCTTCTCGAAAAGATTTAACCCTGCAGGGGTGCTCCAACTCGTCCATCACAAAGTAACCACACTCAGCGGGAATAGCCTCAACCACGGATCTCGTGATCTTCCTAGGCAATTCCAAAGGAAATCCAACACCTCGAGGTAACCCGAAGAAAATCAGAGTTCCTCACTCAAGACGTTCGAGAAAGGTAAAACAAATCCAGCAAGGCCGCCCGACGTGCCGACAATCCCGATAGGAGCTGCGTATCTCGTTCTCAGGGCACAACGGATTGTCCAAACTTCTGGTAGGCCAAACACAGAGTTGCCCCTGGTAGCCACCGGCGGTTGACAGGTTGGACCAACACTCATGCGGAGCACTGTCCCGGGTTGTTGATAAATTATCCACGGGGTCCGGAAAAATATCCCCTATGCAAGTTCATTAATTAGGCAAATGTAGTACATTTGTTTGGGCCTTGCCAGACAAGTTTTATTCCAACCCGAAAATCAAGGGGGTCCCCATAACAACCCCGAGCATGTTAGGAGCGCTCATTTATGGATCATAACACCGGTTCACGAGTAACTAAGGGCGGCAAGAGTGGAACAAAACACCGAGCAGAAGGCCAAGCCTTCCACCTTTACCAAGTATAGATGTGCATTAAATTAAATAGCAGCAATATTGTGATATAACAAAAGGATGGTCCATGTTGGCACATGAAAGCAACTGCACCTGCAACTAGCAACGCTATAAGAAAGGCTGAGCAAGCGGTAACATAGCCAAACAATGTTTTGCTGGGACATGGAAGGGTTAGAGGCTTTTCATGGCAATGTTGGGAGGCTTATCAAACAAGTGGTGGGTAACGAGACATAACGATAACAAGCGAGACAACTAGCCTGGCAATGATAGTAATGGTATCCAGGGAAACATGTCATCTTGCCTGAGATCCCGCTCGGAAGAAGAACGAGTCCATGAAGAAGACGAACCAACGTAGTCGAACGAAACCTCACACTCTGAACGCTTTCGGAACTCTATCGAGAAGAAGCAATCCGAACAAACAATCAACACAAGATACACCACAACATATGCAAGACACGATGCACAACAATATGATGCATGTCCGGTTTAAATATGCAAGGCATGACAATTCATATCAAACAACTTCTACACATTAAAGTGAAGCTCAATATGCAACGAGTTGCATATTGACGAAACTCCACATTCGAATTATTAGTTCACTCTTGTTAGGTACACGAAAATATTAAATCTTGTTAAACATGGCAAGAGGTGAAGCATAAGTAACCTACCTATCTAGGCATATTAAATGAGGTCGGAAACATCTTATAGCATTTCTGAAATGACCCCATATGTTAATTATGAATTCGGTCCAGATCTGATCTAAACATATATTTTTATTGGTTAAACAGCATAATAAAGCATACCATGTTATTCTACACGGAATTCTAGTCGATTTACATATATAGAACATCTCAAACGGAGCTACGGTTCAAAAGATATGAGCAATACAAGATGCGGATGACATGAATGCAAATGCATGAAAACACCACCACAAACATTTTAAATCATGAATGCAATATGTTATTATGAAACTACATGAAATTCTAAGCAAGTTTCATATATGGAATGCTCAAAACGGAGCTACGGTTCAACCACAATCAACGAAACAAGTTATAGTTGAAATCTGCCAAAAACAACAACTTAGCATTTTGAACATATGAAAACAACAAGCTACAAGATCCCAAAATGCACAAACTAAGCATGGGGCAATAGCATACAACACCTACTTCATTTCATTTTCACATATCAACATCAAAACATGCATGGATAACTAGGTAGGAAGCTCACAAGAAGGCTACTTAATAATAGTTTTAGACTTAGTGAAAATTGCAGTTTTAGACAGAGCAGTTTTTATCACGAAGGCATTTTAACAGCAGTAAAACTATATGCTACAAGTCATGAAATGGCATGAAAATTAACAGCATGCTAGAGGACAACGTCAACAAAAAAATAACTCCATTACACCTACCACAAAAGAGTCCTAGATCAGTAGCAAATCACATGGCAAGACAGCAACAAAATATAACAGATTCCAGACTTAGAAATATTCTGGACTCTCAAAATAGCAGATTTTTATAGCAAGGTTACAACAGCAAAACAACACCTAAACATCCATTTCTATGACAAGCAAAATGTTCATGGGCTAGGACACACATCAACGAGCAAGTTTCATGTTGAAAATAAATTCATATTATGCACGGATTAGTCCTACGAAAATGACAAAAGGGCATCATGGTGAAAAAGACATGCACTCAAACATGCTCAAATGACAAAACTAAATGCACAGTTAAATTCTATATATTTTTCTACCCCGAAAACATATATAATATGATTAGGTTCACGTGGAAAATTATTCACAATTAAATATTCGGTATTAGGCCTATTCATGTTATAGCGATTCGTTAATGCACAATAATGTGCAACAAACAATCCAACATTTATCCCATGCATGAAAATACGATGCGAATGAGTTGAACATTTTTTTAAAAATAAGTTTGGATTAATTTCGATGTACGGTTAATAATTTATGAAAATGCAATTAATGCAAAATAAATGCAAATGACATGTTAAATTGATTTTACATGGGTGCAAATGGCATATTAAAATTCTACATATTTTTCTAACCATGTTTCATGTTGAAAATGTTTGTACATGGGCACGGTTAATTATCTATCGCGGGTTTTAAAACGCAGCAAAAAAATAAATAAAGGAAAAAAAGGCAAAAGGGAGGGGAGGCTCACCTTGGGCCCGAACTGGGCCGGTCGGTGGCTGGCGAAGGCTGGCGCTGGGGCTGGGCTGCCGGCTGGAGGGGGATGGGCCGGCCCACTCGGGGCGGTCAACGGGGCGCAGGGGCGCTCGTCCCCGTCCTCCCGATCCCGCTCGGGACCGAGGAGGCGGCGGCACTGGCCGGCCACGGCAAGGCAGGGGCGGCAGGGCGCCGGGGCGGAGGCCGACGAAGGCGGCGGCAGACGGGACCGGCCGGTGGCAGGGAATCTGGCCAGGCGGCGGCGCTTGGCGGCGGCGGGGCAGCAGGAGCTCGCGGCTACTCCATGGCGGCGGCGGCGGAGCTCCCTGGGGGCGGCGCGGCCTGCAGGGAAGAGGAAAGGGCCGGGGGTGAGAGGGAGAGAAGGAGACGGAGGGAGGAGAGAGAGAGGGGGCCGGCGGGAGCTGCTCCGGCAATGGCTCCGGCGAAGACCGGTGACGGGAGCACGAGCACGGGCACGGGGAACGCCATGGGAGGCTCGGGAAGCTCCGGAGAGCTCCGGATCGGCCGGATCGGGCCCGGATGGGCTTCCCGGGCTTAGATCTGGGCTCGGGTGGGCTTGGCTAGAGGTGGGAGAAGGCTAGGGTTAGGGTTTGGGGCACGGAAAACGAGGGGCTATAGCTATATATAGGGATCAGGGCTGGGGGTTACGGCACTGCGTTTCGGACTGTCGGGTGTCGGTCTGACTGTCCGGAAGCGGAGAGGTGGGGGCTGCGAACGGTGCAGACGGGCAAAGAGGGGAAGAAAGAGAGAGTGGCGACCCGTGGCACGGAGATTATAAAACACCGAAAACGTCCGACGGTAACCCGATAACCTCACTGCTATGACTGC
Source organism: Hordeum marinum (assembly GCA_022496015.1). Lineage (NCBI taxonomy): Eukaryota > Viridiplantae > Streptophyta > Magnoliopsida > Poales > Poaceae > Hordeum > Hordeum marinum. The sequence continues at coordinate 525,126,633 of CM039678.1, forward strand.
CCGACGGAGTATCTAACGAGCTCAGAACGCGACGAAAATCGACAGGCAGTCTAACTACCATATAACAAGACTGCACGACAAGTTTCAACTCGATCCGAGATTATTTTTGCGCGCGCTTAAAAACGGTTTTATTTAAACGGTGCCGCGGGCGCGGGCGTGTATGGCTGGACTAAAAAAAGGCAACGGCGAAACGGAGAGAACCGGCGACTACGAACGGATGCAAGTTTTCGAAAACGGGTGACGATGCAATGCCGATGATGCAAATGAGGAATGCGACAACGAGATGAACACATGCCGAAAACGGAAACTAAAGGGGAAACTTCTGGAATCTTCTGGAACATCGGTCTCGGGCTGTCACAATAAGATTGTTCGATGGGAGCAACTCTGCGGTGATCAGTCGGCAGATATCCAGGTCCTAATTTTACAACAATCATTCCAAAGCGGAGCCTAAGTTTTGCCATTCGATGAGAATAATCTAACCAATATTGGAGAAGTTGTTTATTAAATTGATCAACACGGGGGAAACGCTCCCCATCCGAATGTATCTCAAACGCAATAGGTTTACATAGGTTCACGCATTGCGTGAAGAGAGGAATTCATGCCACAGCCCGACATGATCCTTTAATGAAGCATATTTAATCTGATGAGTCCAAATGATAAGATCGTCTATTATAGCCCCAATTTTACGCTGTGAGTCGATCTCAAGATCATGTAATACCTTCTTGTTCCTAGTATCCTAGGTTTTCCAAAGCTTGCGGAGCATGATGAAACCTCGAATGGAGGCGGGTAGGCGGGGTGACATGGGTGAAGTGTAGAGCTCGTTGATGGGGTGTAACTGAGGCTTGATGGCCACAACGTGATAAACCCTTCTTGTTGTCGGGCAGGTGAAGAAGGGGTATTGCAAGTCCTCAATCGCATGATTACATCATGGGCACATGGCATTTGGCATGATCATTTTATTCAGCAAGTTGTTCTTGTTGTTTAGACTGTCGAGGTAGTAGAAGAGCCACCCAAATATCATTACTTTATTTAGCACACATGATGACATGAATCCTAAATATACGTGAGAACTAGGTAAAATAGTTGCACAGAGAGAGCAGCATAAGGTTCTTTGGTTGAGCACTCATCGGTCTTCAGGGGCCTGGTGACGATGTCCTGTGCTAGGGGGTACTCGCTACGTCATCTCCCGACTTATGGGTCGGGCCGAGGACCCCATGGCGGTTTACTAATGGACCAGTTCGGACAGCCCATGCTACATACGAGAAAGATTACACAAGACTGGGTGATCAACACAAGGACTCCTCTCCACTGACGTAGCCGACTAGGACTCTTGTTATCCTAGGCCTCTAGTGTGTTATATAAACCGAGGCCAGTCTAGTCATTAGTAATAATCAGATCATCATAGAACAACTCATCTAGGATTAGCTCTTCGATCTCGAGGTAGAACAACTCTATAACCCCATATCATCAATACACCCAAGCAGGATGTAGGGTATTACCTCCATAGGAGGGCCCGGACTTGGGTAAATTTGTGTCCCCCTTCGTCTCCTGTTATCATCGGTTCTACTCTCACAGTTCGGGGGGCCCTACCCGAGATCCGCCGGTTTTGACACCGACATTGCTGCTTTCATTGAGAGTTCCGTTGTGGGATCGCCAAAAGGATTGATGGCTCGTCTGAAGATTGCAGTTTTTTTGGACAGCGAATTTGTGTTCGTCGTCCCCATTTCCTCGAGCGTTGCTTTGACAATTGCTTTGTTGGAATTGTGTGGAATTGTATCTACAACAACCCTGTAAAATTTCGTCGCGTTCCGATGGAGGAATCTCCAACAATCTCCAATTTACCAAAGCCCTGTCGAATCTGGACGAGAATCTAGATGAGTTTAGGGCGAGGAGTGTAGCGTCTAGCTCGGATGTCTGTTAGAAACTCCCACGGTTCATCAGCTGCGGAATTCCTATACCGATCACCCCTCAAAATTCAGCTCGATCCGACTGTCCAAACTTCGGGAAACATCTGATTAGTACAATGAACTTTGGATCTATTTCCGCGTGAAAACGAATCCGACCCGAGTTCATCTTTTTCATGAACGGGTTGTTGGACATCCTTTTTGAAGGAAATTTTGTCATCATCTTAGTCATCCGACCAAGAGTTCGGCATCACGAGGGCCGAATAATCATCAAGCGAACCTCTTCATCCACGGGTTGTACGGGTCGGGCGTTCCGTTGCTTCATCAAGCCAGCATTGACCTCGTCACAAATTCCGACCTGCGTCGGCATCGCCGCGCCGTTACTTTTTCAAGCTGACATCCACCACGCCGACCTGCTTTGGCACGTCGTCTGCATGGGGCTCTACCGTCACCTTACCGATCTGCTCCATCACCTCTACTAGACTGGGGGCTTCATCATCTCCTCATCAACCCGCTGCGGAGACTTCGGCGTCACCAGCCGACCTGCTCCGTCACCTCGGCTAGACCGGGGCTATGGCATCCCTTCATCAACCTGCTCCGGGGACTTCAGCGTCACCAGCCGACCTGCTTCAACACCTCGGCTGGCATGAGACTTCGGCGTCGCCAGCCGACATGCATGAGACTTAGGCGTCCACCGATCATAGCTTCACCATGTTAAATGGACCGAGAACTTCATCTTGCCACATCGACCGTGCAGCATAGCCACTTCATCAAGCCGAACTCTTCGCTCGGCCACCTCAGCACCCAGGCCATATTCCTTTAGTTATTTGCTTTACTTAAATTAAATAAGTAGAAGATTTTTAAAAAACATATATTATTAACTTTATTTGTTATCACTCTTGGCTTGCACTATATTGTGTGCACATGTAATCGACTTCGGCTGTGTCATGCGGTCACCTTGGCGTGCGTACATCGTTGTTCCGCCTCCATCAACCAAATTGTGTTGTCTACAGGGCCGACGGACGTGGGGGCTTTGCCGTCACGCTGCCGAACTACTCCGTCTGCTCGACTGGACCGGGGGGTTTCTCCTCGGCCTTCGGAAGTGTTGTGTTGTCACTTCATCAAGTCGAGCTCTTCTTCGGCTACCTTGTGACCGGCTTCGGAGCTGGGACCTTGATCCACTACAAGCTCGACACACGTCACAAGCTCGAATCGCGTCATCGACACCGAGCACATTAACAAGCTAAGTCGCTTCCATGCTAAAAAACTTTCAATTTCAAAATATGTTTGGTTTGACCAAGCATCATAATTTTTTGACAAAAGGTTGTTTGTGAAAAACTTTATTTGTCGAAACTTTGTTTGTTACAAACAAATTCAAATACCCCGTTTACTTGGGGACTTCCTTTATGATACTTTTCCTCTTGCATATGATTAGTAATGTATCGCACCCTTCCTTGTTCGTGTTTACGCCAATATATGCATCATGTTGACTTAAGTGTTCCGCAAAGCCGGCTTGCCTTGCTCATGTGCTTACCCATGCGTTCCCGATTGTTCAGCTAGGGAGTAAAGGGAGCACCTCTGCGATTGTTACGATCGGGTCACCCAAAGTCTTACCCCAAACGGGTGAAGCCAAAAGCTAGCGCTCTTACTGTTTTCAACTATGGTCGGCCACGACGGAAGACAAGCATACATAAATCTATTGCACACCCCTCATGGTAGTCATGAGAACCCAAACAAAGGAACCGTTGGTGGAACTATTTTATTTGAAGATGTTTCTTACGTTAAATAGTAATATAGCATAAGTTCCCTGGACGCGCTTTGTCTGTTATAGCCTAAGGGTGTGATTTCCTAGTTATTCGAAACACCTCCGATATCCTCAGATGGCGTAGTAGTTAACACTTTTCGACCCTTGGTCGAAGAGGGAGAAGCTGACGGTCGGTTAAGACGCATTTAAAGTATACGTCTCCAACATATCAATAATTTATGAAGTATTCATGCCATGTTTACAATAATTCTATATGATTTTTGTATGATTTAATTAGAACTAACCCGGACTGATGCTGTTTTCAGCAGAACTATTGTGGTGTTGTTTTTGTGCAAAAATAAAAGTTCTCAGAATGAGATGAAAATCTACGGAGAATATTTTTGGAAAATATAAAAAATACTGGAGCGAAGAGTCATCGGAGAGGAAGGCCGAGGAAGCCACAAGCAACAGGGGCGCGCCCACCCCCTAGGGTGCACCCCCTGGCTTGTGACTTCCACGTGGACCCCCTAGACTTGTTTCTGTCGCCACAAACTCTTATAAATATAGAAACCCTCGAAAAGAAACCTAGATCAGGAGTTCCACCACCGCAAGTCTCCAGAGCCACAAAAAACCAATCGGGAGCCCATTCCGGCACCCTGCCGGAGGGGGAAACCATCACCAAAGGCCATCTTCATCATCTCGTCGCCCTCCATGACGAGGAGGGAGTAGTTCACCTTCGGGGTTGAGGGTATGTACCGGTAGCTATGTGTTTGACCTCTCTCTCTCTCTCGTGTTCTTCAGATGACACCATCTTGATGTACCATGAGCTTTATTGATATAGATGAATCATATGGAGTTTTCCCCTCTCTATCTTGTCGTGGTGAATTGAGTTTTCCCTTTGAAGTTTTCTTATTGGTTGAGTCTTTAAGGATTTGAGAACACTTAATGTACGTCTTGCGATGGGATATCCATGGTGAAAATGGGATGTTCTATTGATCCACTTGATGTATGTTTTGGTGATCAACTTGCGGGTTTCGTGACCTTGGGAATCTATGCATAGGGGTTGGCACATGTTTTTTTGTCTTGACTTTCTGATACAAACTTTGGGGCACTCTTTGAAGTTATTTGTGTTGGATTGAACATGATGAATCTGAAATTATGTGATGCATATCGTATAATCAAGCTCATGGGTACTTGTGGTGACATTGGAGTATCTAGGTGACATTAGGGTTTTGGTTGATGTGTATCTTAAGGTGTTATTTTAGTACGAACTCTAGGGATGTCCGTGACACTTATAGGGATAGCTCGTAAGATTGATCAGAAAATATAACTTTGAGGTGGTTTCGTACCCTACAATAATTTCTTGGTTAGTTCTTCTCTATTTGTGACTTTGGAGTGAACTCTTTGTCGCACGAGAGGTACTTACATATGATTCAACTATGCCAATATTGTTGGGAGAAATTGCACTAGTGAAAGTATGGACCCTAGGCCTTGTTTCCAAGCATTTATAAAACGTTTTGCTCGCTGTTTACTATTTGTTACCTTGATCTTTTTATATTTTCAGATTACAAAAACCTATATCTACCATCTATATTGCACTTGTATCACCATCTCTTTGCCGAACTAGTGCACCTATACAATTTACCATTGTATTGGGTGTGTTGGGGACAAAAGAGACTCTTTGTTATTTTGTTGCAGGGTTGCTCGAGAGAGACCATCTTCGTCCTACACCTCCTATGGATTGATAAACCTTAGGTCATCCACTTGAGGGAAAATTGCCGCTGTACTACAAAACTCTGCGCTTGGAGGCCCAACACGAGTCTACAAGAAGAAGGTTGTGTAGTAGACATCAAGCTCTTTTCTAGCGCCGTTGCAGGGGAGGTGAGTGCTTGAAGGTATATATTTAGATCTTGCAATTAAATCTTTTAGTTTCTTGTTTTTCACTAGTTTGGTTTTATAAAAGAAAACTACAAAAAAATGGAACTGGGGTTGCCTCATATGCTTCATCTTTTTATGTCTTTCCTGAAAACGATGGAAAGGAAAATTGTGCTCAAGTAATAGAAGAAGAAGTTATTAAAATGTTTGGCACTAAATCCTTGAATGATGAGCATGATTGCAATGTTGTTAGTATGAATTCTTTGAGTATCCATGGTACTAATGATGATTGCACTAGTCATGATAAAAATATTTCTTATAAGCATGTCAATTTTTGTGGAGTGCATAGATTTTTGCAAGACATGCCTAAAAGGGAAGATAGATTTTGTAAGAGGCATAAGTATTTAGAAACTAAATGGTTGCAAGAGAGGCTATATGTTTGTGCTGAAAGACTTAATATTTCTCGCCGTCCTTGTGAACTTTGCAATGAAAGTGTTCATTTTATTTTCCAATGTGAATTATTTCATGATCGAATTGTGTCCAAAAATTGTGATAACCTCATTACCCTTGAGCATCATAATGAACTTAGTCTATTCTTGGGGTATGATGAAATGAAACATGAAACTAAGGATGTTCCAGCTTGGGTTCTCATGAAAATGATTGATTTTGATCTAAATGAAATCTATATGTATTGCGTGGTAAATTGCATTGAGAATCCTTATATTGCCAATTACTTAAACACAAGAAAACAAATAGAAGAGTAAGATAATACTAAGGAAGGGAAGAGGTTTCCCATTATACTCCTATTTTTTCTTATGATAAATCAGGTAACGAGGAGAAGCTTTTTATTCAACCAACCTCTTCAAAAAGAAGTTTGGAGGAATTAAATAAAGCCATACATAATGTGGTGAAGAAGAAGAAAAGAAGGAAAAGTAAAGGTAAAGAGGTATCTCTCCCAAATAATGTTGCTCCCATTATTGATAGGCCTCATGAGAATGAATCAAAAATAGTTGTAGAAGATGATACACTTGAGGATGATTTTGTTATGCCTATTGCTTGTTGTGATAATTATGATTGGGAAAATAATGATACTTCTTATAATCTTGAAAATATTTATGGCACCAACTTGGAGGATGATGATAATAATTTCTATATTATTGGTGATATTCATACCATTAATGATGAGAGTGATTATGTTTATGATATACAAAGCCACAAGCTTGGGGATGCTATGTTTGATGAAAATGACATGTTTGAGAATTTATTTGCTGCAATTAATGTTTGTCCCAATCTTGGGTATTCTATTCTTAATGAAGATGATCTTTTTATCCCCCATACTTTGAATGATCAAATTTGTTATAATGATTGCATGCCTCCTACTTATGATGATTATTGTGATGATACTTATGCAATGAATAAGAGTGATGATTACTATTATGATACTTGTCATAATTATGAATATCCTTTTACTAAATATTACTCTTTTAGTGTGGAACCAATTTGTAGTATTCAAGTCTTTTACGATACTCCCACTATTAGTCATCAGAAGAAATTTGCTTATGTGGAGAGTAGTAAAAATTCTATGCTTGTAGATCATGAAAAGAATGCTTTATGTGCTGGTTATATTGTGGAATTCCTTCATGATGCTACTGAAAATTATAATGAGGGAGGAACATATGCTTATAGGAAGTGCAATAATATCAAGTTTCCTCTCTGTGTGTTCAAATTCTTGAAGATATGCTTGTTTGCCCTTCCTATGCTTGATGATTCTTGCTCCCATAAATTGTTTGCTCACAAAATCCCTATGCATAGGAAGTGGGTTAGACTTAAATGTGATTTTCATGAGATTCATGATGCTCTTTTGCATGTTTCAATTAGTATTCCTATGTGAGCATCATTGAAATCATCATGCCTAGATAAAAGGCATTAAAGAAAAGTGCTTGTTGAGAGACAACCCTTTTGGGAGACGTAGTAGTAAATCAAAAAAAATCCTACGTGTCACCAAGATCTATTTATGGAGAAACCAGCAATGAGCAAAGGGGGAGTGCATCTTCATACCTTTTATGATCGCAAAGCGGAAGCATTACTAGAACGCGGTTGGTGGAGTCGTACTTGTAGCGATTCAGATCGCAGTGGATTCCGATCTCACACGTGCAGCCCGACGACATCTCCTACGCCTTGATCCAGCAAGGAGGAAGGAGAGGTTGAGGGAGAGCTATGGAAGCACGACAGCATGGTGATGGTGGAGCTACGTGGTACTCCGGCAGGGCTTCGCCAAGTGCTACGGAGGACGAGGAGGAGGAGGGGTAGGGCTGCGTCGAGAGGGAGAGGAACTCGTGTGTTGGCAGCCCCCAAAACCCCCACTATATATAGGAGGAGGGGAGGAGGGTGCGCAGACCCTAGGGTTCCCACCCTAGGGGTGGTGCGGCATCCCTAGATGGCCATCTGGCCGGCGGCCAGAGAGGGAGAGGGGAGGGGCGGCGCCCTAGGTGGGCCTTAGGCCCATCTAGGCTAGGGTTTGCCCCCCTCTCCTCTTGTGCTGCGCCTTGGACCCTTGTGGGGGCGCACCAGCCCATCTAGGGGCTGGTTCCCTCCCACGCGGCCCATGCAGCCCTCTGGTGCCGATGGCCCCAATTGGTGGACCCCCCCGAACCCTTCCGGTGGTCCCCGTACGTTACCGGTGATGCCCGAAACACTTCCGATGACCAGAACCTCACTTTCTATATTTGAATCTTTACCTCCGGACCATTCCGGAACTCCTCGTGATGTCCTGGATCTCATACGGGACCCCGAACAACCTTCGGTAACCACGTACACTATTTCCTTTAACCCTAGCGTCATCAAACCTTAAGTGTGTAGACCCTACGGGTTCAGGAGGCACATAGACATGACCGAGACACCTCTCCGGTCAATAACCAACAGTGGGATCTGGTACCCATGTTGGCTCCCACATGCTCCACGATGTTCTCATCGGATAAACCACGATGTCGGGGATTTAGTCAATCCCATATACAATTCCCTTTGTCTACCGGTATGATAGTTGCCCGAGATTCGATCATCGGTATCCCTATACCTTGTTCAATCTCGACACCGGCAAGTCTCTTTACTCGTTCTGTAACACATCATCCCGTGGCTAACTCCTTAGTCACATTGAGCTCATTATGATGATGTTTTACTAAGTGGGCCCAGAGATACCTCTCCGTCACACGGAGTGACAAATCCCAGTCTCGATTCGTGCCAACCCAATAGACACTTTCGGAGATACCCGTAGTGTACCTTTATAGCCAGCCAGTTACGTTGTGACATTTGGCACACATAAAGTATTCCTACAGTATCCGGGACTTGCACAATCTCATGGTCTAAGGAAACAATACTTGACATTAGAAAAGCTTTAGCAGACAAACTACACGATCTTGTGCTATCCTTAGGATTGGGTCTGGTCCATCACATCATTCTCCTAACTATGTGATCTCGTTATCAATGACATCCAATGTCCATGGTCATGAAACTGCGACCATCTATTGATCAATGAGCTAGCCAACTAGAGGCTCACTAGGGACATGTTGTGGTCTATGTATTCACACATATATTACGGTTTCCGGTTAACACAATTATAGCATGAACAATAGACAATTATCAAGAACAAGTAAATACAATAATAACCATCTTATTATTGCCTCTAGGGCATATTTCCAACAGTCTCCCAGTTGCACTAGTCAATAATCTAGTTACAGTGTGATGAATCGAACACCCATAGAGTTCCGGTGTTGATCATGTTTCGCTCATGAGAGAGGTTTAGTCAACGGATCTGCGACATTCAGATCCATATGTACTTTACAAATATCTATATCTCCTTCCTAAATGTAATCACGAATAGAGTTGAAGCGGCGTTTGATGTGTCTTGTCTTCTTGTGAAACCTGGGCTCCTTGGGAAGGGCAATAGCTCCAGTGTTGTCATAGAATAGAGTCATCGAGCCCGACGCATTGGGAATCACTCCTAGGTTGGTGATGAACTCCTTCATCGAGACTCCTTCCTTTGCTACTTCCGAAGCAGCTATGTACTCCGCTTCACATGTAGATGTCGCTACGACGCTTTGCTTGCTGCAGCACCAGCTTACTGCCCCTCCGTTCAAAATATACACGTATCCGGTTTGTGACTTGGAGTCATCGGGATCTGTGTCGAAGCTAGCATCGACGTAACCCTTTATGACGATCTCTTCGACACCTCCATATACGAGAAACATGTCCTTGGTCCTTTTTAGGTACTTCAGGATATTCTTGACCGTTGTCCAGTGTTCCGCTCCGGGATCACTTTGGTACCTCCCTACCATACTTATGGCAAGGTTCACATCAGGTCTGGTACACAACATGGCATACATAATAGAGCCTATGGCTGAAGCATAGGGGATGACACTCATCTCTTCTCTATCCTTTGCCGTGGTCGGGCATTGAGTCGTACTCAATCTCACACCCTGTAACACAGGCAATAACCCCTTCTTGGACTGATCCATATTGAACTTCTTCAATATCTTGTCAAGGTATGTGCTTTGTGAAAGACCTATGAGGCATCTCGATCTTCTCTATAGATCTTGATGCCTAATATGTAAGGAGCTTCTCCAAGGTCCTTCATTGAAAATCACTTATTCAAGTAGGCCTTTATGCTTTCCAAAAGTTCTATATTATTTCCCATCAACAATATGTCATCCACATATAATATGAGAAATGCTACAGTGCTCCCACTCACTTTCATGTAAATACAGCGTTCTCCATAAACCTGTATAAACCCAAACGCTTTAATCACCTCATTAAAGCGAATGTTCCAACTCCGAGATGTTTGCACCAACCCATAGATGGAACGCCGGAGCTTGCACACTTTGGTAGCATACTTAGGATCGAGAAAACCTTCCAGCTGCATCATATACAGTTCTTCCTTAAGGAAGCCATTGAGGAATGTCATTTTGACGTCCATTTGCCATATCTCATAATCATAAAATGCGGCAATTGCTAACAAGATTCGGACGGACTTCAGCATCACTACGGGTGAGAAAGTCTCATCGTAGTCAACTCCTTGAACTTGTCGATAACCCTTAGCGACAAGCCAAGCTTTATAGACAGTCACATTACCATCCGTGTCAGTCTTCTTCTTAAAGATCCATTTATTTTCTATGGCTCGCTTATCATCAGGCAAGTCCACCAAAGTCCATACTTTGTTCTCATACATGGATCCTATCTCGGATTTCATGGCTTCAAGCCATTTGTTGGAATCTAGGCCTGCCATCGCTTCTTCATAGTTCGAATGTTCACCGTTGTCCAACAACATGATTTCCAGGACAGGGTTGCCGTACCACTCTGGTGCGGAACGTGTCCTAGTGGACCATCGAATAGCAAATTGATCTGAAGTTTCATTATCATCATCATTAACTTCCTCTCCAGCCGGTGCAGGCTCCATAGAAACAACTTCTCGAGATGCGCTACTCTATAGTTTGAGTGGAGGTACAATTACCTCATCAAGTTCTACATTCCTCCCACTTACTTCTTTCTAGAGAAACTCTTTCTCTAGAAAGGATCCATTCTTGGCAACAAAGACTTTGCCTTCGGATCTGAGGTAGAAGGTATACCCAACAATTTCTTTGGGGTATCCTATGAAGACGCACTTTTCTGCTTTGGGTTTGAGCTTCTCAGGTTGAAGTTTCTTCACATAAACATCGCATCCCCAAACTTTCAGAAACGACAGCTTAGGTTTGTTTCCAAACCATAATTCATACGGTGTCGTCTCAACGGATTTAGACGGAGCCCTATTTAAAGCGAATGCGGCAGTCTCTAATGCATATCCCCAAAATGATAGCGGTAAGTCGGTAATAGACATCATAGATCACACCATATCCAATAGAGTGTGATTACGACGTTCAGACACACCATTTTGCTGAGGTGTGCTAGGCGGCGTGAGTTGTGAAACAATTCCACATTTCCTTAGGTGCGTGCCAAACTCGTGACTCAACTATTCTCTGCCACGATCAGATCGTAGGCACTTTATTTTCCTGTCACGTTGATTCTCTACCTCACTCTGAAATTCCTTGAACTTTTCAAAGGTTTCAGACTTGTCATTCATTAAGTAGACATACCCATATCTGCTTAAGTCATTAGTGAGGGTGAGAGTGTTGGGAGACGTAGTAGTAAATCAAAAAAATTCCTACGTGCCACCAAGATCTATCTATGAAGAAACCAGCAACGAGTGAGGAGAGATTGCATCTTCATACCTTTGAAGATCGCTAAGCGGAAGCGTTACAAGAACGCGGTTGGTGGAGTCGTACTCGCAGCGATTCAGATCGCGGTGGATTCCAATCTCAGCGCCGAACAACGACGCCTCCGCGTTCAACACACGTGCAGCCCGGTGACGTCTCCTACGCCTTGATCCAACAAGGAGAAAGGAGAGGTTGAGGGAGAGCTCCGGCAGCACAACGGCATGGTGACGGTGGAGCTACGTGGACTCCGGCAGGGCTTCGCCAAGCGCTACGGAGAATGAGGAAGAGGGAGGGTAGGGCTGCGCCGTGAGAGAGAGAAGTCGTGTCTCAAATCAGCCCAAACCCTTGCATATATATAGGAGGAGGGAGAGGGAGGTCTGCCTTGGCCCCTCCTCCAAGGAAGAGAGGTTTGGCCGACCCTAGGGGAAGAGTCCACCCCCCACAAGGGAGGAGGATCTCCTCTTTTTCAAACTTCTTTGCCCTATCTCCATATCTCCAGTCACATGGGCCTTTCTAGAAGGTCTTGGCCAGCCCAAAAAGGGCTGGCACACCTCCTCTAAGGGCCCACAAAGTCCTATGGTCGTCACACCCCTCTCGGGGGTCCTCCGGCACCCTCCCGGCACTCCCGGTACACTACCGATGCGCCCGAAAACTTTCCGGTGACCAAAACTGGACTTCCTATATATCAATCTTTACCTCCGGACCATTCCGGAGCTCCCCGTGATGTCCGGGATCTCATACGGGACTCCAAACAACCTTCAGTAATCACGTATACCATTTCCCTATAACCCTAGCGTCATCGAACCTTAAGTGTGTAGACCCTACGGGTTCGGGAGACATGTAGACATGACCGAGACACCTCTCCGGTTAATAACCAACAGCGGGATCTGGATACCCATGTTAGCTCCCACATGCTCCATGATGATATCATCGGATGAACCATGATGTCAGGGATTCAATTAATCCCGTATGCAATTCCCTCTGTCTATCGGTATGATACTTTCCCGAGATTCGATCGTCGGTATCTCTATACCTTGTTCAATCTCGTTACCGGCAAGTCTCTTTACTCGTTCCGTAACACATCATCCCGTGGCTAACTCCTTAGTCACATTGAGCTCATTATGATGATGTCTTACCGAGTGGGCCAAGAGATACCTCTCCGTCACACGAAGTGACAAATCCTAGTCTCGATTCGTGCCAACCCAACAGACACTTTAAGAGATACCCGTAGTGCACCTTTATAGCCACCCAGTTACGTTGTGACGTTTGGCACACCCAAAGCATTCCTACGGTATCCGGGAGTTGCACAATCTCATGGCCTAAGGAAACGGTACTTGACATTGAAAAGCTTTAGCAGACGAACTACACGATCTTGTGCTACGCTTAGGATTGGGTCTTGTACATCACATCATTCTCCTAATGATGTGATCCCGTTATCAATGACATCCAATGTCCATGGTCATGAAACCGTGACCATCTATTGATCAACGAGCTAGTCAACTAGAGGCTCACTAGGGACATGTTGTGGTCTATGTATTCACACATGTATTACGGTTTCCGGTTAATACAATTGTAGCATGAACAATAGACAATTATCATGAACAAGGAAATACAATAATAACCATTTTATTATTGCCTCTAGGTCATATTTCCAATAGTCTCCCACTTGCACTAGAGTCAATAATCTAGTTACATTGTGATGAATCGAACACCCATAGCATTCTGGTGTTGATCATGTTTTGCTCGTGAGAGAGGTTTAGTCAACGGATATGCGACATTCAGATCTGTATGCACTTTACAAATATCTATATCTCCCTCCTGAATGTAATTACTGATGGAGTTGAAGCGGCGCTTGATGTGTCTTGTCTTCTTGTGAAACCTGGGCTCCTTCGCAAGGGCAATAGCTCCAGTGTTGTCACAGAATAGAGTCATCGGGCACGACGCACTTGGAATTACTCCTAGGTAGGTGATGAACTCCTTCATCCAGACTCCTTCCTTTGCTGCTTCCGAAGCAGCTATGTACTCCGCTTCACATGTAGATGCTGCCACGACGCTTTGCTTGCTGCTGCACCAGCTGACTACCCCTCCGTTCAAAATATACACGTATCCGGTTTGCGACTTTGAGTCGTCCGGTTCTGTGTTGAAGCTAGCATCGACGTAACCCTTTATGACGAGCTCTTCGGCACCTCCATATACGAGAAACATGTCCTTTGTCCTTTTTAGGTACTTCAGGATATTCTTGACCGCTGTCCAGTGTTCCGCTCCGGGATCACTTTGGTACCTCCCTACCAAACTTATGGCAAGGTTCACATCAGGTCTGGTACACAGCATGGCATACATAATAGAGCCTATTGCTGAAGCATAGGGGATGACATTCATCTCTTTTCTATCCTTTGTCGTGGTCGGGCATTGAGTCGTACTCAATCTCACACCATGTAACACAGGCAAGAACCCCTTCTTGGACTGGTCCATATTGAACTTCTTCAATATCTTTTCAAGGTATGTGCTTTGTGAAAGACCTATGAGGCGTCTCGATCTATCTCTATAGATCTTAATACCTAATATGTAAGCAGCTTCTCCAAGATCCTTCATTGAAAAACACTTATTCAAGTAGGCATTTATACTTTCCAAGAGTTCTATATCATTTCCCATTATCAGTATGTCATCCACATATAATATGAGAAATGCTACAGAGCTCCCACTCACTTTCTTGTAAATACAGGGTTCTCCATAAACATGTACAAACCCAAACGCTTTAATCACTTCATCAAAGCGAATGTTCCAACTCTGAGATGCTTGCACCAGCCCATAGATGGAGCGTTGGAGCTTGCATATCTTGTTAGCATCTTTAGGATCGACAAAACCTTCCGGCTGCATCATATATAGTTCTTCCTTGGGGAAGCCATTAAGGAATGCCGTTTTGACGTCCATTTGCCAGATCTCATAATCATAAAATGCGGCAATTGCTAACATGATTCGGACAGACTTCAGCATCGCTACGGGTGAGAAAGTCTCATCGTAGTCAACTCCTTGAACTTGTCGATAACTCTTAGCGACAAGCCGAGCCTTATAGACGGTCACATTACCATCCGCGTCAGTCTTCTTCTTAAAGATCCATTTATTTTCAATGGCTCGCTTATCAACAGGAAAGTCCACCAAAGTCCACACTTTGTTCTCATACATGGATCCTATCTCAGATTTCATGGCTTCAAGCCATTTGTTGGAATCCAGGCCCGCCATCGCTTCTTCATAGTTCGAAGGTTCACCGTTGTCCAACAACATGATCTCCAGGACAGGGTTGCCGTACCACTCTGGTGTGGAACGTGTCCTAGTGGACCTTCGAAATTCAACAGTAACTTGATCTGAAGTTTCATGATCAACATCATTAACTTCCTCTCCAGCCGGTGCAGGCTCCACAGAAACAACTTCCTGTGCTGTGCTACTCTCCGGTTCGAGTGGAGGTACAATTACCTCATCAAGTTCTATTTTCCTCCCACTTACTTCTTTCGAGAGAAACTCTTTCTCGAGAAAGGATCCATTCTTGGAAACAAAGACTTTGCTCTCGGATCGTAGGTAGAAGGTATACCCAATAGTCTCTTTGGGATATCCTATGAAGACACACTTTTCCGTTTGGGTTCGAGCTTCTCAGGTTGAAGTTTCTTCACATAAGCATCGCATCCCCAAACTTTTAGAAACGACAGCTTAGGTTTCTTTCCAAACTATAATTCATATGGTGTCGTCTCGACGGATTTTGACGGTGCCCTATTTAAAGTGAATGTGGCAGTCTCTAATGCATATCCCCAAAATGATAGCGGTAAGTCGGTAAGAGACATCATAGATCATACCATATCTAATAGAGTGCGATTACGACGTTCAGACACACCATTTCGCTGAGGTGTGCCAGGCGGCGTGAGTTGTGAAACAATTCCACATTTCCTTAGGTGCGTGCCAAACTCGTGACTTAAATATTCTCCGCCACGATCAGATCGTAGGCACTTTATTTTCCTGTCACGTTGATTCTCTACCTCACTCTGAAATTCCTTGAACCTTTCAAACGTTTTAGACTTATGTTTCATCAAGTAGACATAACCATATCTACTCAAGTCATCAGTGTGGGTGAGAACATAACGGTAGCCACCACGAGCCTCGACACTCATTGGAACACATACATCGGTATGTATTATTTCCAACAAGTCAGTTGCTTGCTCCATTGTTCCGGAGAACGGAGTATTGGTCATCTTACCCATGAGGCATGGTTCGCACGTGTCAAATGATTCGAAATCAAGAGACTCCAAAAGTCCATCAGTATGGAGCTTCTTCATGCGTTTGACACCAATATGACCAAGGCGGCAGTGCCACATGTAAGTGGGACTATCGTTATCAACCTTACACTTTTTGGTACTCACACTATGGACATGTGTAACATCACGTTCGAGATTCATCAAAAATAAACCATTGACCAGCAGGGCATGACCATAAAACATCTCTCTCATATAAATAGAACAACCATTATTCTCAGGTTTAAATGAGTAGCCATCTCGCATCAAGCAAGATCCAGATACAATGTTCATGCTCAGAGCTGGTACTAAATAACAACTATTAAGGTTTAACACTAATCCCGAAGGTAGATGTAGAGGTAGCATGCCGACGGCGATCACATCGACCTTGGAACCATTCCCGACGCGCATCGTCACCTCGTCCTTTGCCAGCCTCCGCTTATTCCGCAGCTCTTGCTTGGAGTTACAAATGTGAGCAACTGCACCGGTATCAAATACCCAGGAGCTACTACGAGCGCTGGTTAGGTACACATCAATAACAAGTATATCACATATACCTTTAACGTTGTCGTCCTTCTTATCCGCTAAGTACTTCGGGCAGTTCCGCTTCCAGTGACCGATACCCTTGCAATAAAAACACTCAGTCTTAGGCTTGGGTCCATTCTTGTTCTTCTTCTTCCTGGCAAATTGCTTACCGGGTGCGGCAACAGCTTTGCCGTCCTTCTTGAAGTTCTTCTTACCCTTGCCTTTCTTGAAACTAGTGGTCTTATTCACCATCAACACTTGATGCTCCTTTTTGATCTCGACCTCTGCTGATTTCAGCATCGAGTACAACTCAGGAATGGACTTCTCCATCCCTTGCATGTTGTAGTTCATCACAAAGCTCTTGTAGCTAGGTGGAAGCGACTGGAGGATTCTGTCAATGACCGAGTCATCCGGGAGATTAACTCCCAGCTGAGTCAAGAGGTTGTGTAGACCAGACATCTTGAGGATGTGCTCACTGACAGAACTGTTCTCCTCCATCTTACAACTGAAGAAGTTGTCGGAGACGTCATATCTCTCGACCCGGGCATGAGCTTGAAAAACCAGTTTCAGCTCTTGGAACATCTCATATGCTCCGTGTTGCTCAAAACGCTTTTGGAGCCCCGGTTCTAAACTGTAAAGCATGCCGCACTGAACAAGGGAGTAATCATCGCAGCGAGAATGCCAAGCGTTCGCAACATCTTGCTCTGCTGGGAGAAGGGGTGGGTCACCTAGCGGTGCATCGAGGACATACAATTTCTTGGAAGCTATGAGGATGATCCTCAAACCACGGACCCAGTCCGCATAGTTGCTTCCATCATCTTTCAGCTTGGTTTTCTCTAGGAACGCGTTGAAATTGAGGGTGACATTCGCGTTGGCCATTGGATCTACAATATAGATTGTAAAGATAATTTTAGCCTAAGTTCCTGATAATTAAGTTCACATAATCAAATTGTTTAATGAACTCCCACTTAGATAGACATCTCTCTAGTCATCCAAGTGATACATGATCCATGTCAACTAGCCCGTGTCCGATCATCACGTGAGACGGACTATTCATCCATGGTGAACATCTCCATGTTGATCGTATCTTCTATACGACTCATGTTCGACCTTTTGGTCTTCCGTGTTCCGAGGCCATGTCTGTACATGGTAGGCTCGTCAAGTCAACCTAAGTGTATCGCGTGTGTAAATCTGGCTTACACCCGTTGTATGCAAACGTTAGAACCTCTCACACCCGATCATCACGTGGTGCTTCGGAACGACGATCCTTAGCAACGGTGCACAGTTAGGGTGAACACTTCTCTTGAAATTTTATTGAGAGATCATCTTATTTACTACCGTCGTTCTAAGCAAATAAGATGTAAACATGATAAACATCACATGCAATCAATATAGTGACATGATATGGCCAATATCATCTTGCTCCTTTGATCTCCATCTTCGGGGCACCATGATCATCACTGTCACCGGCACGACACCATGATCTCCATCATTGTGTCTTCATGAAGTTGCCTCACCAACTATTACTTCTACTACTATGGCTAATGTTTAGCAATAAAGTAAAGTAATTACATGGCGTTTATGATTGACACGCAGGTCATACAATAAAATAAGACAACTCCTATGGCTCCTGCCGGTTGTCATACTCATCGACATGCAAGTCATGAATCCTATTACAAGAATATGAACAATCTCATACATCACAATGCATCACATCACATTCTTTGGCCATATCACATCACAAGGCATATGCTGCAAAAACAAGTTAGACGGCCTCTAATTTGTAGTTGCAAGTTTTTACGTGGCTGCTATAGGTTTCTAGCAAGAACGTTTCTTACCTACGCCAAAACCACAACGTGATATGCCAATTGCTATTTACCCTTCATAAGGACCCTTTTCATCGAATCCAATCCGACTAAGGTGGGAGAGACAGACACCCGCTAGCCATCTTATGCAACAAGTGCATGTCAGGCGGTGGAACCAGTCTCACGTAAGCGTACGTGTAAAGTCGGTCCGGGCCGCTTCATCCCACAATACCGCCGAATCAAGATAAGACTAGTAGTGGTAAGTATATTAACAAAATCGACGCCCACAACAACTTGTGTTCTACTCGTGCATAGATTCTACGCATAGACCTAGCTCATGATGCCACTCTTGGGAGACGTAGTAGTAAATTAAAAAAAATCCTACGTGTCACCAAGATCTATCTATGAAGAAACCAGCAACGAGTGGGGAGAGATTGAATCTTCATACCTTTGAAGATCGCCAAGCGGAAGCGTTACAAGAACGTGGTTGATGGAGTCGTACTCGCAGCGATTCAGATCGCGGTGGATTCCGATCTCAGCGCCGAACAACGGCGCCTTCGCGTTCAACACATGTGCAGCCCGGTGACGTATCCTATGCCTTGATCCAGCAAGGACGAAGGAGAGGTTGAGGGAGAGCTCCGGCAGCACGACGGCATGGTGACGGTGGAGCTACGTTGACTCCGGCAGGGCTTCACCAAGCGCTACGGAGAACGAGGAATAGGAAGGGTAGGGCTGTGCCGTGAGAGAGAGAAGTCGTGTCTCAAATCATCCCAAACCCTTGCATATATATAGGAGGAGGGAGAGGGAGGGATGCCTTGGCCCCTCCTCCAAGGAGGAAAGGTTCGGCCGACCCTAGGGGAAGAGTCCACCTCCCTTGCCCTATCTCCTTATCTCCAGCTGCATGGGCCTTTCTAGAAGGTATTGGCCAGCCCAAAAAGGGCTGGCACACCTCCTCTAAGGGCCCACGAAGTCCTATGGTCGTGACACCCCTCCCGGGGGTCCTCCGGCACTCTCCCGACACTCCCGGTACACTACCGATGAGCCCGAAAACTTTCCGGTGACCAAAACTGGACTTCCTATAAATCAATCTTCACCTCCGGACCATTCCGAAGCTACTCGTGACATCTGGGATCTCATCCAAGACTCCGAACAACCTTTGGTAATCACGTATACCATTTCCCTATAACCCTAGCGTCATCGAACCTTATGTGTGTAGACCCTACGGGTTCGGGAGACATGTAGACATGACCGAGACACCTCTCCGATCAATAACCAACAGAGGGATCTGGATACCCATGTTGGCTCCCACATGCTCCACGATGATCTCATCGGATGAACCACGGTGTCAGGTATTCAATTAATCCCGTATACAATTCCCTTTGTCTATCTGGGAGTTGCACAATGTCATGGTATAAGGAAACGATACTTGACATTAGAAAAGCTTTAGCAGACGAACTACACAATCTTGTGCTATGCTTAGGATTGGGTCTTGTCCATCACATCATTCTCCTAATGATGTGATCCCATTATCAATGACATCCAATGTCCATGGTCATGAAACCGTGACCATCTATTGATCAACGAGCTAGTCAACTAGAGGCTCACTAGGGACATGTTGTGGTCTATGTATTCACACATGTATTATGGTTTCCAGTTAATACAATTGTAGCATGAACAATAGACAATTATCATGAACAAGGAAATACAATAATAACCATTTTATTATTCCCTCTAGGGCATATTTCCAATAGAGGGCATAACGGTATCCACCGCGATCCTCAATGCTCATTGGACCGCATACATTGGTATGTATTATCTCCAACAAGTCAATCGCTCGCTCCATTGTTCCGGAGAACGGAGTCTTGATCATCTTGCCCATGAGGCATGGTTCACACGTGTCAAATGATTCAAAATCAAGAGACTCCAAAAGTCCATCAGCATGGAGTTTCTTCATGTGTTTTACACCAATATGACCAAGGCGGCAGTGCCACATGTAAGTGGGACTATCTTCAATCTTAGATCTTTTGGTACTCACACTATGAACATGTGTAACATCACGTTCGAGATTCATCAAAAATAAACCATTGACCAGCGGGGCATGACCATAAAACATTTCCCTCATATAAATAGAACAACCATTATTATCAGAGTTAAATGAGTAGCCATCTCACATCAAACGAGATCTAGATACAATGTTCATGCTCAAAGCTGGTACTAAATAACAATTATTGAGGTTTAAAACTAATCCCAAAGGTAGATGTAGAGGTAGCGTGCCGACGGCGATCATATCGACCTTGGAACCATTCCCGACGGGCATTGTGACCTCGTCCTTTGCCAGCCTCCGCTTATTTCGCAGCTCCTGCTTGGAGTTACAAATGTGAGCAACTGCACTGGTATCAAATACTCAGGAGCTACTACGAGCGCTGGTAAGGTACACATCAATAACAAGTATATCACATATACCTTTAACGTTGCCGGCCTTCTTACCCGCTAAGTACTTGGGGCAGTTCCGCTTCCAGTGACTGGTACCCTTGCAATAAAAGCATTCAGTCTCAGGCTTGGGACCATTATTGTTCTTCTTCCCGGCAACTTGCTTACCGGGTGCGGCAACTGCTTTGCCATCCTTCTTGAAGTTCTGCTTACCCTTGCCTTTCTTGAAACTAGTGGTCTTGTTCACCATCAACACTTGATGCTCCTTTTTGATCTCGACCTCCACTGGTTCCAGCAACAAGTACAACTCAGGAATGGACTTCTCCATGCCCTGCATGTTGTAGTTCATCACAAAGCTCTTTTAGCTAGGTGGGAGTGACTGGAGGATTCTGTCAATAACCTAGTCATCCGGAAGATTAACTCCCAGCTGAGACAAGCGGCTGTGCAACCCAGACATTTTGAGTATGTGCTCACTGACAGAACTATTCTCCTCCATCTTACAACTGAAGAACTTGTCGGAGACATCATATCTCTCGACCCGGGCATGAGCTTGGAAAACCAGTTTCAGCTCTTTGAACATCTCATATGCTCCGTGTTGCTCAAAATGCTTTTGGAGCCCCGGTTCTAAACTATAAAGCATGCCACACCGAACCAGGGAGTAATCATCACAGCACAACTGCCAGGCGTTCATAACGTCCTGAGCTGCTGGGAAAATGGGTGTGTCACCTAGCGGTGCATCAAGGACATATAATCTTTTGGAAGCTATGAGGATGATCCTCAAGCCACGGACCCAGTCCGCATAGTTGCTTCCATCATCTTTTAACTTGGTTTTTTCTAGGAACGCGTTGAAGTTGAGGGCAACATTAGCGTTGGCCATTGGATCTACAATATAGATTGTAAAGACAATTTTAGACTAACTTCGTGATAATTAAGTTCACATAATCAAATTATTTAATGAACTCCCACTTAGATAGACATCTCTCTAGTCATCCAACTGACACATGCTCCATGTCAACTAGCCCGTGTCCGATCATCACGTGAGACAGACTAGTCATCCATGGTGAACATCTCCATGTTGATCGTATCTTCTATACGACTCATGTTCGACCTTTCGATCTTCCGTGTTCCGAGGCCATGTTTGTACATGCTAGGCTCGCTAAGTCAAGCTAAGTGTATTGCGTGTGTAAATCTAGATTACACCCGTTGTATGCGAACGTTAGAACTTATCACACCCGATCATCACGTGGTGCTTCAGAACAACGAACCTTAGCAACGGTGCACAATTAGGGTTGACACATTTCTTGAAATTTTAGTGAGAGATCATCTTATTTAGCTACCGTCGTTCTAAGAAAATAAGATGGAAACATGATAAACATCACATGCAATCAATATAGTGACATGATATGGCCAATATCATCTTGGTCCTTTGATCTCCATCTTCGGGGCACCATGATCATCATTGTCACCGGCACGACACCATGATCTCCATCATCGTGTCTTCATGAAGTTGTCTCGCCAACTATTACTTCTACTACTATGGCTAATGATTAGCAATAAAGTAAAGTAATTACATGGCGTTTATGATTGACATGCAGGTCATACAATAAATTAAGACAACTCCTATGGCTCCTACCAGTTGTCATACTCATCGACATGCAAGTCATGATTCCTATTACAAGAACATGATCAATTTCATACATCACATATATTTCATCACATCCTTTCGGCCATATCACATCACATAGCATACCCTGCAAAAACAAGTTAGACGTCCTCTAATTGTTGTTGCAAGTTTTACATGGCTTCTATGGGTTTCTAGCAACAACGTTTCTTACCTACGCAAAAGCCACAACGGTGATATGCCAATTGCTATTTACCCTTCATAAGGACCCTCTTCATCGAATCCGATCCGACTAAAGTGGGAGAGACAGACACCCGCTAGCCACCTTATGCAACAAGTGCATGTCAGGCGGTGGAACCAGTCTCACGTAAGCGTACAACTTGTGTCCGGGCCGCTTCATCCCACAATACCGTCGAATCAAGATAAGACTAGTAATGGTAAGAAAATTAACAAGATCGACGCCCACAACAACTTGTGTTCTACTCGTGCATAGATTCTATGCATAGACCTAGCTCTGATACCACTATTGGGAGACGTAGTAGTAAATCAAAATAATTCATACGTGTCACCAAGATCATGATGGAAATATGACCTAGAGCCAATAATAAATTGGTTATTATCATATTTCCTTGTTCATGATAATCGTTTATTATCCATGCTATAATTGTGTTGATCGTAAACTCGGATACATGTGTGGATACATAGACAACACCATGTCCCTAGTATGCCTCTAATAGACTAGCTCGTTGATCAAATATGGCTATGATTTCCTAGTCATGGACATGAGATGTCATTTGGTAACGGGATCACATCATTAGGAGAATGATGTGATGGACAAGACCCAAACTACAAACGTAGCATATGATCATGTCAGTTTATTGCTACTGTTTTCTGCATGTCAAGTATATGTTCTTATGACCATGAGATCATGCAACTCACAGACACCGGAGGAGTACCTTGTGTGTATCAAATGTCGCAACGTAACTGGGTGACTATAAAGGTGCTCTACAAGTATCTCCAAGGGTGTCTTTTGGGTTGGCATGGATCAAGACTGGGATTTGTTACTCCGTGTGACGGAAAGGTATCTCAGGGCCCACTCGGTAATACAACATCACAATAAGCCTTGCAAGCAATGCGACTAAGTGTTAGTCACAGGATCTTGTATTACGGAATGAGTAAAGAGACTTGCCGGTAATGAGGTTGAACTAGGTATGGAGATACCGATGATCGAATCTTGGGCAAGTAACATACCGAAGAACAAAGGGAACATCATACGGGATTAACTGAATCCTTGACATAGAGATTCAAACGATAAAGATCTTCGTAGAATATGTAGGAACCAATATGGGCATCCAGGTATCACTATTGGTTATTGACTGTAGAGGTGTCTCGGCCATGTCTACATAGTTCTCGAACCCATAGGGTCTGCACACTTAAGGTTCGGTGACGTTTTGGTAGTATAGAGCTATATATCGTGGTGAATGAAGGTTGTTCGGAGTCCCGGATGAGATTCCGTACATCACGAGGATCCCCGGAATGGTCCGGAGGTAAATATTGATATATAGGAAGTCCTGTTTTGGTCACCGAAAAAGTTTCGGGCTCATCGGTAGTGTACCGGGAGTGCCAGTAGTGTACCAGGGGACCATCGGGAGGGGTATTTCGACCCAAGAGGCTACATGGGCTGTGGGAGGATGAATACCAGCCCTTAGTGGTCTTGTGGAAGTCCCACAAAGGGCCCATGCAGCTGGGAAAGAAAAGCCCAAAGAGAAAAGGTTCAAAAAGGCAAAAAAAAGGCAAAAAGGGAAGGAGTCCTAGTCCTACTAGGATTGGAGGAGGATTCCTCCTCTCCTCCACTTCGGCCGAAGCCTAGAGCGATTGGCCCTTGTGCCAAGCCTCCTCCTCTCTTCCTCCTATATATACTAGAGGTTTTAGGGGTTTTGCACTAGTTTTTCAGTCATGTGCTACCCTCTCCTCTAGTGCATAGTTTCTCCTCTAGATCGGTTTTCTATAGTGCTTAGGCGAAGCCCTGCCGGAATTGCTCCACCACCATCACCGCAACAACGTCGCGCTTCCGGAGAACTCATCTACCTCTCCGCTCCCTCTTGCTGGATCAAGAAGGCGGAGATCATCATCGAGCTGTACGTGTGCTGAACGCGGAGGTGCCATCCGTTCGACGCTAGATCGGAAGGACCGTGATCAAGATCGCGAGACAGATCGTGATGAGATCGTGGGACAGTTCGTGATGAATTCGTGGGACGGACCGTGATTGGATCGCGGGACGGATCGTGATGAGATCCCGGGACGCTCAGCGATTTGGATCGCGAAGATGTTCGACTACACCAACCGCATTTCTTAACGCTTCCCGCTTAGCGATCTACAAGGGTATATAGATCCACTCTCCCTCTTGTAGATGCTCATCACCATGGATAGATCTTGCGTGTGCATAGTAAAAATTTTGTTTCCCATGCAACATTCCCAAACAGTGGTATCATAGCTAGGTCTATGTGTAGATGAGATCTCGAGTAGAACACAAAGAGTTTGTGGGCGTTGATGCTTAGATTGCTTCCTCCCTTGGTCGTGTTTTGGTTCAGTGGTATTGTGGGATGAAGCGGCCCGGACCAACCTTACTCGTACGCTTATGAGAGACCGGTTCCATCAACTGACGTGTAACCTCGTTGCACAAAGATGGCTGACGGGTGCGTGTTTCTCCTACTTTAGTTGGATCGGATTCGTAAAAGGCGGTCCTTGAGAAGGTTGAAAAGCAACTTATGTATCGTTGTTGTTGTTTATGCGTAGGTGAGAATTGTTCTTGCTAGATACCCGTAGCAGCCACGTAAAACATGCAACAACAATTAGAGGACGTCTAACTTGTTTTTGCAGGGTATGTTGTGATGTGATACGGCCAATTACATGATGAGATATATGTGATGTATGAGATGATCATGTTTTGTATAGAATATCATGATTTGCATGTCGATGAGTACGTCAACCGGAAGGAGCCATAGGGTTGTCTTTAATTATTGTATGACCTGTGTGTCAATCATTAAGCGCTATGTAATGCTTTACTTTATCGCTAAACGGTAGAAATAGTAGTAGAAGCATGGTGGGCGCAACAACCCCGATGGCGACACGTTGATGGAGATCATGGTGTCATGCCGGTGACGATGGAGATCATGTCAGGGCTTTCAAGATGGAGATCAAAAGCACAAGTTCATGGCCATATCATGTCACCTATGATTTGCATGTGATGTTAATCCTTTTATGCACCTTGTTTTGCTTAGGACGACGGTAGCATTATAAGGTGATCTCTCACTTAAATTTCAAGATAAATTGTGTTCTCCCCGAGTGTGCACCATTGCAAAAGTTCGTCGTGTCGAGACACCACGTGATGATCGGGTGTGATAGACTCTATGTTCACATACAACGGGTGCAAGCCAGTGTTGCACATACAGAACACTCAGGTTAAACTTGACAAGCCTAGCATGTACAAACATGGCCTCGGAACACAAGAGACCGAAAGGTCGAACATGAGTCATATAGCAGATATGATCAACATGATGATGTTCACCATTGAAACCACCTCAACTCACGTGATGATCGGACTTGAGTTGGTGAATTTGGATCATGTATCACTCGAATGACTGGAGGGATGTCAATTTGAGTGGGAGTTCTTCAGTTATATGATTAATTGAACTCATTATCATGAACATAGTCAGTAGTGTCTTTGCAAATTATGTTGTAGATTACTTGCTCGCCCTGTAGCTCCCTTGAATTTTTATATGTTCCTAGAGAAATAGAGTTGAAAGATGATGGTAGCAATATTACGGACTGGGTCTGTAATCTTAGGATTGTCCTCATTGTTGCACAAAAGGCTTATGTCCTTAATGCACCGCTCGGTGCGCCAACCCCTCTAGCGTCGTTTGTAGATGTTGTGAACATCTGACAGGCACATTCTGATGACTACTTGATAGTTTAGTGTGTCATGTGTTATGGCTTAGAATTGAGGCTCCGAAACGTTTTGAACATCACAGAATATATGAGATGTTCTAAGAGCTAAAATTAGGATCTCAGGCTCGTGCCCGTGTTGCGAGATATGAGATCTCCAACAAGATTATTTGCCTACAAGACGAAAGAGAATAGCTCAATCGTTGAGCATGTGCTCAGATTTTCTGGGTGCTACAATCACTTGAATCGAGTGGGAGTTGATCTTCCAGATAAGATAGTGATTGATATAGTTCTCCAAGTCACTATCACTAAGCTACTAGAACTTGGTGATGAACTATAAAATGCCAGGGATAGAAATAATGATCCCTGAGCTGTTCGCGATGTTTGACACCGCGAACGTAGAAATCAAGAAGGAGCGTCAAGTGTTGATGGTTAGTAAAACCACTAGTTTCGAGAAGGGCAAGGGCAAGGAGGGAACTTCATGGATGGCAAGTCAGTTGCTGCTCCAATGAAGCAACTCAAAGTTGAACCCAAACCCGAGACTAAGTGCTTTGATTATGAGGAGAGCGGTCGCTGAAGCGGAACAACCCTAGATACTTGGTAGATAAGAAGGTTGGCAACGTTGAAAGAAGTATATTTGATATACGTGTTAATGATGTGTACCTTGCGAGTACTCCTAGTAGCACCTGAGTACCGTGCTAAATGTTAGTAACTCGAAATAAAAGCTACGGAATAAATGGAGAACTAGCTAAGGGTGAGGTGACGATGTGTGTTGGAAATGTTTCCAAGGTTGATATGATCAACATCGCACGCTCTCTCTACCTTCGGGATTAGTGACAAACCTAAATAAATGGTATTTGGTGTTTTGCGTTGAGCATGAACGTGATTAGATCGTGTTTATTGCAACACGGTTATTCATTTAAGTTCGAGAATAATGGTTATTCTATTTACATGAATGATACCTTCAATGGTCATGCACCCAGTGAGAACGGTTTGTTGAGTCTTGATCGTAGTAATACACATGTTCATGACATTGATGCCAAAAGATACAAAGTTAATGATGATAGTACCACATACTTGTGGCACTGCCGCTAAGTGTCATATTGGTACAAAGCGCATGAAGAAACTCCATGTTGATGGATCTTTGGACTCATTTGATTTCGAATTGGTTGAGACATGCGAACCATGCCTCTTGGGCAAGATGACTAAGGACCCCGTTTTCCAAATTGATAGAACGGGCAAGTGATTTATTGGAAATGATACATGTTGATGTATGCAATACAATGAGTCTTGTAGCATGCGGTGGATATCGTTATTTTCTTACCTTCACTGATGATTTGAGTAGATATAGTGTATATTTACTTAATGAAACACAAGTCTGAATCGTTTGAAAGGTTCAAGCAAATTCAGAGTGAAGTTTAAGATCATCATGACAAGAAGATAAAAATGTCTACGATATGATCGTGGAGATGAATATCTGAGTGACGAGTTTGGCATACAACTTTAGACAATGTGAAATTTGTTTCACAACTCACGCCACCTAGAACACCATAGTGTGATGGTGTGTCCGAACGTCATAGTCGTGCTCTATTGGATATGATGCATGCTATGATGTCTCTTATCATTTTTCTACTGTAGTTTTGGGGTTATGCGTTAGAGACAACTACATTCGCTTTAAATAGGGCACCATCTAAATCCGTTGAGATGACACCATCTGAACTATGGTTTGATAGAAATCTAAGCTGTCATTTCTTATTGTTTGGGGCTGTGATGCTTATGTGAAAAAAGGTTTTCACCTAATGAGCTCGAACCCAAAGCGGACAAATGCATCTTCATAGAATACCCTAAGAACAGTTGGGTATACCTTCTATCTTAGATCCAAGTGCAAAGTGTTTGTTGCTAAAACAGGTCCTTTCCCGAGAAAAAGTTTCTTTGAAAAGAATTGAGTGGGAGGAAGATAGAACTTGATGAGGTTCTTGAACCTTTGTTTCAACCAGAGAGTAGCGCAACGCAGAAAGATGTTTCTGTGGAACCTACGTCAGTTGAAGAGGAAGTAAATGATGATGATCATGAAGCTTAGGATCAAGTTACTATCAAACCTCGTTGGTCAACATGGATGCGTACTGCTCCTGAGTGGTACGTCAACCCTGTTTTGGAGGTCATGTTGTTGGACAACGATGAACCTACGAGATATGGAGAAGCGATGATGGGCCCGAATTCCGACAAATGGTTAGAGGCCATGAAACCTGAGAAAGGATCCATGTATAAAAACCAAGTATAGACTTTGATAGACTTGCTCGTTGGATGGCAGGTCGTCGAGTACAAATGGACCTTTGAGATGAAGACAGACGCTGATGGTAAATGTCACCATTTATAAAGCTCGACTTGTCATAAAGAAGTTTCCGACAAGTTCAAAGAGTTGACTGCGATGAGACTTTCTCACTCGTAGCGATGCTAAAGTCTATTGGAATTATGTTAGCAGTTGCTGCATTTTTCAATTATGAAATTTGGCAGATGGATGACAAAACATCGTTTCCTTAACAGTTTACTCGAGGAAAGGTTGTATGTGATACAACCAAAAGGTTTTTTCAGTCCTAAGGATGCTAAAAGGTGTGCGAGCTCCAGCAATCCATCTAAGGGCTGGATCAAGCATCTCGGAGTTGGAATATACACTTTGATGAGGTGATCAAAGTTTTGTAGTTTATACAAAGTTTACGAGAAACTTGTATTTACAATAAAGTGAGTGGGAGCACTATAGAATTTCTCATAAGTATATGTGGATGACATATTGTTGATCGAAAATAATTAAGAATTTCTAGAAAGCATAAATGGTTGTTTGAAAAGTGATTTTCAAAGGAAGACCTCGATAAAGCTACCTAATTGTTGAGCATCAAGATCTATAGAGATAGATCAAGATGCTTGATGAGACTTTCAATGAGTACATACCTTCACAAGATTTTGAAAGAGTTCAAAATGGATCAGTCAGAGAAAGAGTTATCGCCTGATTTGTAAGGTGTGAAGTTGAGTGACACTCGAAGCTCAACAACGGCAGAAGAAAGAGAAAGGACGAACGTCGTCCCCTATGCATTAGCCATAGGCTCTATATAGTATGACATGCTGTGTACTGCACCTGTGTGTGCCTTGCCATGAGTCCGCCAAGGGGTACAAGAGTGATCCAGGAGTGGATCATTGAATAGCGGTCAAGATTATTCTTAGTGACTAAAAGACTAAGGAAATGTTTCTCGATTATGGAGGTGAGAAAGAGTTCGTCGTAAAGAGTTACGTCGATGCAAGGTTTGACACCAATCCGGATGAATCTTAGTAGCAATCCAGATACATATAGTAGAGCAGCCATTTGGAATAGCTCCAAGTGGAGTGTGGTAGGAGTGTTTACAGTTTGACATAGAGATTTGCAAAGTACACACGGATCTGAATATCGCAGACCCGTTGACTATAAGACCTCTCTCACATGCAAAGCATGATCGAACCCCAGAACTCATTGGGTGTTAGATTCATAACAATGCAAATCACATGGTGATGTGAACTAGATTATTGACTCTAGTGCAAGTGGGATACTGTTGGAAATATGCCCTAGAGGCAATAATAAATTGGTTATTATCATATTTCCTTGTTCATGATAATCGTTTATTATCCATGCTATAATTGTGTTGATCGGAAACTCGGATACATGTGTGGATTCATAGACGACACCATGTCCCTAGTATGCCTCTAATAGACTAGCTCGTTGATCAAAGATGGCTATGGTTTCCTAGTCATGGACATGAGATCGCGGGATGGATCGTGATGAGTTCGCGGGACGAATCGTGATTGGATCGCGGGACGGATCGTGATGAGATCGCGGGACGCTCGGCGATTTGGATCGCAAAGACGTTTGACTACACCAACCGTGATTCTTAACGCTTCCTGCTTAGCGATCTACAAGGGTATGTAGATCCACTCTCCCTCTCATAGATGCTCATCACCATGGATAGATCTTGTTTGTGCGTAGGAAATTTTTTGTTTCTCATGCAATGTTCCCCAACAGATCTATCTATGGAGAAACCAGCAACGAGCAAATGGGGAGTGCATCTTCATACCTTTGAAGATCGCAAAGAGGAAGCATTACTAGAACGCGGTTGGTGGGGTCGTACTCGCAGCGATTCAGATCGCGATGGATTCCGATCTAAGCGCCGAACAACGGCGCCATCGCGTTCAACACACGTGCAGCCCGACGACGTATCCTACGCCTTGATCCAGCAAGGAGGAAGGAGAGGTTGAGGGAGAGCTCCGGAAGCACGATGGCGTGGCGACGGTGGAGCTACGTGGTACTTCAGCAGGGCTTCGCCAAGCGCTACAGAGGACGAGGAGGAGGAGGGGTAGGGCTGTGCCGAGAGGGAGAGGAACTCGTGTGTTGGCAGCCCCCAAAACCCCCACTATATATAGGAGGAGGTGAGGAGGGTTTGCAGCCCCTAGGGTTCCTACCCTAGGGTGGTGCGGCAGCCCTAGATGGCCATCTGGCCGGCGGCCAGAGAGGGAGAGGGGAGGGGTGGCGCCCTAGGTGGGCCTTAGGCCCATCTGGGCTAGGGTTTGCCCCCCTCTCCTCTTGTGCTGCGCCTTGGGCCCCTTTGGGGGGCGCACCAGCCCACCTAGGGGCTGGTTCCCTCCCACTTGCGGCACATGCAGCCCTTTGGTGCCGGTGGCCCCACTTCGTGGACCCTCGGAACCCTTCCGGTGGTCCCAGTACGTCAGCGGTGATGCCCGAAACACTTCCGGTGACCAAAACCTCACTTCCTATATATGAATCTTTACCTCCGGACCATTCCAAAACTCCTCGTGATGTCCGAGATCTCATACGGGACTCCGAACAACCTTCGGTAACCACATACACTATTTCCCTATAATCCTAGCATCATCGAACCTTAAGTGTGTAGACCCTACGGGTTCGGGAGGCACGTAGACATGACCGAGAGACCTCTCCGGTCAATAACCAACAGCGGGATATGGATACCCATGTTGGCTCCCACATGATACACGATGATCTCATTGGATGAACCACGATGTCGGGGATTCATTTGATCCCGTATACAATTCCCTTTGTCTACCGGTATGATACTTGCTCAAGATTCGATCGTCGGTATCCCTATACCTTGTTCAATCTCGTTACCGGCAAGTCTCTTTACTCGTTCCATAACACATCATCCCGTGGCTAACTCCTTAGTCACATTGAGCTCATTATGATGATGTCTTACCGAGTGGGCCCAGAGATACCTCTCTGTCACACGAAGTGACAAATCCCAGTCTTGATTCGTGCTAACCCAACAAACACTTTTGGAGATACCCGTAGTGTACCTTTATAGCCACCCAGTTACGTTGTGACGTTTGGCACACCCAAAGTATTCCTACGGTATCTGGGAGTTGCACAATGTCATGGTATAAGGAAACGATACTTGACATTAGAAAAGCTTTAGCAGACGAACTACACAATCTTGTGCTATGCTTAGGATTGGGTCTTGTCCATCACATCATTCTCCTAATGATGTGATCCCGTTATCAATGACATCCAATGTCCATGGTCATGAAACCATGACCATCTATTGATCAACGAGCTAGCCAACTAGAGGCTCACTAGGGACATGTTGTGGTCTATGTATTCACACATGTATTACGGTTTCCGGTTAACACAATTATAGCATGAACAATAGACAATTATCATGAACAAGGAAATACAATAATAACCATTTTATTATTGCCTCTAGGGCATATTTCCAACAAACCCAACACTTTTACCTTCTGTTTTGATGTGTTCACATGATTAAGCTACGGTATTAATCATGTTTGTGTCTTTTATTCCAATAAAGTGCAAAGTAAAGCCTTTGGGATAGTGTTTATACTTGCTTGTTTGATTCTGTGCAAAAACAAAAAAAATGTGTCCAATATATGAATTATCCGATTTTTCTAGAGTGTCAAAAAATTATGAAACTTTTACAAAAAGTTTATGTGCAAATTAGTTGAGTTTTCCTAATTTTTCAGAAATTTTAGAGTCATGGAAGTATCGTGATCATTCAGATCTTCATAGACTATTCTGTTTGTGACAGATTCTGTTTTGCATGCATAGTTTGCTTGTTTCAAGTGTTCCTATAGCTTATATTGAGTAATATAAATTGTTGGAATGATGTAATATAGTAGGTATTATGTGAGAACAATTATTAATCTTGTCTTGATAGTACCTAAGTGAATGATCTATCTTTATTACACTAATCCTTCTCACAAAGTTCCGTTAAGTTTTGTGTGATTGAAGTTTTCATGTTTTGGGTGAGACACCGATATAAGGAGAATAAGTAGTGACAAGAAGCTAAGCTTGGGGATGCCCAAGGCAAACCCAAGGTAATATCCAAGGAAGACTCAAGCGCCTAAGCTTGGGGGTGCCCCGAAAGGCATCCCCTTTTTCGTCTTCAACACTATCGGTATATCTTACTTGGAGCTATATTTTTATTCGTCACATAATATGAGTTTTGCTTGGAGCATCATTTTATTTTTTTGTCCTCTGTTTGGTGTTATTTATAAACTTGTTTTTAAATAAAAAGTTCCAAGAATTGCCTTTAGGATGCTTGAATTGCAGGTTTGATGTGTGCTTTGTAAAAACAGAAACTTCTGTTGTAGTGTTTGAATTTTCATATTTTACTAGAACGTGGAAAGTTTCTGAAATTTTTACACAGTGTTATAATATAAATTTATGGAATTTCCTAAATTTATAATTTTTTGATTTACAGAAGTACACTGTTTTCATAAATTGCTACAGACTGTTCTGTTTGGGCAGACTGTTGTCATAGTATTGTTATCTACTTGTCCTATAGTTTCCATAGCCTATATTGGTAGATATAAATTGTGGAAATGATAGTATAGAGCAACTAATATTTGAAAATTATTATGAAACTTGTCTTCTCAGTACATGAAGTGTGAATTTGTTCTTATGTGTACTAACCTATCTCATGAGTTCTTTTTGAGTTTTGTGTGGAAGATGTATTTGAGAATAGGTGAAACCGGGATATGAGAGGATTGAACGAGATACAAAAGCTCAAGCTTGGGGATGCCTAAGGCACCCCAAGTAAATATTTCAAGAAGTCTCAAGCATCTAAGCTTGGGGATGCTATGCATCCCACCTCTCTTCATCAACAATTATCGGTTAGCCTATGTTGAGCCTAAATTTTTATTCGTTCACATGATGCATGTTATTCTTGGAATGCTATATTTTACTTTGCTTGTTGTTGAATAAAATACTCAGATCTTAAAATATTTTTGAGAGATAGAGAGAAAGTCCACACATAGCTAATTAATTGTTTGACTACTCATTGATCTTCACTTATATGTTTTGGGGTAGTTTTGTCTTTTGCTCTAGTGCTTCACTTATATCTTTGTAGAACATGGCGGTGGTTTCATTTTATAGAAATGGTTAAACTCCCATGCTTCACTTATATAATCATGAGAGTCTCTAAAACAGCATGGTAACTTTCTTAGGTTATGAATAGTCCTAATATAATGGGCATCCTATAGGGATATAATTAAAACTTTCATGTGAAGTGCATTGAATACTATGAGAAGTTTGATTCCTTGTATAAAGTTTTGATATATAAAGATGGTGATATTAAAGTCATGCTAGTGAGTAATTGTGAATTGGTAGAAATACTTGTGTTAAAGGTTTGTGATTCCCGTAGCATGCACGTACGGTGAACCGTTATGTAACGAAGTCAGACCATGATTTGTTTATTGATTGTCATCCTTTGTGTGAGGGTCGGGAGCGCGCGATGGTTAACTCCTACCAACCTATCCCCTAGGAGCATGCGTCTAATACTTTGCTTCTATAACTAATAGACTTTTGCAATAAGTATGTGAGTTCTTTATGATTAATGTGAGTCCATGGATTATACGCACTCTCACCCTTCACCTTTGCTGGCCTCTCTAGTACCGCGCAACTTTTGCCGGTGCGATAAACCCATCATATATTCTTCGTCGAAATAGCCACCATGCCTACCTATTATGGCATTTCAATAGCCATTCCGAGATATATTTCCATGCAACTTCCACCGTTCCGTCTATGACACGCATAATCATAGTCATATTGCTTTGCATGATCATAAGATAGCTAGCATGATGTTTTCATGGCTTGTCCGTTTTTTGATGTCATTTGCTATGATAGATAATTGCACATCCCGGTACATCGCCGGAGGCATTCATATAGAGTCATATTTTGAGTATCGAGTTGTAATTCTTGAGTTGTAAGTAAATAAAAGTGTGATGATCATCATTATTAGAGCATTGTCCCATGTGAGGAAAGGATGATAAAAGCTAGGATTCCCTCACAAGTTGGGATGAGTCTCCAGACTTAACAAAAAAATATAAGAGGCCAGAGAAGCCCAAATAAAAAAGAGGCCAAAGATGCCCACATAAAAAATGAAAAAAGGGGAAATAAAA
The DNA here is from genome assembly GCA_022496015.1 of Hordeum marinum. Lineage (NCBI taxonomy): Eukaryota > Viridiplantae > Streptophyta > Magnoliopsida > Poales > Poaceae > Hordeum > Hordeum marinum. The sequence continues at coordinate 525,161,470 of CM039678.1, forward strand.
AATGATGAGAGAAAAGAGAGAAGGGGCAATGCTACTATCCTTTACCACACTTGTGCTTCAGAGTAGCACCATGTTTTTCATATAGAGATTCTCCTATGTTGTCACTTTCATATACTAGTGGGAATTTTTCATTATAGAACTTGGCTTGTATATTCCAATGATGGGCTTCCTCAAATTACCCTAGGTCTTCGTGAGCAAGCGAGTTGGATGCACACCTACTTAGTTTATTTTTGAGCTTTCATACACTTCTAGCTGTAGTGCATCTGTTGCATGGCAATCCCTACTCACTCACATTGATATCTATTAATGGTCATCTCCCTAGCCCGTTGATATGCCTAGTTGATGTGAGACTATCTTCTCCTTTTCTTCACAACCTCCACCATATTCTATTCCACCTATAGTGCTATATCCATGGCTCATGCTCATGTATTGTGTAAGAGTTGAAAAGGTTTGAGAATATAAAAGGTGTGAAACAATTGCTTGACTTGTCATCGGGGTTGTGCATGATATAAATACTTTGTGTGGGGAAAATGGAGCATAGCCAGACCATATGATTTTGTATGGATAACTTTCTTTTTCCATGTTATTTTGAACAGACACAATTGCTTTGTTAGAATGCTTGAAATATTACTGTTTTTATGTCAACATTAAGCTTTTGTTTTGAGTCTTATGGATCTGAAAATTCTTGCCACAATAAGAAGATTGCATTGATAAATATGTTAGGCAGCATTCACACTTCATAAATTATTTCTTTTATCATTTACCTACTCGAGGACGAGCAAGAATTAAGCTTGGGGATGCTGATACGTCTCTAATGTATCTATAATTTATGAAGTATTCATGCCATGTTTGCAATAATTTTATATGATTTTGGTATGATTTTATTAGAACTAACCCGGAATGGCATTGTTTTCAGCAGAACTACCGTGGTGTTGTTTTTGTGCAGAAATAAAAGATCTCGGAATGAGCTGAAAATTTACTGAGAATATTTTTGGAAAATATAAAAAATACTGGAGCGAAGAGTCATCGGAGAGGAAGGCCGAGGAATCCACAAGCCACAGGGGCGCGCCCACCCCCTAGGGCGCTCCCCTAGCTTGTGACTTCCTCGTGGACCCCCTGGACTTGTTTCCGTCGCCACAAACTCTTATAAATACAGAAATCCCCCGAAAAGAAACCTAGATCGGGAGTTCCGCTGCTGCAAGTCTCCAGAGCCATGAAAAACCAATTGGGAGCCCGTTCTGGCACCCTATCGGAGGGGGAAACCATCACCGGAGGCCATCTTCATCATCCCGTCACTCTCCATGACGAGGAGGGAGTAGTTCACCCTCGGGGCTAAGGGTACGTACCAATAGCTATGTGTTTGATCTCTCTCTCTCTCATGTTCTTGAGATGACACGATTTTGATGTACCGCGAGCTTTATTGATATAGATGAATCATATGGAGTTTTCCCCTCTCTATTTTGTTGTGATGAATTGAGTTTTCCCTTTGAAGTTTTCTTATCGGATTGAGTCTTTAAGGATTTGAGAACACTTTATGTACGTCTTGCGATTGGATATCCGTGGAGACAATGGGATGTTCTATTGATCCATTTGATGTATGTTTTTCTGATCAACTTGCGGGTTCCGTGACCTTGGGAATCTGAGCATAGGGGTTGGCACACGTTTTTTTTTCTTGACTTTCCGGTACAAACTTTGGGGCACTCTTTGAAGTTCTTTTTGTTGGATTGAACATGATGAATCTGAAATTATGTGATGCATATCGTATAATCAAGCCCATGGGTACTTGTGGTGACATTGGAGTATCTAGGTGACATTAGGGTTTTGGTTTATGTGTATCTTAAGGTGTTATTTTAGTACGAACTCTAGGGCTGTCTGTGACACTTATAGGGATAGCTCATAAGATTGATCAGAAAATATAAATTTGAGGTGGTTTCGTACCCTACAATAATTTCTTGGTTAGTTCTTCTCTATTTGTGACTTTGGACTGAACTCTTTGTCGCACGAGAGGTACTTACATATGATTCAACTATGCCAATATTGTTGGGAGAAATTGCACTAGTGAAAGTATGGACCCTAGGCCTTGTTTCCAAGCATTTATAAAATGTTTTGATCTCTAGTTAATATTTGTTACCTTGTTGTTTTTATATTTTCATATTATAAAAACCTATATCTACCATCCATATTGCAATTGTATCACCATCTCTTCGCCGAACTAGTGCACCTATACAATTTACCATTGTATTGGGTGTGTTGGGGACACAAGAGACTCTTTGTTATTTTGTTGCAGGGTTGTTCAAGAGAGACCATATTCCTCCTACACCTCCCACAAATTGATAGACCTTAGTTCATCCACTTGAGGGAAAATTGTCGCTGTCCTACAAAACTCTGCGCTTGGAGGCCCAACACGAGTCTACAAGAAGAAGGTTGTGTAGTAGACATCAAACACATATATGATATAAGTTCTTCGGTACATACAATCACTATACATAAAATTCTTTTACCCAAGTCACTTGGGGGCTCTTAAATTTATATGAGCCATTTTATAATAAATGTTGTTTTCTTCTTGGTCGTTGCAAAGTCTTTTTCTACTACTCCTTTTTTTGACACGAGTGTTTGGTTAATAGTCGGGTAGCCTAGTTTCTCTCTAAAGCCGCTTGAGTTTAGTTCGCTAAACAGGCCTCAGAGAAACACTCGGCCCTCGGGGTATGGAGGCTGAAGCCAAAGGCTGACCCGCTTGAAGTCTAAGAAATCGGATGTATCATGTTAAAGCACGACCGAAGCACATGTTAATTTTAAGACCAATTTTTGGATTGGCACCAAAAACACTTGATTTAGTTCGAACGTCAAAGTTTTTATGTAAGTTTTTTGGCTTTTCGAGCTTATTGCACTTCTAAGCTATTTGTATGTTTTTTAGGAGGAGGGACATCATCTTGAACGAGGTGCCCTACGTAATAATTCAGCTCAGGAAATCTTTTTTGACCCGCTGTTTGGCATCTTCCCTGCCGACCTCCACCTCGGTGTCTCGGATATTGCTCTATATGCATCAGTTTCGAGTTGTGTCTTCGGTCAATAGTTGGGTTGCCCTGCTCCTGTGATTGTCTCCTACATTCCGCTTTGTTCAGCTAGGCGTGCAAAGGGAGAACGACTGTGATTGTACTTCTGATTCTATTGGTTAAGTACCTCAGTGGAGAAAACCGAAAAGTGGTCGTCACAATGAGCGCTAACTGGTCAGCAATCCGATGACTATATCAAACTATAGACCGATAGAGGTTACCCCATGGGCCTTTTATAAAATTGGCCGAAGTGTTAGCAGCTTGACCTCGGCTAATGCCGAACACTAACCGAGGGCTAGTAACTGGCCTCCCAAACTTTAAGCTCCTGTGACTAAGTGAAAGTTATAAACCCTAGATATCTGATTGCCTCGTTTCCGCTAACACAACAACCTTCGAGCACCGAGACATCGGCTAAGGGTTGTCTTGTTACTACGGAAACACCCTCCGTAGCATTTACAAAGGGGTAGAAGCCGACGATGGGCCACTCTCAGATGATAAACCGTCACAAAGGAGTCAAAATAGCATATAGCATTAAATAATTTATATTCAATATGCGAGTGCTGCCTTCCGTAATCATCATTACAAAGCCATAAATATGCATCAATTTGACTTAAGATTTTAGCCAAGCTGGGTTGACTGGCTCCTGTGATTACCCCCTACATTCCCGATTGTTCGGCTAGGAGGTAAATGGAGCACCTCTGTGATTGTTACTTCTGGGTCATCTGGATTAGTACCTCAGACTGGGTGAAGCTAAAAGCTAGCCATCTTAAGAATATAATTGGTCGGCAACGACAGAAGTGAAAATTTCGGTTCATTAAAGACCATAGAGTTCGGGAACATTCCCCGAACTAAACCATAAATTGTGTCAAACGTAACAATTTTTGTGTCAAACAAATTTCGATCCTTAATTCAACCACCCATGCCCAAATTAAGGCTCGGGGGCTACAGCATTGCCTATTCAATGAAGCAAATTCAAAGAGCAATACGGTTTCTGAGGAGATTCGATCCTTAGGTTGGTCGGCCGCACCCAACCCGAGTCTCAGAAACTACTATGTACCATGTTTCTATCCCTAACGTATGCCGTTGAGCAGGAATTTGATGCTCAGGCCGATTTTGCAAATCGACCTAAGTCTCAGGGGCTACTGGGATCAGTGGTTTTATTTTGATTATTTTTTTTCCTTCAAGTGCATCCTGGGTTTTAGACCGGCTACGCACCTTGTGGGCTACTGGCTATATATCTCAACAAAGAATAAATTGCAGCAATCGAAAATAATTTCCAGAAAAAATCAGCCCACTGCCGCGGTGGTGCACTATTTCTAAAGCAGTCCGGTGTGATGCTCGGAGGCAGGTCGTTGGCTCAAAAGACAGCATTGCCGGCATTAAGCTCGGTTGAACTCGTTCAACCTTTTCAAAGACCGAAGTAATATATGACACCTCGGATGCCAGCCAGTGTTGGAGCTTGGCTGTGTAAAGCTCGGATGCAATTGGTTGGCTCCATAGAGGGCATTTTCGGCATTAAGCTCGGATGAACTCCTTCAAAAAATTTAAGACCGAGGTAATCTACGATACCTCGGGTATAGTCTGGCGTTGGAGCTCAGACACAGACCGGTGTTGGAGTTCGGCTGCAAAAAGACACCTCGGATGCAGTCCGACGTTGGAGCTCGGACGCAAGAGGATACCTTGAATGCCGAATAGTGTTGGAGCTCGGATATGAAAATACGCCTCGGATGTAGTTCGGTGTTGGTGCTCGGACGCAAGAGGACGTCGCCGCACGGGAAACACTTCAAACCCCAGGTGTGTTGTAAAAATTACAAGGCGTTGATAAAAGTTGGTAACATGAAGGGGCTCCTCGGATGCCCGACGTGTGAACTCTTCGGATACAGTTCGGCGATCCTCAAGATCGAAGATGGGAAGATTTGTTGAACCAGTTTTCAAGACCGACGACCGAAGACAAAGAGGTGTTCGGAAGAACCGAGGAGCGTCCCCAACTTGAAGACCGGTTCAGGGGGCTACTGACGGTGTCCTGGATTAGGGGGTACTCGCCACGTCGTCTCTCGACCTATGGGTCGGGCCAAGGACCCCCATGGCGGTTTACTAATGGGCCAGTTCGGACAGCCCATGCTGCATACGAGGAAGATTTCACAAGACTTGGTGATCAAGACAAGGACTCCTCTCCACCGACGTAGCCGACTAGGACTCTTGTTATCCTAGGCCTCTGGTGTGTTATATAAACCGAGGCCAGGCTAGTCATTAGTAACAATCAGATCATCATAGAACAACTCATCTAGGGTTAGCTCTTCGATCTCGAGGTAGATCAACTATGTAACCCCATATCATCAATACATCCAAGTAGGATGTAGGGTATTACCTCCATAGGAGGGACCGGACCTAGGTAAATATGTGTCCCCTTCGTCTCCTGTTACCATCGGTTCTAGTCTCATAGTTCAGGACCCCCTACCCGAGATCCGCCGGTTTTGACACCGACACCTGGGAGAGAACAACAACTTGCAACAAAGAGGTCAGAGAGACAACTTTTGCAGCTACATTAGATGTTATTTGATTATGTACTGCAAGTTCAATCCCATCATGCAAGATAGTGGCTAACATGGCATTTTGGCTTGTGTGTTGTGTAAACAAGGCGGGAAAGGCCAAGTCAAGGGGCTCAGATAAACGATCTGCCATAAAGGGTGGATCAATCATCTACATTGGTACACTGTGACATATCTCTCAAACTCTAAAGGTGTTTGAAAATAGTCCCAACTAGGAAGGAGTTGTTATTTTTATGGCCTATGCAGAGAGGGGAGTGATGTTAGATCCAGTCCTTCCAAAGGAGGTGTGTGGAGTGCAAGAATTTGTAGGCAAATTTCAACAACAATCAAAAGCTTGTGCACGAATGTTCGTAACACCTCTCCACGGGTAGACACTTTGTGCATGAACAATATTCATAGTAGAATAGTTCATGCTTGTCTTGCGATGGCAAAATAGGTTGGCTAGCTTGATGGAGATCATCATAATGCGAACCATGTGTGTTTTGTTTTGTATTATTATGGGCCCACTATTTATTTGGATGTAGCATGTATGCAACATAAAGTATAATCATTGAATTTTGTATGTGTTAACTATGAATCATCTATATTGATATAATTTCCCTTTGCAAAATGGTCGTTTAATTGTCGACTATATACATATCACCACTTTACGGTCAACTATCATATAAATATATTCACGCAGGCCTCATGGGCATTATAGATAATTCATAGTCAAATCTACAGTTTCATGGTTGTTTTCACCGAATAGCTTCGATCTTATCCACAACAGCTTTTTCACAGCCCGCATCTCATAGCAGCTTTTACGGAATCTGTAGCTCAACCAATCACAACCTTAATTAACCATAGAGCAAACCTCGTTACAGACAAGAAAAAGGATCTTCTATGGTTATCAATAGTTTCAAAGACATGGGCGGGGAGAGAAAAATGCAACAAAAAATACGTCGACAAATTATCTCAAATGGCTGAGTGGAGAACTAGTTTACCACCACGGGAGAGAAGAAGTGTGTTGTAGCCGGCTAGATAGTTGTCACCTTGATCAAGAATCGGTTGAAATGTCATGGGTGGAAGTTTGTATGGGGATAGAGGGAGGCCCTAGTAGTTTTTATTGTGGTCGGGGGGAGATATAAGTGGCAACATAGTTTGCCATATTAGTAGCCTCGGAGTGATCTAGATTCAAAGGTATATGAAGGTGGTCTTAGAAAAGTTGAATGCCGGTCGCGGCAAACTGGGGAAGGACTGTTTTAAGATTATTATTATTTTTCCATGGAAGGTAGCTTTGACAATGATTGGGGTGCCGTCTACATATTGTAGGATATAGCATAGCAATGAGTCTTTTAGGGGGTGTTGTAGCAATTCATCGGAGTTGGCTTTAACGAGGGGTTGTTGTAAGATATCCGCTACAATGATGCAGAGTCTTTATTGGAAAAGTTCTCCTGACTAAGTGTTTATAAAGTCACAAAAATAGTAATGACAACAAGTTGCTGGCACACTGAAAATTAGGTATCATAAGACATATTTACTATGTTTGTCCAACATAAATTCCCTTTTACTAAACCAAACATGATGTTGCTGTTAGAATTATATTCTAGCTTGTATATTTTCCTCATTGTATAAGGAGTTTCCTGCATGTTTACTGCTTGTACATGTATATATATTAGCATTGACCGTGGAGGAATACAAGTTGCATATTCTAACATGGTATTAGAGCCTTAGTTTTTTTTTTCATCGTGTAACTCGTGCTCTCCCGATTCAATTTTTGTGCCGCCGCCGGTGTTGCCCCTTCTTTCCCGGCCGACGGCTGTCGCTGCCTTTGTTTCCTCGCTGAAGGTGGTTGCTCGTTCCGTCGCTACCGAGTCCCGATCAGATCGCCTCGCCTCGCCCCGTTTTCCGCTCGGGATCGGATCGCCCTGCCCTGCCCCGTCTTCTCCTCGCAACTGGATCGCGCCTGCTGTCTTCCGCTCGAGATCGAGCTGTGGATCGCCCCGCTGTTTCCGTTGACACGCCCGATCCAGCCGCCAGGTCCGCCCGCTGCTCCTCCTTCGCTCCGATCCGCGAGCTCGAAGGACTGCCGGCCGCAGCTTTTCTCCGCTCCAGATCGAGCCGGCCGCCGCTCTTGTCCGCTCCAGATCGAGCCGGCCCAGCCACTTCATGCACATCCAGCTTTTGTCCGATCCGCCAGCTTGAAGGACTCGGCCGCAGCTGTTGTCCGCTCCAGATCGAGCCGGCCGCCGCTCTTGTCCGCTCTGGATCGGTTCCTGCACATCCAGCCACTTCATGCACGTGCACGTGAGGCCCATACTAGCTTGTGCGCGTGTGCTTTGTGGTGCTACCCAGCCGATCTCGCCTCTTGTATTGCTGGCTCGTCTGTTCTGGCTAGAGACTCCTGCTGTGCTTTCATCTGCTCTACTTGCCGTATCCTGTAAAAAAAAGAAGAAAAAAAAGTACTATGTCGTCGTGGTCTCATTCTTGCTCACTGACTTTTAACGGTGTTCCCTATCTTGATCCAGTCTCGCACATGCGTCGTCTCTCGGTGCTTGGTGCTCGTCCGGTTGTGACGCCGTTCTCTCTGGCATCTTCCGTGGATTGTGTTGCTCGCTCTTCTACGACACCTCTCGCGATCCCCACGGATGGTGATAGTCACTCTACATCGACTCCTCCCGTGACTTTCACTGGTGATTGTCGCTCTACACCGACCCTTGTCGCGACTTTCACCGGCAATGCTAATGTGTATGGCTTCATCGACTCCGCCTCGCACATGCGTCTTCCTTTGGCGCTTGGTGCTTGTCTGCCTGAGGCCTCATCTCCTCCGTCGGCCTTTGAGGACACTATTGGTCACGCTATATCGCCATGTTTAGGGGCTTCCATAGGTGGTGGTGGCCGCTGCTCTCTCGGTACTGCTACCTTGACTAGTTCAGTTGTGTCCTTCACCGAGCAGGAGGTTGTGGGACTTCGTGACTTGCTGATTACCTCTGGGTGCATGTACATTGACCTCTTCTGTTGAGCCCTTCACCAAGCAGGAGATTACACGACTTCGATGTCTGCTAGATGCGACTTTTGGTTCTTCATCGACAGGTTCTGTTGGTTCTGCCACCGAGTCTTCTGGCATTGTGAGACCACCTTCTACACAGGCAGATACATCTCCATGGATTCTTGATACTGGAGCATCTTTTCATATGACTCATGATTCATCCATTTTTTCTTCTATTCGTCCTCTTGATTCTCCTGTTCATGTTCTTACTGCTGATGGTACCCCTCTCCCGGTTAATGGCCGAGTCATTCTTAGCACTTCGTCCTTTCAGGTTCCTGATGTTGCTCATGTTCCTAGACTTACCATGCAGCTCATGTCCGGTGGTCAGATTGTTGACTCTGGTTGTCGAGTCATTCTCAACTTCGATTCTTGCTCTGTTCTTGATCGCCATACTGGTGCTCTTCTTGGTGCTGGCCCCCGCCACCGTGACTCCCAGGGACTTTGGGAGCTTGACTGGCTTCACCTTCCCTCCGCTACCACTATCGTCAGTCTTTGGTCCTCTGTTGCCTTGTCTACCAGCTCTTTTCAGCAGTGGAATCATCGCCTGGGTCACTTATGTGGTTCTCGTCTCTCTTCCTTAGTTTGACGTGGTCTTCTTGGATCCGTCTCCGGCGGTGTGTCTTTAGATTGTCAGGGTTGTCGGGTTGGTAAACAGGTTCGGTTACCTTATCCTCATAGCAAGACTGTGTCTCAACGTCCTTTTGACCTTGTTCACTCGGATGTCTGGGGCCCAGCTCCCTTTGCCTCTAAGGGAGGTCATCGCTACTATATTATCTTTATAGATGATTTCTCTCGACACACATGGATATATTTCATGTCTTCTCGTAGTGAGGTATTATGTGTGTATAAGTGTTTTGCTGCCATGGTTCACACTCAGTTTTCTACACCTATTTGTGTGTTCCGTGTTGACTCTGCTGGAGAGTATATCTCCAAGATGTTGCGTGGATCTCTTGTTGAGCAAGGTACTCTTGCTCAGTTCTCTTGTCCTGGTGCTCATGCTCAGAATGGCGTGGCTGAGCGCAAGCATCATCACCTTCTTGAGACGGCTCGTGCGATGATGATTGTTGCCTCTCTCCCGCCTCACTTTTGGGCTGAGGCTGTCTCCACTTCCACGTATCTCATCAACCTTCAGTCATCCACTGCTTTGTAGGGTGGCGTTCCTTTCGAGCGTCTCTTTGATCGTTCTCCCGATTACTCGGCGCTTCGTTTGTTTGTTTGTGTTTGATATGTTCTTCTTACCCCTCGTGAACGCACCAAACTATCTGCTCAGTCAGTTGAGTGTGCCTTTTTAGGTTATAGCGATGATCATAAGGGCTATCGTTGTTGGGATCCTGTCGGTCGTCGGATGTGTATTTCTCGGGATGTGACTTTTGACGAGTCTCGTCCCTTCTACACGCGTCCTTCTTCCTCGACCTTTGCAGTACAGGATGTATCTTTCCTCACTTTTCCTGACACATCGGTCACTCCAGTTGAGCCCTTGCATGTCCGTCCTACTGCCCCTGCTTCTCCATCGGTTGCAGATTCGACGCCATCATCTCCCGTGGTTTCCTCACCTCACTTGTCACAGGATTCTGTGCCTTCATCCCCGATGTCTTCTCCGTCACCTTCGCCTATTCCAGAGATCCCTCCTCATACTCTTCCGTCTTTTCCTCAGTGTTATACTCGTCATCTAAGTGTTGTGGATGCGTCTTCCGATGTGCCATCTTCCTCGTCGCAACCTAGTTATGGCTTGCGTCCTCGTCCGCTTCCGCCCGTTGACCGCCTTGGTTTTTCGACCGCTGGTGCTGTTGTTATTGAGCCGACATCTTATCGTCAAGCTGTTGTTCATCCCGAAAGGCAATTTGCGATGGCCAAGGAGCTTACAGCTCTTGAGCGCATAGGCACGTGGGGTCTTATTTCTCTTCCTCCTAGCGTTTGTCCCATCACTTGTAAGTGAGTCTACAAGGTTAAGACTTGCTCTGATAGTTCTCTTGAGCGTTACAAAGCTCGTCTCGTGGCTCATAGTTTTCAGCAGGAGCATGGTCGTGATTATGATGAGACTTTTGCTCCTGTGGCCCATATGACCACTGTTCGCACACTTCTTGCAGTGGCCTCTGTTCGCCATTGGTCTGTGTCTTAGCTTGATGTCAAGAATGCATTTCTTAATGGTGAGCTGCGTGAGGAGGTTTACATGCAGCCCCACCTGGGTATTTTGTTCCTGATGGCATGGTATGTTATCTTCGTCGCTCTCTCTATGGCCTTAAGCAAGCCCCTCGCGCTTGGTTTGAGCATTTTGCCTCTGTAGTGAATGTCGCTAGTTTTTCAGCAAGTGTTCATGATCCAGCGTTGTTTATCCACCTTTCTGCTCATGGTCGGACTCTTCTTCTTCTATACGTTGATGACATGATTATAACTGGCAACGACCCGAGTATATTGCCTTTGTGAAGGCTCGTCTTAGTGAGCAGTTTCTTATGTCTGATCTTGGCCCTCTTTGCTACTTTCTTGGGATTGAGGTCTCTTCTACCTCTGATGGCTTTTATATTTCCCATGAAAAGTATATCCAGGATCTTATTGCTCGTGCTGCTCTTACCGATGAGTGCACAGTTGAGACTCCCATGAAGCTCAATGTTCACCTTCGTGATACTGATGGTGACCCCTTGCCTGATCCGACGCGTTATCATCATCTTGTTGGGAGTCTTGTCTATCTGGCTGTCACTCGGCCGGATATCTCCTATCCGTTCCATATTATAAGTCAATTTGTCTCCGCCCCCACTTCAGTTCACTACAGTCACCTCCTTCGTGTTCTTTGATATCTTTGGGGCACGATCTCTCACCGCCTGTTCTTTCCTCGCTCTGGTTCATTAGAGCTTCAGACTTATTAGGATGCTATGTGGGCTAGTGATCCCTCGGATCGCCGTTTACTTTTTGCTTACTGTGTCTTTCTTGGTGGTTCTCTCAATGCCTGGAAGACGAAGAAGCAGACTGCAGTTTCCTGTTCGAGTGTAGAGGGTGAGTTGCGAGCTATGGAACTGTTGACGGCAGAGGTGACTTGGTTATGGTGGTTACTTCAGGACTTTGGTGTTTCTGTCACTACACCTACTCTACTATTGTCTGACAGTACAAGTGTTATTAGCATTGCGCGTGATCCTGTGAAGCATGAGCTGACCAAGCATATTGGTGTTGATGCTTTCTATGTGCGCGTTGGTGTGCAGGATCAGGTTATTGCCCTTTAGTACGTGTCTTCCGAGTTATAGTTGGCGGATTTCTTTACGAAGGCCCAGACTGGAGCACAACATGGCTTCTATCTCTCCAAACTCAATGTTGTTTATCCACCATGAGTTTGAGGGGGGTGTTAGAGTTATATTCTAGCTTGTATATTTTCCTCATTGTATGAGGGGTTTCCTGCATATTTACCACTTGTACATGTATATATATATTGACCATTGGCCCTGAGGGAATACAAGTTGCATATTCCTAACAGTTGCAACATACACACAGTGGCACGATGATGGGCAAGATGAAAACAATGGAGTGAATATGGACCATCATTTTTTTTCAAATTGTAGCCCTCTAAAAGGGCTAACCTTTATTAACTTAGCATCCCAAAAAGGGTACAGGGAGTAGCTTTCCCAATGGAAAATAAATGGCTTCAAATGCCAGTTCATAATTACATCTAGAAGTTTTGTTGCACAGAAGGAACAACTAGAGGAAGATCTATACACAAAGCCTTTTGAACAAAGAATGAGCTAGGAGGTTTTGAGTCCTAGGAATGTGTGAGAGAATGAGTTGAGGCAAGAAGCAAAGTTGAAGAAATCAATAGTATAGGAATCTCCAATGACCTGGGTTGTTCAAGTAAGTTCTTAGCTTCTGCAACATCAGCCAAGGTCCTGCAATCGGTTAAGAAAGAACAGAATTCCATCTCAAGGCTTTGACAACCGAAGCTGCAAGAAATAAGCCCCGAGCTCCTGCCTACAAAACTGAAAACACACTCGAGGCCGTTGCTTGAATGAATATGGAGTGTTTAGTAAGATAATTTATGAGAATCAATCCAATGGCAGCTACATCTCCTGCCACAGAAGGATTAAACCCGACATCTACATATGTCGAGGTACATGCAGATTGCAAAGACAGATTTGTGCATGGGGATATTTTAGAAGAATTCACTGTTGTGTCCCTGGTAACTTCTTCTGGAGTGTCCTTGAAACCGGCATTTAGCATTGCTTATGTGGCATACACAACCTGCCCAAGCAAGGCTTTCTTTTTGAAAAGAAAATCATAACTAGCTTCCCAAATATTCCGGAGTAAGTGAACACAGTGGCTAGATTTAATTTTTGAATGTTGTGCTGACAAGATTTGGAGAATAACAGAAGAGCGATAAATAGATGGATCCAACACATCAGTTTTCCAACCATAATTAAGCCAAACAGATCGCACATAATTACAATGGAAAAAAGTATGCGAGTCGTATTCATTCTGTCCACACTGGCAATATTGTTTTTAAATATCATTGGAATATCTGGAAGCCCTTTATCCGGAAGTGACGGCTCTTCTAATCAATCTCCTGGCAAAAGTATCTACACTAGGAGCAATAGATTTGTTTCCCCAAACTTGGTTAAGAGTGGCTATTTCCTGGTCCGAACTTACTGAGCTTCAGCTTGCAAAGGAAGATTGATCATCCTGCAAGAAGGTTTTATATGCACTCTTGATAGTACAATCTGCACTAGGAGTGTGAGTACATCATATAATGTCATTAAAGTTAGCATTGTTAATGGGAATATTGAAAATATCGTTTTTCAAGAACTCATCAAAGAAAGTACTAATCTTATCTTTATCCCAACACTTGGAATTGGGCTGCCAAAGATCACTAATAATACTAGAACAAGGTCCCTCTAAGTCAGATTTTAAATGATCATGAATATTCTTGCATATTCCTTGCACCAAGGAGATGCAAGAATTGCAATTAGCAATTTGGAGTTGACAGGAGTCAAGCAATCGATGAAGAATTTTAAGAACAGAACCCCAAAAGGTAGATTTAAGAACTGAGGTAGAAGTTTTCCAAATGGAGGTGTTATAAAAATATTTGGCTTTAAGGATTTTGGCAACCTAGAGGAAGGATCTTTGATAACTCAAGCAGCCGTGGCCACCAGGGATTTGTTCATAAGCCACAAATCTCTAATACCCAACCGTACCCTCATGCATGGATTTGCAAATATCTTCTCAAGCTCTGAAACAAAGTGGTTTAGAAGCATTGTCCATCTATATCCCCCTTTCTGATCTCTGCTATATTTCCAGCCAAATCACCAACCAACTGTAACATTGTTATATATATATTCTACATATGTACACGAACTAACCAAACAAATATAATTATAGAAAACACATATACAAGATATATACGATCGGATCGACGAGCCGCAAGAAGAAGAAGGTGGCAAAAGCCAAAGAATACCTACTCTCACCCTGTGCAAACCAAACCTCTCCTCTCTCACACACACTCTCTCTCTAACTAAACGAAAGAGTCAGTCTACCCAGCCCATCTATCACATCCAAATCCCTGACCATCTCACGCCCGGAGGTCGAGCCCCGACCGAACTCCCTTGCGGGCGAGCTGCCATGGCTCCGGCACAAGTCCCAGCTCCGGTGCGCCTTGTTCCCCCTGCCGGGCCGGGGCTCGCAGCTCTTGCTCCTGCCGTAGCCCGTCGCCCGCCTGAAGCTCAGGTGGTCCAGCGTCTCGCGATCACAGTCCGACAGCGGGCTCGGGCACGCGCTGTTGTTCATCGGCGACGTGGTGAGCCTGGTGGTGTCAGCTTCGTGCGGCGGTGGCGGTTCCGATGACGACGGACCTCCCTTGCGGGACCGGGAGCGTTCCCGCCTTGACGACTTGTTGTGCCCGTAGCCTCGGCTCTTCACCTGGAGCACGAGGTGGTGGAGCAGCACCACCAGCTCCAGCATGTGCTCCTCCGTCTTGGCCTTGTCGGCATGGTGCAGCGTCTGCACCCGGGTCACGCTGTGCCGGGAGCCCGATTTCTCGTCCATATCACTCCTGTTAAAAATGATATAGAATGTTAGTTTGTGTTTGCAAAACAAGCATATACGATGGAAATTCAAATGCGGGCAAGATAAGGAGATCATGGCATTTGAAGGGACTGACCCGAAGTTTGCCCATTCGCCAACCCATCCAAATCCTTGGTGTGCCCTGGTGCAAGCATGGAAACAGTGAATTCATTTGTGGAAAGAGGAAGAAAAACATAGTGCTCGAGAATCGGAATTTTAGTTATTTTTTAATAGACTGAGAGACCAGAACGATTATTGGCAGTACCTTGTTGTGTTCTCTGCTATTGGCAGAAGCCAGCGAAGGGTTTTCTGCATTTCAGCTTTGATTTGAGATACAGAACGCTGCGGAGTACAAAGAAAAGGTCGCAGTTAGTAATACGCTTTGATGGGTCAATACTAGCAAGAACAGAATCACGTCCCAGTTCTTTTCAAGAAAATAGAAAAAATGCCTATCGCATTCTATGACATTCAAAATGCCTTCTAGTACTCCCTCTATCAAAACATAAGATGTTTTTTGTTCTAGTTTGAGACTAAAAAACATCTTATATTTTGATACAGAGGCAGTATTACGCTGCCCACACAGACAACTGAACTTTCAGTGCTTAGAACTGAATCGTGGCTATGGACACACACACACACACACACACAAAAAAAAAAAAAAAAAAAAAAAACAGAACTCTGCTAGTGCTAAGCTTGATCCACCGGTTTTGCATTTCTACTACAGATCCAGGTGCACATATAAGTAAGAATATATTCTTCAGAGTTGTGCAAGACAAACCTCCTCATCTTCAGTTTTTACTGATTGCAACCGTGGCCGCAGAGCTGACTTCACTGTTTCTGGCAGTCCATGGTACAAATTGTCCCTGGCACTAGGAGGAAGAGAGAGTGGCCGAGAAACCTGCATATGTAGACAACAGAATGAGAACCCTATGCCTTCTCTTGTTTCTTAATCAATGACATATCACAAATAGAAGGCTAAAGAGCATAGACTGAAGCATGTAGACCTAGGTGATACCGATAGTATATGAACTATGACAATGTAACTTCTTTATTTCAAAATGACTTTCGAATTGGTATTTTGCAGCTAGGAGACAGACTGATATTTGTTACAGACTACCATCCTTTATAAATAAGAGGCCACATGGAAAATGATTACGTTAAGGAAAGTAGGAAATTTAAAAGAGCATGATAAATATCGCGTGGGTCGTCAAATTAACTTACTATATTTTCAATTTGATTGATGATGTTAGCATAATGTAGTGCCAGACCACAGGCGCCTAGCCTTTTGTTCTGACCTTGCTCCATGAAGTCAGTACCTACAGAAACTGTTTATTCAGAGAGAGGTATCAGGATATTGTCCGATACATTTTTGTGCGAACAAGAAAGCAGCCGATCAATAATTAGTTACCAGCTTCACCGAATGCATCACGGAGTTGTTTATCCAGAAAAATGACGATATCGACAAGCTTTTCCACAACCTGGATATAGGATAACACAAAACAATGTCAGCATCCTTCAAAAGAACGAAAAGGAAATATGTGAGTAGCACATTCATCAAAAACTGTCGCAAAAGAATGCTACCAGGCATAACCCAACAGAGAGAATTACAGAAGTCGGAAGGCCAAGATATAAAGTAATGAAGAAAATGTGGATTAAGATAATTACATCCTCCAAAGGTCTGGACCACAAGGATTTCTTCTTCAAAGTTTTCACAAGCTTCCTTTGGCGCTTTAGCTCACTGTGCAAAATCATAACACTCTCTGCAAAGAGCGAAAAAAGAATACAGTGAATATCTCCAATTGCAAATTTGCAGTACTGTTTTAGCATCTACTGAAGTTCTTTAAGAACAATGTCATCAGTCTGCCAGTACCTCGTCTAGCTGCAGGTACAGACTCCTCTTCATGAAATTTTCTTTGAAAATCCTGCTCAAATCTATCCAGCGCGTGCAATTCATGGTAAAGCTCCTGCAGGTATAGAACTAGCTCATCAGCATAAGTTCAAGCCAGTGTATGAATGCAAAAAAATAGCTTGATCCACCCTCAAACCATAGTTCTAACTGGCTGATATGCACGAGACCTAATTCTCAGGTATTAACCTACTGAAAGATTCTTGATTCCATTATCATATTTAGCAGTTCAAAAAGTACAACAGTTATGATAAATGGTCCATAAACGGTAGAATTATTATCAAGTACAACCACCTCCCAAAGTATAGAAATGTGGAAATTAAGTAGAACATACAGAAGTGTTTTGAGCCAAGCTAATCAAATGCTGGACAGTAGTTCCGATATGCTCTTTTGAATGATCCTGGGGCATGGAATCTTTCGTTGACCTGCACACCAGAGTATCCCATAGTGGTCAGAACAAGAGGTGCTGATAAGATGGTAAATAATGACATGTCGAAATGGAATGCATAATTCTCAGAAGCATACTTCAGAAAATAGCGTCCCAAGTTATGCCATATGGGGTCTTTACACAGGTCACCAAATCGAATCACTTCTCTTGAAAGGATGTCGAGTTCTTCCCTGTTGAGTTCCATTTAAAGTACCACATCAACAACGTTGACAGTAAGAAGATTTTTTTTTAAAATCAAAACTTGCTTTTAAACTAACCATACCTCTTGTCGATGGCAGCGATATGCAGGAGCTCGCTGGGATCTGAGGAGATTAATATCCGCACGCCATCTGAATGCAAGATTTCTTCCTTGAGTTCTTTTATACTGTCATCAGAGCATGACCTCCACAAGTTGGAGGCTTTAGCTATCGTATTTGCGACTTCGAATGCCAGAATGTCGACTTTATTTCCTCGATTTGTTCCCCCGTAGAGAAACCCGCTGCCATGATTCAAACTTGCGATGCCACTGCCAAGGGTGTCTAACACCTCAACGGCCTTTTCCAGGCCAGCGATGCTGGCTCTTCCTATGAACGTACCTGGTTCTGATACCTGGTATAAAACAGTATGTTAGAGCTAATGTGAAAAAAAGCCTACTGCTATCTTCACAGGTAATAATCTCTAGAGAGACAACAAGTTATATAGCAGAGAGCAAAGAGAAGAAAGGAGAGCCGTATTGTCCCTTAAAGAAACAGCAACATGTGTTAGCTTGCGGAATTATGAAGTACTAACACCATATTGCTATTTCAGTATGATCTTTCCCAGTCTGAACTCTGAAGTGCATGCTACTCCTTCAAGGCTATTCCTAACCCTTCCAGCCAAGTATTTTGCACTACTGAAGATGATGATCATTGATGCTCACTGGCCATATCAAAGCAGACCTGGAACATGTGCTGCCAGAAGAGTGGAGGCATGCCAATCTATGACCGACGGCGATGAACTCCCCTAACTAGATGAATACTTCAGTTTCAATACCATGTAGCCTTGCCATCTCCAGGCAGGATGCAACACCCAAGTTCAGCTGCCATATCATCCACTGCTTATCCAAATCATTTGAACAGAGTAACATATGCCAGAAAAACTTTCAGTCCTGCAGTCTGAACTTCACCATGCAGTGCTTCCTTCTGACTGTAAGTCAAAGCAACCAGTTTCATATTTTTCGATCTGAAACTCCATGGATAGCATCGAAGAAGTGGTCAACAGCAGCCGCAAAGATGGAAGTTTCTGTCAGGGTCAGTGGCTTGACCAGTCCAACAAGTAGACTATACAATACGCTGACAGCAACCCGAATGCAGATTAAGCGAAGCTATCCTGACGAAGAGGAATCCGTGTGCGACCAAGCCTCCAGTGTGTGAAAAAACAACGGCCGCCAAGATTGACTTGGCGTTGCGTTTGGACTCTGCTTCCTGTGCCACCAGTTCTCCCCTGCTCCGGCGGAAGCACGCTGATTGATTGATTCCTCAAATTCCCCAATGTTCGTCGGAACAGCTCTGTGCGGAATCAGACCAAATTCTTCGTCTGGACGGAGTAATCTATGCCGGAGACATCCGGCGCCATGGCCGAACTGCGCGGCAGCTTCGCCTGAGACAACTAGCCAGCCATGGCAGGCTTTCCTGTGGCGAACGCTGTAGGCAGATTGGAACGCGTGCTGCAGTTTCTGAAACTCTGTCACGGTCGAACCAGCTCTGCCTGACGAGAGCCGATTAACGCGCTCGTCGCGAAAGCGAAGGTCTCTGCCGCGGTCGCCGGGCACTGCGGCAAGCGGCCGGCCGGCGAGCACAGGTCCGGCTCGAGGGGAAACAAACGCAAGAACAAAGATTGGTGGGTAGCGGTGGAAGAGCAGGAGGAGGTACCTTGTGGGGCTTGTGCGGCGGCGGGATGGCGATCTCCCCGGAGTCGAAGTCCGTGGGGCCGTAGCGTCCCCGGCGCGCGTCGAAGACAGCCCCGAGCGCCTGCTGCTGCTGCTGCTGCTGCTGCTGCTGGTGGTGGTAGGGCTGCGGCTGGACCGAGCGGCCCTGCTGCGGCCGCGCCGACCCCTCCCGCTTCTCCCGCCTGGAGAACACGCATCCCATGGCGCGCCTACCGCCTCTAGAACAAGTTCCAATCCAGAGGCGCTCGTCGGTCGCCGGCGTGGAACAGAGGATTGGACGATGGAGTCCGGAGTGGGGAGGAGGAAGTGGCGCGGGATTGGTTGGGTGGAGGGCGGGGGAATGGGATGGGACGGGACGGATGGAGGGGAGGGAGGAGGGTGGTGGTTTTGGGGCTTCCTATGCCGTCGCCGTCGTCTTCGTCGTCGCTGGGCTGGTCGCCGTCGCGTTTGACTTGTTCCCTCGCTCGCTCCCACAATCCTATTCGATGGGCTATTCTCTTCCCACCAGGAGGACCAGCCGCTTTCCCACCTTCCTCCTTTTCTTTCACCTTGCCTTCACTGCTGGGCAACAGGTGCTCCTTGGACCGAGTAGTTTTATACTCATTCCATCTCATAATGCAGTACACTTTTTGAGATATAAATTTTAATTTTATCACAGTTGGTCTCGTTAGTTAAATATATGATCAAATTTAGATTACGAAAAACGAGGACGCATTATATTATGAAATGAAGGAAGTATTTCTACAGTACCACACAAAAGTTGTGCACACGATAGGAAGGTTCTTAGATCTCGGTGGATTTTACAAATCATCATTCATTTATTTTATAAAGTAAGAACCTTAGGTAAACACTCGTCTGTCTGTCAACATGTTGTTGTAAACCTTTGCTCCATGTGCCATGACTCGAACACGGTCGTCGTCCTCGTCGTCGTCATCGTGTGCATCCTCGATGTCTCGGCCAGCTCTCTCGAAGGTGCTTGCGTGCGTGTGTGCGCCCGCGCAAGCTAGGTGTGCCCACATTCTCATCACCGGTGGCGGTTGTCGCGGTGTACGCCGTCCTCGGCCTGGGACTGGGTGTCGTGTGGCGGGGACCTCCTCCCCGACTCGGCATCGTCGTCCGCAGCTTCCTACCCGTGGCTATCGTCGGCGGGTGGTGGGGGCCTTCATGACGAGGCTCTCCTCATCACATTAATTGGAAGCAAGCATCCTCCACGTCTTCTCGAGGCCACTGGCTTCTATCGGACACCAGGAGGCCAACCGTGAGGTGATGCGGGGACTCTGGCACACGGCGTCCGCCCCGAGGAGCCTAGGGGGGGCAATGGCCCTCATCCCTATACAACGATAGTTCTCCAATTGTTGCAATTGTTTCCCTTTAGGTTTGTATGTCAAAAAGAAATCATGTGCCACATGACGCGGTCGACGGGAACCTCCTCCCTGTCTCGGTATCATCGTCTGCAACCTTCATGCCGAGGATCTCCTCATCACATCATTCGGAGGCAGGCATCCTCCACGTCTCCTCGATGCCGCTGCCTTCGGTCGGCCACCGTGGGTCAGCTTCGGTCGACCACCAAGAGGCCAACCGTGAGATGATGCGGGGACTCTGGCACACGACGTACACGCTGGTGCATCCCACAATCCATAGCTTCCCTTCCCCACGTCTCCAGTCGCCGCATTTCTGGTCGCCGCATCTCCGGTCATCGAGCAAGTTTTAAATCTACCTCTCACTAAAAAAACTCTCTATACAAAACGGTGAAAGGCTTGGAGGAGGGATACCCCCCCCCCCAAATCCCTACCTAGCCATACTTCCCCAATTGTTGCAATTGTTTCCCTTTAGGTTTGTATACCAAAAAAGCAAGCATGTGCCACACGACGCAATCCTATCGAGATTTGGAGGAGGAGTTACAACGGGTGATGGGATATGGTGGGACCAAACGACCAGAGGAGACAACACAACAAAGGAGATACAACGAGGTCGAAGAGCTCCAGGTGCAACAAGAAAGGTCAAAGCCCTCACACATGATGGACGTGGAAGTCAACTGAAAAGGGAAAAAGGAAATATGAGACGGTGAAAAGGTCAACAAGTGCGCACATGGCCATCCTCCTTGCAGTAGGCCTTCTTTGTAGCTTACTCCAACAGGGAGTAGAGAATTATCCAACAAGGGAGCCGAGCTGGCACAGAGAGTTAAGAAAAACGGTGATATGGCATGTAAAATCGGGGCACAAACCAACTGATTCGTGTTAGAGGTGTATATTTTGAACGGTTTTGCAAATCCGAGTGGGGAATATGAACCGAATCAAAGTTTGAGATTGCCATCAAAACCACATGACTTGTAGAATGGACTTTTCTCTTGGAATGAAAATTAACTTTCTCAAACTAAAACAAAGATCCTTTTTGAAGGAAAAAAGAACTAGGTTTTTACTTATTTCTTTTTTGTTGCGGGGGTGGTTTTTACTTATTTCAATGTGTCATCTTGTGGACTGCAACAACACGTGGTGTTTGATCACCGATGAACAGTCGCTATTATTGTATCATTAACTGAACCTGCGACGAAGACGCCTCTTCCATGCATGGGACTCGATTGCTTGAACAGGTCCGCATTATTATAGCCGTGGGCAAGCGTGTTAGGATCAAGCTAACTATTCTCCCGTGAACTTGCGCTAAGTATACCACGTAATCTACATTATTAATGAAGTGAAACATGACTGATATTTACAATATTTCTTTGTTTAATCCGGTCAAAGATCGCATGCGCGATAGGAGGACAATCAAGCGTTTGAGGTTTGACCAACCGACCGACCGACCGACCGACCAGCTCACATGCACGCGATGCAAAGTCAAGTCACATACATGCTCGATCGGTCTCAACATTGCTCGGCAATGCTAAACTAATCTAAAATTTTAAAAAGAATAAAAACTAAGTTATTTTAGAAATGTGACGTCGGTCCTTAAACTATAAAAATCGGGCATCCGGATGATCCAGGAATGCAAGCACCTGCGCAAAAAAAAAGAAATAAATAGCCATCTGAAGTAAAGAAAGATCATTTGAACGTGGCAGGAACATGATCGCATGTCGGCATCCAGCCAGAAGGCTGCTGCAACAACGCGTAACGACGACATTTATTAAGAAGAAAAAGATTGCCGGCGGCCGGGGTGTGAAAATAGTGCGAAATCCTACTGCTGGATAGGAACATGCGCACGTACGGGCGTACGCCGGCCGGCGGCGACCGCGTGCGAAAGCTGAAAGAGACTCGCCCGGTCCGGCACGGCGTCCGGCTCTTCTTCAGGTGAAGCTACCGATCATTCAGATTGTTTAGACTATTGTTCAGGGATCTTCTTCCTTGAGGAAAACGAGGGTTTCGTTATCCGGACAAGTCAGCAACGGGCTAGGAGCAGATAGCAGATGCCGTGTAAAGCAGAGCGTGGTCACTGAAAAAGTAATACTCCGACGTACTAGCTACCACGGTAACTTAATATGAAACATTGTCATGGTGACAAAAAAGTCTTATGTTTTGATCTGGAGGAGTACTGATAGAAGACTTTATGAACCTTTTTTACTGTCCTCCAGTTCCATATATTCCTAAACTTTTTCTTGGATCAAAATGTATCTTTTTTGGTTTTTGAGGATTCTGTTCAAATTATTTTTCCACCTAATTCTCACCCTTTCGCCCGCCTTCTCCTTTATTCCACCGCCGACGCATGGATCCAGAGGAGAACCTGTCATAGATGAAGCTAGCGTTGTGTGGATCGTGTTAAATTTGAATTTCAAATTGCTCTTCACTGACAGATATACATAGGATAGCATTGGATGGTGGCCAACATTAGCATTCGTGGACTGGTCCCTGTTCGTAAATAGATGGCAGAGAAAAATTGCGGGTCGCCAATGAAGATGTCCTAAATGTATCTCCATGAGTTTCTCCCATTTGCAGTCATTTTGTCTCGCACACACATTCCTCGTCGGTTCGTATGTAAGACGGTTCTAGGATCGAGGAATAGCCCTAATCTATCTCGTGCGACTAAAATCTGAAA
Source organism: Hordeum marinum (assembly GCA_022496015.1). NCBI lineage: Eukaryota > Viridiplantae > Streptophyta > Magnoliopsida > Poales > Poaceae > Hordeum > Hordeum marinum. Next base: position 525,184,419 of record CM039678.1, read on the forward strand.
GAACAGTCTGAATATCTCTGGCGAAGCGGAAACAAGCAGTTGCATGCCCGGTTCTGCTGGTGATATATACTCCCTCCGTTCCTAAATATAAGTCTTTTTAGATGTTTCACTAGTGGACTACATACGGATGTATATAGACATATTTTAGAACGTAGATTCACTCATTTTTGCTTCGTATATAGCCCCCTAATGAAATTTTTAAAAAGATTTATATTTATGAACTGAGAGGGAGTACTAGGCATGTGAACTTTTCAGTTTCATCAAGCAAGAGCGCGTCATCCTGACCTGAAGCTCCAAACAAACACGTCCATGTCTTGTGATGGAGAGAGTCTACCCGCAGGGGAGGGGTGAGTACGGACGGATTTGATTCACTACTGTTGCCGTGGATTATCTACCTTTCCCAGCCAGCGTCAAGCTGCGTGCGGGTGCGCCGGGAACGAGCACGCCGAGCTTGGGAGGCGACTTCGCTGGTTAAACGCTCGCACAGAGCGGGTTGTCACGAATCAGTTAGCGTTATTCGGTTCCTTCGAGGCGATACGATCGGGTTTACGGAGGTAAAAACTCGACGTATCGGTCGCAAGATCCGCTTAGACGTACGCGATAGTCGGCCTCGAGAGCGAGAGCCAGGGTCAGTGCTGTCAAAAAATAAGGAATTTGAAGGACAAGTCAAATGTCTTTTCGGGAGGATTTTTTCGATAACCGTTTTGTTACGCGTCGTTCAAAGGATTCAAGATGTTACGTGACATAATAAGTATGGATGAGCAACACATGCTTTTTTTTTAATATTCTATTCTCTAGAGTGGTTCGATGATGTCTCTCTAGTTAATCTCAATTTAAAATATAAGTCTATTACCTCTTCTCTTTTTCTCTTGTTTCCCCTAACCTTGTAGTTCCAATGGTGCGATGCAACAACGATTTTTTATTCTTCTTACTTTTCTCTTTTTTCTCGCTTCTCACATTATTTTGCGATGATTTTGATTATTTTTTCTTTTCTTTTGCTTTTCTCAATCCCATATATAGTTCCGGTGGTGCGACGCAACAAGTATGGATGAACAATGATTGTTTTTCGTTTACTTCTCTCAATTTCTTATGATGATTTTGATTTTATCTTTCTTTCGCTTGCTTCTCCCAATCCCTTAGTTTCAGTGGTGTGATGCAACAACTATGGAGGAGCAATGATATTCTTTTTCTTTTTTTCCTCTTGCTTCTCCCAATCTTTTTATGATGATTTTGATTTTATTTTTATTTTCTTTAGCTTCTCCCAATCCTGTAGTTTCAGTGGTGCGATGCAACAAGTATGGACGAGCAATTTTTTTTACTTCTCTCATTCCTCTCGCATCTCCCAAATTTTTATGATGATTTTGATTTTTTACTTCTTTTCTCTTGCTTATCCCAATTGCGTAGATCCAACTGTGCGATCGTAAAAGTATGAACAAGCATCTTTTTTTTTCTCTAGCTTCTCACAATTATGCAGATGTCAGGGTATGACTCAACAAGTATGGATAAGCAACACATGTATTTCCCTACCTTCTCTTTGGTCTAATTATGTCAGTTCCCTTTTTCATCCTTTCAGATAATTTCAACTTTGAAATAATGAGTCCGCTGCCACATCTTTCTTCTTTCAATCCCATAGATCCAGTGGTGCGATGCAACAAGGTGTGTGGACTTTTCAAGTTTCAAGCAAGAGCACGTCATCCTGACCTCAATTTCCAATCAAGCACGTCCATGTCTTGTGATGTAGAGAGTCTAGACGCAGGAGATGGGGCAGGGGTACGGACGGAATTGATTCACAATTGTTGGCGTCGATTATCTACCTTTCGGACTCTGCTATTGCACGCTACACCGGGGATGATCGACGTCAGCACTACGCATGCATCATAGTCGCGTTCAACCTCCTAGCAGCCGCCGTAAGCAGTCAGTGCACCATCAGGAGAGTAGATTTTTTGCCTTTATTTGTAATATAAACATCCAAAAAACAACTTTTTAAGTTTAATTTTTTTCTAAAAATACACATGTATTTTTTTGAACTCAGTACAGACGTAAATACTTATATATACACACATACACTCACCCCTATGAACACCTTCGAGAGACTAGTCAGCATATCATCTTAAAATTTACGAAGTCATCATAGACGTCTCATCGTCGACGGGAACGTCTCTTCTCATCAATGTATACTAAATGTGTGTGACATTTCACGAGGATATACATTTCTATATGGCATGCGCTAGAAATAAGTGATTTTATTATTTTTGTGCAGCTACCATAAAAATGTATTTCATCATGAAACTTGGCAGACAAGTAGTATACATCCATATGTATATGTGTATTTAAAATTTTGAACTCTGAAGTTTCCATATAAAGGGCATTTCCGGGTCCATCAGTCCATACTATATGGTGTGATGCTAAAATTACACTAAAATAACAAAATCATGTATTACTCGAACCAAATATTAGCTACTGCCACTAAAATTGAAAATTTGCTTTCTCTCAAATTATTATTTATATCTGACTTGGATGTGCCTCCTTGTCGACGGCGACAACACGTGGCGTTTGATGTTTCATCACCGATGAACAGTCGCTGTATTTTACGTTGAGTCTCAACAATCTCCGATGACGTGATTGCTTGAACAACTCCGTATTATTAGCCGGCGGATACTCGACTCTGATAGTGTTCTTCCATGTAATGCTTTTTTTCAACGTGCTGTGGCACGTAAACAATTAATAATCTGAGACGTAAGGTAGAGTTTGCTTATCTTTGTTTAATCTGGTCAAAGATTGCAACCGACCTGGTCACATCTCACATGCGATGCAAGTCACGTCCCAGTTAAACAATGCGCAGACGTATGCACCGCACTGCTCCGCAATGATATAAATTCATCTAAACATTTTGAACAATATAGGAGTACATAAAAGTCAAAAAAAAATGCATCACACCTGGTTCTTGAAAAAAATGTAATACGCAGTTCGATTTATTGGGACATGCCTTTGACCGATTGTTGCTCTGCTAAGGAATAATCCGTTTCTCTAAAGAAATTAAGCATGATGTTTTGGAGATGGCTTCAGTCAAACATTGACTATGAATATCATTCTAATTATTTTTATTAGATATTTGAAAAAGCATTTTTTGTGGGGAAAAGCATATATACATGATGCAGCCTTTGTCCAAATGCGGTCTAGGGTTTGGCTATGTAGTCATCCGTCTCTCCTGGTAGACCATGAGTGTCATCCTCATACACCGGTGGGGGTGTGCGGGAGGCCCAGATCTATCGGTGGGAGATGTAGTTTCTCCCTCTTGGGTCATTCGTAAGTCTTCGTTCGATGGCGTCGAGATAATGGTGTCATTGCTGGCGTGAAATAAAATATTTTGGTCTCGCCCTAGTTCCAGTGATGCTTACTTGTATCACCGGGATGCGTGTGAAAGAGGGGTTGTCCTCAGGCCTAGTTCTTCGGGATGGCATTTTTTATTTGCATGTTTGTCTGACCGCTCTGTCCTACGGGGCAAACAACTTCTTTGTATGTCTTGGTCCTTAGGCTTCAGTTCTAATCGACGAAAGGTTTGTCAATATCGGCCTCATCGGAGAGGGTATCATGTTCGTGTTCCTCGGCTCTGGTTGTCCAGAATTGGGCGTTCTACAAACCCTGTGTGTTGCTTCTTCCCTAGGGCGGGCATTTGCGGCCAAAATGTGTCGGCACGGATGCAAAGCGGATGCCACGCGCGCCTTCTCGGTGTCCGCCGCGTCCCCACCTGGCGGTCGTCCAACCATCCAGCGGCTAGTTTGGTCAGCTTAATTTATGATGCCGCCCGCCTCATCCCACGCGTCGGTGACGACGGTCGACCTTTTTTAAGCCGACCATGCGGGGGGAGGCGTCCTCATCCGCTTCCAGAAAGCTCTCGTCCCAATCTCGCTCCCTCGTCGGTGGCAACCCTAGCCACCCTAGTCAACCCAGATGGGGTTCTTCTTTGGTGCCAGCAGCAGCAAAGCAAAGGGCAAGGCCCCTGCCATCCCTTTCCCCCTGAGTTCCTCCCGCCCCCGTCAGCGCCAGCTCATCGGCCGAAGCAACGCGTCAACGTGCCATTGCACCAGGCGGAGTGGTATTGACAGAACCGCATGCCTCTCTCGTACCCCGACGTCACCCTGCCGCACGACTGGCATCTGGATCTGGAGAGGATCCCAGTGCCAGCGGCGCTGCGGTCGGCTCGGGCGCACGTGGAGGAGGTGTGGCGCCAGCGGGTGCAGCTGACGTCGGAGGAGCACAGCGACGGCGCATACGCCTTCGACTTGCCCAACTGGGCTCGGTGGTTCGCCTTCGAGCACGAGGAGGCCAGGCGGCGTGGTGGCGGCAAAGTTGATCGCAGGTCGCAGCCGACCCCCCTCGTCGTCCGCTACGAGGACCAGGAGGCGGAGGCGGCGTACCAGGCGGCCATCCTTCGGGAGAGCGAGGAGGAGGAGCGTCAAAGGGAGGAAGAGGAGGCGGCGTACCAGGTGGCCATGGCAGAGGCTGATGACCCACAAGTATAGGGGATCAATTGTAGCTCTTTTCGATACGTAAGAGTGTCGAACCCAACGAGGAGCAGAAGGAAATGACAAGTAGTTTTCAGCAAGTAATGTCTGCAAGTGCTGAAATTGTAAGTAGCGAAGTAGTTTGATAGCAAGATAATTTGTAACGAGCAAGTAACGAATATAGTAACAAAAGTGCAGCAAGGTAGCCCAATCCTTTTGAGGCAAAGGATAGGTCAAAGCGGTCTCTTATGATAAGCAAAGCGTTCTTGAGGATACATGGGAATTTCATCTAGTCACTTTCATCATGTTGGTTTAATTCGTGTTCGGTACTTTGATAATTTGATATGTGGGTGGACCGGTGCTTAGGTGCCGCTCTTACTTGAACAAACCTCCTACTTATGATTAACCCTCCCGCAAGCATCCGCAACTACGAGAAAAGTATTAAGAATAAATTCTAACCATAACATTAAACTTTTGGATCCAATCGGTCCCTTACGGAATAGCGCATAAACTGGGGTTTAAGCTTCTATCACTCTCGCAACCCATCATCTAATTGCTACTCCACAATGCATTCCCTTAGGCCCAAATATGGGGAAGGGTCATGTAGTCGACGTTCACATGACACCACTAAGGGAATCACAACATACATATACTATCAAAATATCGAACACATATCAAATTCACATGATTATTTGCAACATGATTTCTCCCGTGACCTCAAGAACAAAAGTAACTACTCGCAAATAATAATCATGCTCAAGATCAGAGGGGTATTAAATAGCATAATGGATCTGAACATATAATCTTCCACCAAATAAACCATATAGTGATCAACTACATGACGTAATCAACACTACTAGTCACCCACAAGCACCAATCTATAGTTCGGGTAACAAGATTGAACTCAAGAGATGAACTAGGGTTTGAGAGGAGTTGGTGCTGTTGAAGATGTTGATGAAGGTTAGCCTCCCCAAGATGGGATAGTTGTTGGTGATGATGATGACGATGATTTCCCCCTCCGAGAGGGAAGTTCCCCTCGCAGAATCGCTCCGTCAGAGGGCAAAAGTGCTCCTGCCCAAGTTCCACCTCGAGGCGGCGGCGCTTCGTCCCGAAATCCTTCCTCTTATTTTTTTCTAGGTCAAAATGACTTATATACCAGGAGATGGGCACCGGAGGTGGGACGAGGAGGGCACAACCCACCAAAGCGCGCCTAGGCTCCCTGGCGCGCCCAGGTGGGTTGGGCCCACCTGGTGGGGCCCCTCTGGTAGTTATTTGCTCCAATAATTCTTAAATAATCCATAAAAAATCTCCGTGAAGTTTCAGCTTGTTTGGAGCTGTGCAGAATAGGTAGCCTGACGTAGCTTTTCCAGGTCTGGATTTCCAGCTGCCGGAATTCTCCCTCTTGGTGTGTTCCTTGAAAATCATGAGAGAAAAGGCATTAGAATTACTCCAAAAAGCATTATTATGGATAAAAACATTATAAATAACAGCAAGAAAACATGATGCAAAATGTACATATCAACTCCCCCAAGATTAGACCTCACTTGTCCTCAAGCGAAAACTGAAATCGAAAAACATGTCCACATGCTTTGAGAGAGAGGTGTCGATAAAAACAAAATACGGACATAGAAGAATCATGTTGATTATTATAACAGCAACAAAATTAAACATAGGACTATTATGAGAGAACTTTTATCATATACTTCTCATGAATAAGTAATAGTTCATCACACAATCGAAGTATAAAGAAAAAACTCTATTAGAAACCAACAAACTATGTTCTTAGTCAACTTTGCAACTACAATTCATCATGTTTTCAGGAAGGGTCACATATCGAAGCCTTTAGGCAAGTCGACATACTCAACCATCATATAGTCTTCTATGATTGCTAACACTCATCTCGTACCTATGAGCAAAACGTTTCAACCGGACACATAGAAAGATAGGGGCTTATAGTTTAGCCTCCCAACATCCTCACCTCAAGGGTGATGTCAACAATAATAACTCATGCTATCTATATTCAACTGGACATATGTGCCTAGATCTTTCCTCACCACATGATGCTTGCTAAAGGAGAAAAATAAAAGGAATAGATAAAAACTTCGACTCTTGCATAAAAGTAAAAGATAGGCCCTTCGCAGAGGGAAGAAGAGGTTGTCATGCGCTTATTTGTTTGTATGCTCAATCCCTTAGTGCAAGAGAACGTCACGTTGTATTGCCCCTTAAGATGACAACCTTTATTATGAAATCTGTCTCTTTTATTCTTTGTCATCCAAGTTCGTACAACGCTCAATTTTCTCTTACACTAAATGATCTTACACTTTTAGAAGCAATTTTTATTGCCTTATTGCACCGATGGCAACTTACTTGAAGGATCTTGCTCAATCCATAGGTAGGTATGGTGGACTCTTGAAAATAGGATTTTGGTTTAAGGGTTTTTGAATGCACAAGTGGTATCTCTACTTAGTGTGGAATTTTTGGCTAGCAAAGGTAGGGGGCAAGCATCACATGTTAAAGGATCTATGACAATATGACTTCTATGTGAATATAAACAAACATAAACCATTAAGTTGTCTTCCTTGTCCAACGTCAACAATTTTGGCATATAATATTTTGATGAGGGGTCACAATCACAAAAGATTTCTAGGATAGTATATTTATATGTGAATCTTCTCTTCCCTTATTAATTCTTTCATGAGTTGCATCATTGACTAATGCTATGTTTGTCAATCTCTAATAACATTTCTTACTTATACTTTTCCTTATGTGGTACCATCACCTACCATAGGATTAGTATATGATCTTATTGATTTATTTCCTTTCTTTCATTTATTTCTTATTTATTTTTCTTTATTTGCAACATGAAAGTAAAGAAAGCAAAAACTCAAACTAAACTTTATCATATAACTTGCACACGAATACAATGATAGATCACTAAGCAAACTCTCAAATAAGAAAGGATCAAACTGAACTTTATTTCATCTAGGAAAAAGATTGAACTAAGATAAGTAAAAGCAAAAAGATAGTGGGATGATACGATACCGGGGCACCTCCCCAAGCTTGGCAGAAGCCAAGGGGAGTGCCCATACCCGATACTCAATTATCCTTTGGTGGTGAAGAAGATGATGGTGGTGAAGTAGAAGTCTTGTCCTCGGATTTCCATGGCCGTGGTCCACCATCATGAGAGGAAGAGTGAGTCTCACGGGTCCTACAACTATCAGACAAACTCATACCTTTAAACCTTGCCTCATATTCAAAGACTTGGTTCTGGAGGTCATAGATCTGGCTTTGGAGGAAGTTGATTTTCTCGTTGAAGGTGAAGACGATGTCCTTCATGGGCTTGCCATCCACCTTGAGATCATGGGAGAGGTCCATGATCATGAGGTGATTGGCATGGAGTCCACGCTCCACCATCCCCTTGCACCGGAAGACATCTTGCTCCACAACTTCAAGCCTAGACTCCACGGTTACCGTCCCCTTGGGACAGGGCACATCACGAAGGTGCAGCACCCCCTCATGCATCTTAATGACCTGAGGGTGCTACACTACCTCCAGAAGATATGGGTTGATGACGTTCGTGAAGAACTTGTCCTTGGAGGAGCTTGAAGCAGCCATCGTAGATGGGATCTGATAGAAAACAGCAAAGGAAAAAGAGAACAGAGGATTTCTCCGCGATACGGTGATCAACAGGTTCGGGAAGTATATATAGATTTTTTATCTTGGAGGACAAGTACATGGAAGAAAAACGGAGTACGGAAGGTGTCCCAGGTGGGCACAACCCACCTGGGCGCGCCAGGCAAGCCTGACGCGCCCTGGTGTCTTGTGCCCACCAGGGGACGCTTCCTGAGAGTTTCTTTATTTCCAAAATTCTAAAATATTCCAAAATTGTCAGAAAATATTTTTGCGGATTTTTCGGAGTCCGTTTACTTACCTTATCGCGTACCTCCTTATTTTCACGATTCTGGAGTGTTCTGGAAGGACTCTTTTATGGGTTCTTCTGGTATCAAAGTTTGGATAATATTACTTTCAACATTGATAGGCGTACCTGAGATATAATGCTTTATTCATTGTCCATTGACAATCTTCGGGTTAGTACCTTCGGAATTATTTATTTTGATGGCACCAGGCCGGTAAACCTCCTCGATGACATATGGGCCTTCCCATTTTGAGAGGAGCTTCCCTGCAAAAAATCTAAAACGATAGTTGTAGAAAAGAACATATTCTCCGACTTTAAACTCATGCTTTTGAATTCTTTTGTCATGCCATCTTTTGACTTTTTGTTTGAATAATTTTGCATTTTCATAAGCTTGGGTTCTCCATTCATCTAATGAGCTAATATCAAATAACCTCTTCTCACCAGCAAGTTTGAAATCATAATTGAGCTCTTTAACTACCCAAAATGCTTTATGTTCTAACTCAAGAGGCAAATGACAAGCTTTTCCATAAACCATTTTATAAGGAGACATACACATAGGATTTTTATATGATGTTCTATAAGCCCAAAGTGCATCATCTAATTTCTTTGACCAATTCTTCCTGGACCTATTGACAGTCTTTTGCAAAATTAATTTTATTTCTCTATTGCTAAGTTCAACTTGACCACTAGACTGAGGATAATAGAGTGATGCAATTCTATGGTTAACATCATACTTGGCAAGCATTTTACGTAAAACACCATGAATAAAGTGTGAACCACGATTAGTCATTAAATATCTAGGGACTCCAAACCCTGGGAAAATAACTTCCTTAAGCATTTTAATAGAGGTGTTGGGATCATCACTACTGGTTGGAATAGTTTCTACCCATTTAGTAACATAATTAACAGCAACCAAAATATGTGTATACCCATTAGATGAAGGAAAAGGTCCCATGCAATCAAATCCCCAAACATCAAATGGTTCAACAGCAAGTGAATAATTCATAGGCATTTCTTGATGCTTATCGATATTACCTATTCTTTGACATTCATCGCAAGATTATACATACTTACGGGCATCCTTGAAGATAGTAGGCCAATAAAATCTAGATTGCAATACCTTATGAGCAGTTCTATCTCCAGCATGATGCCCTCCATAAGCCTCAGAGTGACATTTCCGTAGGATTTGTCCCTGATCATGCTCAAGTACACAACGTCTAATAATACCATCTACTCGTTTATAAAGATGTGGGTCATCCCAAAAGTAATGTCTTAAATCATAGAAGAATTTTTTCTTTTGTTGGTAAGTAAATCTAGGTGGTAAATATTTAGCAACAATGTAATTAGCATAGTCAGCATACCAAGGAGTACTATTAGCAACATTTATTGCAGCTAACTGCTCATCGGGAAAACTATCATCAATAGGCAATGGGTCATCAAGCACATTTTCAAGCCTAGACAAGTTATCAGCTATGGGGTTCTCAGCTCCTTTTCTATCAATGATATGTAAATCAAATTCTTGTAACAAGAGAACCCAATGAATAAGTCTAGGTTTAGCATCTTTCTTTTCCATAAGATATTTAATAGCAACATGGTCTGTGTGAACAGTTACTTTGGAATCAACAATATAAGGTCTAAATTTATCACAAGCAAACACAACTGCTAAGAATTCTTTTTCAGTAGTAGCATAATTTCTTTGAGCATTGTCTAGAGTTTTACTAGCATAATGAATAACATTCAATTTCTTATCAACTCTTTGTGCTAGAACAGTACCAACAGCGTAATCACTAGCATCACACAGAATTTCAAAAGGCAAGTTCCAATCAGGTGGTTGAACAATAGGTGCAGTAATTAAGGATTTCTTGAGTGTTTCAAAGGCTTCAAGACAATCATCATGAAAAACAAAAGGGATATCCTTTTGCAAGAGATTAGTAAGAGGCCTAGAAATTTTAGAAAAGTCTTTGATAAATCTCCTATGGAAACCAGCATGACCTAAGAAACTACGAATACCTTTTATATATTTAGGACATGGCATTTTCTCAATTGCATCAACCTTAGCTTGGTCCACTTCAATACCTTTTTCAGAAATTTTATGACCCAAGACAATGCCTTCATTAACCATAAAGTGGCACTTCTCCCAAATCAAGACAAGATTTTTTTGTTCACATCTTTGCCAAACTTGCTCAAGATTGCTTAAACAATCATCAAAAGACTTCCCATAAACAAAGAAGTCATCCATGAAAAACTCAACAATCTTTTCACAAAAATCAGAGAATATAGCCATCATGCATATTTGAAAGGTAGCAGGTGCATTACATAAACCAAAAGGCATACGTCTATAAGCATAGGTTCCAAAAGGACAAGTAAAAGTGGTCTTTTCTTGATCAGGTTGTGATACAGGTATTTGTGAAAACCCAGAATATCCATCAAGGAAGTAAAAGTGTGTGTGCTTAGATAATATTTCAAGCATTTGATCAATAAAAGGCAAAGGGTAATGATCTTTTCTAGTTGCTTTGTTTAATGTTCTAAAATCAATTACCATTCTATAGCCTGTAACAATTCTTTGTGGAATAAGTTCATTTTTATCATTAGGAACAACAGTAATACCTCCTTTCTTAGGAACAGAATGAACAGGACTTACCCATCTACTATCATCTATAGGATAGATTATACCTGCTTCCAGAAGTTTTACTATTTCCGTTCTTACCACCTCTTCCATCTTCGGATTTAACCGACGTTGGTGATCAACAACTAGTTTAGCATCAGGTTCCTTATTGATTTTGTGCTGACATAGAGTGGGACTAATGCCCTTTAAATCATCAAGAGTATATCCAATAGCAGCCCGGTGCTTCCTTAGAACTTTCAATAATCTTTCTTCTTCATGTTCTGAAAGGTTAGCACTGATAATAATAGGATATATCTTCTTTTCATCAAGATAAGCATATTTCAAAGTGTCTGGCAATTGTTTTAATTCAAACACAGGATCACCTTTAGGTGGAGGAGGACCTCCAAGAGTTTCAATAGGTAAATTGTGTTTAAGCAGAGGACGTTGTTCAAAGAAAACTTTATCTATTTCATTTCTTTCATGCATATGTAAATCATTTTCATGGTCTAGCAGATATTGTTCTAAAGGATCAGTAGGTGGTACAATAATAGAAGCAAGACCAATTAATTCATCCTTACTAGGCAATTCTTTTTCATGATGATTTATACTAAACTTGGAAAAATTAAACTCATGAGACTCATCACCAAAGCTAACTTCCACAGTTTGTTTCTTAAAATCTATCTTAGCGTTAACTGTGTTCAAGAAAGGTCTACCAAAGATAATGGGACAGAAGTCATCTTGTGGGGAACCAGGAACAAGAAAATCAGTAGGGTGTTTTATTTTTCCACACAAGACCTCAACATCTCTAATAATCCCAATTGGTGATGTAGTGTCTCTATTAGAAAGTTTAATAGTAACATCTATTTCTTCTATCTCAGCAGGTGCTATGTCTTTCATAATCTCTTCATATAAACTGTAAGGAATAGCACTCACACTAGCACTCATGTCACATAAACCATGATAAAAGTGATCTCCTATTTTAACTGAAATAACATGCATGCCCACAACAGGTCTATGTTTATCTTTTCTATCAGGTTTAGCAATTCTAAGAGCTTCTTCACAAAAGTAAATAACATTGACGGGGGGATGACCCCCGGGTAGCCTCAAACACACCTTATGCTTCGGGCCCGCCCATAGGGCAAATGGGCGGGCCGCCTTCGAGGAGCTGGCCCGGCGACGCCCCGCCGGCTTCAACCCCCCTGGCACGGGCGCGCCGGCTGCTCCTTCACAAACCGCGGTGTGCTGGCCGGTTGGGGCCTCGCCGCCCGGTTCCTTCACCAGCCGGCCGTGCATCGGATGCCCCTGACGGGCCCTGCGTGGTGACAGTGGGCATCGTCCCATCGGGGGTCGGCGCCCGCATGGCCACAGTGGCCCCTATCCCGTCGGTGGTCAGCGCCTGCATGGCCGCAGTGGCCTCTCGCCGCTGTTGGACGGCGACCAGGCCTCCAACAGTGGCGACCTGCCCCCAACCACTCCACCATCTACTCCAGCATGGCTACAGGACAACCGGCCGGCCGCTGACTTCGGCCGACCGCCGCAAGACGCCGCCGCCCGTGGCACCCCGTGCCGCGACGTGACCGGGCTCGAGGCCCGCCTATGACAAGACCGAAGCTGGTGGCCCCCGCAGCCGGCCGTAGAGGCTGCCGGCTGGGTCCCCCCACGACCCTTATATTCATATTGTAAGCCGGGGGTCGGTCTATAAAACCCCCCGGGCCTCCCCCATGCAAAGGGGAGGACGGACAGATGCCGGGCGAAGAAAACGACGATAGCACCACCCACGTAGCATCCCCCACGGGGAACCTCTCGAGCCCGGGCGCTTAGCTCCCACCTCGGTTCATACAGCTCCAGGAGCACGATTGTAACCTTCACCTTGATCTCAACGAAACCAAGCAGGAGTAGGGGTTTTACCTCCCTCGGAGGGCCCCGAACCTGGGTACATCGCACGTCAGTCACCGCTTGTGCCTAACCCCGTTCCCGGAGTCCACCGACGTCCTTTCGGCCCAGTCAGTTAGCCTACCCATGGCATCTGCCGTGACAAAACCACGACAAACATGCCCATCAATATCTTCTTCCAAGAGATCTTTAACCATAGCAATGCTATGTTCTACTTTAATTTGTTCTTCAGGTTTAGGTGTTCTAACATAGCTTTTGTTAACCACAGTTGAAACTTTAGCATGTTCCTTTATCCTAACACGGAAAGGTGGTTTCTCTATATAAGCAGAAGGAACAACTGGTTCAACATTATGGAGTATAGTTTCTTCTTTAACTGGTGTTGGTTTTTTAATTTCTTCTTTAACAGGTGGGTGATATTTAAACCACTTCTCCTTAGGGAGTTCAACATGACTAGCAAATGATTCACAAAAGGAGGCTACTATCTCAGAGTCAAGTCCATATTTAGTGCTAAACTTTTGAAAAGCATCGGTATCCATAAAAGATTTAACTTAATACATAGGGAATACACCGATGGAAGGCATAGTAACATTTACTATGTTCCCTACGTGTATCTAAACCTCATTCCTGGCTAGTCTTTCAGGCCATAGTAGTTCTTACATCGAGTTGCAATAGAATGCAATCGAGCGGGTATCTTTGTGACCAACTCACAATACCCAAGAATTAGTGATTAACATGTTTAACCATAATTCCCAAGAACTATATCTTTGACCAGCCTTCTATACATCAAAAACTTGTATGACATTCATACATGAGCTGGATATTCTAGTCTTCTTTCCTTTTGCCATTATATTTCTAACAGTTTAACTTTTCAGTATTTCTCCTACTCTCAGAAGAAGCACCCAACTTAAGAGTGGCATTAGCCCCGGACTTCCTAGGCGTGAAAGTCTTACTAACACCCTTCGGACACTTCCTTTCTCTTTAAGTTGTTGTTTTATTCACCTTTCATCATATGGCAGGCGTTCTCTTGGATCCCTCTCTTATCAGTCTAATGCATAGTAAACTTCTTTACTAATAGTTTGCAAACAAACATTGCTTTGGATATCTCATATCTTTTAGCTTTTGTGTGTCTCTGAAAATGACTTTCAGATTCCATGAATATCACATAACTATCCGAACTTTCGAAGTTTCGGTCTCATGGAAGCAAACATATTTGACTTGACCGTAACGGAATTTTAGCTTTTTGGATCGAAGGACGAGAGTCATATCATCCATAGCATTAGCAGGAGAATACCGAAAACATGCAATAGGACAAGTCCTTCTCGGCACTCTTGAGGACAATCCTCACATTACGTTACCAACCGTAAAGTTTTAACCAGATATTTAACAGCTATTCAATTTTAATAGGGAAGGTGGAAACGCGAGCCATTATTCTACAACTATTTTGCAAAACACACTTAGACAGTGTTCAAAAGAAATTGCACTGAGAATTAAAACAAGTTAATTCTACAGTGCGCTCCCACTCAAATCAATATCTCTCATAATTGATTGTGAGTGATTCAAGATCCAAATTACAATTCAATGCCAAGGATGTATCCATCTCAAGTGACGAGAATTGCAATCGGTAGGCCAACTTGCCAATCACATCTCTATGTGACTCTTGTTCATCTTTCGATGCGTGTGTTCCGAGCTCATGACTTTCATGCCTGAACGTCAAGACAACCAAGTGATCTCGCTGTGAGGTCTCAACTCACCCGCCTAACACTTCTCTAATCGTTCGTACCCATGTAACCATGTGATACCCCGAAAAGATAGGTGCCGTGACGGTGCTACACTTGGGAGAACACTAACTACTTGATATTCTAAGTGAGAGATCACCCTAATAAAAAGCGACTACCGCGCAATCAAGAAGGGTGCATCAAGAGGGATAAACATCTCAGGCAATTCATAATTAGCATGACATGGTATAGCCCCTTCTGACAGAGAAGTCAAGTATTTCTTCGTCTTCGGCATTCGCATCGGTGTTCACCTTTGCGAAGATTGCCACCACCTTTTTGATGCACCAAATAATATTGCTATCTCTATAGCTTAATAAAATAAGTGCATTACATAAGGTTGACACGCAGGTCACTAAAGTGCAATCATATGGCTCCAGCCATCATGCTGAATCATGACACGCAGGTCATGTTAATCAATTTACATCCTATAGTCATCTCATACATAATCAAATTATTATGAACACTGCTATACCACATCACATGCACATGCAAACCATCCTGCAAAACCAAGTTAGACGCCTCTAATTGGTCCATGCAAAAACTTGTTTTTCGTGGCTTCTAAGGTTTTGAAACAAACCGAAGCTACCAATGTCCATCATCAAGTATGATAATTCAAGTTGCTAGATTAACAATCCAGGGTGTATGAAACACGAGATAATAAAATCTCGAGACCCATACTAAACTTCGTCATACGCGTGACCCCCGTGCAAATCACATCTGCATTGCCCTTTCGTCTGCGAAACATCCATCTTTCTCAACTATGGTCGAACCCAAAGAACTGTTAGCACTTCGTTGATCTGTCAATCAGCATACTCGGGAGCAGCATGAAAGGATCGCGGATTGCCAGAACTTTGTGAGATTCCACCATTCCGTTAAGATCAGGACTACGCAAATTCCAGGGAAGCAACAAGAACATCGGGTTACAGATTTCATCTGCTACCCACACAAATAATTTTCAGTAATAGATCTCATCTACTACCTAATTATATTATGCAACACCCATACATCTCCATGTATTCTAGATCGCAACCTGCATCTACGCATAGCACGGCTCTTGATGCCACTGTAGGGTAACGTAGCAGAAAATAAAAATTTCCCGACCTACGCACCAGCCCAGGACCACTATGGAGACTGCATACAAGGTTTGATCATTTTCGTTACCGACTCGTAGCGCAACGGAAGTAGAGTCGATGACGATCGGCGGTGCAGATCCCCGAAGCTAGGATTTACAACCTCCCAACCTCAAGGATGTATACCCTCATCTGCCCCTCGGACAGCCCTCCGGGAGGCGGTCAGACATTCCCCCGGACGGTGTCGCGGACAGCCCTTCGGGAGGACCTCCAAAACTTGGACTGTCACTCGGACAACCCTTCGGGAGGACCTTCGAAACTCGGACGGTCACACGAACAGCCCTTCGGGAGGCACTCTCGAACTAAGACTGAAACTACGATCTCTCTATAGAGTTGCACACATACGGTGTCATCTATCCGGCAGGGTTTCGCCGTCCAGAACTAGTTCCTACCGGAACCCAGACAGCCTTTCGGCTCTAGGAAACTATTTCGCTGGGAGGGAGAGAGAGAGCTTGCAAAGCAAAGCATCTGTATGAGAGCACAAGGATGAAGAAATGACAGCCCACATCTCCTCTATTTATAGGAAAACCAAGGGGTAGGGTGGTTTTACAATAAAACCCAAAATGCACATGAATGAAGTCCTTCCACAAGGGCATAAAAGTGAAACCAAGGAACAAGAGGGACTCCATGAAGGAGTCCACCATGTGGCCGGACACACCCTCATGTGGGGCCCCAAAAATGGCTCCAATCCATCCATGTCATCCCCAAGATCTTTTGGAGCAAACCCCAGAAGGTGGCTTTCCATAAAGTAGTCCAAAAAGCACTTTCACTATTCACGGCGACATTTTTCAGCGTCCGCTCGAACTGAAAATATTTATGTGGGCTTAGAACAATTCTAGTACCCTACTAAAATAATTTTCAATGCGATCCGGAAAAATTCCGGAATAGTGATTTTCATCTGCGAAAAGCATCTGAAGTAGTTCCGGCAGCTCCGGAACATTTCCGGTTATTCTTCCGGAAAATTCTCAGAAGTTTCCACAATGATTCTGGCACCCTCCAAGAATTATCAGGCATGTGCCAAAACCAATTTGACTTAATGGTATCCCTTGAAACAACTTTTCAGTTTCACCGAAACTGTTCCGGTGACCTGTCTACGGAACTTTTCCACTGTCCGAAACTTTTCCGGTGTCCGAAACTTTTCGGTGATTTTCTCTCAGACTCCCTGTCTAGTATTCAACAGATAGATGACCCTTAAGCGTGTGACCCTATAGGTTCGGTGAAGCATAGACATGACCCGGAACCCCTACCGATCAATGATCAACATCGGAGCCGTGGACACCCATATTGATCCCTATACCCACACGAATAAATATTCGAGTGAACCTCCAGTTGCCGTGTGCTATTCCTGTTGCTTCGCGATATGTTACAAATACCCGAGGTGAGACATGTTGGCATCCTCGTGGATCAACAACTTGTCCACTATGCCAGTTACCTCGTTAACGGTATTGTTCTCTTTTCTCGTTCCCGTGTTCCGGCATCCCCGTGATCAAATCACAAAGTGTCTGGCCAGACGATGATGGATACCATAACACCGAGAGGGCCCAGAGATATCTATCCATCGTCGGAGGAGCAAATCCCAATCTTGAGCTATCAAGTTACTTCACATACTTTTCCATGAAACCATAAGCCGCCGTAATAGCCACCCATTTACGGATGACGTTTAACAAACCCCAAAGTTCATGAAGCAAGCATGAAGAAACTCGATACTCTCATGGTCTAAGAAATTATGCAAACATTAACTTCTCTGTGTTATTAACCATTAACTTATGACGAATGTATCTCATAGCATAACACCAATTCGGGTCGATGCAACACAAATGTTCTTCTAACATTATGCCCTCAAAATTGTCGGCATAGCCATGCCCATGATCAGGAAAACAGGATCATCATGCAATACTTGAGCCAGTCTTAGAGGCTAGACTAGGAATACATTTTACCGTTTATTATCCCACACGTGCACATGAGTTTCCCTCCAAGCCTCGTTTTATTTGTAGACTCAAGAATCATTGCGGTTATAGCATGGAACATAAACATAATTATGAACAGGGAGATAATCAAAAACATTTATTATTGCCTCCAGGGCATATCTCCTACAGACTCCCACTTGCACTAGAGTCAATAATCTAGTCAATGCTAATGCACTTTACACCTATGGCATACTGGTGTAAAATATGCTTCGCTTGTGGTATAGCCTGATGTCCAATGGATCTGACAACTTCAGCTCCGTGTGGAACATTGCATATCCTCGTGTTTTCACGCTATCACAAAATTCGTATTTTGTGTGACTTGGCTTTGCATATGTGTGAATCATTGGTCGAAACCTGATTCCTCAGGCTGAGCTATGGAGCAACTATCTGCAATAGTGTCTCATAGACCAAAGCCATCTTGGAACTATACTAAGTTCATGAATGAACTATATGATTCAACAAGTTCTTTGTCGCTTCCAAAGCGTCAACATACTTAGCCTTTGTTATAGAATCGCCACAGTATCTTGTTTGGAACAATTTCCAACTACCGTGCCACCATATTGTGTATCACACAAAAACCTCAATTAAATCGAAAATCACATGGAGAAATGGTGGAGACTGTATCGATGTAACATATTACACCGAACTCTTCATGATTTCTGCTTGCGAGAAAACATGTCATCACTACTACTCTAGTACTCAATGACATCTTTCACTGTTGTCCTATGATCAGTACTTTGATCACTTTGGTTATCCATACTCGCAACAACTTTGGAGTATCGGACATATCTAGTGGTTTTACATACCATGGAATACATGATTAATCCAAACACAAGAGTGTGTGGAATCTCCATCATGTATTTCACTCATCAGTGTTTTGCGACACTAAGTCTTGCAAAAACTCTTTCCATGTGACTTCGGCAAGAATCACTCCTTGGCGTTTTAAATGCTAAAAGGTTTTAGCAGCTTGTCAATATGTATTCATTGCTTAGCCCCATTAGGTAAATCTATCTCCATAGATCATCATGCCTAATATTGAGGCTATTTAACCTAAGCACTTCATCGAAAAAACTAATTTCAAATGAAGTCCTAATTCGTGTCAAGAAATTTATTTCCAATTAACAATGTGTCAAGTACACAAGGTTTTTAGAAATAGTATTATGCTCCCACTTACTTTCTTGAATCACAAGCATCTTCGATACCCATTTGATGAAGTCAAACTCCTTTGACCATTCCATCAAAAACGAAGATTCCAACTCCGCTTTGCTCTCTTCTGTCCATCGCTGGAACTCTGAAGTTTGCATACTTACTAGCATCCTCTGGATCGACAAATTACTTTGGACTGTATCACATACAAGTCCTAGGTTTCATTTCCATCAGATGGAAATCCTTTTGTCATCCATGTTTCATATCTCATGATTGATATATGTATTAATTGCTAGTTCAACCCGAGCCGACCTTAAGCATCGCTACGGTGAAACAACCTCATCGTAGTCAACTCCTTGAACTTGTTATTTCAACAAGTCGAGCTTTATGGATAAAACATTTTTATCCGTACCAATTTTCAGTTCCATAAATATTCGTTGGACTCTAAGTCCTCTGAAAGGTGTATCAAGGTTTTAATCTTGAATCACTTATATGGAAACTATCTCGGATTGTATTGGCATTTAGCCAATCCCGGAGTCAGGGCCCATCAACGCTTCCTTGTGTATTGTAGGTATACTGTTGTCCAACAACAATATCTCATTTGCGCACCTGATAGGTTTGCATGAGCTTTGCCTACGTGGTTCAGCTACGCGTTCAACTGAAGTCCACACATTTTATTGTAGAGACTTACGTATCAGTCATAGTAGGAAACAACAGATTCACTTCCAAGGTTTCTTTCCTTTGAACTGATGACGAAGATACTGGTTATCTCGTCGAGTTGCACTGTCCTTCCACTCACCTTTTGTAAGAACTATTCTCTTTAAAAGCATACCGTTTTGTGGCAAAACCCTTTGCCTTGGTATAGTGGTGGGGGAATACCCAATGACTTGGGATAACCATACAAAATAGCACTTGTCTGATTTGGAATGGGTTTGTAACCTTTTACACAAGCCCCATATTCCAAATGTTAAGAAAAGATATAACATGGTTGGGCGTACCATACCATAGCGTCATTTCAACAGGCCTGATGGATCTCTTTTTAGTGTAAAAGCCGCAGTCTCTAAAGCATCACTCTATAAAAGGGATAATGGCAAATCTATTTATGTCATCTTTGATCTTACCATGTCATAAATGGTTCGATTACATCTTCACAGACTTTCCACTTGCAGTGGTGTTCCGGGAGGTGCAAGTTATGAAACTCTTTTCACAACTCATCAGACAATCGCTAAACTTGTAACTCAAATATTCCTTTCCGCAATCAAATTGCAGAAACATAATTTTCTTGGTACAATAACTTCTACTTCATTTTTGAAAACCTTTCAAATGATTTCAAAAGATCTAGACTTACGTCTCATCAAGTAAATATCCATATATCTACTTGAGTCATTTTTGAAGGTAGACAAATCCACTGTTTGCAACAACATTTATTTGACTACACACATCATAATGTATGATTACCAATAAGTTCTTTGCTCGTTCCTTATGGCCTGTGAACGGTATTTTAGTTAGTTCACCTTTTGGAGGAAAGTCGCAAGTGTCAGATGATTCAAAATCAAACGACTTCACAATCCATCATAATGGTATTTTCCATGCGGGTTTCTCCAATGTGACCAAATGCAGTGCCACACATATGTGGTATTCTTTTAGTCTTGCGACATTTAGCGTCAGTGTTATGGATGTATCATATTTCCATCAATATTCATAACATATATCTCATCTAGGATGGAATCATGGCCCTTCATGTTATTCATAATACTGAACAACAATTGTTGTTTTTATGAACAAATCTTTTGCAACAAACATTGTGCAATGGGCTAGAGTGTATGAAACTCTAAAATGAATTATGAAAGTAAACCCAGAGGTAATGTATTATTATCAATATTCATAACATACGTCTCAGTCATGATGAAAGTATGGCCCTTATGTTATTCATAACACCGAACATGAAAAGTTCTCTTATGAACAACCTTATTGCAAGATACCTTATGCAAAGGGCTAGAGTGTATGAAACTCTAAAATGAATTATGAAACTTAATACGTAGGGAATACACCGATGGAAGGCATAGTAACATTTACTATGTTCCCTACGTGTATCTAAACCTCATTCCTGGCTAGTCTTTCAGGCCATAGTAGTTCTTACATCGAGTTGCAACAGAATGCAATCGAGCGGGTATCTTTGTGACCAACTCACAATACCCAAGAATTAGTGATTAACATGTTTAACCATAATTCCCAAGAACTATATCTTTGACCAGCCTTCTATACATCAAAAACTTGTATGACATTCATACATGAGCTGGATATTCCAGTCTTCTTTCCTTTTGCCATTATATTTCTAACAGTTTAACTTTTCAGTATTTCTCCTACTCTCAGAAGAAGCACCCAACTTAAGAGTGGCATTAGCCCCGGACTTCCTAGGCGTGAAAGTCTTACTAACACCCTTCGGACACTTCCTTTCTCTTTAAGTTGTTGTTTTATTCACCTTTCATCATATGGCAGGCGTTCTCTTGGATCCCTCTCTTATCAGTCTAATGCATAGTAAACTTCTTTACTAATAGTTTGCAAACAAACATTGCTTTGGATATCTCATATCTTTTAGCTTTTGTGTGTCTCTGAAAATGACTTTCAGATTCCATGAATATCACATAACTATCCGAACTTTCGAAGTTTCGGTCTCATGGAAGCAAACATATTTGACTTGACCGTAACGGAATTTTAGCTTTTTGGATCGAAGGACGAGAGTCATATCATCCATAGCATTAGTAGGAGAATACCGAAAACATGCAATAGGACAAGTCCTTCTCGGCACTCTTGAGGACAATCCTCACATTACGTTACCAACCGTAAAGTTTTAACCAGATATTTAACAGCTATTCAATATTAATAGGGAAGGTGGAAACGCGAGCCATTATTTTACAACTATTTTTCAAAACACACTTAAACAGTGTTCAAAATAAATTGCACTGAGAATTAAAACAAGTTAATTCTACAGTGCGCTCCCACTCAAATCAATATCTCTCATAATTGATTGTGAGTGATTCAAGATCCAAATTACAATTCAACGCCAAGGATGTATCCATCTCAA
Source organism: Hordeum marinum (assembly GCA_022496015.1). Classification (NCBI taxonomy): domain Eukaryota; kingdom Viridiplantae; phylum Streptophyta; class Magnoliopsida; order Poales; family Poaceae; genus Hordeum; species Hordeum marinum. The sequence continues at coordinate 525,206,441 of CM039678.1, forward strand.
GTGACGAGAATTGCAATCGGTAGGCCAACTTGCCAATCACATCTCTATGTGACTCTTGTTCATCTTTCGATGCGTGTGTTCCGAGCTCATGACTTTCATGCCTGAACGTCAAGACAACCAAGTGATCTCGCTGTGAGGTCTCAACTCACCCGCCTCACACTTCTCTAATCGTTCGTACCCATGTAACCATGTGATACCCCGAAAAGATAGGTGCCGTGACGGTGCTACACTTGGGAGAACACTAACTACTTGATATTCTAAGTGAGAGATCACCCTAATAAAAAGCGACTACCGCGCAATCAAGAAGGGTGCATCAAGAGGGATAAACATCTCAGGCAATTCATAATTAGCATGTCATGGTATAGCCCCTTCTGACAGAGAAGTCAAGTATTTCTTCGTCTTCGGCATTCGCATCGGTGTTCACCTTTGCGAAGATTGCCACCACCTTTTTGATGCACCAAATAATATTGCTATCTCTATAGCTTAATAAAATAAGTGCATTACATAAGGTTGACACGCAGGTCACTAAAGTGCAATCATATGGCTCCAACCATCATGCTGAATCATGACACGCAGGTCATGTTAATCAATTTACATCCTATAGTCATCTCATACATAATCAAACTATTATGAACACTGCTATACCACATCACATGCACATGCAAACCATCCTGCAAAACCAAGTTAGACGCCTCTAATCGGTCCATGCAAAAACTTGTTTTTCGTGGCTTCTAAGGTTTTGAAACAAACCGAAGCTACCAATGTCCATCATCAAGTATGATAATTCAAGTTGCTAGATTAACAATCCAGGGTGTATGAAACACGAGATAATAAAATCTCGAGCCCCATACTAAACTTCGTCATACGCGTGACCCCCGTGCAGATCACATATGCATTGCCCTTTCATCTGCGAAACATCCATCTTTCTCAACTATGGTGGAACCCAAAGAACTGTTAGCACTTCATTGATCTGTCAATCAGCATACTCAGGAGCAGCATGAAAGGATCGCGGATTGCCAGAACTTTGTGAGATTCCACCATTCCGTTAAGATCAGGACTACGCAAATTCCAGGGAAGCAACAAGAACATCGGGTTACAGATTTCATCTGCTACCCACACAAATAATTTTCAGTAATAGATCTCATCTAGTACCTAATTATATTATGCAACACCCATACATCTCCATGTATTCTAGATCGCAACCTGCATCTACGCATAGCACGGCTCTTGATGCCACTGTAGGGTAACGTAGCAGAAAATAAAAATTTCCTAACCTACGCACCAGCCTAGGACCACTATGGAGACTGCATACAAGGTTTGATCATTTTCGTTACCGACTCGTAGCGCAGCGGAAGTAGAGTCGATGACGATCGGCGGTGCAGATCCCCGCAACTAGGATTTACAACCTCCCAACCTCAAGGATGTATACCCTCATCTGCCCCTCGGACAGCCCTCCGGGAGGCGGTCAGACATTCCCCCGGACGGTGTCGCGGACAGCCCTTCGGGAGGACCTCCAAAACTTGGACTGTCACTCGGACAGCCCTTCGGGAGGACCTTCGAAACTCGGACGGTCACACGAACAGCCCTTCGGGAGGCACTCTCGAACTAAGACTGAAACTACGATCTCTCTACAGAGTTGCACACATACGGTGTCATCTATCCGGCAGGGCTTCGCCGTCCAGAACTAGTTCCTGCCGGAACCCAGACAGCCTTTCGGCTCTACGAAACTATTTCGCTGGGAGGGAGAGAGAGAGCTTGCAAAGCAAAGCATGTGTATGAGAGCACAAGGATGAAGAAATGGCAGCCCACATCTCCTATATTTATAGGAAAACCAAGGGGAAGGGTGGTTTTACAATAAAACCCAAAATGCACATGAATGAAGTCCTTCCACAAGGGCATAAAAGTGAAACCAAGGAACAAGAGGGACTCCATGAAGGAGTCCACCATGTGGCCGGCCACACCCTCATGTGGGGCCCCAAAAATGGCTCCAATCCATCCATGTCATCCCCAAGATCTTTTGGAGCAAAGCCCCAAAAGGTGGCTTTCCATAAAGTAGTCCAAAAAGCACTTTCACTATTCACGGCGACATTTTTCAGCGTCCGCTCGAACTGAAAATATTTATGTGGGCTTAGAACAATTCTAGTACCCTACTAAAATAATTTTCAATGCGATCCGGAAAAATTCCGGAATAGTGATTTTCATCTGCGAAAAGCATGTGAAGCAGTTCCGGCAGCTCCGGAACATTTCCGGTTATTCTTCCGGAAAATTCTCAGAAGTTTCCACAATGATTCTGGCACCCTCCAAGAATTATCAGGCATGTGCCGAAACCAATTTGACTTAATGGTATCCCTTGAAACAACTTTTCAGTTTCACCGAAACTGTTCCGGTGACCTGTCTACGGAACTTTTCCACTGTCTGAAACTTTTCCGGTGTCCGAAACTTTTCGGTGATTTTCTCTCAGACTCCCTGTCTAGTATTCAACAGATAGGTGACCCTTAAGCGTGTGACCCTATAGGTTCGGTGAAGCATAGACATGACCCGGAACCCCTACCGATCAATGATCAACATCGGAGCCGTGGACACCCATATTGATCCCTATACCCACACGAATAAATATTCGAGTGAACCTCCAGTTGCCGTGTGCTATTCCTGTTGCTTCGCGATATGTTACAAATACCCGAGGTGAGACATGTTGGCATCCTCGTGGATCAACAACTTGTCCACTATGCCAGTTACCTCGTTAACGGTATTGTTCTCTTTTCTCGTTCCCGTGTTCCGGCATCCCTGTGATCAAATCACAAAGTGTCTGGCCAGACGATGATGGATACCATAACACCGAGAGGGCCCAAAGATATCTATCCATCGTCGGAGGAGCAAATCCCAATCTTGAGCTATCAAGTTACTTCACATGGAGAGGGCCCATGAAGCAAGCATGAAGAAACTCGATACTCTCATGGTCTAAGGAATTATGCAAACATTAACTTCTCTGTGTTATTAACCATTAACTTATGACGAATGTATCTCATAGCATAACATCAATTCGGGTCGATTCAACACAAATGTTCTTCTAACATTATGCCCTCAAAATTGCCGGCATAGCCATGCCCATGATCAGGAAAACAGGATCATCATGCAATACTTGAGCCAGTCTTAGAGGCTAGACTAGGAATACATTTTACCGTTTATTATCCCACACGTGCACATGAGTTTCCCTCCAAGCCTCGTTTTATTTGTAGACTCGAGAATCATTGCAGTTATAGCATGGAACATAAACATAATTATGAACAGGGAGATAATCAAAAACATTTATTATTGCCTCCAGGGTATATCTCCTACAGATTTCCCCCTCCGGGAGGGAAGTTCCCCGATTGAATCGCTCCGCCGGAAGGCAAAAGTGCTCCTACCCAAGTTCCGCCTCGAGGCGAAGGCTCTTTGTCCCGAAAGCCTTCCTCTTATTTTTCTAGGTCAAAATGACTTATATACCAGGAGATGGGCACCGGAGGTGGGCCGAGGAGGGCACAACCCACCAGGGCGCGCTTGGGCTCCCTGGCGCGCCCAGGTGGGTTGTACCCACCTGGTGGGCCCCCTCCGGTAGTTATTTGCTCCAATAATTCTTAAATAATCCATAAAAAATCCCCGTGAAGTTTCAGCTTGTTTGGAGTTGTGCAGAATAGGTAGCCTGACGTAGCTTTTCCAGGTCCAGATTTCCAGCTGCCGGAATTCTCCCTCTTGGTGTGTTCCTTGCAAATTATGAGAGAAAAGGTGGTAGAATTACTCCAAAAACATTATTATGGATAAAAACATTATAAATAACAGCAAGAAAACATGATGCAAAATGGACGTATCAGAGGCCATGACCCTTTCCACGGTGGGCGACTACGTCATGCCGCCGATGGCCCCGCCTTCCCCCGTCAAGGCCGAGCCGGAGCCAGAACCGACCCCCATCGAGCGCTACAAGCGGACCGGGACTGTCCATGGGTGGTTGAGTGCTTTGCCGGTCTGGATGGGGGTGACGCCGGAGGATGAGGCGACGTACCTTGAAGAATGACGCCAGCGACGCCTGGACGAGGAGGGCCGCCATGGCGAATACCTCGAGAAGTTCGAGCACGAGGCCGAGGAGGAGGTGCGCTAGCCACAGGCAGCGGTGGCATAGCCCGTGTCCGACACCAACGTTCTCTGAAACACGGCGTTCCCTTGGGCCGAACATGCGCCGACGCTCATCGACCTTACGGGCCCTGCCAACGACGACGAGGACACCTAGGGCACTGCACCGCCTCATAGTTTAGTGTTTTTATGTTTATGTGGACGCGTGAATTATCGTCGGCCTCACTGGTCGGCTTTAATGTTTAATTAATGTCGGTTTTAATTTTCAAAATGTATTTAATTTTTTTGTTCACGCACTGTCAAAATGAATCGGGTCAGCGTTGGACGCACGCGTCGATCCAAACGTAAAAAACGAAATTAATGTCCGCTAGACCGATTCAAACGGATAATGACCATTCCATTAAAGTTACTCTTAGAGTGACACGTGCTCTTCAATCCTATAGTGCTAGAAAGTCACATGCATGCATTTGGATTAGAGATGGTTTGATATCGCAGAAAAATACCAGTACGTGGCAAGAGATGGTTTGATACGATACGATACGATATGATACCACATCCCATTGGGATCTCGTATCGCTGCCGCATCACCGATCAGATCGACTGTCTCCATAGCGCGTGGTGAACAGTAAGAAAAAAAGATTAAGACGGAAGGAGACGATGCGGCGTGACCGGAGGCGTGGGTCATGCCGAGCAGAGGGTCAAGGCAAGCACGGAAGGGATTTATTATGGGGACGTGCACGCGCAGCGTACGTACGAACGAACACGACCGCGGCCACGGCCAGTTGTCGGTCGGCAGCTGGCGCGGCGCGCGCGAACGGCGAAAGCGACCGAGACGCCACCCGCCACCCGCCGCGCGCGATACGGGCCGTCGGACGGGCTGGATCAGGAGTGTGTCAGGGTGGTGGGCACGGCCCTTGCGGAGAGACAGCAATGCTGGTGGCTGTCTGGCCGGGCCCATTTCAGCAATCCATCACTGTGCGTGAACAAAAAAGATGGGAATTATATTACTTTTGTTGAGTGGTAGATGGGAATTATATTGGGGACCTCCTATACGCTGCGCGTTGCGACCGATTGACGCGCGCTGCACAGGGGACAGCTTCCGAGTGAACCGGCCCATAATCGCAAGGCAATAGTAGTAAAAAAATCACTAAAAGATGGAATATAAGAACCGGCTGCTTATCAGTGCTTGTCCTTCGGCGGACAGGTTGATAAGCTTCGTTGCTTAATTAGGAGACGCGGATTATAAGAACCAGCAGGCACGACAGCTCTAGAACATTGCTGTGAGTTTTTTAACTTGCCTTCTTATTCTGTTTGTATCTTTATTGCTTTTTTCTTGATTCTTATTTTCTTATTTTATTTGAAACGGAAATTTCAGACGTTGTTAGCACTTTGGAAAAAATGTTCGAAATTTCAGATTTTGTTAGATTTTCAAAAACTAATCATATTTTTCAACATACTGTTCACAATGTCAACAATAGGTCATATCTTCAAAACAAATTGTTCAGGTTTTTTGAAAAAACTGGATTTGTAAAAGTTCCCATTTTTCAAAAGAGGTACAAAAAATGTTCCATTTTGTGTTTGTTGGAATGTGCAAAACGGGATCATTTTTTGACATTTGGAGGAATTTTTAAAAAATACTAACATCTAAAAAACTAATAATTTTTTAGAATGTAAAAAATTGAGTTTATGAATAAAATTTGAAAACCGTGAACAATACTTGAAAAATACGAACATTTTATGAAAAATCGAAATAGTTTCTCAAATGGTATTGATTTTGAATATATGAAGGAAATTTAAAACCCCAAAAATTATGAACACTTTTTGAAAACCCTGATTAATTTTTGTAAACTTGAATAATTTTTTAATTATTGAAAAAAATTAAAAACATTATCCTTTTTTCGGAACTTTGAATAGTGTTTTAGGAACACGATTTATATGAATTTTCTGACCATTTTCCTGAATTGTAGGTAAAATGTGAAAAAATAAAAAATAAATGGAAACAAAAAAATGGAAAACCCCCAAAAAAATGGAAGATGACTGAATGGGAAAAAAATCTCTAGAGAATCTTCTAAAAGGTTCCCAAAAGCAATTGGTCTCCATGGTAAAGTGGGTCGGCCCATTGCTCACAATCGATCTTTTCGCATTTGCGTTTGCTTGATAGTTTAACGCAAAAAGTTTCAAACCGGATTTTTCCTATATACGCCTTTAAGAAAAGAGAGGAGCGGAGTAATCTATGTGATGCATTGTGACACACGCAATATGTTGTAAGCGTCTCAACTTCTGAGTTTGATGGCTGAGCGTCGATGTAAGCTTGGAGAGTCAAGATAACCTTAGGGACTTGTTATTTGGTGAGTGGTCTTAAATGTATTTTTTTTTTGGTTAATGCATCCAGATGTGTGCATATGAGGTGTGTGTGATTATATGCCGACAATTTGACAAATCAAACATCTGTTGTAGTACGCCACAAAAAGCATATCACTGAATTAGCATACATGTACATTTTGTCACATAAGAAACATTTATTTTATTAGTCAAGTTTCCGACTTTAAAGCAGGCGCATACCTGCTGCACCTGTCCGGAGGGCGTACCATACTTCAAACATGCATCGGTTTAAACATGGGTAGGCTAGTCACTGGTGGCGTGCCCATCCTAATGGGTTAGGGCGGTATAACAAAGAAAACATTGACACAAATTTATTTATTTATATAAAATGTTTTTTTCTGCATTACATACAGCCTATGCCCTATGGGGGAATTACAAAGTAATCCACCCGGTGCAGGTATTTGGAAGTTGGGTCTAGGTGATATTTGAAGAATAATAGTTGTATTGATTAGGGCTTCGAAGGGCTGTTTATATAGATTACAAAACTTGAACTACAAGACTAATAAAGATAGATTACAATTCAAAGAGAGAGGCCGAACCAGCCGGCGGCCAGACCTAACCAGACTATACTCTAATATCCGCCTGCAGTCTCAATGTCAGGAGTAATGATGTTGAGACTAATATTAGAGTATAGGTCGGTTAGGTTTGGCCGTGAGAATTATATCATCAACATTAAAGCAAGAGATAGACAGTGTGTGTAGAAGACCAAAAAATAAATAGGAAAGAATCGGATTTGGATGGAATAAAGCCTACTGTTTGAATAAAGGTAGCAAAACGTTGAAACCATGCACGAAGAGCTTGTTTAAAACCATAAAGAGACTTGTTAAGAAGACAAACAAAATTTGGAAAAGAGGGATTCTCAAACCAGAGTGTTGCTGACAATAAACTGTTCCATTAAGAGTACCATGAAGAAAAGCATTTTTAATTCGAGCTGATGAATAGGCCAAGAGGAGAAAACAACAAGACTAAGAACAATATGAATAGTACTTGGTTTAACAACGGGAGAGAAAGTTTCATCAAAATCAATGCCATGTTATTGAGAAAAACCACGACACACCCATCTGGCTTTGTAACGAGCAAGGGTGTCAATTAGAATGAAATTTGTGGCGAAAAACTCATTTTTCCAGAAACAACATTAACACTAGGAGGTTTGGGAACAAGGGTCCATGTATTTATTTGCTGAAGAGCGTCAAATTCATCGCGCATAGCTGAAAGCCAAAGCGGATCAAGAAGAGCTCGTTTATAAGAAGTGGGAATAGGAGAGATTGTTGGGATGGCTGTGAGATTGAGGCGTTTTGTGAGAAGAAGAAATCTGCGTTTGCCGTGGGTGCTCATGACGTGATCATTGGTGGGTCGTGGAATGGGTACGGCATTGGTTGGGTGTGGTGATTCGGATGGGGGAGAAATTGTGGGGGAAGAGGAAGAAGAGCTAGAGGCGGCGGGTGTGGAGATGTCTGCCGTGGTAGGATGTGGTGAGGAGGATGCTGTTGAGGTAGAGGTGGTGGTCACGACAGAGGTGGTGGGCGTGGCAGAAGGAGGCTCTACCGCGGCAAAGGTGGTGGAGGTAGGATTTGACGCAGCAGGCTGCTGCGGCTGAGTTGGGGCAGAGGTCTACGGCGGCAGAGCTGATCGAAGGGGGGACTAGGGGAGGGGTTTTGCTGGTGGCGGTTTGTGCTAGATTGTGTGACGTGGTGTTAGTGGAAGAATACGGAAAAGTATTTTCAACGAATGTGACATGGCGAGAGACAAGGACGTGACCAGAAGATGGATCAAAACAGTGATATCCTTTGTGATCATCACAAAGACCAAGATGAATGCAAGGCAATGAACGTGGTTCTAGTTTGTTGGAGGCAGTAGAGGTAGTGTTGGGAAAATAAAGACAGCCAAAAACACACACAAAAGAATAGTCGGGATGGGATAGAAAAAGAGATTGAAACGGCGAATAAAGAGGGCATGTTTTAGTTGGGCGAATATTTAGAAGTAGTGTGGCGGTGCGAAGGGCTTCAGCCCAAAAATGAGAAGGAGGAGAAGCTTGTAAAAGCAATGTGCGAAGAATGTGATTAATGGAGCAAAGAGAGCATTCAACTTTACCGTTTTGAGGGGATGTATAAGGACATGAAAAGCGAAGAAGAATGCCTTGACAGAAAAATAAGTTTCGGTTTTGAGCATTGTCAAATTCATGACCATTATCACATTGAATAAATCGAATTGGCAAGCCAAAGTGTGCGAGAACATATTGTCGAAAATTAAGAAATATTGGATGTACTTCAGATTTAGCACGAATAGGAAAAGTCCAAATATAATGAGAATAGTCATCCAAAATCACAAGATAATATTTGTAACCAGAAACACTAGGGACGAGAAAGGTCCATAAATCACAATGAAGTAACTCAAACGGAAAAAGTGCTAAGGGTAGTAGAGGTGCCAAAAGGTAATCTAACATGTTTGCCGCATTGACAAACATGTACATTGCAAAGAACGCGGTTGATGGAGTCGTACTCGCGGCGATTCAAATTGCGGAAGATCCGATCCAATCGCGAACGGACGACGCCTTCACGTTCAACACACGTACAGCCCGGGGACGTCTCCTCCTTCTTGATCCATCAAGGGGGAGTTGAAGTTGAGGGAGATCTCGGGCAGCACGACAGCATGGTGGCGATGAAGCTCGTGGTTCTCCAGCAGAGCTTCGCTAAGCACTACGGAGGAGGAGGAGGTGTAGGAGGGGGAGGGCTGCGCCAGGGGCAAGGGGTGTAGCTGCTCTCCCACCTCCCCTCTATTTATAGGCTCAATGGGAGAGGGGCCCGCCCCCATAGATCCATCTAGAGGGGGGCAGCGGCAAAGGGGGGGAGCTTGCCCCCCCAAGTTGGTGGGAGGCGCCCCCACCCCTTAGGGTTCCCAACCCTAGGCGCCTTGGGCCCTTGGGGTGCGCACCAGCCCACTAGGAGGCTGATCCCACCCATATTCACCCCACGTGGTCCTCCCGGGCAGGTGTCCCCTCCCGGTGGACCCGGAAACCCTTTTGGTGGTCTCATTACAATACCGATAAACCCCAAAACCTTTCCGGTGACTGAAACTGGACTGCCCATGTATAAATCTTCATCTCCGAACTATTCTGGAACTCCTCGTGACGTCCAGGATCTCATTCGGGACTCCGAACAACTTTTGGTAACCACATACAATTTCCATTACAACTCTAGCATCACCAAACCTTAAGTGTGTAGACCCTACTGGTTCGAGAATTATGCAGACATGACCGAGACACCTCTCCGGCCAATAACCAATAGCGGGATCTGGATACTGTTGGAAATATGCCCTAGACGCAATAATAAATTAGTTATTATCATATTTCCTTGTTCATGATAATTGTTTATTATCCATGCTATAAATTGTATTGATCGGAGACTTAGATGCATGTGTGGATACATAGACAAAACCATGTCCCTAGTGTGCCTCTAATGGACTAGCTCGTTGATCAAATATGGTTAAGGTTTCCTAGCCATGGACATGAGATGTCATTTGATAACGGGATCACATCATTAGGAGAATGATGTGATGGATAAGACCCAAACTATAAACGTAGCATATGATCGTGTCAGTTTATTGCTACTGTTTTCTGCATGTCAAGTATATGTTCCTATGACCATGAGATCATGCAACTCACAGACATCGGAGGAGTGCCTTGTGTGTATCAAACGTCGCAACGTAACTGGGTGACTATAAAGGTGCTCTACAGGTATCTCCGAGGGTGTCTGTTGAGTTGGCATGGATCAAGACTGGGATTTGTTACTCCGTGTGACAGAGAGGTATCTCGAGGCCCACTCGGTAATACAACATCACAATGAGCCTTGCAAGCAATGTGACTAATTGTTAGTTGCGGGATCTTGTATTACGGAATGAGTAAAGAGACTTGCCGGTAACGAGGTTGAACTAGGTATGGAGATACCGACGATCGAATCTCGGGCAAGTAACATACCGAAGAACAAAGGGAACATCATACGGGATTAACTGAATCCTTGACATAGAGGTTCGACCGATAAAGATCTTCGTAGAATATGTAGGAACCAATATGGGCATCCAGGTACCGCTATTGGTTATTGACCGTAGAGGTGTCTCGGTCATGTCTACATAGTTCTCGAACCCCTAGGGTCTGCACACTTAAGGTTTGGTGACGTTTCGGTAGTATAGAGTTATGTATGGTGGTGACCGAAGGTTGTTCGGAGTCTCGGATGAGATCCCGAACGTCACAAGGAGTTCCGGAATGGTCCGTAGGTAAAGATTCATGTATAGGAAGTCCTATTTTGGTTCTCGAAAAAGTTTCGGGCTCATCGGTAGTGTACCGGGAGTGCCGGTAGTGTATCGGGAGACCATCGGGAGGGGTATTTCAATCCAAGAGGCTACATGGGCTGTGGGAGAGTAAATACCAGCCCTTAGTGGGCTGGTGGAAATCCCACACGAGGCCCATGAGGCTGGGAGGAAAAGCCCAAAGAGAAAAAGGTGGAAAAAGGCAAAGAAATAGGGTGAATCCTAGTCCTACTAGGATTGGAGGTGGATTCCACCTCTCCCACTTGATTTGGCCGACCCAATTGCTGGTCCTTTGAGGGACAAGCCTCCTCCTCTCTTCCTCTTATATATACTAGAGGTTTTAGGGTTTTTTGGCACCAGATTTTAGCCACGTGCTACCCGTTCCTCTAGTGCATAGTTTCTCCTCTAGATCAGATTTCTACAGCGCTTAGACGAAGCCCTGCCGGAATTGCTCCACCACCATCGCCGGAGCACCGTCATGCTGCCGGTGAACTCTTCCTCCTCTCCACTTCCTCTTGCTGGATCAAGACGGTGGAGATCGTCATCAAGCTGCACGTGTGCTGAACGCGGAGGTGCCGTCCGTTCGGCGCTAGATCGGAAGGACCGTGATCAAGATCACGAGAAGGTTCGTGATGAGTTCGCGAGACGGATCGTGATGAGTTCGTGGGACGGATCGTGATGAGTTCGCGAGACGGATCGTGATGTGTTCGCGGGACGGATTTTGATTGGATCGCGGGACGGATCGTGATGAGATCGCAGGGGCGCTCGGCGATTTGGATCGCGAAGATGTTCGACTACACCAACCGCGTTTCTTAACGCTTCCCGCTTAGCGATCTACAAGGGTATGTAGATCCACTCTCCCTCTCGTAGATGCTCATCATCATGGATAGATCTTGCGTGTGCGTAGGAAATTTTTTGTTTCCCATGCAACGTTCCCCAACAGATACCCGTATTGGCTCCCACATGTTTCACTATGATCTCATCGGATGAACCATGATGTCGGGGATTCAATTAATCCCGTATGCAATTCCCTTTGTCCATCAGTATGTTACTTTCCCGAGATTCGATCGTCGGTATCCCTATAGCTTGTTCAATCTTGTTACCGACAAGTCTCTTTACTCGTTCCGTAATATATGATCCCGTGACTAACTCCTTAGTCACCTTGAGCTCATTATGATGATGTATTACCGAGTGGGCCCAGCGATACCTCTCCGTTACACGGAGTGACAAATCCCAGTCTCGATTCGTGCCAACCCAACAGAGACTTTCGGAGACACCTATAGTGCACCTTTATAGTCACCTAGTTACGTTGTGACGTTTGATGCACCCAAAGTATTCCTACGGTATGCGGGAGTTGCACAATCTCATGGTCTAAGGAAATGATACTTAACATTAGAAAAGCTCTAGAAGACGAACTACACGATCTTGTGTTATGCTTAGGATTGGGTCTTGTCCATCACATCATTCTCCTAATGATGTGATCCTGTTATCAATGACATCCAATGTCCATGGTCAAGAAACCATGACCATCTATTGATCAACGAGCTAGTCAACTAGAGGCTCACTAGGGACATGGTGTGGTCTATGTATTCACACATGTATTACGATTTCCGGTTAATACAATTATAGCATGAACAATAGACAATTATCATGAACAAGGAAATATAATAATAACCATTTTATTATTGCCTCTAGTGCATATTTCTAGCAGTCTCCCACTTGCACTAGAGTCAATAATCTAGTTACATTGTAATGAATCAAACACCCATACAGTTCTGGTGCTGATCATGTTTCACTCGTGAAAGAGGTTTAGTCAACGGATCTGCGACATTCAGATCCGTATGTACTTTACAAGTATGTATATCTCCATCTTGAATGTAACAACGAATGGAGTTGAAGTGGCGCTTGATGTGCTTGGTCTTCTTGTGAAACCTGGGCTCCTTGGCAATGGCAATAGCTCTAGTGTTGTCACAGAAGAGAGTCATTGGGCCCGACGCACTGGGAATCACTCCTAGGTCGGTGATGAACTCCTTCATCCAGACTCCTTCCTGTGCTGCTTCCGAAGCAACTATGTACTCCGCTTCACATGTAGACGCCGCCACAACGCTTTGCTTGCAACTGCACCAGCTGACTGCCCCACCATTCAAAATATACACGTATCCGGTTTGTGACTTGGAGTCATCCGTACCTGGGTCGAAGCTAGCATCGACGTAACCCTTTAGGACGAGCTCTTCGGCACCTCCATAAACGAGAAACATATATGTAGTCCTTTTCTGGTACTTAAGGATATTCTTGACTGTTGTCTGGTGTTCCATTCCGGGATCACTTTGGTACCTCCCTACCAAACTTTGGGCAAGGTTCACATCAGGTGTGGTACACAACATGACATACATAATAGAGCCTATGGCTAAGGCATAGGGGACGACACTCATCTTTTCTCTATCTTCTGCCGAGGTCGGGCATTGTGCTGTGCTCAATCTCACACCTTGCCATACAGGCAAGAACCCCTTCTTGGACTGATCCATATTGAACTTCTTCAATATCTTGTCAAGGTATGTACTTTGTGAAAGACCAATGACGCGTCTCGATCTATCTCTATAGATCTTGATGCCTAATATGTAAGCAGCTTCTCCAAGGTCCTTCATTGAAAAACACTTATTCAAGTAAGCCTTTATGCTTTCCAAAAGTTCTATATCATTTCCCATCAACAATATGTCATCCACATATAAAATGAGAAATGCTACAGAGCTCCCACTCACTTTCTTGTAAATATAGGCTTCTCCATAAGTTTGTATAGACCCAAATGCTTTGATCACCTCATCAAAGCAAATGTTCCAACTCCAAGATGCTTGCACCAGCCCATAGATGGAGCACTGGAGCTTGCATACCTTGTCAGCATTCTTAGGATCGACAAAACCTTCTGACTGCATCATATATAATTCTTCCTTAAGGAAACCGTTAAGGAATGCCGTTTTGATGTCCATTTGCCAGATCTCATAATCATAAAATGCGGCAACTGCTAACATGATTCGGACGGACTTCAACATCACTATGGGTGAGAAAGTCTCATCGTACTCAACTCCTTGAACTTGTTGATAACCCTTAGCGACAAGCCGGGCCTTATAGACGGTCACATTACCATCCGTGCCAGTCATCTTCTTAAAGATCCATTTATTTTCTATGGCTTGCCGATCATCGGGCAAGTCCACCAAAGTTCATACTTTGTTCTCATACATGGATTCTATCTCGGATATCATGGCTTCAAGCCATTTGTTGGAATCCGGGCCCGCCATGGCTTCTTCATAGTTCGAAGGTTCACCGTTGTCTAACAACATGATTTCCAGGACAAGGTTGCTGTACCACTCTGGTGTGGAACGTGTCCTCGTGGACCTACGAATTTCAGTATTAACTTGATCCGAAGAGTCATGATCATCATCATTAACTTCCTCTCTAGTCGGGCAGGCACCACAGAAACATTTTCCTGCGCTGCGCTACTCTCCGGTTCGAGAGGGGGTACAATTACCTCATGAAGTTCTACTTTCCTCCCACTTACTTCTTTCGAGAGAAACTTTTTCTCTAGAAAGGATCCATTCTTGGCAACAAAGATCTTGCCTTCGGATCTGAGAAAGAAGGTATACCCAATAGTTTCCTTAGGGTATCCTATGAAGACACACCTTTCCGATTTGGGTTTGAGATTTTCAGGTTGAAGTTTCTTGACATAAGCATCACATCCCCAAACTTTCAGAAATGACAGCTTAGGTTTCTTCCCAAACCATAATTCATACGGTGTCGTCTCAACGGATTTAGACGGTGCCCTATTTAAAGTGAATGTGGCAGTCTCTAATGCATATCCCCAAAATGATAGGGTAAATCGGTAAGAGACATCATAGATCGCACCATATCCAATAGAGTGCGATTACGAAGTTCGGACACACCATTACACCAAGGTGTGCCAGGCGGCGTGAGTTGTGAAACAATTCCACATTTCCTTAAGTGCGTGCCAAAATCGTGACTCAAATATTCTCCTCCACGATCAGATCGTAATAACATTATTTTCTTGTCACGTTGATTCTCTACCTCACTCTGAAATTCCTTGAACTTTTCAAAGGTCTCGGACTTGTGTTTCATTAAGTAGACATACCCATATCTTATTAAGTCATCAGTGAGGGTGAGAACATAACGATAGCCACCGCGAGCCTCAACGCTCATTAGACCGCATACATCGGTATGTATTATTTTCAGCAAGTTGGTTGCTCGGTCCATTCTTCCGGAGAACGGAGTCTTAGTCATCTTGCCCATGAGGCATGGTTCGCACGTGTCAAATGATTCATAATCAAGAGACTCTGAAAGTCCATCTGCATGGAGTTTCTTCATGCGTTTGACACCAATATGACCAAGGCGGCAGTGCCACAAGTATGTGGGACTATCATTATCAACCTCATATAAATAGAACAACCATTATTCTTGGATTTAAATAAGTAGCCATCTCGCATCAAACGAGATCCAGATACAATGTTCATGCTCAAAACTGGTACTAAATAACAATTATTGAGGTTTAAAACTAATCCCGAAGGTATATGTAGAGGTAGCGTGCCGACGAAGATCACATCAACCTTGGAACCATTCCCGACGCGCATCGTCACCTCGTCCTTCGCCGGTCTCCGCTTATTCCGCAGCTCCTGTTTTGAATTACAAATGTGAGTAACCACACCGGTATCAAATATCCAGGAGCTACTACGAGCGCTGGTAAGGTACACATCAATAACATGTATATCATATATACCTTTGACGTTGCCAGCCTTCTTATCCGCTAAGTACTTGGGGTAGTTCCGCTTCTAGTGACCATTTCCCTTGCAATAAAAGCACTCAGTCTCAGGCTTGGGTCCATTCTTGGGCTTCTTCATGGCAACTGATTTACCGGGCGCAACAACTGTTTTGTCGTCCTTCTTGAAGTTCTTCTTACCCTTGCCTTTCTTGAAACTGGTGGTCTTATTCACCATCAACACTTGATGTTCCTTTTTGATATCCACCTCCGCTGATTTCAACATCGAATATAACTCAGGAATGGACTTCTCCATCCCTTGCATATTGAAGTTCATCACAAAGCTCTTGTAGCTAGGTGGAAGCGACTGGAGGATTCTGTCAATAACCGAGTCATCTGGAAGATTAACTCCCAGCTGAGACAAGCGGTTGTGCAACCCAGACATTTTGAGTATGTGCTCGCTAACAGAACTATTTACCTCCATCTTACAAGTGAATAACTTGTCAGAGACTTCATATCTCTCGATCCGGGCATGAGCTTGAAAAACCATTCTCAGTTCTTGGAACATCTCATATGCTCCGTGTTGCTCAAAACGCTTTTGGAGCCCCGGTTCTAAGCTTTAAAGCATGCCGCACTGAACCAGGGAGTAATCATCACTACCTGACTGCCAGGCGTTCATAACGTCTTGAGTTGCTGGGAAAATGGGTGCGTCACCTAGTGGTGCATCAAGGACATATGCTTTCTTGGAATCTATGAGGATGATCCTCAAGTTACGGACCCAATCTGTATAGTTGCTTCCATCGTCTTCCAGCTTGGTTTTCACTAGTAACACGTTGAAGTTGAGGGCAACATTAGCATGGTCCATTGGATCTACAAGATAGATTGTAAAGATAATTTTATACTAAGTTCATGATAATTAAGTTTATCTAATCAAATTATTTATTGAACTCCCACTCATATAGACATCCCTCTAGTCATCTAAGTGATACATGTTCCATATCGACTAGGCCGTGTGGAATCATCACGTGAGAAAGACTAGTCATCAATGATGAACATCTCCATGTTGATCGCATCTACTATGCGACTCATGTTCGACCTTTCGATCTCTCGTGTTCTGAGGCCATGTTTGTACATGCTACGCTCTCAAGTCAACCTAAGTGTTTCGCGTGTGTAAATCTGGCTTACAGCCGTTGTATGCGAACGTTAGAATCTATCACACCCATGTTGGAAATATGCCCTAGAGGCAATAATAAATTAGTTGTTATCATATTTCCTTGTTCATGATAATCGTTTATTATCCATTCTATAATTGTATTGATCGGAGACTTAGATGCATGTGTGGATACATAGAAAAAACCATGTCCCTAGTATGCCTCTAATAGACTAGCTCGTTGATCAAAGATGGTTACGGTTTCCTAGCCATTGACATGAGATGTCATTTGATAACGGGATCACATCATTAGGAGAATGATGTGATGGACAAGACCCAAACTACAAACGTAGCATATGATCGTGTCAGTTTATTGCTACTGTTTTCTGCATGTCAAAGTATGTGTTCCTATGACCATGAGATCATGCAACTCACTGACATCGGAGGAGTACCTTGTGTGTATCAAACGTCACAACGTAACTGGGTGACTATAAAGGTGCTCTACAGGTATCTCCGAGGGTGTCTGTTGAGTTGGCATGGATCAAGACTGGGATTTGTTACTCGATGTGACGGAGAGGTATCTCAGGGCCCACTCGGTAATACAACATCACAACAAGCCTTGCAAGCAATGTGACTAAGTGTTAGTCACGGGATCTTGTATTACGGAACGAGTAAAGAGACTTCCGGTAATGAGCTTGAACTAGGTATGGAGATACCGACGATCGAATCTCGGGCAAGTAACATACCGAAGAACAAAGGGAACATCATACGGGACTAACTGGATCCTTGACATAGAGGTTCGACCGATAAAGATCTTTGTAGAATATGTAGGAACCAATGTGGACATCCAGGTCCCGCCATTGGTTATTGACTGTAGAGGTGTCTCGGTCATGTCTACATAGTTCTCGAACCCGCAAGGTCTGCACACTTAAGGTTTGGTGACGTTTCAGTAGTATAGAGTTATGTATGGTGGTGACCGAAGGTTTTTCAGACTCCCAAATGAGATCTCGGACATCACGAGGAGCTCCGTAATGGTCCGGAGGTAAAGATTCATATATAGGAAGTCCTATTTTGGTCGCCGGAATAGTTTCGGGCTCATCGGTAGTGTACCGGGAGTGCCGGTAGTGTACCGAGGGACCATCGGGAGAGGTATTTCGACCCAAGAGGCTACATGGGCTGTGGGAGGGTGGAAACCAGCCCTTAGCGGGCTGGTGGAAGTCCTCTAAGAGGCCCATGCGGCTGGACTTGAGAAAGAGAGAGAAAAAAGCCAAGGTGGAAAGAGATTCCAAGTAGGAAAGGAGGAATCCTAGTCCTAATAGGATTGGAGGAGGATTCCTCCTCTCCTCCTTGCGCAAGGGCTGCCTTGTGTGCCAGCCCTCCTCCTCCCTCCCTTTTATATATACTGGTGGTATTGGGTGTTTTGCACCAGATTTTACGGCCACGTGCTGCCCGTTCCACCGGTGCTCCTCTAGATCGGATTTCCGCAGTGCTTAGGCGAAGCCTTGACGGAATTGTTCCACCACCATCGCCGGAGCACCGTCACGCTGCCGGTGAACTCTTCTTCCTCTCCACTTCCTCTTGCTGGTTCAAGGCGGTGGAGATCGTCATCAAGCTGCATGTGTGCTGAACGCGGAGGTGTCGTCCGTTCGGCGCTAGATCGGAAGGACCGTGATCAAGATCATGAGACGGTTCGTGATGAGTTCGCAGGACGGATCGTGATGAGTTCGCGGGACGGATCGTGATGAGATCGCGGGACGTATCGTGATGAGATCACGGGACGGATCGTGATGAGTTTGCGGGACGGATCATGATTGGATCGCGGGACGGATCGTGATCTGATCTTGGGACGCTCGACGATTTGGATCGCGAAGATGTTCGACTACACCAACCGCGTTTCTTAATGCTTCCCGCTTAGCGAGCTACAAGGGTATGTAGATCCACTCTCCCTCTCGTAGATGCTCATCACCATGGATAGATCTTGCATGTGCGTAGGAAAGTTTTTGTTTCCCATGCGACGTTACCCAACAGTGGCATCATGAGCTAGGTCTATGTGTAGATGAGATCTCGAGTAGAACACAAAAGGTTTGTGGGCGTTGATGCTTAGATTGTTTCCTCCCTTGGTCAGATTTTGGTTCAGCGGTATTGTGAGATGAAGCGGCCCGGACCAACATTACTCGTACGCTTACGAGACACTGGTTCCCTCGACGCAACTTGTTGCCTAGATGGCTTGCGGGTGGCAGTTTCTCTCACTTTAGTTGGATCGGATTCGACAAAGGCGGTCCTTGAGAAGGTTGAAAAGCAAATTATGTATCACCATTGTGGTTTATGCCTAGGTGAGAATCGTTCTTGCTAGAAACCCGTAGCAGCCACGTAAAACATGCAACAACAATTAGAGGACGTCTAACTTGTTTTTGCAGGGTATGTTGTGATGTGATATAGCCAATTACATGATGTGACATATGTGATGTATGAGATGATCATGTGATGTATAGAATTTCACGACTTGCACGTCGATGAGTACGGCAACCGGCAGGAGCCATAGGGTTGTCTTTAATTATTGTATGACCTGCGTGTCAATCATTAAGCGCTATGTAATGCTTTACTTTATCGCTAAACGGTAGCAATAGTAGTAGAAGCATGTTGGGCGCGACAACCCCGACGGCGACACGTTGATGGAGATCAAGATGATGGAGATCATGGTGTCTTGTCGGCGACGATGGAGATCATGCCGGTGCTTTCAAGATGAAGATCTAAAGCACAAGTTCATGGCCATATCATGTCACTTATGAATTGCATGTGATGTTAATCCTTTTATGCACCTTGTTTTGCTTAGTACGATGGTAGCATTATAAGGTGATCCCTCACTTAAATTTCAAGATAAATTGTGTTCTCCCCGAGTGTGCACCGTTGCGAAAGTTCGTCGTGTTGAGACACCACGTGATGATCAGGTGTGATAGACTCTACGTTCACATACAACGGGTGCAAGCCAGTGTTGCACGCGCAGAACACTCGGGTTAAACTTGACGAGCCTAGCATGTACAGACATGGCCTCGGAACACAAGAGACCAAAAGGTCGAACATGAGTCATATAGTAGATATGATCAATATGATGATGTTCACCATTGTAGCCACCTCAAGTCACGTGATGATCGGACTTGAGTTGGTGAATTTGGATCAAGTATCACTCAAATGACCGGAGGGATGTCAATTTGAGTGGGAGTTCTTAGGTAATATGATTAATTGAACTCATTATCATGAACATAGTCAATAGTGTCTTTGCAAACTATGTTGTTGATTACTAGCTCACGCTGTAGCTCCCTTGTATTTTTATATGTTCCTAGAGAAATAGAGTTGGAAGATGATGGTAGCAATATTGCGGACTGGCTCCATGATCTGAGGATTGTCCTTGTTGCTGCACAGAAGGCTTATGTCCTTAATGCACCGCTCGGTGCGCCAACCCCTCTAGCGGCGTCTGTAGATGTTGTGAACATCTGACAGACACGTTCTGGTGACTACTTGATAGTTTAGTGCGTCATGCATTACGGCTTAGAATTGAAGGTCCGAAACGTTTTAAACGTCACAGAACATATGAGATGTTCTAAGAGCTGAAATTAGGATCTCAGGCTCAAGCCCGTGTTGCGAGATATGAGATCTTCAACAAGATTCTTTGCCTGTAATATGAAAGAGAATAGCTCAATCGTTGAGCATGTGGTCAGATTGTCTGGGTGCTACAATTGCTTGAATCGAGTGGGAGTTGATCTTCCAGATAAGATAGTGATTGATATAGTTCTCCAAGTCACTGTCACTAAGCTACTAGAACTTGGTGATGAACTATAAAATGCTAGGGATAGAAATAATGATCCCTGAGCTATTCGCGATGTTTGACACCGCGAAGGTAGAAATCAAGAAGGAGCGTCAAGTGTTGATGGTTAGTCAAAACCACTAGTTTCGAGAAGGGCAAGAGCAAGGAGGGAAACTTCATGGATAGCAAGTCAGTTGCATCTCCAGTGAAGCAACCCAAAGTCTAACCCAAACCCGAGACTAAGTGCTTCGATTATGAGGAGAACGGTCGCTGAAGCGGGACAACCCTAGATACTTGGTAGATAAGAAGGCTGGCAAAGTCGATAGAAGTATATTTCATATATGTGTTATTGATGTGTACCTTGCTAGTACTCCTAGTAGCACCTGGGTATTGGATACCGGTTCGGTTGCTAAATGTTAGTAACTCGAAATAAAAGCTACGGAATAAACGTAGAACTAGCTAAGTGTGAGGTGACGATGTGTGTTGGAAATGTTTCCAAGGTTGATGTGATCAACATCGCACGCTCTCTCTACCTTCGAGATTGGTGACGAACCTAAATAAATGTTATTTGGTGTTTTTTTGCGTTGAGCATGAACGTGATTAGATCATGTTCATTGCAACACGGTTATTCATTTAAGTTAGAGAATAATGGTTATCCTGTTTACATGAATAATACCTTTAATGGTCATGCATCCAGTAAGAATGGTTTGTTGAAACTTGATCGTAGTAGTACACATGTTCATAACATTGATGCCAAAAAGGATAAAAAGTTAATAATGATAGTACCACATACTTGTGGCACTGCCGCTAAATGTCATATTGGTAAAAAGAGCATGAAGAAACTCCATGCTGATGGATCTTTGGACTCATTCGATTTCGAATTGGTTGAGACATGCGAACCATGCCTCTTGGTCAAGATGACTAAGGACCCCGTTTTCTGTTTTGATGAAGCGGGCAAGTGATTTATTGGAAATGATACATGTTGATGTATGAAATCCAATGAGTCTTGCAGCGTGCGGTGGATATCGTTATTTTCTTACCTTCACTTATGATTTGAGTAGATATAGTGTATATTTACTTAATGAAACACAAGTCTGAACCGTTTGAAAGGTTCAAGCTAATTCAGAGTGAAGTTTAAGATCATCGTGACAAGAAGATAAAAATGTCTGCGATATGATCGTGGAGGTAAATATCTGAGTTACGAGTTTGGCATACAACTTCAGACAATGTGAAAATTGTTTCACTACTCATGCCACCTGGACACCATAGTGTGAAGGTGTGTACGAACGTCATAGTCGTGCTCTATTGGATATGGTGCAGGTTATGATGTCTCTGTCGTTTTACTACTATAGTTTGGGGGTTATGCATTAGAGACAACTGCATTCACTTTAAATAGGACACCATCTAAATCCGTTGAGATGACACAGTGTGAATTATGGTTTGGTAGAAACCTAAGCTGTCATTTATGAATACTTGAGGTTGCGACGCTTGTGTGGAAAAATGTTTTCACCTAATGAGCTCAAACCCAAAGCGGACAAAGGCATCTTCATAGAATACCCTAAGAACAGTTGGGTGAACCTTCTATCTCAGATCCGAGCATAAAATGTTTGTTGCTAGAACTGGGTTCTTTCTTGAGAAAAAGTTTCTCTTAAAGAATTGAGTGGGAGGAGGATAGAACTTGATGAGGTTATTGAACCTCTGTTTCAACCAGAGAGTAGCGCAGCGCAGAAAGATGTTTTTGTGGAACCTACGTCAGTTGAAGAGGAAGTTAATGATGATGATCATGAAGCTTCGGATCAAGTTACTATCGAACCTTGTAGGTCGACAAGGACGTGTACTGCTCCTGAGCGGTACGAAAATCCTGTCTTGGAGGTCATGTTGTTGGACAACGATGAACCTACGAGCTATGGAGAAGCGATGATGGGCCCGGATTCCGACAAATGGTTAGAGGCCATGAAATCCGAGAAAGGATCCATGTATGAAAACCAAGTATAAACTTTGGTAAACTTGCTCGTTGGACAGCAGGTCGCTGAGTACAAATGGACTTTTAAAATGAAGACAGACGCTGATGGTAAATGTCACCATTTATAAAGCTCGACTTGTCGCAAAGAAGTTTCCGGCAAGTTCGAGGAGTTGACTGCGATGAGACTTTCTCACTCATAGCGATGCTAAAGTCTGTTGGAATTATGTTAGCAGTTGCTGCATTTTTCAATTATGACATCTAGCAGATGGATGTCAAAACATTGTTTCGTTCATTAAGGAAAAGTTGTATGAGATACAACCAAAAGGTTTTGTCAGTCCTAAGGATGCTAAAAGGTGTGCAAGCTTCAGTGATTCTTCTATGAACTGAAGCAAGCATCTCGGAGTTGGAATATGCACTTTGATGAGGTGATCAAAGTTTTTGGGTCTATACAAAGTTTACGAGAAACTTGTATTTGCAATAAAGTGAGTGGGAGCACTATAGAGTTTCTGATAAGTATATGTGGATGACATATTGCTATTCGGAAATGATGTAGAATTTCTCGAGAGCATAAACGGTTGTTTGAAAAGACTTTTTCAAAGGAAGACCTGGATAAAGCTACCTAATTATTTAGCGTCAAAATCTATAAAGATAGATCAAGATGTTTGATAAGACTTTCAATGAGTACATACCTTGACAAGATTTTGAAAGAGTTCAAAATGGATTAGTCAGAGAGAAGTGTTCTTGCCTGCTTTGTAAGGTATGAAGTTGAGTGAGACTCAAAGCTCGACCACGGCAGAAGAAAGAGAAAGGACGAATGTCGTCCCCTATGCCTTAGCCATAGGCTCTGTATAGTATGCCATGCTGTGTACCGCACCTGTGTGTGCCTTGCCATGAGTCCATCAAGGGGTACAAGAGTGATCCAGGAGTGGATCACTGGACAGCGGTCAAGATTATCCTTAGTAACTAAAAACTAAGGAGATGTTTCTCGATTATGGAGGTGATAAAGATTCGTCGTAAAGAGTCACGTCGATGCAAGCTTTAACACCAATCCGGATGACTCGTAGTAGCAATCTGGATACGTATAATGGAGCAGCCATTTGGAATAGTACCAAGTGGAGTGTGGTAGCAGTGTTTACGGTTTGACATAGAAATTTGCAAAGTACACACGGATCTGAATATCGCAGACCCGTTGACTATAAGACCTCTTACACATGCAAAGCATGATCGAGCCCCAGAACTCATTGTGTGTTAGATTCATAACAATGCAAATCACATGGTGATGTGAACTAGATTATTGACTCTAGTGCAAGTGGGAGACTGTTGGAAATATGCCCTAGAGGCAATAATAAATTAGTTGTTATCATATTTCCTTGTTCATGATAATCGTTTATTATCCATTCTATAATTGTATTGATCGGAGACTTAGATGCATGTGTGGATACATAGAAAAAACCATGTCCCTAGTATGCCTCTAATAGACTAGCTCGTTGATCAAAGATGGTTAAGGTTTCCTAGCCATTGACATGAGATGTCATTTGATAACGGGATCACATCATTAGGAGAATGATGTGATGGACAAGACCCAAACTACAAACGTAGCATATGATCGTGTCAGTTTATTGCTACTGTTTTCTGCATGTCAAAGTATGTGTTCCTATGACCATGAGATCATGCAACTCACTGACATCGGAGGAGTACCTTGTGTGTATCAAACGTCACAACGTAACTGGGTGACGATGTCTATTGAGTTGGCATGGATCAAGACTGGGATTTGTTACTCCGTGTGACGGAGAGGTATCTCAGGGCCCACTCGGTAATACAACATCACAACAAGCCTTGCAAGCAATGTGACTAAGTGTTAGTGACAGGATCTTGTATTATGGAACGAGTAAAGAGACTTGCCGGTAACGAGGTTGAACTAGGTATGGATTTACCGACGATCGAATCTCGGGCAAGTAACATACCGAAGAACAAAGGGAACATCGTACGGGATTAACTGGATCCTTGACATAGAGGTTCGACCGATAAAGATCTTTGTAGAATATGTAGGAACCAATGTAGACATCTAGGTCCCGCCATTGGTTATTGACCGTAAAGGTGTCTCGGTCATGTCTACATAGTTCTCGAACCCGCAGGGTCTGCACACTTAAGGTTTGGTGACGTTTCGGTAGTATAGAGTTATGTATGGTGGTGACCGAAGGTTGTTCAGAGTCCCGGATGAGATCCTGGATGTCACGAGGAGCTCCGGAATGGTCCGTAGGTAAATATTCATATATAGGAAGTCCTATTTTGGTCGCCGGAAAAGTTTCGGGCTCATCGGTAGTGTACCGGGAGTGCCAGTAGTGTACCGGGGGACCATCGGGAGAGGTATTTCGACCCAAGAGGCTACATGGGCTGTGGGAGGGTGGAAACCAGCCCTTAGTGGGCTGGTGGAAGTCCTCTAAGAGGCCCATGTGTCTGGACTTGAGAAAGAGAGAAAAAAAGCCAAGGTGGAAAGAGATTCCAAGTAGGAAAGGAGGAATCCTAGTCCTAATAGGATTGGAGGAGGATTCCTCCTCTCCTCCTTGCGCAAGGGCTGCCTTGTGCACCAGCCCTCCTCCTCCCTCCCTCTTATATATACTGGTGGTATTGGGTGTTTTTTGCACCAGATTTTACGGCCACGTGCTGCCCGTTCCACCGGTGCTCCTCTAGATCGGATTTCCGCAATGCTTAGGCGAAGACTTGCCGGAATTGCTCCACCACCATCGCCGGAGCGCCGTCACGCTGCCGGTGAACTCTTTTTGGATCAAGACGGTGGAGATCGTCATCAAGCTACACGTGTGCTGAACGTGGAGGTGTTGTCCGTTCGGCGCTAGATCGGAAGGACCGTGATCAAGATCACGAGACGGTTCGTGATGAGTTCACGGGATGGATCGTGATGAGTTCACGGGACGGATCGTGATGAGATCGATGGACGGATCATGATGAGATTGCAGGACGGATCGTGATGAGATCGCGGGACGGATCGTGATGAGATTGCGGGACGGGACGGATCGTGATGAGATCGCGGGACGGATCGTGGTGAGTTCGCGGGACGGATCATGATTGGATCGCGGGACGGATCGTGATGTGATCGTGGGACGCTTGGCGATTTGGATCGCGAAGATGTTTGACTACACCAACCGCGTTTCTTAACGCTTCCCGCTTAGCGATCTACAAGGGTATGTAGATCCACTCTCCCTCTCGTAGATGCTCATCACCATGGATATATCTTGCGTGTGCGTAGGAAATTTTTTGTATCCCATGCGACGTTCCCCAACAACCCGATCATCACGTGGTTCTTCAAAACAACGATCCTTCGCAATGGTGCACACTTAGGGGGAACACATTTCTTGAAATTTTTGTGAGGGATCATCTTATTTATGCTACCGTCATTCTAAGAAAATAAGATGTAAAAACATGATAAACATCACATGCAAATCATAAAGTGACATGATATGGCCAATATCATCTTCTGCCTTTGATCTCCATCTTTGGGGCGTGGCATGATTACCATCGTCACCGGCACGACACCATGATCTCCATCATCATGATCTCCATCATCGTGTCTTCATGAAGTTGTCTCGCCAACTATTACTTCTACTACTATGGCTAACGGTTAGCAATAAATTAAAGTAAATACATGGCGTTTTTGATTGACACGCAGGTCAGACAATAAATTAAGACAACTCCTATGGCTCCTGCCGGTTGTCATACTCATCGACATGCAAGTCGTGATTCTTATTACAATAACATGATCAATCTCATACCTCACATATATTTCATCACATCCTTTTGGCCATATCACATCACATAACATACTCTGCAAAAACAAGTTAGACGTCCTGTAATTGTGGTTTTAAGTTTTACGTTGCTGCTATGGGTTTCAAGCAAGAAAGTTTCTTACCTACGCAAAAATCACAACGATGATATGCCAATTGCTATTTACCCTTCATAAAGTGGGAGATACAGACACCCGCTAGCCACCTTATGCAACAAGTGCATGTCAGGCGGTGGAACCAGTCTCACGTAAGCATACGTGTAAAGTCGGTATGGGACACTTCATCCCACAATGCCGCTGAATCAATATAGGACTCGTAACGGCAAGCAAATTAACCAAATCATCGCCCACAACTACTTGTGTTCTACTCGTGCATAGAATCTATGCATAGACATAGCTCTGATACCACTGTTGGAAAACGTAGTAATAATGCAAAAAAATTCCTATGTGTCACCAAGATTAATCTAGGAGATGCTAGCAATGAGAGAGATGGAGTGCATCTTCATACCCTTGATGATCGCTAAGCAGAAGCATTGCAAAGAACGTGGTTGATGGAGTCATACTCGCGACGATTCAAATCACGAAAGATCCGATCCAAGCACCGAACGAACGGCGCCTTCACGTTCAACACACGTACAGCCCAGGGACGTCTCCTCCTTCTTGATCCAGCACGGGGGGAGGATAAGTTGAGGGAGAGCTCCGGCAGCACGAAGCCGTGGTGGCGGTGGAGCTCGTGGTTCTTCGGCAGAGCTTCGCTAAGCACTACGGAGGAGGAGGAGGTGTAGGAGGGGGGAGGGTTGCGCCAGGGGCAAGGGGTGTGGCTGCCCTCCCACCTCCCCTCTATTTATAGGCTGAAGGGGAGAGGGCGCCGCCCCCCTAGATCCATCTAGAGGGGGGCGGCGGCAAAGGGGGGGAGCTTGCCCCCCCAAGTTGGTGGGAGGCGCCCCCACCCCTTAAGGTTCCCAACCCCAGGCGCCTTGGGCCCTTGGGGGCACACCAGCCCACTAGGAGGCTGGTTCCCACCATATTCAGCCCACGTGGTCCTCCGGTGCAGATGGCCCCTCCCGGTGGTCTCCTAGAACCCTTTTGGTGGTCCCGGTACAATACCGATAAACCCCAAAACCTTTCCGGTGACTGAAACTGGACTTCCCATGTATAAATCTTCACCTCCGGACTATTCCAGAACTCCTTGTGACGTCCGGGATCTCATCCGGGACTCCGAACAACTTTCGGTAACCACATAAAATTCTCATTACAACTCTACCGTCACCGAACCTTAAGTGTGTAGACCCTATGGGATCGGGAACTATGCAGACATGACCGAGACACCTCCCCGGCCAATAACCAATAGCGGGATCTGGATACCCATATTGGCTCCCACATGTTCCACGATGATCTTATCGGATGAACCACGATGTCGGGGATTCAATTAATCTCGTATACAATTCCCTTTCTCCGTCGATATGTTACTTGCCCGAGATTTCATCGTCAGTATCCCTATACCTTGTTCAATCTTGTTACCGGCAAGTCTATTTACTCGTTCCGTAACACATGACCCCATGCCTAAATCCTTAGTCACATTGAGCTTATTATGATGTATTACCGAGTGGGCCCAGAGATACCTCTTCGTCACACGGAGTGACAAATCCCAGTCTCGATTCGTGCCAACCCAACAGACACTTTTGGAGACACCTATAGTGCACCTTTATAGTCACCCAGTTACATTGTGACATTTGATACACCCAAAGTATTCCTACGATATCCGGGAGTTGCACAATATCATGGTCTAAGGAAATGATACTTGACATTAGAAAAGCTCTAGCAGACGAACTACACGATCTTGTGTTATGCTTGGGATTGGGTCTTGTCCATCACATCATTCTCCTCATGATGTGATCCCGTTATCAACGACATCCAATGTCCATGGTCAGGAAACCTTGACCATCTATTGATCAACAAGCTAGTCAACTAGAGGCTCACTAGGGACATGGTGTGGTTTATGTATTCACACATGTATTACGGTTTCTAGTTAATACAATTATAGCATGAACAATAGACAATTATCATGAACAAGAAATATAATAATAACCATTTTATTATTGCCTCTAGGGCAGATTTCCAACATCCAGGAGCTGGCATGGGAGTGTAGGGCAGAGTCGGTGGCTGATAGTACGCGAACGGGGACTACATGTTGCCATAGGGGGGCGACATTGTGTAATAGGGTGGCAGTAGTCCTGGCGCGCTAGGAGGTGGCGTAGGAGTTGCGGCGTAGACATGCGTCGGCGGCTTGGTCCCAAGGAGTCCAGGAGAGCTGGTGGCTTGACGGAGACCGAGGCTCCATGTGCCCGTGTATGCGGGCGGGGCACCGTACGGCTAAGGAGCCGACCAGGGCATCAGCCAAGCTTGGACAAGACCGGTCCAAGGATCGTGCTGAGGAGGCCACGTTGAGGGAGCTGGTGGCGATGGAGCGGCCGATGGCGAAGCTGATGCAGGACCGGCGGGGCGCAGTGCAGGAGGCCGGTAGATCGGATTCTTGCCCCTGTAGTTAGGGCTCGGGCGCCAGCCTGGGGGCGGTGGAGGAGCCGTTGCTGCCGCGTGATGTCTACTATACAACCTTCTTCTAGACTCATGTTGGGCCTCCAAGCGTAGAGTTTTGTAGGACAACGACAATTTTCCCTCAAGTGAATGACCTAAGGTTTATCAATCCGCGAGAGGTGTAGGATGAAGATGGTCTCTCTCAAACAACCCTGCAATCAAAAAGCAAAGAGTCTCTTGTTTCCCCAATACACGGAATACAATGGTGAATTGTATAGGTGCACTAGTTCGGTGAAGAGATGGTGATACAAGTGTAATATGGATGGTAGATATAGGTTTTTGTAATCTGAAAATATAAAAATAGTAAGGTAACAAATAGTAAACGGTGAGCAAAACATTGTATAAATGCTTGGAAACAAGGCCTAGGGTCCATACTTTCACTAGTGCAATTTCTCTCAACAATATTGGCATAGTTGAATCATATGTAAATACCTCTCGTGCAACAAAGAGTTCACTCCAAAGTCAAAAATAGCGGAGAACTAATGAAGAAATTATTGTAGGGTACGAAACCACCTCAACATTATTTTTTCTGGTCAATCTTATGAGCTATCCCTATAAGTGTCACAAACAGCCCTAGAGTTTGTACTAAAATAACACCTTAAGATACACATCAACCAAAACCCTAACGTCGCCTAGATAGTCCAATGTCACCACAAGTATCCGTGGGCTTGATTATACAATATGCATCACATAATTTCAGATTCATTATATTCAATCCAACACAAAGAACTTCAAAGAGTGCCCCAAAGTTTCTATCGGAAAGTCAAGACAAAAACGTGCGCCAACCCCTACGCATAGATTCCCAAGGTCACGGAACCCGCAAGTTGATCACCAAAACATACATCAAGTAGATCAATAGAACATCCCATTGTCACCACAAATATCCCATCGCAAGACATACATCAAGTGTTCTTAAATCCGTAAAGACTCAATTCGATAAGAAAACTTCAAAGGGAAAAATCAATTCATCACAACAAGATAGAGAGGGGGAAACTCCATATGATTCAATCTATATCAACAAAGCTCGCGGTACATCAAGATCGTGCCATCTCAATAACACGAGAGAGAGAGAGAGAGATCAAACACATAGCTACTGGTACATACCCTCAGCCCCGAGGGTGAACTACTCCCTCCTCGTCATGGAGAGCATCAGGATGATGACAATGGCCTCCGGTGATGGTTTCCCCCTCCGACAGGGTGCCAGAATGGGCTCCCGATTGGTTTTCGTGGCTCTGGAGGTTTACGGCGGCGGAACTCCCGATCTAGGTTCTGCGTTGGGGTTTTGGTATTTATAGGAATTTATGGCGGTGGAAATAAGTCCGATGGGCCACGAGGGAGTCACAAGCCTGCAGGGCACGACCAGGGGGGTGGCCGCGCCCCTAAGGGTTGTGACTGCCTCGTGGGTCTTCTGGCCCAACTCTGATGCTCCGTGGGTCTCTTCTGGTCCAAAAAAAATCACCATAAATTTTTATTCCGTTTGGACTCCGTTTGATATTCCTTTTCTGTAAAACCCAAAAACAAGGGAAAAAACAGGAACTGGCACTGGGCTCTAGGTTAATAGGTTAGTCCCAAAAATAATATAAAGTTGTGGTAAAATGATTGCAAAACATCCAAGAATGATAATATAGCAGCATGAAACAAGCAAAAATTATAGATACGTTGGAAACGTATCACCGCGGCAGGAGGTGGAGGTGCAGCAGATTTTCGCGGCAGCACAGGCGCGTGAGGCACGGTCGCGGCAGAGGGAGCATGCGTGAAACACCTGCGGCGGACGTTGCGCCTTGCGAGCTTGGTTCTTCTCTTCTTGCTAGAGGAGGGAGCGGACCTCCTTGAAGGTAGTGTAGGACTTGAGCATTGGGATGAAGGACTGCTGCTTCTCGAACTGCTCACCAAGACCGACGAGGAGGGCATTGATGAGGGCGCAGTCGTCGACGTGATCGCCGAGTTCATGGAGTTCGTCGCCAATAGCCTTGATCCGCTGGTAGAAGACGGTGACCGGGGCATCTCCCTGGACGGTCGTACACATCTCGATGTTGAGGGAGTTGATGCGTGCGTCGGAGTTGTCCTGGAACAGCTGTTGAAGGGAGGCCCAAAGCTCGGCGGTGGTGGCGTTGTCGGAGGAGATCAGATTGAAGAGCTCTATGGAGATGCGGGTCTAAATCCACTTGACGATGGCGAGATCATCTTTCACCCAGCGGTGGGTCAGCATGCTGCGGAGGGTAGGATGGGTCGATATGGTGGCAGAGGCCGTAGCGGCCGAGGTGGATAGTGAAGAGGTGGCGCCAATGGTAGTAGTTGTGGGCGCCAAGATCTAAAGAGATCGGGATGAAGGGGGAGACGTCGATGATGGTGTCGGCTAGGGAGATCGTTGGGAGTCGAGGAGGGGCTGTTGGGGAACGTTGCATGGGAAACAAAAAATTTCCTATGCACATGCAAGATCTATCCATGGTGATGAGCATCTATGAGAGGGAGAGTGGATCTACGTACCCTTGTAGATCGCTAAGCGGGAAGCGTTAAGAAACGCGGTTGGTGTAGTCGAACGTCTTCGCGATCCAAATCGCCGAGCGTCCCGCGATCTCATCACGATCCGTCCCGTGATCCAATCACGATCCGTCCCGCGAACTCATCACGATTCGTCCCGCGATCTCGTCACGATCCGTCCCGCGAACTCATCACGATCCGTCTCGCGAACTCATCACGATCCGTCCCGCGATCTTGTCACCATCCGTCCCACAAACTCATCACGATCCGTCCCGCGAACTCATCATGATCCGTCCCGCGATCTCGTCACGATCCGTCCCGCGAACTCGATCACGGTCCTTTCGATCTAGCGCCGAACGGACGGCACCTCCGCGTTCAGCACACGTACAGCTCGATGACGATCTCCACCTTCTTGATCCAGCAAGAGGGAGCGGGGAGGTAGAAGAGTTCTCCAGCAGAGTGACGGCGCTCCGGAGATGGTGGTGGAGCTATTCCGGCAGGGCTTTGCCTAAGCACTGCAGAAATCCGATCTGGAGGAGAAACTATGCACTAGAGGAACGGGCAGCACGTGGCTAAAAATCTGGTGCCCAAAACCCTAAAACCTCTAGTATATATAAGAGGAAGAGAGGAGGAGGCTTGGCTCCCAAGGAGCCAGCCCTTGGGTCGGGCAAACCAAGGAGGAGAGGAGGATTCCTCCTCCAATCCTAGTAGTACTAGGATTCCTCCTTATTTTTGCCTTTTTGCCTTTTCCCACCTTTTTCTCTTTGGGCTTTTCTTCCCAGCCGCATGGGCCTTGTGTGGGACTTCCACCAGACCACTAAGGGAATTTACTCTCCCACAGCCCATGTAGCCTCTTGGGTCGAAATACCCCTCCCGATGGTCTCCCGGTATACTACTGACACTCCCGGTACACTACCGATAATCCCAAAACTTTTCCGGCGACCAGAATAGGACTTCCTATATATCAATCTTTACCTCCGGACAATTCCGGAGCTCCTCATGATGTCTGGGATCTCATCCGGGACTCCAAACAACCTTCGGTCACCACCATGCATAATTCTATACTACCAAAACGTCACCGAACCTTAAGTGTGCAGACCCTACGGGTTCGAGAACTATGTAGACATGACCGAGACACCTCTACGGTCAATAACCAATAGCGGGACCTGGATGCACATATTGGTTCCTACATATTCTACGAAAATCTTTATCGGTCGAACCTCTGTGTCAAGGATTCAGTTAATCCCGTATGATGTTCCCTTTGTTCTTCGGTATGTTAGTTGCCCGAGATTCGATCGTCGGTATCTCCATACCTAGTTCAATCTCATTACCGGCAAGTCTCTTTACTCGTTCCGTAATACAAGATCCCATGACTAACACTTAGTCACATTACTTGCAAGGCTTGTTGTGATGTTGTATTACCGAGTGGGCCCTGAGATACCTCTCTGTCACACGGAGTAACAAATCCCAGTCTTGATCCATGCCAACTCAACAGACACCCTCGGAGATACCTGTAGAGTACCTTTATAGTCACCCATTTACGTTGCGATGTTTGATACACACAAGGCACTCCTCCGGTGTCAGTGAGTTGCATGATCTCATGGTCATAGGAACATATACTCGACATGCAGAAAACAAGAGCAATAAACTGACATGATCATATGCTACGTTTGTAGTTTGGGTCTTGTCCATCACATCATTCTCCTAATGATGTGATCCCGCTATCAAATGACATCTCATGTCCATGACTAGGAAACCATAGCCATCTTTGATCAACGAGCTAGTCTATTAGAGGCATACTAGGGACATGCGTTGTGTATGTATCCACACATGTATCTGAGTTTCCGATTAATACAATTATAGCATGGATAATAAACGATTATCATGAACAAGGAAATATGATAATAACCAATTTATTATTGCCTCTAGGGCATATTTCCAACAGGGGCTGGTTGGATAGTTGCAGAGGAAGAGGAGGTAGGGGCACCGGCGGCGCGGAACTCGGCCATGGAGAGGAGGGGCCGAGTCGGCCGGGGCGGAGGCATGGACGGCGGTGTCATGCCAGGTGCGGAAAACCTAGGCGTCTGATACCATTATATTTGGAGAATAATAGTTGTATTGATTGGGGCCTCGAAGAGATGTTTATATAGATTACAAAACTTGAACTCCAAAACTAATACAGATAGATTACAATTCAAAGAGAAAGGCCGAACCAGCCGGCGGCTAATACTAGGTGCACCCAATTAGGTAATTTTTGCGGGTTAAAAAAAACAAAAGCATTATGTAGTGCATTGCTGACGTGTAAACTTTTCCTCGGGTTCCATTGACATGAAACCCAACAGAGTTCACATGATCCATGTCAAGTGTAAGTAGCAAGCCAAGTAAGTGCAGAAACATATCAACCTTTTTTAGCGATAAAGCCAAGTTTATTCATCAAAAACCACGGAGAGTGGGATACATTATGTGTCATGGAGTTGGTCCAACCAGACGTGACATCCCAGACTCAAATTGAATGAAGACTTAAGCAATGTGTCTCGGTGTTGCCAGCACGACCTTTAAAATTTAAACTACAAAAAGCCTGAGAACTTTAAGTTTAATTTCAATCACTATAGCTCCATATCTACCTTACTAGTGTATACGCGTATATATAAACGCCTGCGTCTATACTATGCTCAAAAAAATAAATATTCGCTACTGCTTCTTTCAAATCAAACGCATAAACATATTAACTAAACGGTTGTTATGGAGCGTGCACTTCAAATTGCAGGCCAAGGAACATGACTAAGAGCATCTACAACCCGACTTAGCAAATACGACCCCTAAACGTCTGCGGACATTGGACTTGTCTGTTTTGAACCCCTATTTGTTTGTACATAGATCTATATTCCTCATTTTTTCTTATATATCCCATCACTTGCATGTGATCGGTGAACATAAAGAGAGAGAGAAAGAGAGAGAGAAAATGAATAAAGGAAAAAAATATGGTCGAGATGGGCTGCATCCTACGTGACGACATCGGCGTTTACACGACTCATTTTGACGACAATGTTTGTTCGATGGTCTTGCAATCTAGATGTAAGTTTATCATGTTTGGCATGATTTATATTTCTCTTGAACTTTTATAATAGATCTGATTTTTTTTTTGATAAAAAGTGATGGTGAAACTCCGGTCAAACGAACAAGGTGACAGCCGAGCCTTGTCACAAAAACAATCCATACTACGCACCTCAAAAACAAAAGAAAAATACAAGCCACACGAAAAGGCATTCATGGTAGACATGTTCATACTAATGTTACGTCGCGCGACCTATCTTGTTCCACAAGATTTGCCTGACTTCTAGTTACACACCCTGATTAACATACTCCAGTACTGTACTTGACTTCTGGCCAGACATGTTTATCCTGACTTTTCAAATGTCGGTCTACGAAAAACAACGAAGTGCAGTTGTACTCCAGTACAACAGCGTGGTTGCATCCTCGTCAACGCTTGCTTGCTTGCTTGCACGCGGAATCCTTTCTTAGCCTGCAAGTTACACACTTACACTATCCAAATAAGTTAAATTATTGAAATGGTGATCTAAAAGCTTTTATATTTCTTTACGAAGGGAATAATTTTCACATGTAAAATAACTACTAAAATGAAGTGAAATTTTAGCCGAATAAAGTAACGCTTCGTTTGGATGTCTTCATTAAGAGACTCTGGATTTCATTGGATCCAATACCAAATCAACCTTTGTATTGCAATGGGCTCCAATACCAATATAGATGTTTGGATGTACAAAATATTGCCCGTTGAAATTAGATAAGCTAGCAATACCAATGTTACGTTTTGATGCCATACAATGGAAGTGACGGTGTGCATGAGCTGCGCCATTAACGGAGCCAGCCGAGCAGCCGTGAGGAGCACAGGACGCAGTATCCCCGACGTTCAGCCGACCATCCTCGACCGGGATGGAGTGACGCCAGTGAGCGTGATGGGCCAAGCTTGTGCAGACACAGCTCCTCGTGTATGCGAAACTCCGACGACCGCAGGTTCCAAAGCAAAGGACGTCCGCACCGGCGAGCACGAGGGGAAGGGGATGGTGTCGGGGATGCTGCAAACGGGGAAGAGTGGGACGTCGCCGGAGGAGAAGCAGTCGGGGACGGGGAAGGGAGGAGCAACCGCTGTCGGGATGGGAAAGGGAGCTCACCCGTGGGGGAGTCAGATTGACCGACGACGGGGGAGATGCATGAGCAAGGGAGATCTGGGGACAGGGATGGGGAAGTGAGCTGGAACCCAGAAGGAGGAGGGGTAACATGGTAGGAGAGGGCGGACCTGCGCCGCCGCCTTATGGTCGCTGGCCAGTTCCATGGTCGTCGCCACCGTTTTCTCTCCGATGTCCATTTCTTTTTGCGAGGGGAGGGGGGTGGGGTGGGGGAGAAGAGACCGACGAAGCGGTATGTTTTGTAGGGAAGCTGATTTCAGCACGATTTGAAGCAGGAAGGCTTCGTATTGTGGACGGACACTTCACATGGGAGGTAATTCGGCCAGCGTTTTCGTTTCATTTCAGTGTGTCAATACGGTGTCCAGCCGAACATATGAATTGAAATTTAGGAATACCAATTCAGATTCCAATCCTCCAATGGAGACATCCAAACGCAGTGTAAGGGGAATGCATGTGTTTTTGCTTGGATTTTATTCTTTTTGCCATAACGAAGGAGAGAATTCAACTAAATACGGCAGAAAGTTGTGCAGGGGAATTCCCTCCACGGAAAAAAAGGAATTCCGGCGACTGTTTCGTTGGTCTAGCCCTGTGATTTGGCGTGTGAGCCGCGCGGCCGAGAGGGACGTGCCCTGCTCCCGGTCTCCCGTCTCCGGCCTCCCAAATTCTTGAACCGGACGGGGGCGCACGCAGCAAATTTCCGTGTAAAACGGCGCGCACGCCGCTGAATCTGGAGTCCGTCCCGGGGAAATTACGTACGCAGACCGCATGCCGTGTCGGTCTCAACAGGAATATATTCCTTCAGCCAGCCTACGGTGATAGTACTCCTACTAGCTAGATAGAGACGTACGATCACTACTCCTAGGTTCGGTTCTACTCCTAGCTGTCAATTCCTTAAATAATAAATGCGGTTTGACTCGATCCATCCTGGCGCTTCCGGGAAATTATATTACTACCGGAGGAGTATTTGCCAGGTCATAGGTCGTATATTTCAGAGTTTTCTCTGCCGGGCCAGGTCAAAAGTCAAAAGTCATGCGTGCAGGTCTTGCGTACCACGATGAACACACACACGTCGACACATGCCACGCCACGCCTAGGTTGGTGCTGGCCGGCCGGCCGGTGAAGCCTCAGGTCGCCGCACCACGTCCCACTGACGCAGATGGGTCCTCAACATCAAGGTCAAATTCTTTCAAAATATACAACTCTTCTTATTGCACGTCCTCCTTTTGTTGAGTAAGACTACTCATCACAATAAAAATAACATTTATTATGCTCCCTCTTCCCTAATCCTACCTGTCCCTCCCGCCAACTCCTTCCCCACGGTAGTTTGGCTCCCGCCAACTCCTCTCTCCCGCCCCTGTTGCTCTCAAGAAAAAATTGTCCATACAGTCCATAGAAGGAAATAAAATTTGTCCATGCACAAGAAAATAAAAATTGTCCATACAAGTAAAGTAAAATTGTCCATACATAAGGAAATTAGTATTGTCCATACACAAGAAAATAAATAACATGACAGTGATCTCAATGGCCCTGGAACAAACCATCAGCAATTCTATCTCTCAATTGATTCATGTCGACCGAATCTTGCTCCATTTCTAGATCCCTCCTGTTACGACGCCTCCTCCTTGTTTCCTCAAGGAGAGGTTGATAATTCTCATCTCTGCCACACATGTCGAATTCCTTATCCGCCAACTGACTTTTGCGGATAAAATTGTGCAAGGCCATACATGCAACAAAGTACTCAATTGACTCCTCTGCTGCCCCACACTCAATGGCAAGTTGCTGACATGTAGCTACTGCTACATCACGCTCCTCACTTCTCTTTGCCTTGGTCCACAATTACCTGCAATATAGTGTTTGATGTCTCAGCTTCCTTGTCCATTCTGGTGGTGATCTCCTTCAAAGTCCTCAAAAATGGACCCTTAGTTTTGCCATTCTCCATGTTCATTTTGATTTTCTTTAAAGGACTACTTGTTGTACTCCTAAATCAACTGAGTTGGTACCCCTCTTGCGGGTATTGGTACTCATTGGGCTGCCATCCTCATCATCATCATCGTCGTTTGCCTCTGTATCATCTTCTGGCCCAGGTACGTAAGCAGAAGTACCATCCACAGCTACCTCATGAAACATCTCATGCAACAATCCAATGTACTCTTCTCGTTTCAAAAAAAAAACAGTCCAATGTACTCAGGGTTACCCTTTCTAAATTTCTTGAGATTTGGTCTACTCTGCAAAATAGTATTTGTACAACATTAGCATATGTCTTCATTGCTCATGTACTTGTCATTGAAAAAGCTTTAGTTGTCGTACCTTGATCTCCCTCTCCCACCAAGCTGTAGTTGCCGTAACTTCTCCATGTTCGCCGCGGCCGCATCCGGTTTGCTGCTGCAACCATACCCAATCATTGTACACACCCTTCAGGTTCTGGATTTGTTCTTCACTTCCCTCCCTGGATGCCACAATTTTGTCTTTTGATAATATTTCTCCTTAATATTTTTGTAACCCTGACTGGTCCAAACTTTAGCAGTAAAATTGCCATCCTCTATCTCCTCACAAGCTAACTCACACAAAATGTATGTATTTTCGTCGGTCCAATTAGCCTTGCTTTTTGGCCTCTAAAAGAAATATGCATAAGTAAACAGCCTAAATCTCTCTGTTTCAAAGATATGGTGTGGGCAGAATTTCAAAGAAAATTGTATACCTTCCTATGCTGGTTCAGCGTGTTCTCATCTTCATCTTCGTCTTCTTCGATGTCGTCATCATCATCCACCGGAATCGGCGCTACCTGCGGTTGCCTGCTGCTGCCCGCGCCATTTGAACCCCCACGACGTGCAGCAACCCGCATGGCAGCAGCATCACCTCCCCCCGGCACCACGACGGCCTTGCCGTGAGCACCTGTTGCCCTCGCTACGGACAGACCTTGGCGAGGTGGACGACCTCGCAGCGGCAAGCCATCTGATCTTGCCCTTTGTGGGGGGAAACCTTGACCGGAGCCGCTGTCCCGTTGAAGGATATGCGTGTACATGGTCATGTCGGGGTACGAGGCGGCGGCGCAGTCGGCGTTGAGGTCAAGGTTCCCCAGGTCCATGCACGGTGTGGCGACGTTCCCGGCCCTCGGAACGTGGCCGCCAGAACTATCACGCCAGAGACGAGGGGGCGTCAAGCCCCACCCTTCGCCGTCCATGGCCTCCGCCGCAGCACTAGATGATTCCGTTTGAGACAAGAAATCGAACGGGGCGCCGTCCATGGCGGATGGATATGAGACAAGACTCATCCGATTAATGGAAAAACAAGCACAAAACTGAAGAAATCGAAAGGGCGATGTCCATGGCGGATGGATCTTGGCCTTCAGTCTCACCTTAATCGGGTAGGCGGAGGCGGAGGCACGGCGGTAGGCCGAGCCGACGACGATCACCGGAGGTGGAGGCAGCCGCCGGCGCGTCCTGCGGGGGCCCGGCGGCACGTCCCGCTGCTTTCTTCCTCGGGCACCAACAGAACAGGGAGAGGGAGAGCAGCGGTCGAGGGAGAGATGAAGGAACAGGAGGGGACCGTCTACGTTAAAGGAGAGGAATTAAATGAGGAGAGAGAAAACTAATCCACATTTCAGTAGGGGTTCCCCTGACTATTTTTTTTAGTTTCAAGACTAGTTTTAGCCCCTCTTTAGTCAGGGGTACTTGGAACTTTAGCCTCTTAAAGAGACTATTTTTAGTCAGACTAGTTTTAGTCCCTTGGATCCAAGCATCCTCTAATTAATGAGAAGAAAGAGAAATTAAGTAACTTAGCATGTTACTATCCTTACTAGATCATGATTGGCACGCATTGCTGCGCCCTTCTATTATTTCAACAGAATGATAGTAATTTTACAAATAGATAAACATGGAAGAACTGGATTTGTATTTTCAGTGAAAGAACTTCTGAACCTACCGCAATATTTATTAATTTATATAGCTATCAGCTTGTATATTTTCTGGGTCATATTGACCATCCTCTTAGTTCCATGTCTACGAAGCTTTTTCTAGCATCTCATAAATTGGATCATAAATCCACAACATAAGAATTTCATGACCATGAATGTGCCAAGAGGTGACCATAAAAGAAAAGTGAAAACAAATGGCCTAACATAAAGTTGATCAGTACAATACTCTTGACAAAGCTTCTTAGCGAAACACATAGAAAAAATAATAGTGTGACATCTTTACAAAGTCCTAATTCTCTTACATACATATATGTAAGTGACGTCAGCTATACAATTAAAGGATGACGTATCTGATGCAACTAAAGCAGATGGACTGATCAATGGCGTGTGGAAAGCTGCAACGCTCTCAGTGGATGGATGAGCTCCTTCAAGCGGTGGTGCATTTGAAACTCCCAATGCTTGTGCCATGTATATTTGTATAGGAAAAACATGAGTGAAAGTACTACATATGCAGATCCGAAATGCAACCGTGACCTTTGTGTTCAGATCAATACAAATGGAAATTTTATATAAATAACAGTCCAAGCACTACAAATATTATTTCATTAGCCATGTGGCCCCACTTGGTCATGTACATTACAAACTTAACTATATAAAAACTAAGCAAAGATGAGTGCATATTATTCTTACCAAGGAAGAAGCTACAGAATCAATACCAGCTTTAGTTGGTTGAGTGCATGTACAGAAATAACCGGCACTTACGGTCTCAGCAGGATCGGTCTCTCATCAAATCTGATGAACAACAAAATGAACATATGTGAGGACTAAATTAGTTAAAGATGCATCATACAAGGTAATATTGTGATAAATTTATACACAACCAGATAAGATGCAACAATGCCCTATGCTCAGGTTCCAATTAAGACAAGCATATACAGTACGAGGATCCATTTGGAGAAAAAAACATAAAATGTAAGAGTTATTTATTCAAAAATATAATGAAAGGAAAATACAATTCTAGAATGAAAGGACCATACAATTTGAACAACCATCCATCTAAATACCTTAAGAATCAAGGGAATGTTTATTCCAAATACTAATGTAAGAAGATAAAAATGACGCCTAAGATTATGTATTCCATATCATAATGCAAATAAAGTAGAGTGATCGTCGTCATTCCACAGTTTTCTATCAATGTCAAACTCTAAACGCACATGAAACACAGGGCCCCAAACCGAGTATTATTCATTTTATACATGCTAGATAGTTTTATCAGGAACACTAAGTTTATAGCATACTAATAACTGGTTGTGAACGCTCGCTTTAATGTGCCCATCAGTCTCAAGGAAAGAATGATATAAATATTTAAGAAAAATAAACCGGTCGATGCTCAACCAATCTGTGGATGAATTTATTTGGCTGACATCCAGTAAACTCTACAGTTATTAGCATATACATAATTAGACTTGGTAAATAATAATGACAGCCATGTGGTGTTACTCATATAATTGGAATCACATCTAATAATAGTTCTTTATTTGAGCAAAGGTTAAATGCAAATTATATCACAAATTCTTAAAAACCTTCATCATCCGCACTGGTTCCATAACATTTTACAAATACCTAATTACTAATTTCCTCAAACACGGCTAAGATAATAAACTTAGAAGTGAGTCTGCGCGAGGTATGGTTCACCTCGATCATCCAACATGAGGAAGCCAGGGAGATGACCACAATCTGGTTTCACCCTATCCTAGTGAAGCACCAGTCACCATGGTGAGTTGTAGCAAAGGAGCAGCTGCAGTTACCTATCAGACGCAATTTTCATACTATATACTGATCAATTAATCACATAAAGTTATTATAATCCTCCTGGCCCAATAGAAATTGATATAGTTTACCTGTCAGAATGACACACAACATATGGTAGAAGAAACTATGTTACATGGCAATACGTGCATCATCATCTCCCTCACATTTTTTGTAACAGACAAAAACAACTATATATGATTAGCAATGAGCCAATGGCAAGAAATTTATACCTGTTATTTTAGGAATCCATAAACACAGTAACGTCAGATATGTAATGTATGGGTGCCAATGGACACTACCTTACATATATGCTTGGTACACACATTATAAGACAAAGATATACTTGTGCACTTTAATTACTGCCGTGCTCTTATCTAGAAAACACGTGTTTCTGTCAAACTTTCTATATGCGAATAGTGCATTTGCAAAGATAATCCTCACTGAAGGCGTATGTAGAATGAGTTCTGTGTTTTCTACAGGCAGTGGTGTTTCTCCATTAGATAGTATTTATGTCTAACAAAATTGGAGAAGCCACAACAAAAGTGAGATGAGAACATTACCTTTGAACATTTGACTCGGCAATGGGATAGTCTCATTAAAGGTATTTGAAGCATGCATGAAGGAGTAAGCAAGCAACAACAGCTTCTTCAATCTTTCTTGAGTGAAATTATTCATAATGAGATGAAGGCACTATAATACCACACAAAAAATCTTATACAAGGTTAAAGGACAAATTGGGTGAGAGGCTAACCTGATAAATGAAACGTCTTAAATTTGATTGCATGGCAATTTTACCATTCAATCTTCACATATAATAATGATTTACTTACATATCTAACATGGCCAGGATCAATATGCCAAAAGCAACATCCACTGCCTTGTGAGTAACCTGCAAAGAGTTGCAGAACCTAATTGGTATACATGCCATCAACTGTAGTTACCGCTAAATTGATAATAAAAGGGCGCCTTATAGACGAACCTGCTTATAGTCTCCTAAAGAAAATCATTGTTTCGTGTTTGCAGGGGCGGCTCTAGTCCATTGACATATATCAGCAACCCAAGAAGCCAACACATTCAGAAAGTACAACTTTGATAACTACGATCCTAACCTGCAGATTTATATTACAATGTAAATAGCTACTATGCACGTAACAACTTCAATCGTATACATGGAACCCAGAATTTACCTTTGTCATGTCAACTAATGGAAACGGGAGAAGGA
This sequence comes from Hordeum marinum, assembly GCA_022496015.1. Taxonomy (NCBI): domain Eukaryota; kingdom Viridiplantae; phylum Streptophyta; class Magnoliopsida; order Poales; family Poaceae; genus Hordeum; species Hordeum marinum. Next base: position 525,248,933 of record CM039678.1, read on the forward strand.
TAAATTCAGGGAAAATCAATAAAAACCAGGCCAAATCCTATCAACCAGTGATAAATCATTTAGTTAATAATTGCTTAAAATGGAAAATGTATAACAAATAAAACCACCTTATTTTAACAACAGAAAACATGATGGAATGAGCAATAAATTTGTACCAGTAGAGGCGCTAGCGGAGGAGATCCATGGGAACAAGCAGTGACAGACTGGAGGATGAAAAGTCACGACTCACGAGCAGTCTATGAAAGTTAGAAAATGTTGCTAGGCGAAGCAGGTGGTACTATGCAGAAAAATGCAAATACTACTATACTAATATCGATCTTAGTATGCCTATGCTATTTTTCCTGGATCGCATGGTCATCAACACAATAATTTGACATAATTTGGTACAAGGGAGAAGCCAACCTAGGAGAACCGAACTCAAATCCGTAAACACATGCATTCATCTACAAATTGGGAGTGCAGATAACATCATGAATAGAATTGCAAAAGAGGGTATTTTCAAAGGAGGGAAGATAGGCAGAATTTAGAAGACGAAGGAGATCAGAGCAGGGGGAAAAGAGAGAGACGCACCTGCTCGACGCGCTCCATGGGCGTCAACTTGGCCTGACGCGATGCGGGTGCGTCCCCGCCGCCGTTGACGCCGGCCATAGACACATCAACCAGAGGGGAGAGGGCGCAGGTCCAGTGGCCCGACCGCCCGTCCCCACACCCCAGCATCGCCGAATCGACTCCCCTCCGCAACCCCGCAAGCACAAATCCCCCTCCCCCACTCCTCAGCCTGGGCAGATCTTCTGTATGGAGCGATGACCGTGTCGAGAAAGAGATTTTTTCTACGGAGATGGAAGGCTAGGGTTTCCAAGGGGCGCGGTACAGAGGGGTGGAGGTGATCGCTATGGGGCTCCGATTGTTGGTGTCGCCGTCGCCGTAGACTGAGGAGAACAGGGAAGCCGCAATGAACCGTCGCCTTCGCATCCTCACGGGAACCACGAAACCCTCGCTGCCTAATGGGCTGGTTCCTTAGGCCCAATTGTCCAATCAACCAGCAAATTGCCTTTCGGCCGTCGAAGTAGCTTCCTCTTAGGACAGACAACCCACAAATCAGAAACATGGTGCATACATTAGAATGGACGGCCAGGAACGATCTGATCAGAAAAACGGACGGCTAGGAAGGCAAATCGCTGAGAGGGCTCGCTTTAGGTTCAGTTTCACTGTCCTAAATGAGTAACATAACATATATCAAGACAAAATGAGTCTATAAACTAATAAATGAAAGGCTCAATGTTAATAGAGATAATAACTTATAGACTAGTAACATATGCATGTTACTACTTATGTTACGATAGTCTAAAACTAAACTGTAGCTCCAACGAATAGTATAATTTTCCTCACTTTGTTGTTGTAGCTCTGACGACTGGCGAAAAGGTCGTCGATCGCGCGCGCGCCCTCTCGCTCTCGCTGGTCAAAACGGGAGAAACTCTCCGCGTTGTTTCTCCACGGCCCCGACAACCATTCCATTTCCCACCCCCACCACCTTACCTCGGCTACGGTAGCTCAGCTCCCCCCAAATCGCTCGACGCCTCCCTCCCTCCCTCTCAGCCATGGCGAGGCTCAAGCACCTGCCCGCGTGCTACTCTCTGCTGGCCGTCTTGCTCCTCGCGCTCTCCTCCGTCCGCGCTGGCAGTGCCAGCAACTCGTCGGCGTCGGGCGGAGCCGGGCCGCTGTACGGCATCGAGTTCCCGCCCTACAACACCGCCGTCGCCGACGCAGGCTGCGACGGCAGGCTGGTCGCCGAGGAGGAGGAGCTCGCGCGCAGGAGCCCCTCGCTCAAGCTCCACATGACCCGTCGATCCGCTTCGGCGGATGGCGCGGCGGGGACGGGCTCGTTCGTCCTCGACTCGGCCAAGAAGGACGCGGTTCGCATCGACACGATGCACGGGAGGAGGGCCGCCCTGTCCGGCGCGGCCAGGAAGGGCTCCCGGCCGCGGAGGGCGCTGTCGGAGCGGGTGGTGGCCACGGTGGAGTCGGGCCTGGCGGTCGGCTCCGGGGAGTACCTGGTGGACGTGTACGTGGGCACGCCGCCGCGCCGGTTCCGCATGATCATGGACACGGGCAGCGACCTCAACTGGCTGCAGTGCGCGCCCTGCCTCGACTGCTTCGACCAGACCGGCCCCGTCTTCGACCCGGCCGCCTCCGCCTCCTACCGCAACGTCACCTGCGGCGACGCGCGCTGCGGCCTCGTCTCCCCGCCGCCGCCGGTGACCAGGAGGGAGTGCCGCAGGCCGCGGGGCGACCCCTGCCCCTACTACTACTGGTACGGTGACCAGTCCAACACCACCGGTGACCTCGCGCTCGAGGCCTTCACGGTGAACCTCACGGGTGCCGCCGGGACCCGGCGCGTGGATGGCGTGGCGTTCGGGTGCGGCCACCGCAACCGCGGCCTCTTCCACGGCGCCGCGGGGCTGCTGGGGCTCGGCCGCGGCCCGCTCTCGTTCGCGTCGCAGCTGCGCGGCGTCTACGGGGGCCAAGCCTTCTCCTACTGCCTCGTGGAGCACGGCAGCGCGGCCGGGAGCAAGATCATGTTCGGCCACGACGAGGCGCTGCTGGCGCACCCGCGGCTCAACTACACGGCCTTCGCGCCCGCGGGGGCCGACGCGGCGGACACCTTCTACTACGTGCAGCTCAAGTCCGTCCTCGTGGGCGGGGAGGCGGTCAGCATCCCGTCCGACACGCTGGCCGCCGGCGGCACCATCATCGACTCCGGCACGACGCTGAGCTACTTCCCGGAGCCGGCGTACCGGGCGATCCGGCAGGCGTTCGTGGACCGCATGGACAAGTCCTACCCGCTCATCCCCGGCTTCCCGGTGCTCAGCCCGTGCTACAACGTGTCCGGGGTCGGAAAGGTGGAGGTGCCGGAGCTGTCGCTGGTGTTCGCGGACGGCGCGGCGTGGGACTTCCCGGCGGAGAACTACTTCATCCGGCTGGAGCCGGAGGGCGTGATGTGCCTGGCCATCCTGGGCACGCCGCGTTCCGGCATGTCCATCATCGGCAACTACCAGCAGCAGAACTTCCACGTGCTCTACGACCTGGAGCGCAACCGGCTCGGCTTCGCGCCGCGCCGGTGCGCCGAGGTCTAGGCCAGGCTCGTCGGCCTTCGTACATTTTGACTTGCTTCGGCTGATTGATTGATTGACTGGTAGGAGTATGTAGGTGGCTCTGCTAACTGTATTGGAGGAACAGAGTCAGAAACAAGGAAGAAACTGGGTTGTGTGTAGAAAGGAACTGGGTTTGGTCTGACGAACAAGGTCTCTCTAAAAAAAGTGAGAGGTTTTGTTGAACTTTTGACCGATTCGGCTGCTTGTTTGGTCGATTTTTTTTGCAAGAATTTGGTTGGCTTCGGTTTTTGTGTGTATAGATAGATAGCTTATGTGGACCGTGATGACATCGTGAATGGACTTCATCCCTGCACTCTGTGATGTGCTAGCGTGACGCGATTTTTCTTTTCCTTCCTCGTCACTTTCTTGCGTGTCTGTCAGAGTCGTTCCACCTGTGTCGTGGCGCGCAGACGAGAGCACGGCGGTGCGTGCGCGCGGGGGGGTCAAGGGAACGGCGGCGGCCACGCACGCACGCTCTGGAATCCACTCTGCTCGTGCACCCGGCATGGCGGCCCGCCGGTCACGCCGGGAAGCCTAGCCACGGACGGAGTGCCGGTGCCCCGCTGGCTGTTCTCACTTCACGGGTCAGTCTTGGTGGGAGCACCGTCGTCAGCGATCCGTACGTGAACTTTGGTTGGCAGCACTGGAACCAACGCCCTGGCCACGGACTAGAACATTTTTCAACGTATTCTCAAGTGGAGGCGGCGTTCCGCTGGCTCGACGACCCGAGCCCCCACGCGTGCACATGCATAGCAGGCACGCACCGACCCGCTACTACGTGCTCTGCTGCTGCTTCATCGATGAAACGCCCGTCGTGCTTTGCGCCGATCAGATACTACTATACTCAGATGATTTGCCTCGATCAGATGCCCGATCAACAGAGGGCAGATGGTATACACGGCTATTGGTACTTTGTCATCGAGCATTTCCTGGCCGATTCGTAGTGCGTGCACCGGAGCATGTCATGTGTATTACCCGGGCGTGCGCCACGCAAAGCAGGAGTGGCAGTAGTACCGGTGTAGTATCCACGTATGCCGAGAGAGCAGCAGTGGCGTGAGTAAACGCGATCAGCTTGGCGAGGCTAAATTTCCTGTCTTTACCCTTTTCGGATACTTAATGGAGATATGACCTTAGAGCATCTATAACCGGATATGACGAATTCAGCTCTTCAAACACGTCCGGACGCGTCCGCGGACACTAACCGGGCACTTTTCAAATTGCTGAACTTGTATCCGTATCTTTCAAATTTCATACCCTACATCCATACAAAAGCATGCAAAGTAAATCCTACATTGTACCCTAGCTACTCTTCGTCGTCGGTGATGTCCACGACGACGCACCCAGGCGCCGGCTAGACGGGTGAGGAGGAGGGCTCCGGTTCATCCTCCTTCTGCTCCATCGCATCAATGTAGGCCAAGCACTCCGTCTGTTCTGCGGCTTCTTGTGCCTCCATCTCCTGCCGGCACCGGCGTCTTGCATCCGCATCAGACTCCGACCGAAGAGAATCGAGGATGGCCTGCTGCTTTGCCTGAAGATTCTCGTCGCCAGCGTCCCCCACATCCTCCTTCCCCGGCTCATCTCCCTCCTCCACCTCTTCATCCTCATCCTCCACATCCTCCTCCTCTTCCTCCTCCTTCTCCACCTCTTCATCCTCCTCCTCCACCTCCTCCTCCTCCGCCTCCAACTCCTCCTCCTCCTCCTCCGGATCCACTACATCCGGCGATCCGGGCTTCGCGCCTATTCAGGATCCTCTCAAGGAGCTCGAGTCGGCGCTCCGACGTCATGAACGCCTGGTTCCTCACCCGGCGGTGTGGGGGCATGGCTGCGGATGGGTGGAGCGAAAACTCGTGGCGACGGCGGGCAGGATGAGGAGGAAGATGTGGATGTAGGGTTTTGGAGTCCGCCGGTGCACTTAAATGTTGGGGAACGTCGCATGGGAAACAAAAATTTTCCTATGCTCACGCAAGACCTATCCATGGTGATGAGCATCTACGAGAGGGAGAGTGGATCTACATACCCTTGTAGATCGCTAAGTGGGAAGCGTTAAGAAACGCGGTTGGTGTAGTTGAACGTCTTCGCGATCCAAATCACCGAGCGTCTCGCGATCTCATCACGATCCGTCCCGCGATCCAATCACGATCCGTCCCCGCGAACTCATCACGATCCGTCCCGCGATCTCATCACGATTCGTCTCGCGATCTTGATCACGGTCCTTCCGATCTAGCGCCAGACGGACGGCACCTCCGCGTTCAGCACACGTACAGCTCGATGATGATCTCCGCCTTCTTGATCCAGCAAGAGGGAGCGGAGAGGTAGAAGAGTTCTCCGGCAGCGTGACGGCGCTGCGGCAATGGTGGTGGAGCTATTCCGGGTGGCATGAGTTGTGAAACAATTTTCACATTGTCTTAAGTTGTATGCCAAACTCGTAACTCAGATATTCATCTCCACGATCATATCGCAGATATTTTTATCTTCTTGTCACGATGATCTTAAATTTCACTCTGAATTTGCTGAACTTTTCAAATGATTCAGACTTGTGTTTTATTAAGTAAATATACTCATATATACTCAAATCATCAGTGAAAGCAAGAAAATAACGATAGCCACTGCACGCTACAACACTCATTGAACCGTATACATCAACATGTATCATTTCCAATAAGTCAATTGCCCATTCCGGAAAACGGGGTTTTATTCATCTTGCCCAAGAGGCATGGTCCGCATGTGTCAACCGATTCAAAATCGAATGAGTCCAAAGATCCATCAGCATGGAGTTTCTTCATGCGATTTATACCAATATGACATTTAGCGGCAGTGCCACAAGCATGTGGTACTATCATTATTAACTTTGTATCTTTTGGCATCAATGTTATGAACATGTGTATTACTACGATCAAGATTCAACAAACCATTCCCACTGGATGCATGACCATTGAAGGTATTATTCATGTAAATAGAATAACCATTATTCTCTATCTTAAATGAATAACCGTGTTGCAATAAACATGATCTAATCATGTTCATGCTTAACACAAACACCAAATTATATTTATTTAGGTTTGTCACTAATCCCGAAGGTAGAGAGAGTGTGCGATGTTGATCACATCAACTTTGGAAACATTTCCAACACATATCGTCACCTCACACCTAGCTAGTCTCCGTTTATTCCGTAGCTTTTACTTTGAGTTACTAACATTTAGCAACCAAACCGGTATGCAATACCCAGGTGCTACTAGGAGTGCTAGCAAGGTACACATCAATAACACGTATATCAAATATACTTCTGTCGACGTTGCCAGCCTTCTTATCTACCAAGTAACTTGGGTTGTTCCGCTTTAGCGACCGCTCTCCTCATAATCGAAGCACTTAGTCTCGGGTTTGGGTTCAAGTTTTGGTTGCTTCACTGAAGCAGCAACTGACTTGTCATCCATGAAGTTTCCCTCCTTGCCCTTGCCCTTCTCGAAACTAGTGGTTTTACTAACCATCAACACTTGACGCTCCTTCTTGATTTCTACCTTCGCGGTGTCAAACATCGCGAATAGCTCAGGGATCATTAATTCTATCCCTGGCATTTTATAGTTCATCACCAAGTTCTAGTAGCTTAGTGACAGTGACTTGGAGAACTATATCAATCACTATCGTATCTGGAAGATCAACTCCCACTCGATTCAAGCGATTGTAGCGTCCAGACAATCTGAGCACATGCTCAACGATTGAGCTATTCTCTTTCATCTTGCAGGCAAAGAATCTTATTGGAGATCTCATATCTCGAAACACGGGCACGAGCCTGAGATCCTAATTTCAGCTCTTAGAACATCTCATATGTTTCGTGACGTTCAAAACGTTTCAGAGCCTCAATTCTAAGCCGTAATGCATGCGCACTAAACTATCAAGTAGTCATCAGAACGTGCATGTCAGATGTTCATAACATCTATAGACGACACTAGAGGGTTGGCACACCGAGCGGTGCATTAAGGACATAAGCCTTCTATGCAACAATGAGGACAATCCTCAGATCACGGACCCAGTCCGCAATATTGCTACCATCATCTTTTAACTCTATTTCTCTAGTAACATATAAAAATTCAAGGGAGCTACAGCGCGAGCAAGTAATTTACAATATAATTTGCAAAGACACTACTGACTATGTACATGATAATGAGTTCAATTAATCATATTACTTAAGAACTCCCACTCAAATTGACATCCCTCCGGTCATTTGAGTGATACATGATCCAAATTCAACAACTCAAGTTCGATCATCACGTGAGTTGAGGTGGTTTCGATGGTGAACATCATCGTGTTGATCATATTTGCTATATGACTCATGTTCGACCTTTTGGTCTCTTGTGTTCCGAGGCCATGTCTGTACATGCTAGGCTCGTCAAGTTTAACCTGAGTGTTCTGTATGTGCAACACTGGCTTGCACCCGTTGTATGTGAATGTAGAGTCTATCACACCCGATCATCACGTGGTGTCTCGACATGACAAACTTTCGCAACGGTGCACACTCGGGGAGAACACAATTATCTTGAAATTAAGTGAGGGATCACCTTATAATGCTACCGTCGTCCTAAGCAAAACAAGGTGCATTAAAGGATTAACATCACATGCAAATCATAAGTGACATGATATGGCCATGAACTTGTGCTTTTGATCTCCATCTTGAAAGCACTGGCAAGATCTCCATCGTCACCGGCACGACACCATGATCTCCATCATCTTGATCTCCATCAACGTGTCGCCATCGGGGTTGTCACGCCCATCATGCTTCTACTAATATTGCTACCGTTTAGCGATAAAGTAAAGCATTACATAGCGCTTAATGATTGACACGCAGGTCATACAATAATTAAAAACAACCCTATGGCTCCTGTCGGTTGCCGTACTCATCGACATGCAAGTCGTGATATTCTATACATCACATGATCATCTCATAAATCACATATATCACATCATGTAATTGGCCATATCACATCACAACATACCTTGCAAAAACAAGTTAGACGTCCTCTAATTGTTGTTGCATGTTTTACGTGGCTGCTACCGGTATCTAGCAAGAACAATTCTCACCTACGCATAAACCACAACAGTGATACATTAGTGTCTTTTCAACCTTCTCAAGGACCGCCTTTGTCGAATCTGATCCAACTAAAGTGAGAGAAACTGACACCCGCCAGCCATCTATGCCACAAGTTGCAGTTGAGGGAACCGGTCTCTCGTAAGCGTACGAGTAATGTTGGTCCAGGCCGCTTCATCCCACAATACTGCTGAACCAAAAAACGACCAAGGGAGGAAGCAATCTAAGCATCAATGCCCACAAACTCTTTGTGTTCTACTCGAGATCTCATCTACACATAGACCTAGCTCTGATACCACTGTTGGGGAACGTCGCATGGGAAACAAAAAATTTCCTACGCTCATGCAAGACCTATCCATGGTGATGAGCATCTATGAGAGGGAGAGTGGATCTACATACCCTTATAGATCGCTAAGCGGGAAGCGTTACGGAACGCGGTTGGTGTAGTTGAACGTCTTCGCGATCCAAATCGTCGAGCGTCCCACGATCTCATCACGATCCGTCCCGCGATCCAATCGCGATCCGTGCTGCGAACTCAACACGATCCGTCCCGCGATCTCATCATGATCCGTTTCACGATCTTGATCACAGTCCTTCCAATCTAGCGCCGAATGGATGGCACCTCCGCGTTCAGCACACGTACAGCTCGATGACGATCTCCACCTTCTTGATCCTGCAAGAGGGAGCGGAGAGGTAGAAGAGTTCTCCGGCAGCGCAACGGTGCTGCAGCGATGGTGGTGGAGCTATTCCGGTAGGGCTTCGCCTAAGCACTGCAGAAAACCGATCTAGAGGAGAAACAATGCACGAGAGGAGAGGATAGCACGTGACTGAAAATCTAGTGAAAAAACCCTAAAACCTCTATTATATATAAGAGGAAGAGAGGAGGAGGCTTGGTCCAAGGGCCAAGCCATCTAGGCTTTGGCCAAACCAAGAGGAGAGGAGGATTCCTCCTCCAATCCTAGTAGGACTAGGACTCCTCCTTATTTTGGCCTTTTTGCCTTTTTCCACCTTTTTCTCTTTGGCTTTTCTTCCCAGCCGCATGGGCCTTGTGTGGGACTTCCATCAGCCCACTAAGGGCTAGTATTCACTCTCCCACAGCCCATGTAGCCTCTTTGGTCGAAATATCCCTCCCGATGGTCTCCCGGTACACTATCGGCACTCCCGGTACACTACCGATGAGCCCGAAACTTTTTCGGCGACCAAAATAGGACTTCCTATATATCAATATTTACCTCCGGACCATTCCGGAGCTCCTCGTGATGTCCGAGATCTCATACGGGACTCCGAACAACCTTCGGTCACCACCATGCATAACTCTATACTACCAAAACGTCACCAAACCTTAAGTGTGCAGACCCTGCGGGTTCGAGAACTATGTAGACATGACCGAGACACCTCTACGGTCAATAACCAATTGTGGGACCTGGATGCCCATATTGGCTCATGCATAGTCTATGAAGATCTTTATCGGTTGAACCTCTATGTCAAGGATTCAGTTAATCCCGTATGATGTTCCCTTTCTTCTTCGGTATGTTACTTGCCCGAGATTCGATCGTCGCTATCTCCGTACCTAGTTCAACCTCGTTACCGACAAGTCTCTTTACTCGTTCCGTAATACAAGATCCCGTGACTAATACTTAGTCACATTGCTTGCAAGGCTTATTGTGATGTTGTATTACCAAGTGGGCCCTGAGATACCTCTCCGTCACACGGAGTAACAAATCCCAGTCTTGATCCATGCCAACCCAACAAACACCCTCGGAGATACCTGTAGAGTACCTTTATAGTCACCCAGTTATGTTGCAACGTTTGATTTATACAAGGCACTCCTCCGATGTCAGTGAGTTGCATAATCTCATGGCCATAGGAACAGATACTGGACATGCAGAAAATAGTAGCAATAAACTGACACGATCATATGCTACGTTTGTAGTTTGGGTCTTGTCCATCCCATCATTCTCCTAACGATGTGATCCTGTTATCAAATGACATCTCATGTCAATGGCTAGGAAACCTTAGCCATCTTTGATCAACGAGCTAGTCTATTAGAGGCATACTAGGGACATGATGTTGTCTATATATCCACACATGTATCTGAGATTCCGATCAATACGATTATAGCATGGATAATAAACAATTATCATGAACAAGGAAATATGATAATAACTAAATGATTATTGCCTCTAGGGCATATTTCCAACATTAAATAGCCGGGAAATGCACTAACAGGACTGTTGGAGCTGCAACACGCGACGCGACCGGTCCAGCGGAGGAGACGACCTTCGGACCGCTGGGTTGGCGGGCGTTTCTGGCTGGGCCTCGTTCTTCAGTTAAATGTTGCGGGCGTGCCCGGGCGCCCCCCATATCCGTGTTGGAAATATGCCCTAGATGCAATAAATAAAGTGTTTATTATTATATTTCCTTGTTCATGATAATTGTTTATTATCCATGCTATAATTGTATTGATTGGAAACACATTGCATGTGTGGATGAATAGACAAAACTTTGTCCCTAGTATGCCTCTAGTGAACTAGCTCATTGATCAAAGACGGTCAGGGTTTCCTAGCCATTGACATATGATGTCATTTGATAACGGGATCACATCATTAGGAGAATGATGGGATGGACGAGACCCAAGCTATAAACGTATCATATGATAGTGTCAGTTTATTGCTATAGTTTTCTGCATGTCAGGTATATTTTCCTATGACCATGAGATCATGCAACTCACAAACACCGGAGGAATACCTTGTGTGTATCAAACGTCGCAACATAACTGGATGACTATAAAGGTACTCTACAGGTATCTCCGAGGGTGTCTGTTGAGTTGGCATGGATCAACACTGAGATTTGTTAATCCGTGTGACAGAGAGGTATCTCAGGGCCCACACGGTAATACAACATCACAATAAGCCTTGCAAGCAATGTGACTAAGTTTTAGTCACGGGATATTGTATTACGGAACGAGTAAAGAGACTTGCCGGTAACGAGGTTGAACTAGGTATGGAGATACCGACGATCGAATCTTGGGCAAGTAACATACCGAAGAACAAAGGGAACATCATACGGGATTAACTGAATCCTTGACATAGAGGTTCGACCGATAAAGATCTTTGTAGAATATGTAGGAACCAATATGGGCATCCAGGTCCCGCTATTGGTTATTGACCGTAGAGGTGTCTCGGTCATGCATACATAGTTCTCAAATCCGCAGGGTCTGCACACTTAAGATTCGATGACGTTTCAGTAGTATAGAGTTATATATGGTGGTAACCGAAGGTTTTTCAGAGTCTTGTATGGGATCCCGGACGTCATGAGGAGCTCCGGAATGGTCCGGAGGTAAAGATTGATATATAAAAAGTCCTAGTTTGGTCGCCGGAAAAGTTCCGGACTCATCGGTAGTGTACCAGGAGTGCCGGGAGGGTACCGGGTGACCATCGGGAGGTGTATTTCGACCCAAGAGGCTACATGGGAAGTGGGAGGATAAATACCAGCCCTTAGTGGGATGGCCAAAGTCCCACACTAGGCCCATGCGGCTGGGAGGAAATTCCAAAGTGGAAAAGGTGCAAAAAAGGGAAAAAGGTGGAAATAAGGAAGGAGTCCTAATCCTACTAGGAGTGGAGGAGGAGGACTCCTCCTCTCCACTTCGGCCGAACCAAAGAGGGGATAGCCTTTGCACCAAGCCTCCTCCTCCTCTCCTCCTACATATACTAGAGGTTTTAGGGTTTTTGCACAAGATTTTCAGCCACGTGCAACCCTACCCTCTAGTCTGTAGTTTCTCCTCTAGATCGGTTTCAGCTATGCTTAGGCAAAGCTTTGCTAAGATTACTCCACCACCATCGCCGCAGCACCGTCACGCTGCCAGATAACTCGTCTACCTCTCCGCTCCCTCTTGCTGAATCAAGAAGGCGGAGACCGTCATCAAGCCGTACGTGTGCTGAACGCGGAGGTGTCGTCCGTTCGGTGCTAGATCGGGACGGATCGTGATTGGATTGCGGGACGCTCGGCGATTTGGATCGCGAAGACGTTCGACTACATCAACCGCGTTTCTTAATGCTTCCCGCTTAGCGATCTACAAGGGTACGTAGATCCACTCTCCCTCTCATAGATGCTCATCACCATGGATAGATCTTGCGTGTGCGTAGGAATTTTTTTGTTTCCCATGCAACGTTCCCCAACAATGGCATCATGAGCTAGGTCTATGTGTACATGAGATCTCGAGTAGAACACAAAGAGTTTGTGGGCATTGATACTTAGATTGCTTCCTCCCTTGGTCGTGTTTTGGTTCAGCGGTATTGTGGGATGAAGCGGCCCAGACCAACCTTACTCGTACGCTTACGAGAGACCGGTTCCATCGACTGACGTGTAACTTCGTTGCATATAGATGGCTGGCGGGTGTCTGTTTCTCCTACTTTAGTTGAATCGGATTCGACTAAGGCGGTCCTTGAGAAGGTTGAAAAGCAACTTATGTATCACCGTTGTGGTTTATGCGTAAGTGAGAATTGTTCTTGCTAGATACTCGTAGCAGCCACGTAAAACATGCAACAACAATTATAGGACGTCTAACTTGTTTTTGCAGGGTATGTTGTGATGACATATGGACAATTACATGATGAGATATATGTGATGTATGAAATGATCATGTGTTGTATAGAATATCACGACTTGCATGTCGATGAGTACGGCAACCGGCAGGAGCCATAGGGTTGTCTTTAATTATTGTATGACCTGCGTGTCAGTCTTTAAGCGCTATGTAATGCTTTACTTTATCGCTAAATGGTAGCAATAGTAGTAGAAGCATGGTGGGCGCGACAACCCCGATGACGACACGTTGATGGAGATCAAGATGATGGAGCTCATGGTGTCGTGTCGGTGACAATGGAGGTCATGCCGGTGCTTTCAATATGGAGATCAAAAGCACAAGTTCATGGCCATATCATGTCACTTATGATTTGCATGTGATGTTAATCCTTTTATGCACCTTGTTTTGCTTAGGACGACGGCAGCATTATAAGGTGATCCCTCACTTAAATTTCAAGATGTATTGTGTTCTCCCCGAGTGTGCACCGTTGTGAAAGTTTGTCTTGTCGAGACACCACGTGATGATCGGGTGTGATAGACTCTACGTTCATATACAATGGGTGCAAGCCAGTGTTGCATATGCAGAACACTCGGGTTAAACTTGACGAGCCTAGCATATATGGACATGGCCTCGGAACACAAGAGACCGAAAGGTCGAACATGAGTCATATAGTAGATATGATCAACATGATGATGTTCACCATTGAAACCACCTCAACTCACATGATGATCGGACTTGAGTTGGTGAAATTGGACCATGTGATACTCAGATGACCTGAGGGATGTCAATTTGAGTGGGAGCTTTAGTAATTTTATTAACTAAACTCATTATCTTCAACAGTAGTCTAAGTAACCTTTCCATATTTATGTTGTAGATCAATGGCTCGCGCAGTAGCACCCCTGAATTTTAATGCGTTCGTAGAGAAAGCTAAGTTGAAATGATGGAATTACCTTTGTTGACTGGGCCCGTAATCTGAGGATTATCGTCACAGCTTCCGAGAAATCATATGTCCTTGATGCACCGCTTGGTGACCAACCCGAAGACATGTCATCCGAAGACATTAAGAACTCTTGGGAGGCACGTTTTGGAGATTACTCAATAGTTCAGTGTGCAATATTGTATGGCTTAAAACCGGGACTTCAAAGACATTTTGAACGTCATGGAGCATATGAGATGTTCCAGGAGTTGAAGTTTATCTTTCAGAAGAATGCCCGGATCGAGAGGTATGGGACCTCTGATAAGTTCTATGCTTGCAAAATGGAGGAGAACAGGTCTGTCAGTGAACATATACTCAGAATGTCTGGGTATTCGACTCGTCTGGCGGAGTTGGGAATTGCCCTTCTGCCAGAGGCAATCAATGACAGAGTTCTTTAATCACTGCCACCTAGCTACAAGAGCTTTGTGATGAACTATAACATGCACGGGATGAACAAGTCAGTTGCCGAGCTGTTTGTGATGCTGAAAGTCGCTGAGTCTGAAATCCAGAAAGAACATCAAGTGTTGATGGTCAATAAAACCACTAGTTTCAAGAAGAATGGCAAGGGCAAGGGCAAGAAGGGTAAATCCAAGAAGGATGGCAAAGCAGTTGCTCCTCCTGTAAAGAAACCCAAGGCTGGACCCAAGCCAGAAACTGAGTGCTTTCATTGCAAGGGAACTGGTCACTGGAAGCGGAACTGCCCCAAGTTCTTGGCTGACAAGAAGGCGGCCAACAACAAACAAGGTATATGTGATATAGATGTTATTGATGTGTACCTTACTAGCTCTCGTTGTAGTGCCTGGGTATTTGATACCGGCTCGGTTGCTCACATTTGCAACTCAAAGCAGGACCTACGGAATAGACCGAGGCTGGCTAAATAAGGACGAAGTGACGATGCATGTGGAAAATGGTTCCAAGGTTGATGTGATCGCCGTCGGCATGCTCCCTCTTCGATTACCATCGGGATTAGCGATGAACCTGAAGAATTGTTATTTAGTGCCTTCGTTAAGCATGAACATTATATCTGGATCTTGTTTATTGCGAGACGATTACTCATTTAAATGAGAGAATAATGGTTTTTCTATTTATATGAGTAATATCTTTTATGGTCATGCACTCAATGTGAGGGGTTTATTCATATTAAATCTTGATAGTGATGATACGCATGTTCATAACATTGATGCCAAAAGATGTAGAGTTGATAATGATAGTACCACTTTCTTGTGGCACTGCCGTTTGGGTCATATTGGTGTAAAATGCATGAGGAAGCTTCATGTTGATGGACTTTTGGAGTCACTTGATTTTGAATCACTTGACACATGTGAACCATGCCGCAGGGGCAAGATGACTAAAACGCCGTTCTCTGGAACAGTGGAACGGGCAAGTGACTTGTTGGAAATCATACATACTGATGTGTGCGGTCCAATGAATGTTGCAGCACGCGATGGATATCGTTATTTTCTCACCTTCACTGATGATTTAAGTAGATATGGGTATATTTACTTAATGAAACATAAGTCTGAAACGTTTGAAAAGTTCAAGCAATTTCAGAGTGAAGTTGAGAATCATCATAACAAGAAGATCAAATTTCTATGATCTGATCAAGGAGGTGAATATCTGAGTTATGAGTTTGGCAGTCACTTAAGACAGTGTGGAATGGTTTCACAGTTGACACCGCCCGGAACACCACATCGTAATGGTGTGTCCGAACGTCGTAATCGAACCTTATTAGATATGGTGCGTTCTATGATGTCTCTTGCCGATATGCCACTATCGTTTTGGGGTTATGCATTAGAGACAGCTGCATTCACTTTAAATAGGGCACCATCAAAATCCGTTGAGACGACGCCATATGAACTGTGGTTTGGCAAGAGGCCAAAGTTGTCGTTTCTTAAAGTTTGGGGATGTGATGCTTATGTCAAAAAGCTTCAGCCTGAAAAGCTGCAACCCAAAGCGGAGAAATCCATCTTCATAGGATACCCAAAAGAGACAGTCGGGTATACCTTCTATATTAGATCCGAAGGCAAAGTGTTTGCCGCTAAGAACGGAACATTTCTTGAGAAAGAGTTTCTCTCGAAAGAATTGAGTGGGAGGAAAATAGAGCTTGATGAGGTTATTGAACCTTTACTTCAACCATAAAGTAACGTAGCGCAGAAAGATGTTTCTGTCGAACCTACAATAGTTGAAGAGGAAGTTAATGATGATGATCATGAAGCTTCAGACCAAGTTACTATTGAACCTCGTAGGTCAACAAGGGCGTGTACTGCTCCTGAGTGGCATGACAACCCTGTGTTGGAGGTCATGTTGTTGGACAACAATGAACCTACGAGCTATGGAGGAGCGATGATGGGCCCGGATTGCGAGAAATGGTTAGAGGCCATGATATCCGAGATGGGATCCATGTATGAAAACAAAGTATGGACTTTGGAAGTATTGCCTGAAGGGCGAAAGGCCATTCAGAACAAATGGATCTTTAAGAAGAAGACGGACGCAGACGGTAATTTCACCGTCTATAAAGCTCGACTTGTGACAAAGGGTTTTTCACAAGTTCAAGGAGTTGACTACGACGAGCCCTTCTCATCTGTAGCGATGCTTAAGTCCGTCAGAATCAAATTAGCAATAGCTGCATATTTTAACTATGAAATTTGGCAAATGGATGTCAAAACAGCGTTCCTCAACGGTTTCCTTGAGGAAGAGTTATATATGACGCAACCAGAATGTTTTGTCGATCCAGAGAATGCTGACAAAGTTTGCAAACTCTAGCGATCCATTTATGGACTGGTGCAAGCATCTCGGAGTTGGAATAAACGTTTTGATGAGGTGATCAAAGCGTTTGGGTTTATACAAGTTTATGGAGAAGCTTGTATTTACAAGAAAGTGAGTGGGAGATCTATAGCGTTTCTAATATTATATGTGGATGACATATTGCTGATTGGAAACAATATAGAAATGCTGGAAAGCGTGAAGGAATATTTGAACAAGAGTTTTTCAATGAAGGACCTAGGAGAAGCTGCTTTCATATTAGGCATTAAGATCTATAGAGATAGATCGAGACGCTTAATAGCACTTTCAGAGAGCACATACCTTGATAAAGTTTTGAGGAAGTTCAAAATGGATCAGTCCAAGAAGGTGTTCTTGCCTGTGTTACAAGGTGTGAAGTTGAGTAAGACTCAATGCCCGGTAACTGCAGAAGATAGAGAGAAGATGAGTGTCATCCCCTATGCTTCAGCCATAGGCTATATAATGTATGCAATGTTATGTACAAGACCCAATGTGAGCCTTGCCATAAGTATGGTCGGAAGGTTTCAAGGTGATCCTGGAATGGAGCACTGGACGGCGGTAAAGAATATCCTTAAGTACCTGAAAAGGACTAAGGAAAGGTTTCTCGTTTATGGAGGTGATGAAGAGCTCGTCGTAAAGGGTTACGTCGATGCAAGCTTTGACACTGGTCTGGATGACTCTAAGTCGCAAGCCGGATACACATTTATTCTCAACGGGGGAGCGGTAAGCTGGTGCAGTTCCAAGCAAAGCGTGGTAGCCGATTCTACATGCGAAACGGAGTACATCGCAGCCTCGGAGGAGGAGAAGGAAGGTGTCTGGATGAAGCAGTTCATGACAGATCTTAGAGTAGTGCCCAGTGCACTGAATCCAATGACTCTGTTCTATGACAACACCGGTGCCAATGTTTTGGCCAAGTAACAAAGGTTTCACAAGATGACCAGACACATAAAGCGATGCTTCAATTCCATCCGCGATTACATCGAGGAGAAGGACATAAATATATGCAAAGTGCACACGGATGTTAATGTTGCAGACCCGTTGACTAAACCTCTTCCAAGGGCTAAACATGATCAACACCAGAACTGCATGGGTGTTCAATTCATTACAATGTAAATCACATAGTGATGTGAACTAGATTATTGACTCTAGTGCAAATGGGAGACTGTTGGAAATATGCCCTAGAGGCAATAAATAAAGTTTTTATTATTATATTTCCTTGTTCATGATAATTTTTTATTATCCATGCTATATTTGTATTGACTAGAAACACATTGCATGTGTGGATGAATAGACAACACTTTGTTCCTAGTATGCCTCTAGTGAACTAGCTCGTTGATCAAAGATGGTCAAGGTTTCCTAGCCATTGACATGTGATGTCATTTGATAACGGGATCACATCATTAGGAGAATGATGGGATGGACGAGACCTAAACTATAAACGTAGCATATGATCGTGTCAGTTTATTGCTACAATTTTCTGCATGTCAAGTATATGTTCTTAAGACCATGAGATCATGCAACTCACGGACACCGGAGGAATACCTTGTGTGTACCAAACGTCGCAACGTAACTGGGTGACTATGAAGGTACTCTACACGTATCTCCAAGGGTGTCTGTTGAGTTGGCATGGATCAACACTAGGATTTGTTACTCCGTGTAACGGAGAGGTATCTCAGGGCTCACTCGGTAATACAACATCACAATATGCCTTGCAAGCAATGTGACTAAGTGTTAGTCACGAGATCTTGTATTGCGAAACAAGTAAAGAGACTTGCCGGTAACGAGGTTGAACTAGGTATGGAGATACCGACGATCGAATCTCAGGCAAGTAACACACCGAAGAACAAAGGGAACATCATATGGGATTAACTGAATGCTTGACATAGAGGTTCGACTGGTAAAGATCTTCGTAGAATATTTAGGAACCAATATGGGCATCCAGGTCCCGCTATTGGTTATTGACCGTAAAGGTGTCTCGGTCATGTCTACATAGTTCTCGAACCCGTAGGGTCTGCACACTTAAGGTTCAGTGACGTTTTGGTAGTATAGAGTTATGTATGGTGGTGGCCGAAGGTTATTTAGAGTCCCGGATGAGATCCCGGACGTCACGAGGAGCTCCAGAATGATCCGGAGGTAAATATTGATATATAGGAAGTCATGTTTTGGTCGCCGGAAAAGTTTCGGGCTCATTGGTAGTGTACCGGGAGTGCCGATAGTGTATCGGGGGACCATCGGGAGGGGTATTTCGACCAAAGAGGCTACATGGGCTGTGGGAGGATGAATACGAGCCCTTAGTGGGCTGGTGGAAGTCCCACAAAGGGCCCATGCGGCTGGGAAGAAAATCCCAAAGAGAAAAAGTTGGAGAAAGGCAAAAAGGCTACATGGGCTGTGGGAGGATCAATACCAGCCCTTCGTGGGTTGGCCAAAGTCCCACACAAGGCCCATGCGGCTGGGAAGAAATTCCAAAGTGGAAAAGGTGGGAAAAAAGGCAAAAAGGTGGAAATAAGGAAGGAGTCCTAATCCTATTAGGAGTGGAGGAAGAGGACTCCTCCTCTCCACTTCGGCCGAACCAAAGAGGGGCTGACCCTTGTGCCAAGCCTCCTCCTCCTCTCCTCCTATATATACTAGAGGTAATAGGGTTTTTGCACAAGATTTTCAGCCACGTGCAACCCTACCCTCTAGTCCGTAGTTTCTCCTCTAGATCGGTTTCAGCTGTGCTTAGGCGAAGCCCTGCTGAGATTACTCCACCACCATCGCCGCAACGCCGTCATGCTGCTGGAGAACTCGTCTACCTCTCCGCTCCCTCTTGCCGGATCAAGAAGGCAGAGATCGTCATCAAGCCATACGTGTGTTGAACGCGGAGGTGCCGTCCGTTTGGTGCTAGATCGGGACAAATCATGATTGGATCGCAGGACGCTCGGCGATTTGGATCGCGAAGACGTTCGACTACATCAACCGCGTTTCTTAACGCTTCCCGCTTAGCGATCTATAAGAGTACATAGATCCACTCTCCCTCTCATAGATGCTCATTACCATGGATAGGTCTTTCGTGTGCGTAGGAATCTTTTTGTTTCCCATGCAACGTTCCCTAACAATCCGCCCCATATTTGGGCTGGATATGGGGGGTGCCGGTGAGCCCGGGCGTTTTAGGGTCGTTTGAGAGGCCCGTCTGGATTAAGAAAAGTGACCGGGCAGTGACCGGACGGTCTGCCCGGTCGTATGAGGCGGGTTGGAAAGGTCCGGTTGTAGATGCTCTTACTTTGTAAATATTTCAGAATTTGATCCTTTTTCTACCGTCAAAGTTCATGGCGATATAACAGCCTACTGTCCAAGTCTTGCCGGTAGGAAACTTACCCACGTCGTCATCGCGACGCAACCTTACCGCAAAAAATGCTAGTGCTAGCCAGTATACCTCTTCCGCCAAAGTATCTGAAATGTTTCCTTACGGTTAAAAATGCTGGTGGTAGGCTGTTGTACCCTATCGCCATTGACCCTGGCGGTAGGAAAAATGTCATATCCCGAAATGTTTACAAAGTAGGATCATATCTCGATTAAGTATATGAAAAGGGTCAAAACACGAAATTTAGCCACTAGGCGATGGTGTGTGCGTGTACTTCTCTTCTTAAGTTATTCTTAGAGCATCTACAGCTGGACTTGATAAACCTGACGCCCAAACGTCCGCGGACGCGATCGGAAGGCATCCGCAAACAGTGACTGGTCACCTCTTAAACTTTTACATTTACAGCTATGTTTCTCACTTTTCCCTTATACGTCCGGTCACATGCATATAATTGATGAAGATGAAGTGAGAAAAAAAAAGAATAAACATGGCTCATTCCAATATGACGGACGCAAGACCCCTGACCGAGCATGTCCGTATACTCCACATACTCATTTCATATATAAAATTAATATGAAAGATGCCGATCAGCATAAATGTTTGATGACCATTTAAGTCGCGTGTCTAGGTCGCATTTTTGAGGTCCGTCAGTAATCAGGCCATCTGCCGGAACATTTGAAACAGTTTTAGGGCCGCCGGCTATAGATGCTCTTAATGGCGCAGGATGACGGCTGCCTTAATTTGTGTCGTCATTGTTCATTCCTAAACATGATTGTATGCTTGCTTAAAACTTAAGAAACGTTAGCTTGAGACAAGGATCCTTCATTACATACGCTGGTTGTCGTTTGACCATTCAGACTTGTTCAGGTTTGAATTTCGATCCAGCTCATAATTCTTCATTTTTTTTGCCGAATTAGCTCAGGAGTGTTCCTGCCCAATTTTGGATAAGAAGCAAGTGACTGGAGTATAAAACATGTCTTTTTTTAAGGCAATGCTAGGCGCCGGCGCGCCGGCCCAACAGTTGGGCCGGTCTAGTCCCAGCCGTCCGATGCAATGATTAGAGACCGGCAGATCTCCCACCACTTCATCCTTCTTACGAGTGAACGCCCAGACCGCCATCGACATCCCTTCCCCCGCTTGAACCACCACCGCATCGTCCTCGTCGCAGGTCGACGCCCCCGCCAGCTGTCCTTCATGTCGGTCGGCACCCTCAACGGACGTCCTCGTCACCGGTCGCCGCCCTCATCCCCGGATCTACCCACGCAATAGCTGCGCAGGTTGCATCTCCGCATGTCGCTTGAAGCTTCCCCCTTCTGGGATGCAACACCGCCATGTCGTCCGCCTGTAGCTCCCTGGCGTCGCCGTTCCGACCATCATCGGCATGCCGTAACAGTTAAAGCTTTTTCCCATCTCGCTTGAAGCTTTTTTCATGATGGTTGAAGCTATTTTCGCAAGTTGAAGCTTTTTCTGTTGCTAGTTGAAGCTTTTTTCATCAACGGATGTAGCTTTCTTAGATAACGGTTGCAGCAAAAAAAGTCTTTGCCGTCGTCCCGGTTGTAGCTCGCCACTGCAGGTAGCAGCACTTTTTGCGTCTGAATAAATACGGATGTAGCAAACTTTGTTACCGGATGTAGCAAAAAATTACTATGGTTGCAACAAAAAACTCGTACTCGCAGATCAACCGTGATGGATGTAGCAAAACGTGATGCAGGTTGTACCAAAAAGCAACACCGGTTGTAGCTTATTCACGGACGGTTGTAGCTTTGGCGCATGAGAAGGAGAAGGAGGTGTGGAGGAGAAACAGGAAGGAGGAAAAAACGTTGACGGCGGTCGATCTCATCGGGGCGCGCGCATGGCAGAGGGTGCCGCGGTCGCGGCCGGAGACATGCGTGCTGGTGGTGCGGGCGGGGTTGATGCCTGGTTGTGTGCGTGTTCCCAGTGTCCGCGTCGTGAGGAAAAAAAAGATCTTCTCAGTCATGATTTTCTATTTTTTTATGCTCCCGTCCTCACTCGCACGATCTATAACGATCGCAGGGCCGTACGGGTCTAACGGAACATTTTCGTCGGAAATATTTACCTTCTTTTAACAAGGAAAACCGGGCTTGAAAACTGACGAAATAGCGTCTCTTTTCCCAGCCACCTCATCTTCATGTGATGATCGACCAACCAGCCTTTTTCGCGTTGACACCAAAACGATCGGAAAAGAATATACTTCATCCGTTCTTATTTACTTCACGTATTAGCTTTAATATGAGTTAACCTTTATAAATTTTGATATAGTTTATGATAAATATATTAACATGTATTCCTTCCGTTCCTAAATATAAGATTTTCTAGAAATTTCGTTATGAACTATATACGTATATATATAGACACGTTTTACAGTGTAGATTCACTCATTTTGCTTTGTATGTAGTTCCATGATAGAATTTTTAAAATGTCTTATATTTAGAAACGGATGGAATACTATGCAAATTAATATCATTACATTTTTATCGAATGTACCTTCACATCATACAGATTTATTTATATTTATGTTCTTCTTCATAAAGTTAGTCAAATTTTTGTCTTGCTTCCACAATCGTTTTTGATCAAGCACCTTTCCGGCACGATCGTGTGCGGCGGCCCGTGATCGTGAGTGCGTTTGCTGGAACGGGCGGTGCGGTGGTCACGCTCGCCGTTGGACTCTGCTCCGACTCCGCGCACGCGACCGTGGGTCGGGTCGGTGGCCCGCCGGTGTGGAACTGGAACGGGAAGGAACCAACAACCGCCGCTCGCCGGCCTAATGAATGGAGTGGGTGGAGCACTTTGCTTGCTCGTTGCTCACACCTCACAGGAAAGAACAGTTTATCAACACGTCGCTCAGTCAGTCAGTGATCCGTACGGCAGGAAATCAATTGATTTCAGTGCTGTACTCAATGATTCTGGCCCAGCTCGGTTTCAGACAACGACGACCCGAGCCCCCACGCACGCGCACGCACGCACGCACGCACCGGCCCGAGCGGACTGCGTGCTGCTTCATCGGCGGACGGAACGGTCCGTCGCGTTGCGTTGCGCTGGCCCACGGTTACCGACGCCCTTGCACGCCTCGGTCAGAAAGATGCACGCGTTTTAAGAGCGACCATCGTGGCTGATTCGTACGTGCGTACGTACGTACCGGAGCACGTATGTCTGCAGGACCTGCGTGCGGTAGCTGTAGCGTATGAGGTATGATGTTGTGTTTGGTTGCCTGCAGCACCAACAGCCAAGCCTTGGATGTGATTTTGATTTGTTTGATTGTTTTTTTTAAAGAAGGATGACCTTCGGCCTCTGCGTCTGAAAGATGCATGTAACTACTTTATTAATTATTCACAGAGATCTTGCAAAGCAATACATCAATATGTATGAAGCCACCCTCTTGGCAACCTGTCCAATGATGAAGGGATGCAGAAAGTGTGAGCCATATACCCACCAGGCCTAACATCTAAAGCCGGGGGCCCCGACCGAGCCACATATCGGGTCAGGGATACAATCCGGTCCGACACACCCTCATAGGTCGTCGTCATCGCCTTCCATCAATCCATCTTCAGAACAGTTACTGAACATCGACCTTGCAAGGTCTGCCATCGACGCCCCACAGCGCCAGACAGCGCCTCCTCCCTACGCGCGCTCATCATCACGCATCCATCGCCGAGACTTTGCTGCGCCTCGCCGCCAAGACTCCACAACGTGTGTCACGGGGAACGCCGCTCCACCGTAGATGTCGACCACTGATCCCTCGAGCCCGTGTGTACCTCCATGAATGACGCCCCCAAGGAGGAAACGACATCAGAGCATCGCCGTCATCCGATCTACTGATCTAGGGTTTCCCCCGAAGGTAGCAGAGAGTGGCCTTGAACTTCTCCTCGGCGATGCCTTCAGGAAGGGAACGATGTAGACAGGGCCACCATCGCCGGCCTTGGCAGTAGCCGAAGGCAAGCTTTCACCCAGATCTGTTCGAAGAGCCCATCTCTCCTGCACGGGCACCTCATCCTGCAACATCCCCGGGAACGGAATCCCAAGATCCGCCGCCACAGGCGACGCCACAAGGACCCACCACCTGGCCTTCATCCCTAACGAAGGGGATGGCGCCCCCACCTTGTTCAGATCCAGCAGCACGCCAACGCCTCCTGCTGCCCCATGAAGGAGGACAGTTAACGCGCGCGCCGTCGCCAGACGACGCCCGAGCGCGATCACCGACCCGATCTAGGGTGGGGAACCCCAGATCCACCGCCGTCAGCCCCCGCAGCGTCGCCGGGATCCCATCGGGTCGCCGTCCGAGCGCGCCAGCTCCGCCTCCATGCCGTACGCCCAGAAACGCCGTTGCATCTCAGCTAAAGGGTCCCCTCGTGAGGAAGGGAGGGAGGCCCACCGTCCGCCGGGCAAGCTTCGCTCGCCGGCCTCCTCCGACGACGACAGGGAAGGAGGGGAGGAGGAAGGCCGAGGACGACGGCGGCTAGGGCGCCCGAGTCGCCTCCTTGAAGACGACACGAGCGAAGGGGTCTCACCTGAGTATAGACTGCCGTCTAGTAGAAGTATAGATCTTGTTTGATTGTGTGCCTTGCCTCGAAAATTAGTCCGCATGTTTTTGGAAAACAGTGATCTGGTCTAGCTGAGTAGAAACGACATTACTTGAACATGATCTGTTCTATTGGCTCGTACCGTTTCATCCTTTATCAAGGGAAAAAACAAAGCATAAAGATTTGAATCTGCTGTTTTCACTCAGCCAAACCCACGTGAGCGCAGTTCAGCTCACATGGTGACTCTGGCATTACGAGCTTTTGGATCCCCGTTATATATGTTCCAGAGAAGTCCATATTGCAACCTTAAATTCTCACCTAAGTCTAAGAAACAATCCTGAATTTTAAAATGGTTTATTTTCTCTATATCTAAATACTTGTTAAGAAAAACTATACAACTTCAAACTCTCAACGCAGGAATCTACCCCGCTCTCGATTTTTACTAGCCAGCGTTGACCGAGGACCAGGCATCGCCACGTCAGCAGAGGGTTGCCAAGTTAGCAAGTGGGCAAGTGGGGCAGCTGCTAGCTCGTCTTTATCTCTATTTGTCGTGTTCCCTGTGCCGAGCCTGAGCCCATCCCCTCACAAAAGCCGCAACCATGGTCGCCCGTACAGGATTAGGATTGATCACCGAATCGCGCTTTGTTAGAGCATCTCACAACAGACGCGTTTCGCTCAGCGTTTAAAAAACGAATTTGCATCGGGTGATAAGCAATTTTTAACGCGCGACCAAGCCCTAGCTTGAACGGCCGCAGCATAATATAGCACGTGCACGGCGCTTCAACAGACGTGCAAAACTGCAATGTCCGTAAGCAGCCAGCGTTTGTAATATGCATATTTCAAAGATAAATGAAACAAAAAAAACATAGATAATTCAAAAACACATCATCTTATCATCTCATCATCCAACCAAATTTCAGATCACACACAAAGTTTAAACATATAGGAAACAAGTTTACACAAACAAATGGCACATGATCAATCATGTCGCATCCTCGTCTACGTCCTCCTCCTCCTTCGATTCTTCTTCCTCATCCGAAGTCTCATCTTCGTCCTCATCATCATTGTCTTCCGGAGATGCCAAAGGTATGTGAGGCACACTCGAAGCCATGCGCCCACCCATGTCACCCGAAGGTGCTCCCATGCTTTCCATGAGTGACGCAAAACTCATGCTTCCCATGGTTCCTCCGAAGCCACCCATGCCGGCCATGGTAGCTCCAACGCCACCCATGCCACCCATGGTAGTTCCCATGCCACCAATCCCTCCCATGGTAACTCCAATGCCACCCATCCCTTCCATGGTAGCTTCCATGCCTGCCATGGTTGCTCCCAATCCTCCCATGCCTCCCATGACCATGGTTCTTTTTTGGACCAAGACTTCTTCACAGGCAAGATTGATGTACTCCTTTTACTTCTCATCGAGTGTAGATGTGTCCATGATGAACAAGTTCTTCTCCCATTCCAACAATCTAGTGCGCTCCTCCATGGCCAATTTCTTCTCCTCCAATGCCACCTTCCTCTCCTCGGCCGCCACCCTCATCTCCTCGACCGCCAACCTCCTCTCCTCGTTCGCCGCATCTTGGTTCCTTGCCATCTTCCCATCCTCATTCGCTTCCTTTCTTGCATTCACAATAGCTTCCATAACATTTTTTAATTCATAATCTCCTTTTCTCTTCTTCTTCTCTTGTCTTTCTTTTTTGTCTTCATTTGGTCTTCTTGGCTTCGAGTAGGGAACCGAGTTTGGTGTGGGGCTTCTCTTGCCGTCATCGGTTGATGCCTCCTTCTCATCATCATCCAAATCAATAGATCGCTTGTGTTTGTTGGTCTCCTCATCGACACCTTCATGTGGCTTCTATTTCTCATCATCCTTCAACTCTTCATAACAATGGGGCGAGGTAAATGGTCTTCCTTTCTTGGGCTTCCCCTTCTTGTTCTTCTTCTCCTCTCCTTGAAATAAGTTTTGTGCAATAATGAGCTACACAAAAAGCATGGACATGGAAGAACAAGTTAGCACTTGAAACACCGAAGAAAGAGGATGGACATGAAAGAAACATGAACATGAAAGAAATGACACTTACCCTATCACCATCATTAGTTCCACTTGGGTTTAGCGTGTGAACCGCCTTAAGTGCGTCCGTCCATTTTTGACAATCTTTGTTGATTGTCGACCACCGAGAGCGAAGAGATCTTGCCATGTCCTCCATTCCACTCTTGTTGGGTAAATCAAAGTGCTCCTTCATCCGGATCCAATAGGAATCTCCAGTTTGATTCCCTCCAACGATGGCATCCCTAGACACTTGCAACCATGTATTGCATATCAATCTGTCTTCGTCCGTGGTGTAGTTGCCCGCTCTTCCTTTCGGTGCATCAAAGATACCCTCACCATCTTCGTCTCCTTCAAATTCTTCATTGGTTTGAGACCAATGAGAATTGTTGGAGCCAATACCCATACTTGACATATAGGTCTCATCATTAAAATTACAAAGTATATAGAACAAACCAAATATATAAGCTATCTATATGTATCCATTCATGTGAAAAAACAACAAAGGAAAAAATTGACGAAGTCAAACCTTGTTGGCATTTCATCAAACACATTGTGCGCATCGGTCGTCGGCACAACAAGTGAGCTCGCCAGCGCTTCGCTCGCCCGCACGTCGGCCACGCGCCCCTGCAAGCTTCTTCCTCGGCCGCCTAGAGGAGCCGTTCGCCGCCTTCTTCTTCCCGGCCACCTTCCCCGCCTTTCCCGCCGCCGCATTTGAGAGCTTTGAGAGGGGTCACATGGCTTCACAATGGGCGCCGGCGCGACGCCACCCGCCGAGGTCATCCGTGGCGCCATGAAGAGCCCGCGCGCGAGTCCGGTGCTTGGAGGAGCACCGGAGGAGGCGAAGCCAATGCTCCACGCGCTAGGGTTGGCGGCGCCGACGGCGCCGTCGGGGTCACAGACGTAGGAGGGGGTGATGGGGGATGTCATCGCTGTTGTCCATCGGGCGGCTGCGCGGGCGGCGCAAGAGAGATGCGGCCGGCGGAGGAGGTGGAAAGGGGCGAGCGCTTGAGCGGTTTCGCGCGCGGTAGCCGGCACGCGAAATAAACAGCGCGCGATGCCGTTTCGCTTCATGCGGAACGACTTATAACGCGCGCGCGGTTTTAACGCGACCACTGAAACGCGAAGTTTTCTTACGCGCGCTATAAGTGTAAATTTCACAGCACGGGCTGTTTTTTAAGCGTTCGTTGAAGATGCTCTTAGCTATTAACTTGTACCGAACCGTGGGATCAGTAGAGAAAGATAATGGGCACGAGTGCAATCCAAATCGATTCTTTTGTGATGTGCTGTGTACTACTTGAGCTAGCTTTTTGGCTAGATGTGCTCGTGCGTAGTGCAGTACTAGTACACGTCAAGGTGAAGGATAGACCAGGAACGAACTAGCATGAGGCTAGATTTGTACTGTACTAAGGTTGCATCCCGCCAGCAGAAGCTTCGTTGTCACGCACGTCGTTCGTTGTTTATTGTTGCCATCGTCAAGACAGTACCCGGCGTTCTCCGTCGCGTGCAGCGGAGTGGGGGCCGGCAAGGATATCCACGATGAAGGCTGTTGTGCGGGGTCGGGTTGGGCATGGGGAGCGAGAGAGAGAAAGAGAGGAGCCAGCCGCTTCCCCTCTAGTCAAAACCGCTAGCTGGTCAAAACTCATGATGTATTTGGATTAGAGAGTGGCAACGTAAATGGTAAGGGAATTAGATTACGCTGGTAACGGGACGTAATGGATAAATCCTTGTTCTGTTTGGTTCATGGCTGTAAAGGAATCTAGTTAGACTGTCTGCTTGGTTGAAAAAGAAGGAGAGCAGAGAAGGGAGAGGACGGAGGATTGAGGCCAGAAGAAGGAGGGAGGAGGGAGGGATATTGTACCTTGAAACGAACGGTTTGTCGGCAACGAGAAATTGAGGCGGCAGCGAACGGTTCGGCGACGACGACGAGCTGGGGGCGGCAACGCACGATTCGGCAATGGCAGCGAGCTGGGCCGACAAGGAACGGGATGGCGACCAAGGGCGGCGGCGGCCATGCCGCGGATGGGGTGGCGCCGGATGAGGAGGAGAAGGTCGAGGGGAGGGGAGGGGGACTCAAAGGGGACCAGGGAGGCTACGGTGCTGGCTGAGGAGGAGGGGATCGTGGGAGAAGGAGATGTGGTAACAGAGTCGTTAACGGAGGAGTGTGGCTGGTATCGATCAAAAGCTAGCCTGGAACCGTTAATGAAGGCAGGCGATTATAGTCTGTACGTACCAAACAGCTGTATCGTTTTCTGATTACACCGTAAACAGGTACCGGGTTTTTCCCCTGAAACAAACACCTCCTCAGTGGAAATCGATTCTTGCATGGTTTTGAAAGTCCTGTTGCTAGCCAGACGGTTTGGAAGTTCGTTGCTGTTTTTGGACTTCAGTGACAATTTAGGATTGCAACATTGTTTTTCAGTTTTTAACCTCACTTCTTTAAAGTGTGTTTGGATCCGCAGACTATTTGTTTTCACACTTTTAATAAAGTGACCGTATGTATCACGTTGATACAGAGATCGGAGGTAACTCTTCTTTACTAAAAAAAGATTGCAACATGGACTTCTCTCTATATGTTTGCACGTGCTATGTTCGTGCTATGTTCGATTCACCTCTTTTAATCTTCTTCATATAGTCACTTCTATACACAATGATGCTTGGCCGGCAGAGAGGAACGAAAGGCCCAACTCAAGGGTGCAAGGCAATGAATGGATACAATAGGGATCCAACTCAGGTGCAAGGCCATCTGGATAACTACATGAGCAATGCTACTTATACTGACATATAATTATGAGATTAACGGGAGTGCTTAACTGTGATAATTTGATTGGAAAAAAATCAGGGTGAGGGGCCCATACCCCCTCAAATTCAGGAAGGGTGGAGATTAGTTGCATGAGAGATTCGTGAAAAAACTCGTAAGACACTGCAAGTCTAGAATTTTCGGTGACTACATATGCGGGGTAGCCTGAGTGGATGGGTAGCGAGGAGATTGGTGGATGCAACTGTTTATTCCCCACCTAATTTAACTCCTTCCTCCACTCTCTTCTCCTCATTCTAATCGTGTATTCCCTCCGTATCAAAATAAGTATCAAAGATTTTGTATTAAATTAGTACAAAATTTGTACTAAATGAACGCCACTTATTTTGGGACAGGGGAGTATCTCGGAACATCACCACGACTAGAAATTGAGATAATTGAGAGAGACTACTGTGTCCCTTAACAATTGGTTATGAGAGAAAATTTTCCACCACATGACTTGCATCCAAATAACTTGCACAATACTAGAAACTAAATAGAAAACTCAACAGAAAGCACTGCAAACCTACAGAAAACAAAAGTGCCAAAATACAATCACCAACGGAAACGAGGAACCACTAGACACCCAAGGACTATCCAACACAAACGTCCATTGGATGGCCATTCCCACGCCCTCCAGTGTCCGTCAATTGCTTAGCGAGTGAAGAGGAAATCACCATCACTTCTCATATGCCTTCATGAAGCTTGATCATGTCTTCCTCCTTCAATAGACCCAACCAACATAACAAAAATGGACAAACAACGGAGAAAAGATCCAAAGGACTATGAACTACATGAGATTCAAATGTGACTTCATTCCTTGTTGTCCACAGGCTCCAAAAGATCGTAGCAAGGCACATAACATAAAATTTGTCACCTTTCAAGCAATTAACAATTCAACCGCACTACACTATGCAAAGAGATATGCGGTAACAAGAAGCACCAATCACGTTGCAAACAACACCCCCAAGTAGTTTTTGCAACATAACATCTTTTCATAAGATGCTTAGTTGACTCATGATCAATGCAAAACGAGCAAGTAGGATTGCCGTGCCAATTACGTATGACCATATTATCTCTAGTCAGAATAGCATTCTGAAAAAGTTGTCAACGAAGATTATAGTTATTAGAGCAAGTGGAGCCTTCCAAATCCATCTAAAATAGCCCCATCCAACTCTTTTTATCAACCATGTATACACAGATCTGGTGGAAAACACACCACTCTTATTGCAGGCCCCAGAAACCCCATCACGAAGGCTGGAGAAATTGAGATTTTGAATCATCCGCTAATGTGATCCCATAAATTAACCATCAACCTTCTCCTAAACTGGACTATTCTGGTGCATTCATTCCGTGGGGTCTTAGCAGAATAACCTTTTGACTATCTAGTACAACAAGATTTCTCCAACTCCGAAAGGAAGGGGTAATGGCGGCGGTGTACCTTTGGCTCACTCGAGTGCTTGTAGTCTCTACTAGATGGTCTACGGACCTGAATGTAATTTTTGTTACTTCTGATGTTCTTTGTATTGCTATGACTATTTATAAATAGATCCAAAGTTTTTTTTCAAAAAATAAAATTATTCTTTTATGGATACAATCCATTAAAGTGATCGCCTGACCATGGCAATTGTCAAACAAAGAGGTAAAACACACAATAAACGACACATCAGGT
Organism: Hordeum marinum; assembly: GCA_022496015.1. Taxonomy (NCBI): domain Eukaryota; kingdom Viridiplantae; phylum Streptophyta; class Magnoliopsida; order Poales; family Poaceae; genus Hordeum; species Hordeum marinum. The sequence continues at coordinate 525,279,895 of CM039678.1, forward strand.
GCCCAGGGATCAAGCCACAATCGAGCAAAATTGCCACCATTTAAGACAAGTTTCCTCCTAGCCATATATGTCACTTTAACTTTCAACAACTAGACAATTCCCCATGAATTGTTGCGGGAATTGTTGGCAATATATTTAGATGATACTTGCTTATGTGGAACATGAATATTACAAGTAAATATGAGCATGAATATAAAAATATATGAGATTATTATACTTGATTAGTTTATTGTGGTGAAATAGTTTTGGAACATAAGTAGCATAATGTGATTTTAAAATTCCTTAAGAGTTGTCCATGCGGGTGTCTTCCTCACCGAGGAAAAATTGGACATGAGTAGTGAGGATGACTCTCTCCCCATGCGTTCGTGCGATAACTTTGTTAGAAAATGCGCAAGTATTTGCTAAATCTAATGAAAAGGAAGTATAAACTTAAAAAACAATAAAACTGTCTAAAATGGAATTAAAACTTTTGAATTGCAGTTAAAATGTTATTTTGAACAAAAATGTGAAGGATTGACTAACATGAATATATGGCATGCCAACGTTACATGCATAAAGTAATGCAAAGATAATTATAATTTATAAGATAAATTCATGACTTGCTTATGTAGCATATTTTGCATGGCTTAGTGGGGGAGAAAACTTAAATAAATTGCTTTGTGGGACATTGAGGTGGACACTTTGCATGTTAAGAGCGCCTATGTGGCAGATTTTGCATGACTTAGTGGGAGAGAATACTTAAATGCATTGCTTAGTGGGACGTTGAGGTGGGCACCTTGCATCTTGAGAGAAATGAGACCAACTTCTTAAGAACTAGGTGATGCCCCGCGCGTTGTTGTGGGAAACATGACAAACAGATGCATAAATCGGTGCAAAAAACCTAAAACTACTGAAAAAAGGATTGCTCTCGTTTTATATTTTAAAAACATTTACTCATATGAAGCATTTGACAAAATGATGTCTAAAAAAGTGTAACATGATGTACATATATTTGCTCTAAAGTATATACCGTTTATGCCAACAACAAAAATTAATGAAGCAATGGGTAGATTAGTGCATAAACTGTAACTTATGAACACATGCATGACTTGATGTTGTGACATGGTTACATGAGGAAAAATAAGTACTTACAACAACATGCATGACTTGATGATATGGCATGGTTGCATGAGGAGGAAAAATAGGTAGTGGGTTGCAACTATTTAAGAATAGAAGATGTAAGGACCAGTTCTTTTGCTGGCTTTTAGAATAAGCTGAAAGAAGTTGCCCCTACCCAGCTTATTCTCGAAACCCAACCAAATTTATTGTTTTAGAAACCTACTAATTAAAACTCGACTAGTAGGCTTGTAAAAAATATTTTTAGTTGCGCTTCTAAAATAAGATGGGTACGGGGCAACTCATTCTAAAAGCCAAAAACAGCTACCAAAAGATATGAACCTTATGTCTTCCAACAAGGAGAATTATTGAATCCAGATTTGGCGTTAGCAACAGTTCTATTTCTACAATATTTTAACTTCCATATTCTCTTGCCAAAGGCCACTTTGGGTTTCTAACTTCCACCTCCACTTAACCAAAGGATTAATGTTATGCCTATGAAGATCTTTTACTACAAGGCCTCCTTTTTTAACACCTACACACCTTAGTCCATTTTATCAGATGATGGCCATTTTTCTTATACTTGTGCCAAAAAAATCTTCTCCTATGCTTGCCATTTTTTCTATTAATTTTTTTGCACGAATTTTGACAATTAAATTTGAATTGAAAAGGAATAATGACATCTTCAATGCTGACTCTCAGATAGCCCGCAAACGTTCGGACCGGCTTCTGGGACATAGTTTGCCATCCAACGCAGATCACAATTCTGCATGTCCAAATTCACACAGATAGGAAGCAAACTTGAGAAGGGTTTGCGGGAGTACCCCTCTCCTCTCTCGTTGGATGGTGGAAGGCCACTGCTCGTTGTTTATTTAGATTTGGGGGAAGGTGATTAGCATGCTCGGCGTATGACAAATAACATGTTTGAAGTTTGGTGGAAGACACTAATCATGTTATTCTACTTTTCTTCTTCTTGAAATGCTTTATTTGGCGGAAGTTGTTACCTGGCTACCAGACTACTAGATTTGACGGAAGCTAGGATCAAACAAAAAGCTACTGTTACTAATGTTTTAAAGAAAATCACGTATTCATTGGCAGAAAGCTATTTAGCTGAGCACTGCTATTTGGCGGAAGGTTGTTGTTATGCTTGAATTTATTTAAGTTTAATGGATACAAACATTTGAATTATAGGGTTGGATGGCCGGTTATCGTATATGTGTCCGTCAACGCATCCGGACACGTTTATGGTGTATGTTTTGAGGGATTGGGTTGAAGATGCCTAAGGACATGGAATATACAGATGTAACTCTTGGTTTGTATATTGCCCAATTATTGGACAAACGGGATGCACCCACCAATGAATCTAGGTAATACTAGTGTAGTAATGATTGACTAATCTTATAAAATAACAAATCAATTATCGCTTCTTCCCGTTCATCGTCACGACATTTTTGTTGAAAATTCCTCGAGCTTTTATGAAATCAACCCACGATCCCAGATTAAGTGAGAACAGGAAAGTGTTTCGCATTTTCAAAAAATCCATACGGTTTTGGTAATTAGCCCGCGGTCCAATTTTAGGTGAGAATATAAAACCTTTCGCTTTTTGTTGAAAACATCCTGAAATTCGGGTAATAAACAAGCCGTCCGTCTAGAAAATAACATTTTTATATATTCAAATCCTTTGTTTTGATATTCATATATTTTAAACTGTAACTCTGATTTTAACATGTTATATATGAAAATTAATTAAAAAATGTGTTGAATATGAATATGATGTTATTTTTTACCCGTTAATCATTTTTAATGTTGTTTAGGTACAAATTCAATTGCTTTCAATATATATTCATATCGTTTAAACCTTAACTTCAATTTTAACATGTTATATATGAAAAATTAGTAGTAAATATATAGAATCTAAATATGATATTGTTTCACATGTTAATACTTTTTAACATGTTGTTTAGGATGCAAAGTTAATCAATAGTGCACGATCCATCTTACTTTCGTACATGTGCCGACCCAAATTAAAGATGAATACCTCAACAAAAATAAATCGGGGACATAGAAAAACATCCATGACCAAGCATGTCCGTTGGCGAGGATGAAAATATGAATAACGGCAAGACTGATAAGATGCCGTTTTGAAATAAAGGACATGGACCTACTATGGTCTTCATTCTTCAGTCATGCTTATTGTATTAGGTGCGTGTGATATTTTTTTATCTGATTGCAACACACTCTTTTGCTAGTTAGATACTCAAACGATTGATATAGATATTCAAATGTTACCCGCAAAAAATAGAAGAAAAAAACCCAGCGCACACAGCCAGTCAATCGGGCAGAATCCGTGAACCGAACAGTTCCTTGACGGCCTCGAACCTCGCCGCCTTGTCGGCAAACTTGGTGCCCTGGTAGTAGTCCAGGTAGTCGCCGAACCTGTACGGCCCGGGGTACAGCTGCTCCGCCGGTTGCCTCACCGTGGGCACCGGCGCCACAACGGCGGCGGCCCCAGGGTTGTAGAACGTGGCCACGGACAGCCGCCGGCCCTCGGCGACGGCGGCGACGCGGTGCAGCACGCTCCTGTAGGCGCCGCCGCTCATTACCTCCAGCTGGTCCCCGAGGTTGACAAAGATTCTGCTGCCCTTGGTGGGCCCCACGGGAACCCACTCCCGGTCGCCCCTGAAGAACTCCAGCCCGCCTACGACGTCGTCCTGCAGGAGCAGGATGATGCCGCCGGCGTCGGTGTGCGCGCGGAGGCCCCACAGGAGCTCCGGCCGCGGGCAGGCCGGGTACATGGCGAACTTGGTCCCGACGAACGGCGGCGCAAAGGTTTCTTTGACGAGGTTGCCGTCCAGGCCCAGGTTGAGGCTCATGCACTCGGCCAGCCTCTCTGCGAGCGACACCATCTGGCCGATGTACGCGTCGAGCATCTCCCTGAGCATGACAGGAACGCGTGAGCGAGATAGCAAGTGTGGGCAATGAGTATGTGCTGGGAATGGGAGGAACACTGACCGTGTGGCCGACGGGATCTCCGGGAAGTTGGCGACGTTGTTGGCGGGATGGTGCCGGATGAAGTAGGCCGTCTCCCAGTCTACCTGATCGGAGACTGCTTTGGATCCCTCCGCCTGCAGCTGCAGGTCCTTGGCGAAATCTGAGGCGTAGAACTTGTCCTTGAGATGCTCGTCGTAGTGGCCATACACGAAGCGCTTCACCTCCTCCATCAGCGCGGCGTCGACGCCATGGCTGTCCACCTGCATGCGCCGAAGTACGCGACTGTTAACTAATCAACTTGTGGCCGCGATGAACATATGTGGCCGCTTACGTACCCAGAAGAAGCCCCAGTCCTTGCAGGCCTCGTGGAGCCGCGCCATGGTTTGCGACCGATGGGAGGCGTCGCCGTCGAGCCCCTGGAGGTCGATCACCGGGATCTCCATGTCCATCTGCTACGTATTGATCACTTGCCTTGTACTACTGGATCGAAGCGCTAATTAAGCTGGTGCATGTGGAGAAGTATTGCAATGGAAGCTCCTATTTATACCGGACAAGGTACATCTGCATCCACAATCCACCCGGCCGGACGGTTGCTTCCGGTGTGATCCCTGCAGATTAAAAGGTACACACAAGTGGATGCCGCCAGCCAAGTTGCTCTGCCGCCACCACAAGTTGGAAGATCTTGCCTGCTGCTGCCCGCGGTTTTTGTTGCTTGGTTTGGGATGTGGTTTCCGCATGCTTCAACTGTGGAGAATCCAATTTTCTTCCCCTCTAAATCTGGTACAGTATGTAGTGCGGTCAAAAGGCGAGGGCGAATCACTCCAAATAGTGTTTTTTTCTTTCCGAAAAGGTTGAAACCCTTGCCTCTTCTGCTCTTCATCCAAGGAGGCACACAATCAATTCATAAATTCAACAGTCTCACAAAATATGTTTATGGATTAATCCAAAGTCTTTTTCCTGACGATGTTTGTGGCTGCTGCTACAAGTTTGATGATGCGTCACGGTGAGCCGAGACCACCAACCGGTTTAAAGACCTTTGATGCGCACCGCATGCGCATGCTTTACAATCCGTTGCCATCATCTTCCGGCATCCCAACAACATGAGATCAAAGCATTGATCTTATCAGCCCAGCTAAAATCGACGCCAGAGAGCGTCACCATCCTGCACTCACTCATAAACGCGCGTCCATCGCCGAAACTTCATTGTGGCACGCCGCCGAGACCCGCCATCGTCAACATGGTAAATGCAATACCGCTTCACATGTTGGACTTTCTGGTCAACATCCACTCCAAAAGGATGCCCTCGGGAGGGATAACGATACCGAAGTCATCGTCATCATCCGATTCGGGAGACCCGGACATAGGGTTTCATCCGGAGCAGCCGGAGCGAGGTGACGACGATTGCAAGGACGATGCCTTCGATAAGAAAACAATGCCTAAGACGCCATCATCGTCCGACATGACCAAAATCGACACAGTTTCACCGCCAGAAGTCGCGCCACTCCTAACCAGCAGTTGGTTAGATCCGTATGGAGCCGAACCATGGAGGCACACGTAGCCATGAGAATGTCGGCGCGGGACCTCTAGCATACCTTTCTGGCCGCTCTATAGGCCGCTGGCAGGCCACGAGAGGGAATCACATCCATAGTACACTGCCACCAACCATCGCCGGAGAAGCACACATGAGCTCCCTGACAGTCCATGAAGACAACGATCACCGATACACAACCAGGGGACACCACCCTGTCCGCCACGCGCGATCTCCCTACCGGCACCATTCTAGCCGCACTAGTGGGACACTGCCTTGACACCTTCAGTGTCATGTCTGCCGCTGGCGGCAGAAGGGAGTGATACTTGTGGTCTGCGTTGGGTTTTCCATAATATGAATAAGTATTTCCATCGGTTAAGAAACTAAGGTTTATCGACCCAATATGAATATCAATCACAACCGTGTTCAGCGGCCGCACACAAAAGAGCAAACAACTTGCACCCAATGCGGCAAGAGGGTTGTCAATCCCCTTGATCTTGTTATTTGCAAGCAAGTGAAGTATGTACATAATAGTAGATAATTGTAAATTGCAAAAAATAAGTAAAAATGGCAGCAAGGTAATGGTAGTTTTTTTAAATATATAAGTCATAGAGCCGGGGGCCATACTTTTCCCTAGTGGCATCTCTCATGTAGGCAACATAAGGTGGGTAAACAAATTACTATTTGGCAATGGATAGAAATGTGCATAGTTATGTGATATTCACGATAATAATCATGTATATATATAGACATCACGTCCATAAGCACATATGTGGACTCCTGCCTGCACCTATTACTATTAGTCCACCCGTCGACCGCTATCCATCATGTATCTAGAGTATTAAGTAAAACAGAGTAATGCTTGGAGAACATTGACATGACGTAGACAAAAATAATTCAATTAATATGAACTAACACCATCGTTTTATCCTAAGTGGCAACAATACAAAGATGTGACTTGTCCCTTTCTGTTACTAGGATATAGAGCACTGCCAGATTGAACCCACTACAACGCACCCCTCTCACTGAGGAAATATCAATTTAGTTGGCCAAACTATTTCAATAGATTGGAGAGATTTACGAAGATATAATGATCATGCAAATAAAAATCATAATATTCATAGGTGACTCAAATACTTTTCATCAACAATCTAAAACATAAACCCACAATTCATCGGATCCCAACAAACACATCGTAAAAAAGAATCATACTAGATAGATCAAAGCGAAGATGTGATGATCATTGTATTGAAGATCAAAACAGAGAGAGATAGCCATCTAGGTACTAACTACGGACCCTTAGGTCCATGGTGAAATACTCACACATCATCATGAGGCCAGCAAGGTTGATGAAGAGGCACTCTGTGATCGATCCCCCCTCCGCCAGGGTGGCGGAACGGAGCTCCAAATGGGATCGCGGCGGAACAGAGACTTTGTTGGAAATATGCCCCAGAGGCAATAATAAAATAGTTATTATTGTATTTCATTGTTCATGATAATTGTCTATTGTTCATGCTATAATTATGTTAACCGTAAACCGTAATACATGTGTGAATACATAGACCACAACATGTTCCTAGTGAGCCTCTAGTTGGCTAGCTTGTTGATCAATAGATGGTCATGGTTTCATGACCATGGACATTGGATGTCGTTGATAACGGGATCACATCATTAGGAGAATGATGTGATGGACAAGACCCAATCCTAAGCATAACACAAGATCGTGTAGTTCGTCTGCTAAAGCTTTTCTAATGTCAAGTATCGCTTCCTTAGACCATGAGATTGTGCAACTCCCGGATACCGTAGGAATACTTTGGGTGTGCCAAACATCACAACGTAACTGGGTGGCTATAAAGGTATACCACGGCTATCCCTGAAAGTATCTGTTGGGTTGGCACGAATCGAGACTGGGATTTGTCACTCTGTGTGACGGAAAGGTATCTTTGGTCCCACTCGGTAAGACATCATCATAATCAGCTCAGTGTGACTAAGGAGTTAGCCATGGGATGATGTGTTACGGAGAGAGTAAAGAGACTTGCTGGTAACGAGATTGAACAAGGTATAGGGATACCGACGATCGAATCTCGGGCAAGTATCATACCAGTAGACAAAGGGAATTGTATACGGATTGATTGAATCCCCGACATCGTGGTTCATCCGATGAGATCATCGTGGAGCATGTGGGAGCCAACATGGGTATCCAGATCCTGCTGTTGGTTATTGACCGGAGAGGTGTCTCGGTCATGTCTACATGCCTCCCGAACCCGTAGGGTCTACACACTTAAGGTTCGATGATGCTAGGGTTATAGGGAAATAGTGTACATGGTTACCGAAGGTTGTTAGAAGTCTCGGATGAGATCCCCGAACATCATGAGGAGTTCCGGAATGGTCCGGAGGTAAAGATTCATATATATGAAGTGAGGTTTTGGTCACCAAAAGTGTTTTGGGCATCACCGGTAGCATATCGGGACCACGAAAGGGTTCCGGGGATCCACCAAGTGGGGCCATTGGCACCAGAGGGCTGCATGGGCCGCAAGTGGGAGGTAACCAGCCCCTAGGTAGGCTAGTGTGCCCCCACAAGGGCCCAAGGTGCAGCACTAGAGGGGGAGGGGGCAAACCACTAGTAGAAAAAGGCCCATTTGTCCCGGTTCGTAAGGCCCATTTGTCCCGGTTCTGGAAACGGGACTAAAGGGTCAGGACTAAAGCCCAAAAGCTTTAGTCCCAGTTCACTTACCAACCAGGATAGAAGGGGCTCCACGTGGCCGGTGCTGGGAGCCCAGGCAGGAGGACCTTTACTCCCGGTTGGTAACACCAACCGGGACCAAAAGGCACTGGGTTTTTTGTTTTTTTGAAGGGGGGGGGGGTAGGGGGATTTGTAGGGTTAATTTATGGGTTTCATATTGTGTTAGCTAGATAATAGTGAGAAGTGTCTTCTCTTTCTCCGTGCTTGGTCGATGCTAGCTACTATAGAGAGAACTCGACACGCTAGCTAGTAAGCAAATGAAGGAACCATTAAGTACACAAGATCGTCATGAACATATACACAAAGAAGTGATCGATCTCTCTTTCTCCGAGAGATTGGTCAAATAACAAGTTTTTGTATATCTATCCGACGCTACTAGCTACATATATACAATATATGATCTCTTACAATCCCTAACATCTAATGTCAAATTCCAGATGGTATTCTCAGGCTTTATTTATGACGTGGTCAAGAAAGAATCCCGCCAATTCCTCTTGAATTGCTCATATGCGATCATGTGGTAGGAGTTCATCCCTCATCTGCCACATCTAATTTGAAGAAGGGGGTCAATACACACACACACACACACACACACATATATATATATATATATATATATGGTAATAAAATAAAATTGTGAACATTATTTCTTACGCGCTTGAAATTGTTTTTCAGAGTAGCCCCGCTTAGGGGTCGTCGCGTTGTAGATGAACTCGCAAACGTAGTATCCACAAAAATCATTCCCGGTTTCCTGCCACAAGCACTTTACGAGAAATAAAGTTCAATCAAACTGATAATCAAGCATGATAAATGGTATTGATGAAACTAGAATCAATGGGAGATGCGCGGAACTAGCTAGTAGTACTTACTTTCGGGTGTGTAAATCGCAGCTCCCCGGGTAGTGCCAAAACAATTGCGGTGAACTCTTTCCAACCCTGTCAGACAAAGAAAATAATTACTTGATATCAGGAAATGAACAAAATTGCCGATATGATGCGATAATGATCGATTGAACTTACTTCTGGAGCATTTCAGTCATGCCCGCATATTCCTGGCGATCTTTTCGTTTCGAGTCTAAGACGATTACTACTCCCCGCTCAAGCTTAATCTCTAGTAGAATATAGTGGAAACTGCGCACGCATGCATAACTCATCAATTACATTACTAGAAACCTCGAGTAATAAGGGAGACCGAATATGCACAAGACAGTAACACTCACTTGAAGTTGTAAGGAAAGAGTATTGTCCCTTTGTTTTGATTTTTAAGCAACGATTGTAGCAAGTTGTCCTTGGTTTGTGTGACATTGTTTTTAACCATAAACACATGTATGATATTTGGGTTAATAAACCCAATGTCATAGATTTGTGCTTTACCGTGTTCGACGATCTTCAATCTGCATAATATAGTGAGGATAATTATATATACATGCAATGAAAGAGCTGAGCTATATAGATAGAGAGACTTAATTACATAAGTAGTACTTACAGACAGTAGCAAGTCACGATTGTTTTGTCGAGGGCCTTTTGATTGTATAACTGGAACATCTCCTCAAATTCAACATTCAACAGATCCATTCCAACGAGGTCGTGCTCCTTTTTAATTAACAACATCAAAGAAACCTTCTCTGACTCGCGGCAGGTTTTCATGTACCATTCATGGAATTTTCTTATCATCGTTGTTAGAGGAGGATGATCAGGTTTGACGAGAGGCCGCCCGTGCCAGTAACGGAATTCGTCCACCTCCAACGGCCTAAACTGTACATCATCGCTCAGGTAATCACCAGGTTTGGTACCGGGCACCATCCTCGGATGATTAGCGACAATATCGCTAGACACTTTGAGCGGGGGGCACGATTGGTTCGCCTGTTCGCCGAGTTGGGAATTTTTTTCCCACTTCTTCGTTTTGCTAACCTTGCATCACTCGAAGTGCTTCCCGACCGCCACGCATCTTGATATGTCTTTTTAATACAGCGGTCAAAGTTGGAATCCAGCAGAGGCGGTGGTGGTCGCTTCAGAGCATCGATAGTGCGCATCGCTTTCACCGGATCTAGCTTCTCCTTCGGAGGTGGAGTTTTCTTTGCAAAATGGGCCCCCAATTCGGCCTGACATATCTCCTTGTTTTTATACTCGGTCCTCTCATATGGTAACTTTTCTAGAGGCTTGAGAGATGGACCGTATCTATATTCCCTCCTGCCTATGCTTGTACTGCTAGCCATCGAAGCGGCGGCGGCTCTCTTCCGTCGTTGCTTACTAGGCGCCGGAGGAGCCGGAGCAGCGGCGTCTGTCTTCTGCCGTTGCCGACGAGGCTGAGGAGGAGGCGTACTGCTCTGATGTGCCGGAGTAGGCGAAGGAGGAGGCAAAGTGCTCCCATGCGTCGGAGGAGCCGGAGAAGGAGGCGGTGTGCCCTGATCACTCGCCGGAGGAGGAGGAGGAGGCGGAGTGCCTTGATTCGCCTGTGGAGAAGGAGGAGGAGGAGGCATCCAGTTTAGAAGCTTGATGTACTCCTTCTGCCATAGACATGTACTCCTTAGGGCACGAACCAACTTATTCTCTCCTTCACCTGTAGAGTGGTCAAGCTCGAGCTCCTCTAATTCCTTCATTACTTAATCCACCATCATAATAGCATAGCCATGTGGAATCGGACGGCAGTGAAAAGTTCCGTTGGGTTGAGGAGGTGCAACAGAGCCGACAACCGCCTTGAAAGTGAGGTTCCGACATTTCGTCATAAGCTCGCAATGTTGAGCCTCCGTGATAGTATCCACGGGGTAGCTAGGAGACGTGAAGTCAGGCTGAACGGGCTCTGTGGAAGCAACACTGCTTCTCCGCTGAGATGGCGAGGTAGCTTCTGGGGTAGCTTTGTGCCGCTGAGATGGTTGGCCGACAGCTCGCTGGCTCTCAGCTTCCTCTAGCTTTTGTAGTCTTGCATTGAGCTTCTGAATTTGGCTCAGCTCCACTTTCCTCTTTCTCTCTCGGCTTCTGTAACCACCTGCGTCGGGAAACCCAACCTTCCACGGAACGGAGCCTGGTGCGCCTCGTGTTCGTCCAGGGTGCTCAGCATTCCCTAGGGCCTCAGTCAGCTTGTCCTTCTCTCTGTCGGGAATGAATGTCCCTTCCTACGCTGCGGTGATATACTTCTGAAGCTTGTTGATGGGTATTGCAAGTTGCTCGTCCATCCAACAGCACTTCCCTGTTTCTGGGTCCAAAGTTTCCCCAACCCCGAAGAACCAAGTCCTTGAACGGTCTGGCCAGTTCAATGTCTGTGGTACAACATTTTTGGCAATCAGGTCATTCTCAGCTTTGTCCCACAATGGCCTAGCTTTGAGGTAGCCACCTGACCTCGTGTGATGGTGATACCGCTTCTTTGCAGCATTGACCTTGTTTGTCTTTGACATTTTCTTACTCTTGTCTGATGTCTTGTAGTCCACAAATGCGGGCCAGTAATCTCTTATCTTCTCAAATCGGTCGGTGAATTCTAGAGTCTCCCCTTTGTCGACAAACTTTGATTTCAGCTCATTCTTCCACCTCCTTAATAGATCTGCCATCTTCTTAAGAGCACACGCCTTGACTAGTGGCTCTATAACTGACTTATTCGGATCCTCCTCTAGCGGTAGGGTGAAATTTGCCTTTAGCGCGGTCCAAAGATCATCTTTCTGTCTATCGGTGACATAATCACCTTCAGGGGTGCCGTCCTTAGGCTTATTCCATTGCTTGATGCTGATCAGGATGTTGTCCCTAACAATAGCTCCGCACTGAGCAGAAAATGCGGTTCTTGGTCCGCTTGGGTTCAATCGGATGGCCATCGTTCGCGAGTGCTGTGATCGTGAACCTTTCATCCTTGCGCAACCTCTTCTTCGAGCCTCGTCTCGTTACCGAAGTTTGGCTCGATCCGGAGGGCTATAAAAGAAGAAAGAAGAGTTAATTAATATATGTACATACCAAAACAATTAATGCGTCAATTAGCTAGTCAGCAAAGACTTAATTAATATATATACCTCGCCGGACTTTGCAACAGCTCCCTCCTCCGATCGGTCACCGGAGCCGTCATCATGGTCTCCTTCTTCCTCCGGCATCCGGTCACCGGAACATCATGATCATGTCCTTCCTCCTCCATTGTCCGATCACCGGAGCCGGCATAATCCTCTCCTTCCAGACCATCGGTGTCGTTGAGAAACGACAAGATATGACGTCCGCCGTGGATTATGTCCCCCAACAACTGTTCTTGTTCTTCGTCTCTTGGATCCATAGTTTCTGCAAATATTACAACATGGCAATTAATATACAAACATGAATGTCCGACGTCCGGACCGCCTCTCTCATGAATGTCCGATGTCCGGACGACCTCTCTCATGAATGTCAAACAAGGGATTCTGTTAACCTTTAAGGGATTTAATTAACAAAATGGTGCCATTCTGAATGTATAGAAAATGGTCCATATTTTTCCTGATCTCATCTACCCTTCTATATGTCATGTTGTCTAGTGTCAAAGGATTCAAGAAAACCAAGGCTTCATCATTAGCCGGAAGTAACAGGCACATAATGGTACGAAGCTCTCCAAAATTGTTTTGTAACGGAGTCCCGGATAGGATAATTAATTAGCTTTTTGGTACGAAGTTCAGCAAGAGCCTTCCGAATATCGCTATTTGGAAGGCCTTTGCTGAAATTCGTACCAAAAAGCGAATTATTCTATCCGGGACTCCGTTCCAAAACAACTTTGAAGAGCTTCGTAGCATCATACGCATGTTACTTCCGGCTAATGATGAAGCCATGGATTTCTTCAATACTTTGACAGACAACGTGACATATAGAAGAATATATATATATATATATATAGAGAGAGAGAGAGAGAGAGAGAGAGAGAGATGAGATCAGAAAAAAAATGGATCAACTTGTGCACATCCATAATGGGGGCATTCTTGATAAATCTATGTTACCGGAGTTTTCTTCATTTAACTTGGTAAATTTGGGTAGCCTCGACAATGCTTCTAGGGTTTGGGGTGGACTCGACAACACTTCTAGGGTTTGTGGTGGCCTCGACAGTTCTTTTTTAGTCCCGGTTTTGGTGGCCTCAAGAGTTTATCGGGTAGGGATGGGGTAGATCGACAACGACACTCTTTCTTCTAGGGTTTGGGTGGCCTCGATAGTTGGTCGGGTGAGCGGACCGCCTCTCTCTCATGCATGTACGACGTCCCCTCTCATGTCGAAGTTATCGGGGAGGGGGTAGATCGACAACGACGCTCTTTATTCTAGGGTTTGGGTGGCCTCGATAGTTGGTCGGGCGAGCGGACCGCCTCTCTCACTCATGCATGTCCGACGTCCCCCTTCATGTCAAAGTTATCGGGGAGGGGGTGTAGATCGACAACGATGCTCTTTCTTCTAGGGTTTGGATGGCCTCGATAGTTGGTCGGGCGAGTGGACCGCCTCTCTCACTCATGCATGTCCGACGTCCCCCCTCATGTCAAAGTTATCGGGGAGGGGGTGTAGATCGACAACGATGCTCTTTCTTCTAGGGTTTGGGTGGCCTCGATAGTTGGTCAGGTGAGCGGACCGCCTCTCTCTCATGAATGTCCCTTTTCATGTCGAAATTATCAGGGAGGGGTAAATTTTAACTTAGAGTTACATCCATCCATTCATCCATCCATCCATACAAATACATATATACATGGACCAAAAAATGCTATGAACAAAAAAAATCATATGAACATGACTAAAAAATTCATCATATCAAAAATAAGTATAGCATTTTGGTGTGACGATGATCACATCTATTTTTTGACCAAAAAATGCTATGAACATGAACATAAACATCTATTTTTTTGAACAAAAAAAAGGACGGGGCGGCGCGGCGGCTCACAGCGGGGCTCGGGCGACGACGGGGCAGGGGCGCAGGGTCAGGGGCGAGGACGCCGACAGTGACGACGGGGCAGGGGTGCGGCCGGCGACGGTGGGGACGGGCCGGGGCCGGGGCACGACCGGGCTGATCAGGGGCGGGGCAGGGGCACACGGCGACGACGTCAACGGCGACGGCGAGGGTAGGGCAGGGCCGCACGACGACAGTGACGACGGCGACGGCGACGACGACGGTTCTAGGCCGGTCGGAACGGCAAGAGGAGGGCCGCGCGTCGGGGCAGGGCATGGCGAGGGCGTCGATGGCGACGACGAGGAGGAGGCAGGGCACGACGATGGGAGAAATTGGGGGAAAATCCTAAGTGCTCGCGACCAATGCCCACCATTAGTCCCGGTTGGTGGCTCCAACCGGGACCAAAGGTCAGTTTTCGCCAGGCGAAAGGGCGGGAAGCATAGACCATTGGTCCCGGTTGGAGCCACCAACCGGGACCAATACCTAGCACAGCGGTGTGGATTCTTTTTAGTTGATTCTTTTTGCTATTGAAAATATTATATTTAATTGATTCTTTTTAGTTCATTCATTTTACTATTAAAGTTTTTAACAAATAAATACTTTGATAATTTTAGTTAATATTATTTTGATTCTTTTTAGTTGATTCTTTTTTCTATTGAAAAATATTATATTTAATTGATCCTTTTTAGTTCATTCTTTTTACTATTAAAGTTTTTAACAAAAAAAAACTTTGATAATTTTAGTTAATATTAATTTGATTATTTTTAGTTGATTATTTTTGCTATTGAAAAATATTATATTTAATTGATTCTTTTTAGTTCATTCCTTTTACTATTAAAGTTTTAAACAAATAAATACTTTGATGATTTTAGTTCATATTATTTTGATTCTTTTTAGTTGATTCTTTTTGCTATTGTAAAATATTATATTTAATTGATTATTTTTAGTTCATTCTTTCAGCCCTTTCTCACTTCATGTGGTATTTTTCATGCATTTACTGGTTTTTTAAAGCAAAATGACCCTGAACTTGAATAGCACTAGAAAATAAACCCTGAAAAGGTTGAAAGTCGTCATGGTATCATCATTTCACCCACATAGCATGTGCTAAAAAGTCGAGAGGGTTACGACGAAAACTGGATGCACTTCGTGTACAAAACGGACAATCTCTTCCAAAGTATGAGGGTTTCGGACGAAAACTCATGTGTTACAAAGGGCATTTCATTTTTTTGAACTTATTTGAACTCCAGACTTTTTGTGTGATCAAAATGAACCATTCAAAGCCACATCATTAATTTTCAACCCTTTCCGACTTCATCTGGTAATTTTCATGCATTTACTGATTTTTTTAACCTAAATGACCCTGAAATTGAAAAGCACTAGAAATAAACTCTGAAAAGGTTGAAAGTTGGCATGGTATCATCATTTGACCCACATAGCATGTCATAAAATGTTGAGAGGGTTACGGCGAAAACTGGATGCACTTCGTGTACAAAACGGACAGTCTCTTTCAAAGTATCAGGGTTTTGGACGAAAACTCATCTGTTTCAAAGGGCATTTCATTTTTTGAACTTATTTGAACTCCAGACTTTTTGTGTGTTCAAAATGAACCATTCAAAGCCACATCTTTAATTTTCAACCCTTTCTGACTTCATCTGGTAATTTTCATGCATTTACTGTTTTTTTAAGCTAAATGACCCTGAAATTGAAAAGCACTAAAAATAAACTCTGAAAAGGTTGAAAGTTGGCATGGTATCATCATTTCACCCACATAGAATGTCATAAGAAGTTGAGAGGGTTACAGAAAAAACTGGATGCACTTCGTGTACAAAACAGACAATCTCTTTCGAAGTATCAGGGTTTCATACGAAAACTCATCTGTTACAAAAGGCATTTCATTTCTTCACATGTAACTGCAATGATATATTTGTGGAGAGAAAATCTTCACTTTTTCTTCACTTGTGTCCTTTGCTTATTATGCCGTAACCATGGATAATCTTGTTCATTTAACAGGGTGCTTGGGTTAGCCTTGACTTTGAAGGGAGGAATTTCATGAAGCTTTTCTTATCTTCACACATGTCTGTCTTGCCCTCCAATCCCGTGATGTCTCTTTTTCCTGAAAGAACTATGTGGAGCTTTGGCTCATCGGATGATGTATTAGCTTCCTCATATATATTTTTCTCAGTATGGTAGACATGTCCTTCACATAGAAAACCTACGCCACATCATTGGCTAGGACGAATTGTTCGTCTGTGTACTCAAGATTGTTCAGATCCACTGTTGTTATTCCGTACTGTGGGTCTTCCTGTACCCCGCCTCTTGACAGATTGACCCATTTGCACTGAAACAAAGGGACCTTGAAATCATGTCCATAGTAAAGTTCCCATATGTCCACTATGTAACCATAATATGTGTCATTTCCCCTCTTGGTTGCTGCATCAAAGCGGACACCGCTGTTTTGGTTGGTGCTCTTTTCATCTTGGGAAATCGTGTAAAATGTATTCCCATTTATCTCGTACCCTTTGTAAGTCAATATAGTCGAAGAAGGTCCCCTGGCCAATGAGTACAGCTCATCAGAAACAGTGTTGTCACCCATGAGACGTGTTTGCAACCAACTGCCAAAAGTCCTGATGTGTTCATATGTAATCCAGTCGTCACACTGCTCCGGGTGTTTGGAGCGCAGCATATTCTTGTGTTCATCGACACACGGGGTCACCAAGGTGGAATTCTGTAGAACTGTGTAGTGTGCTTGAGACCAAGAATGCCCGTCCCTACATATTATTGAGTCCGCTCCTAGCGTGCCTTTTCCAGTCAGTCTCCCCTCATACGGCGATTGAGGGAGACCAATCTTCTTAAGGTCAGGAATGAAGTCAACACAAAACCCAATGACATCCTCTGTTTAATGGCCAATGGAGATGCTTGCTTCTTGCCTAACGCGGTTATGAACATATTTCTTTAAGACTCCCATGAACCTCTTAAAGGGGAACATATTGTCTAGAAATACAGGGCCGAGAACGACAATCTCGTCGACTAGATGAACTAGGACGTGTGTCATGATATTGAAGAAGGATGGTGGGAACACCAGCTTGAAACTATCAAGACATTGCACCAAATCACTCCTTAACCTTGGCAGGATTTCTGGATCGATCACCTTCTAAGAGATTTCATTGAGGAATGCACATAGCTTCATAATGGCTAATCAAACGTTTTCCAGTAGAAGCCCCCTCAATGCAACCGACAGCAGTTGCGTCATAATCACGTGGGATTCATGAGACTTTAGGTTCTAGAACTTTTTCTCTGCCATATTTATTATTCCCTTTATATTTGACGAGAAGCAAGACGGGACCTTCATACTGAGCAGGCATTCAAAGAAGATTTTCTTCTCTTCTTTGGTAAGAGCGTAGCTGGCAGGACCTTCATACTGCTTTGGATGCATGCCATCTTTTTCATGCGCACGTTGTTGTCCTCCCGTGCCTCCGGTGTATCTTTTGTCTTCCCATACACTCTCAAGAAGCCTAGCAGGTTCACGCAAAGATTCTTTGTCACGTGCATCACATCCATTGCAGAGCGGACCTCTAGGTCTTTCCAATAGGGTAGGTCCCAAAATATAGATTTCTTCTTCCACATGGGTGTGCATTCCGCATCATCAGTCAGAACAGATAGTCCGCCAGGACCCTTTCCAAATATTACTTGTAAATCATTGACCATATCAAGTATGTGATAACCAGTACGGAGGGCGGGCTTCTTCCGGTGATCTGCCTCACCTTTGAAATACTTTCCTTTCTTTCGACATTGATGGTTGGTCGGAAGAAATCGACGATGCCCCAGGTACACATTCTTCCTGCATTTGTCCAAATATATATTGTCGGTGTCATCTAAACAGTGTGTGAATGTGTGGTAACCCTTGTTTGTTTGTCCTGAAAGGTTACTGAGAGCAGGCCAATCGTTGATGGTTACAAACAACAACTTATGTAGGTCAAATTCCTCCTGTTCGTTCTCATCCCACACACGTACACCTCTTCCATTCCATAGCTGTAAAAGTTCATCAACTAATGGCCTTAGGTACACATCAATGTCATTGCCGGGTTGCTTAGGTCCTTGGATGAGCACTGGCATCATAATGAACTTCCGCTTCATGCACAATCAAGGAGGAAGGTTATACATACATAGAGTCACATGCCATGTGCTATGCTTGTTGCTCTGCTCCCCAAATGGATTAACATCATCTACACTTAAACCAAACCATACGTTCCTCGGGTTACCTGTAAAGTCGCTCCACTTTCTCTTGATCTTTCTCCACTATGACCCGTCAGCGGGTGCTCTCAACTTCCCGTCTTTCTTACGGTCTTTTTTGTGCCATTGCATCAACTCGGTATGCTTTTTGTTTCTGAACAGACGTTTCAACCGTGGTATTATAGGAGCATACCACATCACCTTGTCAGGAACCCTCTTCCCGGTGCGCTGGCCCTCAACATCACCAGGGTCATCTCTTCTGATCTTATACCACAATGCACCGCATACCGGGCATGCGTTCAAATCCTCGTACGCACCGCGGTAGAGGATGTAGTCATTAGGGCATGCATGTATCTTCTACACCTCCAATCCTAGAGGGCATAGAACCTTCTTTGCTTCGTACGTACTGTCGGGCAATTCGTTATCCTTTGGAAGCTTCTTCTTCATTGTTTTCAGTAGCAAACTAAATCCCTTGTCAGATACACCATTGTCTGCCTTCCATTGCAGCAATTCTAGTGTGGTATCGCGCTTTTTGTTGTCATCTTCGCAATTTGGGTATAACCCTTTTTTGTGATCCTCTAACATGCGATCAAACTTTAACTTCTCCCTTTGACTTTCGCATTCTCTCTGTGCATCAACAATGACCCGACGCAGATCATCATCGGGCACATCGTCTGGTTCCTCTTGATCTTCAGCTTCCCCCATTGCAGTATCACCCTATTCAGGGGGAGGGTGGTTGTCGTCATCCTCTTCTTCTTTGTTGTCTTCCATCATAACCCCTCTTTCTCCGTGCTTGGTCCAAACATTATATTGTGGCATAAAACCCTTCTGAAGCAGGTGCAAGTGAAGGGTTTTAGAGTTGGAGAAAGACTTCGTATTCTCATAGACAGTACATGGACAAGGCATAAAACCATTCTGCTTGTTTGCCTCAGCCGCTTCGAGAAAATTATGCAGGCCCTTAATATACTCGGAGGTGCGTCGGTCAGTGTACATCCATTGACGGTTCATCTGTGTGCGTTATATAATAAAGTGTATTAAAAACCATTACAACATATCATGAATAGATAAGTGACCAAATTAATATAAATTCATCATCACATTAAAGGCAAAGTACAATAATTACCAAAATAAATATGTACAGTCAATACATAGTTGTCATTATTGAACAACATATAGCTCTCTAGAGCATCTAATTAAAACATACAGCGAAACTATGTAAAAAATTTAAATGCAACAACAAATGCAATCATAACCGCTACTAAGGTACGAGTTGATCCAACGGCATAATGATACCAAGCCTCAGTATGAATGGCATATTTTCTAATCTTTCTAAGCTTCAAGCACATTGCATCCATCTTGGTCTTTTGATCGTCGACGATATCGGCAACATGCAACTCCAATCCCATCTTGTCATCTTCAGTTCTTTTCAATTTTTCTATCAAATGATCGATTTCTTTTTCAGCTTTAGTTAACTTGTCGAGTAGAATTGCATAGTCAGTATCCATTTCTGGTTCTACTACTTCCTATAGATAAAAACATCTACGTCAAGTTGGTGGCATAATTAATTGTCATAGACATTAGATGTGTGAAACAGTTATATAAAAGATAATATACCACATCTGAATCATAGACTGGACGAGGGCCGACGTGGGCGGATACCATAACCATGGCACTATATAATAACAAACAATAATAAAAGTAAGAAAATCATACGAGTAAGTATATTTTCTTTTAGCAAGAAGATAAGATCAAGAGGATCACCACGCGCGGGCGATCGACGGCGGTTTTAGGACGGAGACGGGAGAGGACGGACCGCCAAACCTAGACAAATCTTGACGAAAATGGAGTTTGGACAAGGAGCTTCGAGAGGAGAAAGCTTAAGTTTGGCTTGGGCATTTCATCAAACACCTCATGTGCATAGGAGGTGAGCTAGAGCACCACAAAGCTCTCCCCTCGCCGTCCTGAAAAACAGAGCAATGTGGAGTGCTCTGCTCGCTGGCGAGGGGGTATATATACGCATCTCATTGGTCCCGGTTCCTAGCTGGAACCGGGACTAAAGGACACCCTTTGGTCCCGGATCTAGCCATGAACCAGGACCAATGGTTGTGGGCCAAGAGCGAGGTACATTGGTCCCGGTTCGTGTCTGGAGCCGGGACCAAAGGTTCCAGACAAACCGGGACCAATGCCCCACTTGTCCCGCCCGGCCCCCGGGCCTCACGAACCGGGATCGTTGCCCCCATTGGTCCCGGTTCCTGATTGAACCGGGACTAATGGGCTGGCCCGACCTGGACCAAAGCCCTGTTTTCTACTAGTTAACCCTAGCCCAAATGGGCCTAAGGCCCACCTAAGGTGCCACCCCTCCCCTCTCCCTCTCTGGCCGCCGGCTAGATAGCCATCTAGGGCTGCCGCACCACCTTGGAACCCTAGGGGCTACGCACCCTCCTCCACTCCTCCTATATATAGTGGGGGTTTTGGGGGCTGCCAACACACAAGTTTCTTTCTCCCTCGGCGCACCCTACTCCTCCTCCTCGTCCTCCGTAGAGCTTGGCGAAGCCCTGTCGAAGAACCATGCAGCTCCACCGTCACCATGCCATCGTGCTACCAGAGCTCTCCCTCAACCTGTCCTTCCTCCTTGCTGGATCAAGGCATAGGAGACGTCATCGGGTTGCACGTGTGTTGAACGCGGAGGAGATCGGAATCCACCGTGATCTAAATCAATGCGAGTACGACTCCGCCACCACGTTCTAGTAACGTTTCTGCTTTGCGATCTTCAAAGGTATGAAGATGCACTCATCCCTTACTCGTTGCTGTTTTCTCCGTAGATTGATCTTGGTGGTCATAGGAATTTGTTTGATTTATTACTACGTCTCCCAACAATGGTATTAGAGCTAGGTCTATGCGTAGAATCTATGCATGAGTAGAACACAAGTTGTTGTGGGCGTAGATCTTGTTAATTTTCTTCCCGTTACTAGTCTTATCTTGATTTGGCGGTATTGTGGGATGAAGCGGCTCGGACCAACTTTACACGTACGCTTACGTGAGACCGATTCCATAGCCTGACATGCACTTGTTGCATAAGGTGGCTAGCGGGTGTCTATCTCTCCCACCTTAGTCGGATCAAAAAGGAGCATCAAGTGTTGATGGTCAATAAGACCACTAGTTTGAAGAAAGGCAAGGGTAAGAAGAACTTCGAGAAGGACGGCAAAGCAGTTGACGCACCCGGTAAGCAAGTTTCCAGGAAGAAGAACAAGAATGGACCAAAGCCTGAGACTGAGTGATTTTATTGCAAGGGTACCGATCACTGGAAGCGGAACCGCCCCAAGTACTTAGAGGATAAGAAGGCCGGCAACATTAAAGGTATATGTGATATACTTGTTATTGATGTGTACCTTACCAGCGCTCCTAGTAGCTCCTGGGTATTTGATACTGGTGCAGTTGCTCACATTTGTAATTCCAAGCAGGAGCTACGGAATAAGCGAAGACTGGCAAAGGACGAGGTGAGGATGCGCGTCGGGAATGATTCCAAGGTCGATGTGATCGCCGTCGGCACGCTACCTCTACATCTACCTTTGGGATTAGTTTTAAACCTCAATAATTATTATTTAGTACCAGCTTTGAGCATGAACATTGTATCTGGATCTCGTTTGATGTGAGATGGCTACTCATTTAAATCTGAGAATAATGGTTGTTCTATTTATATGAGAGAAATGTTTTATGGTCATGCCCCGCTGGTCAATGGTTTATTTTTGATGAATCTCGAACGTGATGTTACACATGTCCATAGTGTGAGGACCAAAAGATGTAAGGTTGATAACGATTGTCCCACTTACATGTGGCACTGCCGCCTTGGTCATATTGGTGTCAAACGCATGAAGAAACTCCATGTTAATGGACTTTTGGAGTCTCTTGATTATGAATCATTTGACACGTGCGAACCATGCCTCATGGGCAAGATGATCAAGACTCCGTTCTCGGGAACAATAGACCGAGCAACTGACTTGTTGGATAATACATACCGATGTATGCGGTCTAATGAGCGTTGAGGCTGGCGGTGGCTACCGTTATGCTCTCACCCTCACTGATGACCTAAGCAGATATGGGTATGTCTACTTAATGAAACACAAGTCTGAAACCTTTGAAAAGTTCAAGGAATTTCAGAGTGAGGTAGAGAATGAACGTGCCAGGAAAATAAAGTGCCTACGATCTGATCGTGGCGGAGAATATTTGAGTCACGAGTTTGGCACGCACCTAAGGGAATGTGGAATTGTTTCACAGCTCACGCCGCCTGGCATACCTCAGTGAAATGGTGTGTCTGAACGTCGCAATCGCACTCTATTGGATATGGTGCGATCTATGATGTCTCTTACCGACTTACCACTATCATTTTGGGGATATGCATTAGAGACTGCCGCATTCACTTTAAATAGGGCACCGTCAAAGTCCGTTGAGACGACACCATATGAATTATGGTTTGGAAAGAAACCTAAGCTATTGTTTCTAAAAGTTTGGGGATGCGATGCTTATGTGAAGAAACTTCAACCTGAGAAGCTCGAACCCAAAGCGAAAAAGTGCGTCTTCATAGGATACCCTAAAGAAACTATTGGGTATACCTTCTACTTCAGATTCGAAGGCAAATTCTTTGTTCCCAAGAATGGATCTTCTCTATAGAAAGAGTTTCTCTCGAAAGAAGTAAGTGGGAGGAAAATAGAACTTGATGAGGTAATTGTACCTCATCTCGAACCGGAGAGTAGCGCAGCACAGGAAGTTGTTTCTGTGGAGCCTGCACCGGCTGGAGGAAGTTAATGATGATGATCATGAAACTTCAGATCAAGTTACTATTCGAAGGTCCACTAGGACACGTTCCGTGGTAGAGTGGTATGGAAACCCTGTTCTGGAGATCATGTTGTTGGACAATAGTGAACCTTTGAACTATGAAGAAGCGATGGCGGGCCTGGATTCCAACAAATGGCTTGAAGCCATGAAATCCGAGATAGGATCCATGTATGAGAACAAAGTATGGACTTTGGTGGACTTGCCTGATGATAAGCGAGCCATAGAAAATAAATGGATCTTTAAGAAAAAGACTGACGTGGATGGTAATGTGACCGTCTATAAGGCTTGGCTTGTCACTAAGGGTTATCGACAAGTTCAAGGAGTTGACTACGATGAGACTTTCTCACCCGTAGCGATGCTGAAGTCCGTCCGAATCATGTTAGCAATTGCCGCATTTTATGATTATGAGATCTGACAAATGGACATCAAAACGACTTTCCTTAATGGCTTCCTTAAGGAGGAACTGTATATGATGCAGCCGGAAGGTTTTCTCTATCCTAAATATGCTAACAAGGTATGCAAGCTCCAGTGGTTCATCTATGGGCTGGTGCAAGCATCTCGGAGTTGGAACATTCGCTTTAATGAGGTGATTAAAGCGTTTGGGTTTATACAGGTTTATGGAGAAACCTGTATTCACAAGGAAGTGAGTGGGCGCTCTTTAGCATTTCTCATATTATATGTGGATGACATATTGTTGACGGGAAATGATATAGAACTTTTGGAAAGCGTAAAGGCCTACTTGAATAAGTGGTTTTCAATGAAGGACCTTGGAGAAGCTGCTTACATATTAGGCATCAAGATTTATAGAGATAGATCGAGACGCCTCATAGGTCTTTCACAAAGCACAAACCTTGACAAGATATTGAAGAAGTTCAATATGGATCAGTCCAAGAAGGGGTTCTTGCCTATGTTACAGGGTGTGAGAATGAGTATGACTCAATGCCCGACCACAACAAAGGATAGAGAAGAGATGAGTGTCATCCCCTATGCTTCAGCCATAGGCTCTATTATGTATGTCATGCTATGTACCAAACCTGATGTGAACCTTGCCATAAGTATGGTAGGGAGGTACCAAAGTGATCCCGGAGCGGAACACTGGACAGCGGTCAAGAATATCTTGAAGTACCTGAAAAGGACCAAGGACATGTTTCTCGTTTATGGAGGTACCGAAGAGCTCATCGTAATTGGTTACGTTGATGCTAGCTTTGACACAGATCCGGATGACTCGAAGTCACAAACCGGATATGTGTATATTTTGAACGGAGGGGCAGTCAACTGGTGCAGCAACAAGCAAAGCGTCGTCGCGACATCTACATGTGAAGCGGAGTACATAGCTGCTTCAGAAGCAGCAAAGGAAGGAGTCTAGATGAAGGAGTTCATCACCGACCTAGGAGTGATTCCCAATGCGTCGGGCCCGATGACTCTATTCTGTGACAACACTGGAGCTATTGCCCTTGCCAAGGAGCCCAGGTTTCACAAGAAGACAAGACACATCAAACGCCGTTTCAACTCCATTTGTGATTATATTCAGGAAGGAGATATAGATATTTGTAAAGTACATACGGATCTGAATGTCGCACATCCATTGACTAAACCTCTCTCACGAGCGAAACATGATCAACACCAGAACTCTATGGGTGTTCGATTCATCATAATGTAACTAGATTATTGACTCTAGTGCAAGTGGGAGACTGTTGGAAATATACCCTAGAGGTACTAACAAAATAGTTATTATTGTATTTCCTTGTTCATGATAATTGTCTATTGTTCATGCTATAATTGTGTTAACCGGAAACCGTAATACATGTGTGAATACATAGACCACAACATGTCCCTAGTGAGCCTCTAGTTGGCTAGCTCGTTGATCAATAGATGGTCACGGTTTCATGACCATGGACATTGGATGTCGTTGATAACGGGATCACATCATTAGGAGAATGATGTGATGGACAAGACCCAATCCTAAGCATAGCACAAGATCGTGTAGTTCGTTTGCTAAAGCTTTTCTATTGTCAATTATCGTTTCCTTAGACCATGAGATTGTGCAACTCCCAGATACCGTAGGAATACTTTCGGTGTGCCAAACGTCACAACGTAATTGGGCGGCTATAAAGGTATACTACGGGTATCCCCGAAAGTATCTATTGGGTTGGCACGAATCGAGACTGGGATTTGTCACTCCGTGTGACGGAGAGGTATCTTTGGGCCCACTCGGTAAGACATCATCATAATGAGCTCAGTGTGACTAAGGAGTTAGCCACGGGATGATGTGTTATGGAACGAGTAAAGAGACTTGTCGGTAACAAGATTGAACAAGGTATAGGGATACCGACGATCGAATGTCGGGCAAGTATCATACCGGTAGACAAAGGGAATTTTATACGGATTGATTGAATCCCCGACATCGTGGTTCATCCGATGAGATCATCGTGGAGCATGTGGGAGACAACATGGGTATGCAGATCCCGCTGTTGGTTATTGACCGGAGAGGTGTCTCGGTCATGTCTACATGCCTCCCGAACCCGTAGGGTCTACACACTTAAGGTTCGATGATGCTAGGGTTATAGGGAAATAGTGTACGTGGTTACCTCTCCTTCCTCCTTGCTGGATCAAGGTGTAGGAGACGTCATCGGGCTGCACGTGTGTTGAACGTGGACGCATCGTTGTTCGGCACTTAGATCGGAATCCACCGTGATCTGAATCGCTGCGAGTACGACTCCACCGATCGCGTTCTAGTAACGTTTCCGCTTTGCGGTCTTCAAAGGCATGAAGATGCACTTGCCCCTTACTTGTTGCTGGTTTCTCCATAGATAGATCTTGGTGGTCATAGGATTTTTTTTTATTTACTACTACGTCTGCCAACAGACTTGTGGCGGCGGAAAAAGTATTTTGGGGCGCCCTCGAGGGTTTTTGAAATATATGTGAATTTGTAGGCTAGAGAACAGGGGTAGGAGGACCACCAGGGAGGGACAAGCCATCAAGGCACACTGACCCCCCTGGGAGCGCCCTATTGGCTTGTGCTTCCCTCATGTGGCCTCTGGTCTTCTCCCAAAGCTTCCAGGTCATACTTTGGTCCAGAAAAAATCATAAAAAAGTTTTGGGGCAATTGGACTTCGTTTGGTATTGTAAACCTGAAAAGTGAAAAATACGCAGAAAACAACAACTGGCACTAGACACTAGGTCAATAGTTTAGTGCTCAAAAAGAATATAAATTGGTAAATTATTCCTCAAAAAGTATCCTAGAATCATAATATAATAGCATGGAACAATCAAAAATTATAGATACGTTGGAGACGTATCAGCATCACCAAGCTTAATTCCTGCTTGTCCTCGACTAGGTAAATAATAAAAACATAATTTTTGATGTGACATGCTACGCAATATGTAAGCTTTTGCATGTATGCTCACCGAGAAACGATGAATTAACAAACATCAACATAGTAATATTTATAAGCACAAGCAACATAATCGTCAATCTTTCAAAGTATATGATCCTAAATTAATGTTTACCCCCATTAATTTTATCATATTAGCAAGACATGGCTCCATCTTGACCGCATTAATATAAATGTCAAGCACAACGGTGTCCAAATCAGGAAATTGGATCGTACTCTTTCAATTGCATCAACTTTTTATTCTTCACACAATACATGAGCGTAAACGATGGACATACCATAAAGGTGAAAATAGAAATAGATATCAATGTTGGGGAATGTTGCATGGGAAACAAAAAAATTCCTACGCACACGCAAGACCTATCCATGATGATGACCATCTACGAGAGGGAGAGTGGATCTACATACCCTTGTAGATCGCTAAGCGGAAAGCGTTAAGAAATGCGGTTGGTGTAGTTGAACGTCTTCATGATCCAAATCACCGAGCATCCCGCGATCTCATCACGATCCGTCTCGTGAACTCATCACGATTTGTCCCACGATCTCATCACGATCCGTCTCACGATCTTGATCACGGTCCTTCCGATCTAGCACCGAACGGACGGCACCTCCGCGTTCAGCACACGTACAACTCGATGATGATCTCCACCTTATTGATCCAGCAAGAGGGAGCGGAGAGGTAGACGAGTTCTCCGGCAGCATGACAGAGCCGTGGCGATGGTGGTGGAGCAATTCCGGCAGGGCTTCGCCTAAGCACTGTAGAAAACCGATCTAGAGGAGAAACTATGCACTAGAGGAACGGGTAGCACGTGGCTGAAAATCTTGTGCCAAAAACCCTAAAACCCTCTAGTATATATAGGAGGAGGGGAGGAGGAGGCTTGTCTCCCAAGGATCCAGCCCTTGGGTCGGCCGAACCAGGAGGGAGGAGTCCTCCTCCTCCACTCCTAGTAGGATTAGCACTCCTTCCTAATTTAGCCCTTTTGCCTTTTTCCACCTTTTTACTTTCGGGCTTTTTCTTCCCAGCCGCATGGACCCTTTGTGGGACTTCCTCCAGCTGACCAAGGGCTGGTATTAATCCTCCCACAGCCCATGTAGCCTCTTGGGTCAAAATACCCCTCCCGATGGTCTCCCGGTACACTACCGGCACTCCCGATACACTACCGATGAGCCCGAAACTTTTCCGGCGACCAAAATAGGACTTCCTATATATCAATCTTTACCTCCGGACCATTCCGGAGCTCCTCGTGACGTCCGGGATATCATACGGGACTCCGAAAAACCTTCGGTCACCACCATACATAACACTATACTATCGAAACGTCACCAAACCTTAAGTGTGCAGACCCTGCGGGTTCGAGAACTATGTAGACATGACCGAGACACCTCTACGGTTAATAACCAATAGCGGGACCTATATGCCCATATTGGTTCCTACCTATTCTACGAAGATCTTTATCGGTCGAACCTCTATGTCAAGGATTCAGTTAATCCCGTATGATGTTCCCTATGTTCTTCCGGATGTTACTTGCCCGAGATTCGATCGTCGGTATCTCCATACCTAGTTCAACCTCATTACCGGCAAGTCTATTTACTCGTTCCATAATACAAGATCCCGTGACTAACACTTAGTCACATTGCTTGCAAGGCTTATTGTCATGTTGTATTACCGAGTGGGCCATGAGATACCTCTCCGTCACACGGAGTAACAAATCCCAGTCTTGATCCATGCCAACCCAACAGACATCCTCGGAGATACCTGTAGAGCACCTTTATTAGCACCCAGTTATGTTGCGACGTTTAATAGACACAAGATACTCCTCCGGTGTCAGTGAGTTGCATGATCTCATGGTCATAGGAACAGATACTTGACATGCAGAAAACAGTAGCAATAAACTCACACGATCATATGCTATGTTTGTAATTTGGGTCTTGTCCATCCCATCATTTTCCTAATGATGTGATCTTGTTATCAAATGACATCTCATGTCAATGGATAGGAAACCTTAACCATCTTTGATCAACGAGCTAGTCTATTAGAGGCATACTAGGGACATGGTTTTGTCTCTGTATCCACACATGTGTCTAAGCCTCTGATCAATACAATTATAGCTTGGATAATAAACGATTATCATGAACAAGGAAGTATGATAATAACTAATTTATTATTTCCTCTAGGGCATATTTCCAGGAGTCTCCCACTTGCACTAGAGTCAATAATCTAGTTCACATCACCATGTGATCCACATTGTTATGAATCTAACACCCAATGAGTTCTGGGGCTCGATCATGCTTTGCATGTGAGGGAGGTCTTATAGTCAATGGGTCTGTGACATTCAGATCCGTGAGTACTTTGCAAATCTCAATGTCAAACCGTAAACACTGCTACCACACTCCTCTTGGTACTATTCCAAATGGCTGCTCCACTATACGTATCCAGATTGCTACTACGAGTCATTCGAATTGGTGTTAAAGCTTGCATCAATGTAACTCTTTGCGACGAACACTTTATCACCTCCATAATCGAGAAACATCTCCTTAGTTTTTTAGTTACTAAGGATAATCTTGACCGCTGTCCAGTGATCCACTACTGGATCACTTTTGTACCCCTTGACAGACTCATGGTAAGGCACACACCAGGTGCGGTACACAGCATGGCATAATATAGAGCCTATGGCTAAGGCATAGGGGACGACGTTCGTCCTTTCTCTTTCTTCTGCCATTGTCGAGCTTTGAGTCTCACTCAAGTTCACACCTTACAAATCAGGCGAGAACTCTTTCTCTGACTGATCCATGCTCAACAATTAGGTAGCTTTATCCAGGTCTTCCTTTGAAAAACTCTTTTCAAACAACCGTTTATGCTATCCAGAAATTCTACATCATTTCCGATCAACAATATGTCAAACACATATGCTTACCAGAAACTCTATAGTGCTCCCACTCACTTTATTGTAAATACAAGTTTCTCATAAACTTTGTATAGACTCAAAAACTTTGATCACCTCATTAAAGTGTATATTCCAACTCCGAGATGCTTGCTTCAGTTCATAGAAGGATTACTAAAGCTTGCACACCTTTTAGCATGCTTAGGACTGACAAAACCTTTTGGTCGTATCTCATACAACCTTTCCTCAAGGAAGGAAACGATGTTTTTGCATCCATCTGCCAGATTTCATAATTGAAAAATGCAGCAACTTCTAACATAATCCCAACAGACTTTATCATCGCTACAAGTGAGAAAGTCTCATCGCAGTCAACTCCTTGAACTTGGCGGAAACTTCTTTGCGACAAGTCGAGCTTTATAAATGGTGACATTCACCATCAGCGTCTATGTTCATCTTAAAGGTCCATTTGTACTCAACGACCTGCCGTCCAACGAGCAAGTCTACCAAAGTCTATACTTGGTTTTCATACATGGATCCTTTCTCGGTTTTCATGGCCTCTAACCATTTGTCGGAATCCTGGCCCATCATCGCTTCTCCACAGCTCGTAGGTTCAACGTTGTCCAACAACATGAGCTCCAAGACAGGGTTGTCGTACCGCTCAAGAGCAGTACACATCCTTGTTGACCTACGAGGTTTGATAGTAACTTGATCCGAAGCTTCATGATGATCATCATTTACTTTCTGCACTATGCTACTCTCTGGTTGAAACAAAGGTTCAACAACATCATCAAGTTCTATCTTCCTCCCACTCAATTCTTTTGAGAGAAACTTTTTCTCGGGAAAGGACCCGTTTTAGCAACAAACACTTTATGCTTGGATCTGAGATAGAAGGTTTACCCAACTGTTCTTAGGGTAATCTATGAAGATGCATTTGTTCGCTTTGGGTTTGACCACATTAGGTGAAAAAAAATCCACACAAGCATCGTAGCCCCAAAATTAAGAAATGACAGCTTAGGTTTCTATCAAACCATAATTCACACGGTGTCATCTCAACGGATTTAGATGGTGCCCTATTTAAAGTGAATGTAGCTGTGTGTAATGCATAACCCCAAAATCATATTAGCAAAACGATAAGAGACATCATAGCATGCACCATATCCAATAGAGCATGACTATGACGTTCGGACACACCATCACGCTATGGTGTTCCAGGTGGCGTGTGTTGTGAAACAAATTTCACATTGTCTAAAGTTGTATGCAAACTCGTAACTCAAATATTCACCTCCACGATCATAACGCAGACATTTCTTCTTGTCACGATGATCTTAAACTTCACTCTGAATTTGCTTGAACCTTTCAAACGATTCAGACTTGTGTTTTATTAAGTAAATATACACTATATCTACTCAAATCATTAGTGAAGGTAAGAAAGTAACGATATCCACCGCACGCTATAAGACTCATTGGATTGCATACATCAACATGTATCATTTCCAATAAATCACTTGCCCGCTCCATCAAACCAGAAAACGGGGTCCTTAGTCATCTTGACCAAGAGGCATGGTTCGCATGACTCAACCGATTCGAAATCGAATGAGTCCAAAGATCCATCAGCATGGAGTTTCTTCGTGCGTTTTATACCAATATGACATTTAGTGGTAGTGCCACAAGTATGTGGTACTATTATTATTAACTTTGTATCTTTTGGCATCAATGTTATGAACATGTGTATTACTACGATCAAGATTCAACAAACCATTCTCACTGGGTGCATGACCATTAAAGGTATTATTCATGTAAACAGAATAACCATTATTCTCTAACTTAAATGAATAACCGTGTTGGAATAAACACGATCTAATCACGTTCATGATCAACGCAAAATAGCAAATAATATTTATTTAGGTTCGTCACTAATCCCGAAGGTAGAGAGAGCGTGCGATGTTGATCACATCAACCTTGGAAACATTTCCAACACACATCGTCACCTCACCCTTAGCTACTTCTCCGTTTATTCCGTAGCTTTTATTTCGAGTTACTAACATTTAGCAACCAAACCGGTATCCAATACCCAGGTGCTACTAGGAGTACTATCAAGTTACACATCAATAACACGTATATCAAATATACTTATGTCGACGTTGCAGCCTTTTTATCTACCAAGTATCTAGGGTTGTTCCTCTTCAGCGACCGCTCTCCTCATAATAGAAGCACTTAGTCTCGGGTTTGGGTTCAACTTTGGGTTGCTTCACTGGGGCAGCAACTGACTTGCTATCCATGTAGTTTCCCTCCTTGCTCCTACCCTTCTCGAAACTAGTGGTTTGACTAACCATCAACACTTGACGCTCCTTCTTGATTTCTACCTTCGTCATGTCAAACATCACAAACAGCTCAGGGATCATTATTTCTATCCCTGGCGTTTTATAGTTCATCACCAAGTTCTAGTAGCTTAGTGACAGTGACTTGGACAACTATATCAATCACTATCTTATCTGAAGATCAACTCCCACTCGATTCAAGCGATTGTACCACCCAGACAATCTGAGCACATGCCCAACGATTGAGCTATTCACCTTCATCTTGCAGGCAAAGAATCTTGTTGGAGATCTCGTATCTCACAACACGGGCACGAGCCTGAGATCCAAATTTCAGCTCTTAAAACGTCTCATATGTTTCGTGACGTTGAAAACGTTTCGGAGCCTCAATTCTAAGCCGTAATACATGACGCACTAAACTATCAAGTAGTCATCAGAACGTGCCTGTCAGATGTTCACAACATCTATAGACGACGCTAGAGGTGTTGGCGCACTGAGCGGTGCATTAAGGACATAAGCCTTCTGTGCAGCAATGAGGACAATCCTTAGATCACAAACCTAGTCTACAAGATTGCTACCATCATTTTTCAACTCTATTTCTCTAGGAACATATAAAAATTCAAGGGAGCTACAACGCGAGCAAGTAATCTACAACATAATTTGCAAAGACACTACTGACTATGTTCATGACAATGAGTTCAATTAATCATATTACTGAAGAACTCCCACTCAAATTGACATCCCTACGGTCATTCGAGTGATACATGATCCAAATTCACCAACTCAAGTCCGATCATCACGTGAGTTGAGGTGGTTTCAATGGTGAACATCATCATGTTGATCATATCTACTATATGACTCATGTTTGACCTTTCGGTCTCTTGTGTTCCGAGGCCATGTCTGTACATGCTAGGCTCGTCAAGTTTAACCCGAGTGTTCTGCATGTGTAACACTGGCTTGCACCCGTTGTATGTGAACGTAGAGTCTGTCACACCCGATCATCACGTGGTGTCTTGACACGACGAACTTTCGCAACGGTGCACACTCCGCGAGAACACAATTTATCTTGAAATTAAGTGAGGGATCACCTTATAATGCTACCGTCGTCCTAAGCAAAACAAGGTGCATAAAAGGATTAACATCACATGCAAATCATAAGTGACATGATATGGCCAAGAACTTGTGCTTTTGATCTCCATCTTGAAAGCACCGGCATGATCTCCATCATCACCGGCATGACACCATGATCTCCATCATCTTGATCTCCATCACTGTGTCGCCATCGGGGTTGTCGCGCCCACCATTCTTCTACTACTATTGCTACCGTTTAGCGATAAAGTAAAACATATCATAGCACTTAATGATTGACACGCAGGTCATACAATAATTAAAGACAACCCTATGGCTCCTGCCGGTTGACGTACTCATCGACATGCAAGTCATGATATTCTATACAATAGATGATCATCTCATACATCACATATATCTCATCATGTAATTGGCCATATCACATCACAACATACCCCGCAAAAACAAGTTAGACGTCCTCTAATTGTTGTTGCAAGTTTTATGTGGCTTCTACGAGTATCTAACAAGAACAATTCTCACCTACGCAAAACCACAATGGTGATACATAAGTTGCTTTTGAACCTTCTCAAGGACCGCCTTTGTCGAATCCGATCCAACTAAAGTAGGAGAAACAGACACCCGCCAGCCATCTTTGTGCAACAAAGTTACACGTCAGTCGATGGAACCGGTCTCTCGTAAGCATACGAGTAAGGTTGGTTCGGGCCGCTTCATCCCACAATACCGCTGAACCAAAACACGACCAAGGGAGGAAGCAATTTAAGCATCAATGCCCACAAACTCCTTTGTGTTCTACTCGAGATCTCATCTACACATAGACCTAGCTCATGATGCCACTATTGGGGAACGTTGCATGGGAAACAAAAAAAATTCTACGCACACGCAAGATCTTTCCATGGTGATGAGCATCTACGAGAGGGAGAGTGGATCTACATACCCTTGTAGATCGCTAAGCGGGAAGCGTTAAGAAACGCGGTAGGTGTAGTCGAATGTCTTCGCGATCCAAAATGCCGAGCATCCTGCAATCTCATCATGATCAGTCCCGCGATCCAATCGTGATCCGTCCTGCGAACTCATCACGATCCGTCCCGCGATCTCATCACGATCCGTCTCGTGATCTTGATCACGGTCCTTCCGATCTAGCATTGAATGGACGACACCTCCGCGTTCAGCACACGTACAGCTCGATGACGATCTCCGCCTTCTTGATCCAGCAAGAGGGAGCGGAGAGGTAGACGATTTCTCCGGCAGCGTGACAGCACGGCGGCAATAGTGGTGGAGCAATTCTGGCATGGCTTCGCCTTAGCACTGCAGAAAATCGATCTAGAGGAGAAACTATGGCCTAGAGGAACGAGTAGCACGTGGCTGAAAATCTTGTGCCAAAACCCTAAACCCTCTAGTATATATAGGAGGAGAGGAGGAGGAGGCTTGGCTCCCAAGGAGCCAGCCCTTGGGTCGGCCGAACTAGGAGGGAGGAGTCCTCCTCCTCCACTCCTAGTAGGATTAGGACTCCTTCGTAATTTAGCCCTTTTGCCTTTTTCCACCTTTTTCCTTTTGGGATTTTTCTTCCCAGCCGCATGAGACCTTTGTGGGACTTCCTCTAGCTCACTAAGGTCTGGTATTCATCCTCCCACAACCCATGTAGCCTCTTGGGTCGAAATACCCCTCCCGATGGTCTCTCGATACACTACCGACAGTCCCGGTACACTATCGATGAGCCCGAAACTTTTCCGGCGACCAAAATAGGACTTCCTATATATCTATATTTACCTTCGGACCATTCTGTAGCTCCTCGTGACGTCCGAGATCTCATCCGGAACTCTGAACAACCTTCTCTCACCACCATACATAACTCTATACTACCGAAACGTCATCAAACCTTAAGTGTGTAGACCCTGCGGGTTCGAGAACTATGTAGACATGACTGAGACACCTCTACGATCAATAACCAATAGTGGGACCTGGATGCCCATATTGGTTCGTACATATTCTACGAAGATCTTTATCGATCGAACCTCTAAGTCAAGGATTCAGTTAATCCCGTATGATGTTCCCTTTGTTCTTCGGTATGTTACTTGCCCGAGATTCAATCGTCGGTATCTCCATACATAGTTCAACCTCGTTACCGGCAAGTCTCTTCACTCGTTCTGTAATACAAGATCCCGTGACTAACACTTAGTCACATTGCTTGCAAGGCTTATTGTGATGTTGTATTACCGAGTGGGCCCTGAGATACCTCTCTGTTACACGGAGTAACAAATCCCAGTCTTGATCCATGCCAACCCAACAGACACCCTCGGAGATACCTATAGAGCAGCTTTATAGTCACCCAGTTACGTTGCGATGTTTGATACACACAAGGTACTCCTTCGGTGTCAGTGAGTTGCATGATCTCATGGTCATAGGAACAGATACTTGACATGCAGAAAACAATAGCAATAAACTGACACGATCATATGCTACGTTTGTAGTTTGGGTCTTGTCCATCCCATCATTCTCCTAATTATGTGATCCCATTATCAAATGATATCTCATGTCAATGGATAGGAAACCTTAACCATCTTTGATCAACGAGCTAGTCTATTAGAAGCATACTAGGGACATGGTTTTGTCTATGTATCCACACATGCATCTAAGCCTCCGATCCATACAATTATAGCATGGATAATGAACGATTATCATGAACAAGGAAATATGATAATAACTAATTTAGTATTGCCTCTAGGGCATATTTCCAACAATCAAAAGGGTAGAAAGTGGAGAAGAAAGTCATGCATCAACTAGGCATACCAATGGGCTGTGGATATGCCCATCGATAGATGTCAATGCAAGGAGTAGGGATTTCCATGCAAATGATGCACAAGAGCTATAAGTGTATGAAAGCTTAAAACTGAAGCTAAGTGGGATGTGCTTCTAACTTGCTTTCTCATGAAGACCTCGGGCATTTAAGGAAGCCCGTCCTTGGAATACACAAGCCAAGTTTATAATAATGAAAAAGTAGTTCCCACTAGCATATGAAAATGACATAACATGAGAATTTCTATACGAAGAACAAGGTGCCACTTTGAGGCACAAGTGTTGTAAAGGATAGTAACAAAGTCCCTTCTCTCTTTTTCTCTCAATTGTTTTTATTATGGTGGGCTCATTTGGCCACCCCCACTTTTACTTCCTCACTGTGACAATTCTCTAATAATGATAATCATCACATTTTTATTGACTTACAACTCAACATGAAAACTTGATATGAAGAACTTATGAAACAAAATGACTCAATATGAATGCCTCTGGTAGTGTACCAGGATGTGCAATGATCTTGCGTGACATGTATCAAAAATATGATGATCGGTGGCTTTGCCACAAATACTACGCCAACTCTATATGATCATGCAAAGCAATATGATGATGAATGAACTAGCCATATGATGTAACTATGGAATTTGCATGGCAATATATCACGAAATGGCTATGGAAATGACATAATAGGTAGGTATGGTGAGTATTTTGAGGAATATATAAAGAGGCTTATGTGTGACAGAGTGTATCATCTCACGGGGTTTGGATGCACCGACGAATTTTCCACCGATCCTCGAGGTGAGAATGGGCAATGCACGGTACCGAATAGGCTAACAAAATATGAGGTAGTGAGATTGCGTATGTTCGCGGGTTCACATTAGTCATGAAGAACTCATATAATTATTGCATAGTTTTATTAGTTTTCTTACAAATCCAAGTACTACTCGCATGCCACGAGGAGTTTGGGAGGAGTTAACCATAGCGCGCCTCCCACCCGAAACAACACTAGGATTTTAACGAGCGATAGAAATGCTCACACGTCCCCACCACGCCTCTTTAATATTTAGACAAACAGGAAATGAACAACTCTTAGTACCAAGACTTCTACGAATCAACAATGATGCACTCACACCTTTTTCATATTACCACATCAATATCATTTACCCACAATTTCTCTTTTATGTGCTACATGATGGTTTTGATTACCGCTCATTAAATATCTATTATTTTTGGACTAGTCTTATGATCCATGCAAATTGCCGTCACTATTTATTAACCATCAAACAAATATAGGTGAAGAATGAGAATGCAATCATTTCTATAAAATCTATATGCCACCGTGCTAAAAAAGATATAACTGAAATACTAGAGCAACTGTTAAGGTTAAAAGATATAAGTGAAGCACATAGAGTATTTTAACAAATTATGATGAAGGTGTGTCTCTATCAAATAGGTGTGTATAGAAAATGATCATTGTGGCAAGCTAAAAATAAACGAAACAAAATCAAATGACGGTCCAAGCAAAATTCATATCATATGGCGAATAAAAATATAGCTCCACGTGACATACCGATGGATTGAGACGAAAGAGGAGATGCCTTCTGGGGCATCCCCAATCTTAGACGCTTGAGTGTTCCTAGAATATTACCTTGGGGTGCCTTGGTCATCCCCAAGCTTAGGATCTTTCCGCTCCTTATTCTTTTGTCCATCATGATAACACATAAAACTTGAAAACTTCAATCACACCAAACTCAACAAAACTTCGTGAGATCCGTTAGTATAAGCAACATATCAAATACTTTAGGTACTGTTATCAATTGATTAATATTTCATTACTACATAATAGGTATGTATTATAACTT
The DNA here is from genome assembly GCA_022496015.1 of Hordeum marinum. Lineage (NCBI taxonomy): Eukaryota > Viridiplantae > Streptophyta > Magnoliopsida > Poales > Poaceae > Hordeum > Hordeum marinum. The sequence goes on from CM039678.1 coordinate 525,317,504, forward strand.
CTCCAAGGCTTATAACCCCCGATATAATCCATAGCATCATCAAAACAAGCAAACTATGCACGTAAAACAGAATCTGTTTAAAACAAACTAGTCTGTAAAGATCTGTAGAGAACCTATACTTTTGTAACTCTAAAAATTCTGAAAAAATAGAAAAACCTGAAGAATTTTTATAGAAATATTGTGTAAAAACGTCATATCAAAAATACGTTCCATTAAAATCATAGAAATTCTGCAATGACGCTAAAGTTTCCGTTTTTGCACCGTATCGATTTTACTCATGTTGTGAGTCATCCCAAAGGCTTTATTTGGCACAAATACTAATTAAAACATAAAAAAAATTATAGAGGAAATAATCATGTTATCACACACAAAAGAAAGTAAAAAGCAAAAGCAAAAGATAATTATTGGGTTGCCTCCCAACAAGCGCTATTGTTTTATGCCCCTAGCTAGGCATAATGCATAGTTTCAAGTGACATCATTCTTAATATTCTCATCTTGCGAAGTAGGATTTTCAAAGACAATTGGAAACACATCATCAAGTAATATCTTGGCATCCTTAATACTACTTTCCTTATAGTCTTCCGTGTTTTCTCTCACTGTCCAAGAATATTTCTTATTGATAGCATTGAAGACTTGTTGGATAATACGAATAGGAGGAACTTCTTTACTAGTATTTTCATCAAAAGTATGGTTACCACGAAACACGTACCTCATCATATAGTCCTCATTATATGAAATTTCATCTATCACGGGATGTTTACAACTCATATTATAGTGTTCAAAGATCTCCCTAGCCTCTTGTACTATATAGTCAAATTCATGCATGGGAATGAGAGTGGCCATCTTCTTGGCTCTAGGGTCTTTTATGACCGGTAACTCATAGAAAAGTTTTGAAAAGTGGGATGAGTACGCATAAATCCTCTTTCAAGCTTAAGTACAAGAGTGGAAATAGCATCGGCATAACTTTTAGTTCTTTTAAGGATTGGTGTATCCTTGCAAGCTAAAGTACCCGTATAGTTAAAGAATTCTTGGATAATGATTTTCCCTATGATATTCCCCTTCCCCGCAACAAAAAAATTACATCTCGCTGTGGGGGAGATTTCTCTTTAGGGATATTACTTTCATCATCCTTTTGAATAATAAAATCAGCCATAGTAGCAACTTTCGAACGAGACAAGCTAACAAGCAAGCAAAGAAGTAAACTAGTGACTAGCAAAGAAAATATTTTTGTATTTTTAATTTTTTATGAAGCAAACTAAATATAACAGAAAATAAAAAGAAGAACAAGTGAATGATAATTTGTGTGAAGTTACTTGGTAGTTGGTGATGATATTCCCCGTCAACGGCACCAGAAATCCTTCCTGATACTTGTGATCTGTGTTGGATTTTTCATGAAGAGGAAAGGGTAATTGCAGCAAAATACGGATAAGTATTTTCCCCAGTTAAGAAACCAAGGTTTATCGAAACAATAGGAATATCAATCCACAACCATCTTAAGTGGCTGCACACAAAAAACAAACAACTCGCACCCAATGAGGGTTGTCAATCCCCATGATCTCGTTATTTGCAAGCAAGTGAAGTGTGTAATAATAGTAGATAATTGTAAATTGCAATTTAAATAAAAATTAAATAATGGCATCAAGGTAATGATAGGTTTTGTAAATATATAAGTGAATAGACACAGGGGCATAGTTTTCCCTAGTGGCATCTCCTCATATAGGCAACATACAGTGGGTAAACAAATTATTGTTGGACAATTGATAAAAAAGTGCATGGCTATATTATATTCACGACAATGATCATGTATGTATAGGCATCACGTCCATAAGCAAGTAGGCCGACTCCTGCTTGCACCTATTACTATTATTCCACCCATCGACCGCAATCCAACATGCATCTGGGTTATTAAGTAAAACAGAGTAATGCTTGGAGAACATTGACATGACGTTGATAAAGAGAACTCAATTGATATGAACTAGCCCCATCATTTTATCCTTAGTGGCAACAACACAAAGACGTGTCTTGTCCCCTTCTGTCACTGGGATATAAAGCACCGCCCGATTGAACCCACTACAACGCACCCTCTCACTGAAGAAATATCAACCTAGTTGGCCAAACTATTCAATAGATTGGAGATATTTAAGAAGCTATAATGATCATGCAAATAAGAATCACAATATCCAGAGGTGACTCAAATACCTTTCATGAATAATCTGAAACATAAATCCACAATTCATCGGATCCCAACAAACACACCGTACAAAAGAATTACATCGGATCGATCAAAGCAAAGATGCAACGATCATTGCATTGAAGATCAAAAGAGAGAGAGATAGTCATCTAGGTACTAACTACGGACTCATAGGTCTATTTCGTTTCTTTTTCTGTTTTTTCTTTCGTTTTCTTTTTTCTTTTTTGGTTTTACCTTTTGTTATTTTCTTTCATTTGTTCCTTTGGTTTTATTTTTCAATTACTTTTTTCCTATGGTTTAATTTGTTCCATTTCCGGTTTTCTTAGTTTGTTTTGCCTTTTCATTCTACACTTTTTTCATTTGAAAACAATATATTCCTAATACATGTTTAACACTTTTCCGATATAATTCTAACATTTTCTAATAGACGGTTAACATTTTTCTGTACACATTTTTTTAACATTTTCAAATGCTTGATTAACATTTTTCAAACATAAGATCAACATATTTTGAATGCATAGTCAACATTTTTCTTATGCACACTCTAAACATTTTTAAATGCTTCATTATTTTTTGAAATATACAATTAAAAATTTATAATAATTTTCTACATTTTTGTATGCACATTTAACATTTTTTGAAATGCGTTATCAACATTTTTTCTAGTGTAAGTGTAACAAATTTTTGAATGGATGGTTATCATTTTTTCTATTCAAAATTAAAAAAAATCCGAATGCTTGATTAACATTTTTGAAATCTTTTTCAACAGTTTTTCAAATACTTGATTGATATTTTTATATGCAATGATTTAAAAAATTCATTATATTTAACACTTGGTCGACATTTTTTCCATACATATTTGACATTTTCTAAATGCTTCGTTACATTTTTGAAATACTTGTTCAACATTTTTTGAAATACTTGATTAATATTTTGATAGACATGATCAAAAGATTTAATTATTTATTTAGGACCATGATAAGTGTCGCACATGTGGCACAAATATAAGGAAACTCCAGACAGTTTTAACGGCAGGTTTAGATACATTACGATGACAATTTTTGTCGTCTGGCCACTTTTTTGTCGGATGACAAGTTTCAGCTTTTCTAAGAATCAGTTTTTCTAAGTTTCGTGTCACGCATGTGGTATTTATCATTTAGATTTTCAATACATGATTCAACATTTGCTTATACACATTCCAAAAATTTTAATGCATGATTAATATTTTGTTAATATATTATGTCAAGTATATTTGTGTAATATACATGTTAGAATATTTAAAAGTGTAAACAAAAGTAAAAATGAATCAAACAATGACATAAAAACTTGAAAAAAGAACAGAAAAAAATGAGGCGGTGTATTACCGCCAACTGCTAAGGACACATATACTCGCGCGCACGTAATTCTCTCCAATAGGCAGTGACAAAAAAAGTTTGAGAAGAAAAATCCGAGCGGCGCGCACGTAATTCTATCCAATAGGCACTGACAAAAAAAGTTTCGAACGCACGCACACCCTATTTCTGTGAGTACCTTCGAAAGGCTGACATATCATCTTAAGATTTACGAAGTCATCACAGGCATCTCGTCGTAGACGGAAACTTCTCCTTTCACTGAATGCACATCACCGAAAATCCTAAAATAAAAAATCAGAAATAATACAAGCATCAGGATTTAAACCTGATGGTCTTAAGATACCACTTTTCTTCTAACCATCTAAGCATAGGTTGATTTGCCACTCTTTTGACTCTTGACGCATACTGATTCGAGTTCACATGTGGACCGCGTCGATCCAGCTCAGGATTGTTCCTGTTTTCTTGCCCCTTTCCGGATATGCAGCAGCAAGCACGCAACGCGTTCCTTCGCTTTGAACGTGGAATGCCGACCCTGGAAATGACAATTAACAAAACGAACCTGTCCGCTGGTCATCCTCATGATGAGGACGACTCAAAAGATACTTTTGCAACACATCATGTACAATTTCAAAAGCATTATTTACATCTCTGTCCATTTTAAGACCATTTAAGACAAAAATGAGAACCAAACTAATTCTACACACCAGAGCAGTAATCTACTCTGAACAGTCCTAGCTAGCATTCCATCTGGAGTAGTATATATCAACAAGTTCTTGCAAAAAAAAAAGTGTTTGTTAGCAGACACCTGCCTACGTAGTTTCTTAAGATACGAAAAGCTGGTGCCAAAATTTCAGCGTACGTTGGCCACTTCCCTTTGTTTGTTCTTCCAATGCAGTTAGCACAGCCACCTACATAACTACGTGGAGCACCATCGACCGGCCAATCAATCGAATCAATCAGTGAAAATGGAATCATGGATGGACGGAGGCCGGTGCGGCCTCGGCCTAGACCTCGGCGCACCGCCGTGGCGCGAAGCCGAGCCGGTTGTGCTCCAGGTCGTAGAGCACGTGGAAGTTCTGCTGCTGGTAGTTGCCGATGATGGACATGCCGGAACGCGGCGTGCCCAGGATGGCCAGGCACATGATACCCTCCGGCTCCAGCCGGATGAAGTAGTTCTCCGCCGGGAAGTCCCACGCCGCACCGTCCGCGAACCCCAGCGACAGCTCCGGCACCTCCACTTTTTCGACCCCGGACACGTTGTAGCACGGGCTCAGCACTGGGAAGCCGGGGATGAGCGGGTAGGACTTGTCCATGCGGTCGATGAACGCCTGCCGGATGGCCTGGTACGCCGGCTCCGGGAAGTAGCTCAGCGTCGTGCCGGAGTCGATGATGGTGCCGTCGGCCGCCAGCGTGTCGGACGAGATGTTGAGCGCCTCCCCGCCGACCAGGATGGATTTGAGCTGGAGGTAGTAGAAGGTGTCCGTGTCCGTGGCCGGCGCGAAGGCCGTGTAGTTGAGCTGCGGGTGCGCGAGCAGCGCGTCGTCGTGGCCGAAGATGACCTTGCTCCCGGCCGCGCTGCCGTGCTCCACGAGGCAGTAGGAAAAGGCGTGCCCCCCGTAGACGCCGCGCAGCTGGGACGCGAACGAGAGCGGGCCGCGGCCGAGCCCCAGAAGCCCCCCGGCGCCGTGGAAGAGGCCGCGGTTCCGGTGGCCGCACCCGAATGCCACGCCGTCCACGCGCCGGGTCCCGGTGGCCGTGAGGTTGACGGTGAAGGCCTCGAGGGCGAGGTCGCCGGTGGTGTTGGACTGGTCGCCGTACCAGTAGTAGTACGAGCAGGGGTCGCTCCGCGGCCTGCGGCACTCCCTGGGCGCCGACGCGGCCGGCGGGGAGACGAGGCCGCAGCGCTCGTCGCCGCATGTGACGTTGCGGTAAGAGATGGACGCCGTCGGGTCAAAGATTGGCCCGCTCTGCTCGAAGCAGTCGAGGCAGGGCGCGCACTGCAGCCAGTTGAGGTCGCTGCCGGTGTCCATGATCATCCGGAACCGGCGCGGCGGCGTGCCCACGTACACGTCCACCAGGTACTCCCCCGAGCCGACCGCCACGCCGGACTCCACCGTGGCCACCAGCCGCTCCGACAGCGCCCGCCGCGGCGCCGAACCCCGCTGAACCGCGCCAGAGCCGGACAGGGCAGCCCTCCTGTGCATCGTATCGATGCGGACGGCGTCTTTCTCGGCCGAGTCGACGAAGAAGGAGCCCTTCCCCGTCTTGCCCGCGGCGGCGGACCGGTGGGTCATGTGGAGCTTGAGCGACGGGACCCGGCGCGCGAGCTCCTCCTCCTCGGCGACCAGCTTGCCGTCGCAGCCGGCGTCAGCGACGGCGGCGTTGAACTGCGGGAACTCGATGCCATACGGGGTTGCCGCCGACGCCGACGAGGTGCCAGCGCGCGAGGAGGAGAGCGCGAGGAACAGGGATACCAGCAGCAGAGAGCGGTACGCGGTCATGGTTGGTGGAGGCAGGTGATGGAGATGGAGCTGGTGGCGCTGGGGGAATATAAGTAGAGCGCGTGCTCGCGCTTGTGCGGTTTGACCAGACCAGGGTGCTCATGTTGACGACGACCGCCATGGCGCCAGTGGAACGCTCACGTACGAAAAGACTTGCACTGCGTGCACGCGTGATGACCTCGGACTGACCTGGCAAATGGTGGAGCACGTAGTATACAGTAAACGGTCGAGTCAAACCGTTTTTCTACGGCGCAGATCTTCATTCTCTCCTGTGATCATGGATCCTGTTCTTTCCCGTCCGTACGCCCATTTCCTCATTTTCATTTACAAAATATACTCATTCAACATTTTGTATAATGATCCAATCAAAATTTTAAATAGCCGGCTATAGTCTAGCTATGACGAGGTTATGGCTGTTTGGACATGTGCAGCTATGTGGCATAGCGCGTTAAAATTATGAAATAGCCGGTTATAGTGGCCAATAGTCTATCTATAGCTGATTCGGAAGGTCGTCTCTATTTCCTATAACCCGTTATTTAAAACACTTCATCGAATAATTATTGTAAAGTTGATTTGTTTTGGGGCTGTTGGCAGGCCCATGTTGCAAATAAAAATGGAAAGCAAAGAGGTATTGATGCTGAGAGAAAAGCTGCTAGAACGAGTAGCAAATGAAGTATACAGATCGTTTAAAAGCTGGAAACATGAAGTCATACACGTATAGGTGCCTAATTAAAGAAAAAGATAAGATAAATAAATCTTTCGGCAAGCTAAAAAGTGTCATGTCTACTTTGACACGTCATGCTGTTGTTTCCTTCATGGCTTTGGTTCTCGGCTTTTCTTACCTCTCCTTTGGGAAGACGGTAATGTTGCTCCCAGATTTGTATGTGCTCGATTGCGTCGATGTGTGATATTTGGTAGATGGGTTGTGTTGCTCATTCTATTTAGACTTCCTATGTATTGCACTCTGGCAGCCCGGGTCCTCCTTTTTTGCGGGGAGGTAACTAGAGTCCTCTTTTTTTTTTTTTTTGAGGAGGTAGCTGGAGTCCTCTGACTTTACAACTTTATTTTCTTCTTGTTTATTTTCGGTAGTGCTTTGTATATTCTTTTAATAGAAATCCGAGGGGGTGACTTCTTTTATTCAAAAAGGGAAAACTCATCCAACATTCATTTCGATCTACGTACAAATAAAATAGAACAAACTACAAACTAGCAAACTACTCGTTAGCGGGTATGTCAAGGACATCATTGTAGGACTCGACAGCCTTGTGGTCGTTGACGGCAGGACGAACCGCGGCCACCTCCACTTCCTCCTCGCCCACAAAGAATTGCTTCTGCATCGTGGATAAAGCGGTGGTTTGTCGCCACCTCGGGCTATGACTGGATGGAGTTGAAGATGGTTTGCTATTCCCCCGCCTCCACTGCGTGGGCGAGCTCAAAATGCTACGGGCCGTGGGCGAGTTCAAAATGCTCCGGGGGAGCCAGGGGGTGATATTTTTGAGACATCCTCATCATATGTAGTTTTATGTCCTGGAAGTTTAAATACAAGATGGATACCCACATTTATATGCATGAGACATGGATGGGTGCACACAATGTCCCTTTTTCATTAATATTAGATAATTTCCCCCGCGCGTTGATGCTAGACATCCATGTACAACTTTCTTTAAATATTTGTTTTACCATGGAATCATACCATCAATTTCTGAAATTTACGAATTTCAAGCCTGTTTTCGTGTGGACTTAAATCTGAAGTACCTCTTTAATAGATGAACTCAACTAACATCCACAAATATAGACTATGTATAAATGAAAATGGCACAATGATGGATGCGAAACAAAAAGGGGCTGACCAACAATGGAATTTGTTTCATATTTGATATTTCCAAGTTTATTAACTATGTTCATCCATCGTCAATTTTACATATGGATAATCAAAATCATTAGAGTTATACATCCTTGGTAGCTGAATATGATGTTACCTCATCAGTTTATATTACAAGAGGGTCATAGAAAGGAAGAAACAATGAGAGGCATCACAAATAGTTAAACTCCAAATGGGTGATCTAAATCCAAATGCAATTTGTATCTACGTTGTCGTCGTAGTTGGGTATCACTTGAAGTTGTAAGTTCTTTGTTGTGTGGCTCTAACACCGGGCCATAAAAACTTACTGATGCAACCAAAGGATGCAATGCTCAAATAGTATAATGTGTAACATCGTAGGAGAAGGATGATGATCTATACCAACAAAACCAGTAGAGGTGAGAGCTGTACAAAAGCACTACTTATAAAGTAAATCCAATTAGTTCCTAATAAGAAAACTATAGCAGAGTACAAAAATTTAGAAAAATTGTACATGGAGCAAACTATAGGGAGCTAATGCCCCAATGGCATTGACGGAGGTAACACAATTGTGGTCCAAACTTCCAAAGCTTGTATCAATAAGCATGTCAAATAAATATGACAATATTCATTTATAACTATCTAAAATATTTTTCTATCAGTTCAAGATTTCCAAATATTGCCCAAAATAAGCCAATGCAAAGAAACTTTTCATTGGACATATCTTCTCAATATTAATTAGTAGGTACAGTTCCCCACAATATTACACGGTTTCATACTACATATAAACACTAGTAGAAAATAGATCTTTCGTCCGTATCATTAGTCCTAGTCCGGTTTTGAACCGGCACTAATGTGTTCATTAGTCCCGGTTCGTTACGGGCATCATTAGTGCTGGTTCGTTTCATACCTTTAGTCCCGGTTCGTGCCACGAACCAGCACTAAAGGTGTGGTGACAGGCTGGCGTCAGCCTGGGGCCCCACGGAAACCTTTAGTCCCGGTTGGTGGCTCCAACCGCGACTATAGGCTAACCTTTAGTCGTAGTTGGAGCCACCAACCGGGACTAAAGGTCCCCTATATGAATCCTTCGGCCAGCCCGAGCACACTCCTCTCTGTTCTTCCCCTTTCCTCTCCTCTCCGTTCTTCCTCTCTTCCCTGAGCTCATCCTCCATTTTTGCCAAAATTTGTCAAGATTTGGAGGCACCCCATCCATCCAAGTGTTCACAAAGGTTAGCAACTTTGTCCTTTCATCTCTCATTGCTAGATTAGCTCTTGCAATGCTCTATAAGTATAGTGATTTGTGGGTTTTTGTTTGTATGTGGTAGTTTATTTGATTTATGCAATTTGAGCTCAAATTAACTTGTTACTTTGTATTTCTAGGTATGGTTTACTTAGTGCCTTCCCGTCCTGTCTAACCACCGTCGATTGCCCGCACCGTCCCGTCGCCGGCACCACCTTGGTGAGCCACTTGTTCTTATCCTTTTTATATAAAAAAAATCATGTTTGTAAGATTTAGTTAGTTACTTGTATAGTTTTCTTACCTATATGGTTGTTTGTTATACATAATGGCATGGTTTTGATATCCGTCCCCGTCGGCCCTCGTACAGTTTATGATTCGGATATGGTATATACTCTCTTTTATAAGTCTTTGTCGCATTTTGTGTTTATGACAATTATGCCCATCAAGTTGACATAGATATTTTTATCTAGGAGGTATGTGAACCGGAAATTCCAACCGACATAGGTATTCTTGTCAAGAAGTTAAATTTAGTTGAAAAAGAAAACGAGTATTTGAAAGAAAAATTGAAAAGAGTTGAAGAAGAGAAGATGAAACTCGAGTTGTGTGTTGCCGATGTCATCGATGATCACAAGATCAAGATGGATGAAATGCGCTTGAAGATTAGAAAATTTAAAAGATATGCCATTGATAGTGAGGCTTGGTATCACTATGTTGTTGGATCAATTGTTACTTTAGTTGCCATGTTGATCGCATTTGTTGTTGCATTTAAATGCTTTAGCTAGGGAATTTGTATGTTGTTTTATGAGAACAAGTGTGTATGAACTTTATGTATGAACTTGTATTAATTTGGTCTTTTCGGTGTTGTGTAATGAAGATGAGCTGGCAATGAATGTACGACGACCGATGCTCTCCCCAATTCATTAATGGCGTGCATACTTTTCTTGTTGCGGCTGAGGCAAACAAGCGGCTGGATGGTTTTATGTATTGTCCATGTGTTGGTTGTAAGAATGATCGAAATTACTCTAACTCAAGAAGCATTCATGTGCACCTGTTTGAGTCCGATTTCATGTCCGTCTATAACTATTGGACCAAGCACGGAGAAAGAGGGGTCCTAATGGAAGAGAATGAAGAAGAAGAGGATGACGACAACTATCCTGGCCAAGGGTTCTATGATTACAATGGTACAACAATGGGGGAAGAAGTTGAGTTGGCAATGCGGGAAGGAGCTGAAGAAGAGACATGAGATGAGCCCACTAATGATCATGGTCGGGCCATTGCCGATGCAAAGAGAAACTGTGCAAGTGAAAAGGAGAAGCTGAAGTTGCAGCGCATGTTATAGGATCACAAAAAAGGATTGTACCCAAATTGCGAAGATGACAAGAAAAAGCTGGGTACCAGACTGGAATTGCTACAATGGAAGACAGAGAATGGTGTATCTGACAAGGCATTTCAAAAGTTGTTGCTAATGTTAAAGAAGAAGCTACCAAAGGACAACGAATTGCCAGAGAGTACATGCGAAGCAAAGAAGGATGTCTGCCCTCTAAGATTAGAGGTGGAGAAGACACATGCATGCCCTAATGACTGCATCCTCTACCGCGGTGAGTACGAGGATTCTAATGCATGCCCGGTATGATGTGCATTGCGCTATAAGATCGGCCACGATCACAAAAAAAGGGGTTTGCGGGTTGGAACGACGACTACAGAAGCCGTGCGAGAAAGAAGATGTAGGAGGAGCAGAAGAAGAAGGAGGAAGCACTCCGCCTTGAAGGCCTAGAATCAAAGCACCTGAAGTTGGAATCCAGAGTTAGGCAACAGCATGAGCAAATCGACTCACTCAGCTAGGAAAAGGCGTCTCAGCGGCAGCATGAGCAGATCGATCCAGCATTGGATACCACCATCCCATCTATGCCGAGAAGCAGAGTGGGTTCTGCCCCGGCCGATATCGATGACGATTCACTCCTAGCTAGCTACCTTGTGGATGATATCAAAGACAGGACTAAATATGAGCTACACATGAAAGTGAAGAACGTATCCATGAAGGTGTCGGACGGGTATGCTTTAGCAAATCCCCCAGAAGCAACCTTTCATTGCAATCCCATTCCAGCTAGATATGCTTGTGTCGGGGTTGATGAAGTGATGTCAGGATATCACGAGCTACAACTTGACATTCTTGGAGGTGACGAGGAGAGAACACTGGGAGACGCTATACATCATATCATTCTATGGAAAAAGGATTGCACCGTCTTTCCAAGGCCACCGACTCCTCCTCCTCCAAGTGTGCCACTGCGTCAGTCGACTCCTACTCCTCCTCCAAGTCCGGCACCGCATCAGCCAACTCCTCCTCCTCCAAGTCCGGCACAGCGTCAGCCAACTCCTCCTCCAAGTCTGGCACGGCGTCAGCGTGCTCCATCGACTCAGCGTGTTCCGTTGCCTAAGCAATAGCGGAAGAGAGAGGCCGCAGCTACGACGACTAGCGGTACAACAGGCAAGAAATTCAAATATGGTCCAAGCCTCGAGCCTCTTCCCAAGTTGCCTTACCACCTGACTGAGGAGGAACGCAGTGGATGCCAAAGTGAAGGCCCATTTTGGACTGAAACCGCCCCAGCAGCCACCAAAGGAGAAAGTACATGAGCATGTCTCACGACACTTTATTGATATGGCTCGACCGACTGTCAATCAGAAGGACTCCGACTATGTGCGGTCTATCAAGAAGTCATATCTTGCAGGACAAAAGGAGTCGAGCTCGATCTCGAGCCAAGGAGTTGGCAAAAAAGCGGGAAAACTGTTCCCTAGCTGGGAGAACAGGCAGTGCAATCGATCCCCCCGCTCATTGTACAAACATCTGTGAGTACCGTCGGTCGGTTAGGAGTAACCGACGATCATATAAGGCATGCTAAAGAGGCTGGTATCACTGTTGAACAACTCCTAGGCCTTGAGGAAATCCCCGGTCTTAAAGAGGATGAAGTAGAATATCAATATGCCCGCGGCAAACCTCTGGTCAAGCCTGAAGATGTCAAGCTTCTACCAATGAGAATGTACAATTTGCATATGTGGTGCATGCAAATAACAGCAAATACCAATACAGAGTCCCTCATGGTGAGAGTCAAGAAGAGGCATTACTTCCATAAAAAGATCCGTGGATTCATTATTCAGAGTTGTTTCAGTTATTCAATCAAGACGCACTCGACAAATCTTTAGTCAGTTGTTATTGTTTGTAAGTGATTTCTTTCTATAATTTAAGTCTCTAGCTAGATGTGCTCTCGTTCACTACCTGTAATTATCCTCACTATATTCATTTCTGTGGTATTATGCAGAATGAAGATGTATTTAATGAAACAAGCTGGACACTATGGCATTGGGCTCATTGACCCAAATACGATTAATGAAAAGATATGGGAAACTCAATATTCGAGAAAAGACACAGAGAAAGGCCTGCTAGATTTTTTGAATCATCTATATATATATATATATATATTTATATATATATGTATGTATATATATATTGTACTACAAATTCTATTTTTTGCTTACTAGATGTTAATAAGTGTAGTTGATGAGTTATGCACATGTCTGCTTAATTATATAAAACGTGTGCGCATGCAGTTACCACTGGATCTTGTTAATCAGTGAAGTTGACAAGGAAAAAGTTGGAGTAGTGGACTCACTATATAAGGATTCATCTGGATACACAATCATGAGTGGATGGTTCATAGGTAATTTCAATTATTATCGCACTATGTCGACCTCTTTAATTACTTTATTTTCTGATATCAACTAGTTAATAAGTCATTTATTTATTTTATTTGCTAGTGGGCAGGACTTGGGCCAAGTTGATCAAACAGGTCCCAAGCGACTTGACACAACAACTGAAATGGGTGCGACCCAAGGTAATTAAGTAGTACTAGCTAGCTACGTCCATGCATCTCTTTAATTCTAGTTTCAATACCATTATCATGCTTGATTAATTATTACCTGATTGAATTTTATTCTCGTAAAGTGCATGAGGTAGGAGCAGGGGACTAATTTATATGCATACTTCGTTTGCGAGAACATTCGCATGATCATGTTTGAAAGGAGAAAAAACGAAAGAAATCTTTGGATACGTTTACCAAAACGCTATCCACAAGTTTTTATCATGATCTAGCTAATATATATACACACAACTAATATATTCATCTTAATCTCCATCTTGTAGCTGACGGAGATGCGGGGCCAGCTCCTACCAGAGGCTCGGGTACGAGAAATTCAAGAGGAAATAGCCGAATTTCTGGTCGACCAGGTAATAGATTCCAAAGAAGAATACCATTACAAGAAGAACAAGTAATGCCTGCATATATATGTAATGATCCTCAAATTGTAGGAGAAATTGTGTGTGTCTATATATATATATATATATATATATATATATATATATATATATATATATAATCGGTTCTACGAGAAATTCTATTTATATATATACACAAAGTGTGTACAGTATGTAGTACCGTAATATATGTTTGAAATGAAAATTAATTAAATAGAAAACACATAATTAAAAGGAAAATTAATTCATAATTAATTCATAAACCCCTAAAAGATTAAAAGGAAAAATAAAACCAAATTAAAAAAACTAAATACTTTTAGTCTTGGTTGGTGTTACTAACCGGGACTAAAGGTTCCCAGCCCACGATGCCGGCAGATGCCACGTGATGGGTCTTTGGTGCCGGAACGTGTTGAACCAGGACTAAAGGGGGGTGGGCTTTAGTCCCCACCCTTTGGTGCCGAGAACCGGCACTAAAGACCCTTACGAACCGCGACCATAGGTCGATTCTGCACTAATGAAAATACAGTAATTCATATATGCTTAGCCATGAGATAGTTTAGAGTACGCCATATATTTCCTAGCACTTATCTGGCTAGTTGTAAAAGAGAAACTACACATGATAAACATCCTCTAAACAAACTCTTCATCATATAGTTTACAAGCTGGTACATCCCGATTAACTTTCATGGGTGTCACTTTGGCAAGATACAAGAATGTAAGCTACTCAGAATGACAGTTATCCAAGTTTCAAAAAGTTGTTGGGTTGATTAGTAAGGAAGCATAGAACTAGAACGAGACATAATATTCAGAGGCGTTGATGAAAGGCAAAGTATTACAAAATCTAGACAAATAGCACTCCAAGATTTGAAAAATAGTATTTTTTCACTATGTAGCACTTGCAATCAAAATCATCCGGATGGGAGATATGGGAACCATCCATCATATCACGACACATTCTTGCTGAGAGTGCTTAAGTTGCATAGGCTTGTGGATGTGCGAGACTGACCAGACTTGCTGCCAGCAGGAGGTGGACGGAGACGGAACATATAGCTTTCATTCCAAAATGCCTCCCTACAACACACAAATCAGAGTTTCCAACCGAAATTAACTCAAAAGAATCATTCACATCTAAAAAGATAGGAGACAGAGCGCCCACCCTTGGTGCAAGTGATGTTGGGGAAGGACGCCTACCACAAATAAGATTTTCTAGTGCAAGCTATGTCTATGTTTATACACGCTCGAGATCGATCCCGCATTACCATCCGCGCATACCTTCAAGGTTGAAAAGTAAGTTGTCCACCTGCTGGGCACCTGGCCAGCACAGCATCCACTCCATGGTTCATCATCCTTCGAGGAGATACTCCAATGGCCGATCTGATTCCGCCCACAAACATAGGTCACCACCGCATGCTGTAGCCTCATATCCATGCCTTCCAAGGCTTGAAAGTGGAGAGGACGTTGGAGGAGGGGAGGCAATGCGCAGTGTCGGCAGATGAGGAGGAGGAGGGGAGGTGTCGTGGATCGGCAACCGTGCCAGAGGGGCGGACCACATATAGAGATCGAGGGAAGGCCACGGGTAACGCCGATAGATGTAGAGGAGGACGGGAGGGTGCCACGGACTGGCGACCGTACCAGAGGGGCAGACCACACGCAAAGATCGCTCTTCCTAGCCGCTGCACTCTATAGTATGGCCAATGGAAAATATTAGTCCTTTATTTAGGGGGGGGGGGGGGGGGGGGGAAGGAAGCATAATGAATAGTGGGGGCAGGACGATTGGGCTTTCTTCCCTGCCGGAGACAAAGCGATGACATGCAAGTCTAGATGCTAATGGAAATTAGTTAAAATGGGAAAATAATTGATGATGCGGCAAGTTGTTGAGGTGGATAGGCTACATGTGTAGAGAAATAGGATAATGAGGATAAAGTATTTAGGTATTATAGATTCCAAGCAATTTATGTTCATAAGAGATCGCAATAGCAACTATTAGCCTTAATATGTGGGCCATGCAGGCGAGTACAGTCGTATTTTTGTAAAGATCCCCCAGTATGTGGCATGTGCCCATGACGCTTTACTTCTTGAGAATTGTTGATATGGCTGGCAACTTTATCTAGTAAATATTTCATCGGGATTTTTCTTATTAGTTAAACTAGCTTCTAGTGTCTAACAATATGTTGTCACCATGTTGACATATTGCCTATGTGCAAATTCCACTATATTTCTTCTTTTATGCATTCATTTTTACCATTCGTTCTTACTCAGTGTTAAGAAACATGTGTCAATTTTTCCTAGGCGTCTACAAGCCATTCATAAAACGTGACATCGCTTTCCCGTTGACCCAACTATACATGAATTTTAGCAAGAAGAACAAGAATGACACAAGCGAGATGAGGATGAAATTTGATGTTGCGGTGCAGCTGGTCCAATCTGCACAACCCACTCCATGATTGGGTTGCAAGAACGAATGACCCGTCATCTCGCTCGTTTGTTATACCTAAACAGGATAGTATCAAGACGAATAATCTATTCTGAACAATCTCAGGGTTCCGCACATGCCATTGGGGGTAGAGTACAAGGTTGAATCCAAAGTGGAGGGCATGCCGGTGCCGCTGATGTTCCCAGGTGCGGACGAGGCTCGACTCGCATCAACAATCAGTGAGATGTTTAGGAAACTGCATTCGCACGAAGACAATTTCAAGCGCATGCTGCTTATGTACTCCCTCTATAAATAAATATAAGATATCGACAATGACGTCCACCAAAGCGAGCAATAGATTCTACCATCTACTTTTATGTCATTCCTTTCACTTTTTATTACTAAATAATAAGTAGCTTGTGTTTTGGTGGCATTTCTTTGGGTGGATGATGGAAAATTTCATATGCAGTAGAGACTTACATTGGACCATGTCCAGTAAAGACTAACACTGGACACACGAAGTTTTTCTTGTGTTTTTTTACCAGTGTTTGACCCTTTCGCTCCTTATTTTCAATGAAGTAGTAACTTGATTACTTTTCAAACCACAACCATTGCTGCATTTGGAATGCAACCCATCACCTCCATGAGAGCAAAGTAGGCAATACACACACAACAACTACATCTTTTTGGCAACTTCTCATTGTGTAACCCGAGAACTTTACTTGTATATGCATGGCAACTTCTAGACTAATGACTTTTTTGTGATGGTTATACTCATACGTGTTTGGGAGTTGTGCCAACATTTTTTTGGTTTCCAGTTTTGAAAGCCAAACAACTTAACTTCCATATGCATGAGAATTTCCGCATCTTTTTATTTTTCACTAATTGGATGCTCGTGCATTCCCATGGAACATGAAAGTCACCATTGGTATATTGATAAAATTATAATTGTGATTCTAACACAGTGAGACAATAGAAAAACTCAGACATGTTGGTTGGATAAACTACATCGGCATGTCAAGTCTTTTCATGAAAATATGATGGTCGCATGATTGCTTGTTTCCAAGTGATGGCTTTGCTGAACCTCCTATACTAATAGGCGCGTTGTACCCAGTGGCGGTGTTAAGCGCCTCATCCTCAGGTGATGTTTCTTTTCGGCTGGACATCGTCACGTCGCTAGCATGGCCGCCTTCTCCTCGCATCCCAACCGGAAAATGATGATTCATCCCATGTTAACCAAGCCAAGTTGGATCTTATAAAAGTGAAACTAACCAAAAATGAAAAAAATGGTGTCATAGCTCACTAGTAGAAAACAGAGAACTAGTCTCGGTTCCAGAGGGTCATTAGTCCCGGTTCTAGAACCGGGATAAACCAAACGGGACTAATACCCAAAACCTTTAGTCCCAGTTCGCTTACGAACCGGAAACAAAGGGGCTCCACGTGGCCGCTGCGAGGCGCCCAGGCAGGAGTATGTTACCAACCGGGACCAAAAGGCCGCCACGCGTGAGGCGCTGTTTTTTTAGAAGGGGGTTTAGGGGTTTTGGAGGGTTAATTTAGAGGTTTGATATTGTGTTAGCTAGCTAATAGAGAGAAGTGACCTCTCTTTCTCCGTGTTTGGTCGATGCTGCTAGCTACTATACATATAGAGAGAACTCGACGCTAGCTAATAAGAAAATGAAGGAAACCATTAATTACACAAGATCTAACAACTCATTATCATCATCTTAATCATAGAAAGTTAAAGACTCATCAAACAAAAAAAAGATAAAATGACATAGTCATCCCTCATAGGTAAAATGACATAAAAAAGAATAACACTTATGTCTCCATGATGAAGCAAAGAGATCCAATGGTCTCCAACTTGTGGCTTGCGATCCTTCTTTATTTGTCCCCATGCTTCAATTTGGAGCCGTCTTGGTGATTTGCGCTCAGTCGAGTATGCAAAACAGAACTCGGGATGGAAGGAGCTTTTAATTGTCATATTACCTTCGATTTGCATCATTGGTGGCACAACTTCATATGGCAATTTCTGTTGAAGAACATAATAGTAGCCTAGTTATCAATGTCATCAATACCATTTGTGCAACAGTACTAGTGTACTTAATTAACAACTCTTACCAAGATATTTCAACGAATGTCATCTGCCCTCAATCTATGCACTAGTGTCCTGTACAATGTGTAATTTGGGTCAATTCCCAAATTATACAGGAAGATCTCCCTACCAACTAGGACACCAATAACAAAGTTGATAAGATCATCCTTGTCCTCCCAAGTTAGATGTGATCCATAAGTGTAGTGTGTCGTGTCGATTATGTTCTGTGTTTCACTCGAAGAAATGAAATAAGCTGTAAATTATAAATTAACAAATTTAGTACATATGAACACAAAATACTTTTAAATATATAATGCAAATTACTTGACAAATATGCATGATTAACAAACTCAGATGGAGGTAAAATAGGAAGCATATCGACATCCACCCAAATGTCGATGTTTCCTTCAATATGATCTTTAGGATGAAGATCGAAGGTTATTTTTATATCCTCCTGAAATCCATATTCCTTGCAAAGAGCTTCCCAATTTGAGCACCCTAATTATGTGTTATTAGGTGCATTCATTACTTTCACAAGAAATATGTAATCATGTTTACTCCTCAGGTTGGCTGTCCTCGTCTCGAAACTCTCGTGCTCTTCGAAACCGCGCCTCTCCAAAAAATACTGTCTTGCATGACAGGGGATGAACTAGTCAAATTATATAAAACAGAAATTACACGTTGAAGAAAAGAAACAAAAGTCATGCTTAATTACGAAAAAAGAGTTGTCATCGTTGTGTACCGTAGAAATATCAAAGTCCTCGCAAAGCTTCATGGTGAAGAATCTGCCGTCTCGCAGCCCAGGCTGGTCGCAAAGACCCTTATCTTCATCGCAAAATTCACACGCTTGGATCCTATCATCATCTGATGATGACGACATTTCCTGTGTTCATGATTCAAGAATTATGGCACGCTTGGATCCTAATGCGTGTGTGACTTTCGGTCCGTCAAGGCTTTCCTTAAATAACTCCCATATCTCATGGTGTGTTGGTGTGCACTCTCTCACACTGATACGGTGGTGTATATATGTTGGTGGACACTCTCTCACAGTAATAGTTCGACCGTCGGTGATGGGAGCCTCCTCTCTTCTCTTCTTGCGCATTATATCGATGAATATATCGCAAAGAAGAGAAGAAAGAGGAGGCGCCCCCCATGACAACATTTTGGATTCCTCCATCAAGAACACACATGAAAGTCACACAAGGAGCAACGACAGACCGAAAGTCACACACACACATTATACCGATAAAATATCACTAATACATTTATAATGAACTCGAATATAATATCACTAATACATCATCTCAAATAATCCAGTTATTAATGCATCATCAAATATTAACTAATACATCTCTAATATTACCATATAAGATCACTAATACAAATCGAATACTATCAAATAATCTAAGTCACTAGCGGTTCCTGAGTCGCGGGTGGTGGGCACCCAAAGATAAGGAACCATCACGGGATCATAACTCGGGTAAGATCCCTAAAGAATCTGTGAGGTATTTTTGAACCTGGCGTCCAATGCCGCCATGTAGCGACGGACGTGCTCGTCCTCCTCCCTGACACGGCGACGTACCACCTCCGCGGGGGCCCGCTCCCTCTACACCAAAAGTGGCCCACGTGACCGCCACCAAAGAAGCTCTGGGTCAACGACGAGACCTGGATTCCTCACGAAGCTTCAAGGCCCGTAAGGTAGCACCTCCCAGTGCCAGCCCGGCGGAGCCCAGTCCCGGACATGGCGCCTATCAAGCAGGCTCTCGCGGACCACTCGACGACGAGGATGCGGGCCGAGCTTCGTTGATGTCGAGACAAATTCCTATGAGAATATTTTCTTATCGTTTAATTACTAATTTTTCCAAAACCCAAGAATTTTTCTCTAATCTAACATACACATACTAATTTTTTCTAGGACTCCTAATTAAGTAAAACATAAAAAGTATCATAAACAAAATCATCTAACAATATTAATCGACTTATCCATCTATGTACAATTTTCTTAACACATTGTTTAATGAAAAATGTTGCATACCAACCACAAAAATTTGCATGTTTTTAAACAATATATGTGTGTGTGTGTGTGTGTGTGTCGAAGATGGACGGGCCGGGCGGCAGGGCTCCTACGCCGGAGATGGATGGGGGGGCAGCTCTCGGGCATCTCCGGTGGTGGCTCTAGGTGGGGCCGGGATGGGCTTTGGGAGGGGCGGCCATGCATGGCGGCAATGGCGGACGGGGAGGGGCGGCCATGCATGACCTGCGGCAATGGCCAACGGGGAGGGGCGGCCATGCATTGTGGCAATGGAGGACGGGGAGGGGCGGCCATGCATGGTGGCAATGGCGGACAAGGAGGGGGGCTTCAGGAGGAGAGGGAGGAGAGTGGCTCACAGCAGGCTTGGCGGCGAGGTCGAGGCGACGGCGAGGTCGGCCGGAGTGAGCAGGTCGGGGATGGCGATCTCCGGTGGGAGGCAGCGCGACGGCGAGGTCGGGGGAGAAGAGACGCGCAGCGAGCACCATGCAGCGTGTCGGCATCGGGGCAGAGGCGGCGTCGAGGCAGGGTGGCATCGTCGGGTAGAATGGGAGAGGTTGATGAAGAAACGGCAATGTCCTGGATATATAGAGGGAACCTTTAGTCCCGGGTCATGTCTACAATCGGGACTAAAGATACTTTAGTCACAGGTGGTATCACCAACCGGGAGTAAATGTCCGCCCTTTAGTCCCGGGTCGTGTCACCAACCAGGACTAACGGTCCAAATTCCACGCGCCCAAAGTTTTCGGCGGCCCGAATTCCGCGCGGGAAGGGACTCTTTAGTCCCGGTTAGTAGCGCCAACCGGGACTACAACTGTATTTTCCCTTTTTTGTTTTCTTTTGTTTTTATAACTTCTGTTTTTATATTTGAAATATCTTTTAGAATATTTATAGTTTTTTAATGAATCTTTTTTGCAAAACAATTACAAATTTTCTGTTAGTGCCAGTAGTTTTCAAATTGAAATAGTTTAAATTTGAATTCATTTGAAATTTGTGTGAAACAATAATTTGTGAATAACTTTAGTTTAAAAATAGATATTTGAGGTATTGTTTTTCCTATTATTTAATATTATTATGTTTTATCATTAGTTAAAGCTGGGATTTTTTAGGATAATTTAAATAGGTGTTTTAATCAAAATCAGAATTTGTTTAACTCTTTTAGTTTTATACCTTCATTTGTTTTAATCAAAATCACCCAACTGAATTCTGAAAAGGTTGAAACTTGGCATGGTATCTTTATTTCACCCACATAGCATGTGCTAAAAAGTTGAAAGCGTTACGGCAAAAACTGGATGCACTTCATGTATAAAATGGACAATCTCCTTCGAAGTATCGGGGTTTCGGACGAAAAGTCGTGTGTTACAAAAGGATTTCAACTTTTTTAACTTATTTCAACTGCAAACTTTTTATGCATTCAATATGAACCATTAGAAGCCACATACTAAAATTTCAACCATATCTAACTTCATTTGCTATTTTTCATGCATTTAATGATTTGTTTTGAGCTAAATGACCCTGAAATTAAGAAGCACCACAAATGAACTCTGAAAAGGTTGAAACTTGGCATGGTACCATCATTTCACCCACATAGCAAGTGGTAAAAAGTTGAGAGGGTTACACCAAAAACTGAATGCACTTCGTGTTCAAACTGAACCATCCCGACTACTCACTAGAGAAGAAAAGTGATGACGATGCAACCAGTCACATCCCAGAGTGGGATCTTGGGGTATAAGTCATCTTCAACATTGTCGTCATTCATGAGATGTGTTCGCAACCAACCGCCAAAAGCCCGTAGGTCAAATTCCTGTTGTTTGTGCTCGTCCCACACACGTACACCTTTTTTATTCCACAGCTGTAAAAGTTCATCAACTAATGGCCTTAGGTACACATCAATGTCGTCGTCGGGTTTCTTAGGGCCTTGGATGAGCACTAGCATCATAATGAACTTCCGCTTCATGCACAACCAAGGAGGAAGGTTATAGATACATAGAGTCACAGGCCATGTGCTATGCTTTCATGATTTTGCCAAGTTTGAACCTTTTCAGAGATATCTCAGCACATACATCACAATGCTTCAGAAATCTTGCTCACATCATATTTAAACAGGGACATAAATAAAAATAATAGTTCAGATATCCATTATAGAAAGTACTCGTCCGAATAGAGATATATAAAAGTACTTGTCTGGATCATAGGAGACCCCCCAAGCAGTACATAATAATAGACATATATAAAAGTACTTGTCTGGATAGCTAGAGGTTCTCAAGCATTACATAATAATAGCTAGAGATTTAGCACTAGAGATAGAAGTCTTCGCCATTGCGAACACTACTCATCCGAATCAGAATATCACTTGCCCAAACCGGTGGTGGTGGTGGTGCTTGATGTACGAGGTGCCGCTGCCCATAATTGATGATTCTAATCTTGCGGTACAACTCGTATGCAACGTACGCATCTTTTGCTGCATACTCAATGTTGATTCCGTCAAGTGGGGCCGTCTCCCACTCTTTGTGCTGAGTCGGGGGGAATTTGGTCTTCATATCAGCGTACTGCTCATCGATCACGGCGACTGCCATATGAGCCATTGAAGTCCTCCTATGCTTAAGCCTGAATATGTCTTGGAGATCAATGTAGCAGGCAGCTGGTATCTCAATACCGAAGATGTGCCTCATCTTGAGCTTGTCATTCGTTATATCGACGCTAGCAAAACATATGCCGCTGCAAAGAAAGTCCATGAGCTGGACAGTGCTTGTCAGTACTGCAACAACAAATTAAAATGGAACAAGTGTTAAATACTGTTGCAACAATGTTAAATACTGGACAGTGCTTTTCTCATAGGATTGAAATGAAACATATTGTTATCCTATGCAATTTTCATATCCTATGGATTGATCAAGGAACTCTAAATTAACTATGACATATATGTTGTCCCACGGTTTTGCCAATATGCAACAAGGAAAATTGTTTCACTAGAACACAAGACGGATTGATCTTTCCCCTATAGGATTCAAATGGAACATATATATTATTGCTATCCTATGCAATTTTCATATCCTATGAATTGATCAAGAAACCCTAATAAATTAACTATGACATATATGTTCTCCCACGGTTTTGCCAATATATGCAACAAGGAAAATTGTTTCACTACAACACACAAGAGGAATTGATCTTTCCCATATATATATAGGATTCAAAATGGAACATATTGCTATCCTATGCAACTTTCGTATCCTATGATCAAGAAACCCTAAATTAACTATGACATGTATGTGTACTCCCACGGTTTTGCCAATATATGCAAGAAGGAAAATTGTTTCACTACAACACAAGATGAATTGATCTTTCCCATAGGATTGATTCAAATGGAATATATTGCTATCCTATGCAATTTTCATATCCTATGAATTGATCAAGAAACCCTAATAAATTAACTATGACATATATGTTCTCCCACGGTTTTGCCAATATGCAACAAGGAAAATTCTTTCACTACAACTAAAAAGAATTGATCTTTCCCATAGGATTCAAATGGAACATGTTGCTATCCTATGCAATTTCCATAACCTATGAATTAGTGATCAAAGAAAAGCCCCAAAACTTACCTTGCCCATTGGAAGACCATGACATTTCTCTTGAAACAAAGTTGGATGACGGCAACATCTTTTTGATTGGCCGTGTACTCGAGATCAAGCCCCATGAACTTGTTTTCTTCCTCCGCCTCTTGAAGCCATCCCTCGAAATCGGAAAGAAAATGTGGCTCCATGGCGCTATCGTTCGTGTAGACGACACTGAGTTTGGTCGTGCCATGTGCGAGCACCTCCCCATAGCGACTGATTGGATGATCCATGGTGGAAGATATGGGGGAAGAAGAGAGGAGAGAGGGAGATGAACAGGGAATTGACGCAGTTACTATAGAGGTCGTGGTACTGTAGCATTATTGTGTTTTCATCGCGCGAACCGTCGCGAGATGCGAACGGTTTGGGCCTTTAGTCTCGATTTTAGCCACGAACCGGGACAAAAGGGGCTCTAACTAGGCGAACGGTTGCCACCACCCCTTTAGTCCCGGTTCACGGATCAAACCGGGACTAAAGTCCCCTAGCAAACCGGAACAAAAGCCCTGGCCTCACGAACCGGGATTGATGCACCCTTTGGCCCAAGTTCGTAAGTGAACTGGGATTAATACCCTTATCCTGGCCTCAACCGAAGCCCTGTTTTCTACTAGTGGCTCGTGGAGCATTGCTCGGTTCAAAATTTAGCTATGCCATTATGTGTCTCAGATATTTGCAACATTCAAAGATCCCAAGTGTCAACATTACTACTAAGCAAAAATAGGTTAGATTCATAACTTATAACTTAAGTGATAGAAATATAGGCTATAGTCATAAGATTTACCACTAGGTTAGGTGCTAATAATTGGACAAAAACTAATATCTGATGTTGCCTAGTTGGTATGGCCAAAAGAATCTTCACGGACTCCACCATGGTAAACAATTTCATGAGTCTCTTATCTCTGAAGTTTTGTTTTGTTTGCTTTCCTCCAATGAAGCCAAACTAGGCGAAGCTATCTCACTAGAAGGAACCTCAATCCTTGATGGTGAACTCATGTCTTCCATGCTCGTAGCAAGAGTATGAGGATAGCCTGTATCACAATATGATTTTAGAAAATAATAATAACAAAATGGTACATTGACGGTTAAATCTAATCCTTTCGGTCCTTAATTACCTTCATGCAGCAAAACTGCGTCAATTGGAGAACTCATAGATGTAGGCTTGTCGCTTCTAGATGGACTTGAATCGTAAACCGGATCACCCATCTGGGTGTCATCAACGGTCTCAACTTCCTTGCCTAGAAATAAGGAAACCATTAGGTACAAAATCAAGGGTTTGTGACATAAATCCCGACACAACTAAGTAAGATTGTAGACGTCACCTGGTAGTTCATTGTTATTACGTTCAAAAGGATATGTAGCTTCAGTTGATGATGACATCAAGTCAAGATCATCTGAATGAGGAGACATGTGATGAAAATCATTGTTTGTCATCTCCATTTCTTGTGGGTATTGCACTACACTAAGACCTTCCAGTGGAGTAGCATGAGATAAAATTAAATTTTCATTGTCTTGAGCGTCCACCCAATCATTTATATGTCCACATGGTACAGACATGTCATGACCCAATGAATCACTAATTAGTATGGGTGTCTCGGTGTTGAGAGCCAATAGAACATTTTGGATTTCTTGATCATTAACTGAAAAATTGTCTAAATCTGGAATCGAGCTCTTTTCACTAGCTTCTCCTTCAAGACTTGGAACCGTAGTTCCCTCATCAGACATGTTTTCTGTAACAAAGTATGGTCTTAACCGAGAAGGTCGTAAATCTTGACGAAAATCAGCGAAGAACGGTGCTCCTTCTGTGAAACTCTCATGCCTCCTAAGCAGTGTAATCTTTTTTATTTGAGACGCAACACGAGTAGGCTCCACATTACTTGAGTTAGCTCCTCCAGTGGAGCTACTTGCATCCTCTTGCTCGCATGTAATGTCAAATGCATTTCTCATTTTAATTGGTGCAGATGGAGCAGACTCTGGGAAATTATCTTCATGGTAGGGAAGATCGAAAGGATTTCTCCTAGGTGCAAAAATATTTGGGATTTGAACATTAAATTTTGAGAGCTCCTCCTTTGTTGGGAGAGGCTCGCTGTTGCCAAATTCTCTTAAGTTCCTATCTGTGTATTTTCTAACCCTGCGTCCAATCAAGGCCTCCAACCTTTGGTTTCTCTCAATCTCCAAACATCCAATTTTCAAGATGCTCTTTTGATCGTCAGCAGTCCATGTCACAACTTTAACACCTTCTTTCTCCTCAAGTTCATTTCCATCATTGCCCTCTTGATTGTCGGTTTCATCTTCGGTGCTGCAGTCAATGGAATCCCCATCTTGAGAAGACACTGATGAACTGGCGGCAGACCTAAGCTGATGAAATGCGTGAAGCATTGGATGTGTATCGGTTTTTGAGCCATCTGATGCGCTTGATGCTGATTCGGAAGAAGAGCCTCGGCCATGTGATCCCTTGTGAAATTTACTTGCATTGTTGTTGTGGCTAGCTATGCTATCTTCGCTCGATGGAATTCTTGGAATACATACATTCCCAACTAGTTTAGCAGTGTAGTGAATATTCTGAGTTTGAGGAGCCTTTTCTATCTTTTTGTAGATATAATCATTTTTCGGATTGTTTGGTTCACCGTAAGTTAGGATGACCCCAAGGAATAAACCAGTGAATAGTAAGATTGGTGATGCGGCCACAAGCAGTGAGAACCAGCTGAAGTAGTACTTGGACAATATTACTAGGCAAAGCAATAAACAGAAAAATGAAGGATGGCGCTGAAAGAATCGGGAAACTGTTTGCAATGTCTTCAAGGTGTACGCCTCTTTAAAGAGGTTTCGCCATTTCATTGTAAGATCTCCCAAGCTCTCGCATATGAGTCTGGTAAGATTAAGAAACATATCAAAGGACAAATTTTTTGAAAAACAAAACAAATAAGCATCATTTATTTTTACAGAAACGAGTTATACTATCATCGAAATTTTACTCCAACCTCCTGGTTTTCAGTAGGCTTTATATTCCAGTGGATACTTTCCTAATTTTAGTCTGAAGTCGTTTACACTATTGATACATAATGATACCTGGAAAAAAAATAATGTACCCCTTTTCAAATTAAATTCCCGTGGATATGATTTAGGTCATTTGGTGGGGCGGGGGGCATGATTTAGGCCATCTTCCATGATATACATTTGCCATATTAGCCATGAACTCCAATTTGATATAAGGAAAAGAATGATATGATATGTGACATACAAAGGCGGCGAGATGAAATCAAGTTGTGATTGTCGATGACTACACCATGATGTTGCATCATTGCATTCATTTCTTTCCCAACGAGATGATCAACCCTTGTTGCCAGATAACAAATGTGTAGAGACAAGATTAACCGGTTACCTGAATGGAGAGTTCAGAGGTTGGAATGTCCTTCTCTTTCTTCTCCTTGGATGATCTCTCTCTCTCTCTCTCCGAGCATAATGGTGACGGACAAATAGGGTTCTGAAGGGTCTGGACCAACCACGTGTGTGGGTCACAGTTTAAATTCTCTTAACATGCAACCTTCCCTACCTCACAAATCTGCCACCTCAGGAAAACAAAACTGCCAGTAACTATTTCTCTTGCGCTCTCCTTCATTGAGGTCACTCTTACTAGACCCGTTGCATGCACGCTCCCATGTCTACCCTCATTGTCAAGCCTAGCATGGCCCAATCTCCTCCGGTTTCACCTTTGCGAATCGAAGTAATTTCCATACACATCTTCTCTCCATTTTCCTCACATTTTTCTTCTGCTTTCATGGCATACAGGACAAACTATTCACCTCCCATCATGAAGCATCAATACATTGCCTCCTCAGCTCCCACATCCAAAGTAGTCGAGCAAATGTTTATATAAATGGTTCTGTGATGGATTAAATACTCTTCCTTAAGTATTGTCTTCATTTATTTTGTCTCAAAATCCTCTAGCAGCGGTGGGATCTCTAAATGTGCCGCAGCAGCTTCAAATTCGACAACAGATTTCTCTAGTTTGGTTCTCTGCGTAATCTTTTGTTTTCTTGATTTGGATTGCAACATTGGTAAGCTTGGCCGGTTGGCGGTGTCTGCACCAAGTGCAACCTAGGGAGGAACCGGGCGCACACACGAACAAGCACCGTCGGCGATTGTTTATTTGTTACTACTTTCTTTAACAGCCGTCAGCCCAAGCATTCATGCTCAGCTACCTCGGTAGGTACACTGCAATCCTAAATCTTACTCACTTCGTTGTTAAATATAAGTCTTTTTAGAGATTCATTATGAACCACATACGAAATAAAAAATAAATGAATTTACACTCTAAAATATGTCTATATATATTTATATGTAATCCGTAGTGAAATATCTAAAAAGATTTATATTTAAAGACGGAGTGAGTATTTTCTAATTGCTTTCATTTTTAAGAAATGATGAATTTGATTGGTTTTAAATACAACAACAACAACGAAGCCTTTAGTCCCAAACAAGTTGGGATAGGTTAGAGGTGAAACTCATAAGATCTCGCGACCAACTCATGGTTCTGACACATGGATAGCAAGCTTTCACGCACCCCTGTCCACGGCTAGTTCTTTGGTGATCCTCTAATCCTTCATATATCTCTTTACTGACTTTTCTCGTGTCAAGTTCGGTCTACCTCGGCCTCTTTTGACATTATCAGCATGCTTTAGCCGTCCACTGTGCATTGGGGCTTCTAGAGGCCTGCGTTAAATATGTCCAAAACCATCTCAGACGATGCTGGACAAGCTTCTCTTCAATTGGTGCTACCCCAACTCTATCTCGTATATCATCATTCCGGATGCGGTCCTTCCTTGTGTGGCCACACATCCATCTCAACATGTCAATCTCCGCCACACCTAACTGTTGATTGGTTTTAAATAAAGCATCAAAAATACAAACATAATGAGTATACATCGAAGCTCTACATAGATATAATGGACGGAGTCAATGCCGATGTATGCACACAAATAGCGGCCAGGCAAATAGCAAAGTTCATATAACATCAAAGTTATGTATAGGTGAGAAGAAGAAAATGATCAGATCCATGATTGGCAAAATACAATAATGATCATATCTGCTCCCTGCCCTTCTGACTTCTTCTCTTGTCTGTCCTTTATGCAAAGCGATCTATGGTCTCAACAAGCCCCGATAGCGTTGATTTTTGAAGTTCAGCACGGTGGTTACGTTATCCATGCAGGGTTTGCTCGGGATGATCATGATTCTGCCATGTTCGTATCCGTTTATCTTTGCTTTCTCTTTCAGCGGAATATGTAGCCAAGAAAGAGAAAGCAAATATGCGCTCCCGTAGACCGACGAAATAGATCCGTGTTGGAATAACTAGCACGCCTAGTAGTACTACCCGTCTACCTCGGTATGCGTCTTTTCCGACACGGTGTGGTCAGGTCTCCGTGTGTAACTTTCCTGCCATGGTGGGAATTCAGCGGAGTGCCGTTTTACTTGGACCTTGCTGTGGTGTGCCGTGTCATATAATACGATGTGGACGTGGAGTGTGTATGGCCCTCCTTGATCGATTCAAGAATACCGGTTGCAGGAGGTGACAACAGGGCTGGGCAGCTAGCAGTTGGTGCTTTCTGGTCCAAGAGTACTGTAGGAGCATCAGTTGTGGGCAAAAGCGAAGGGTAGTGCAGTGGCCACTCCACTCGCCCGCCGGCGTGGAAAGGCGGGAGCTGAACCAACAACCGCGCGCGCGCGCCGGCATAATTAATGGAGTGCAGCGCCGGGAAGGGAAGCCACGCCGCGGGTGGAGCGAGCGAACCAACGGCGAACAGACTTGTTCGGTAGCCTCAGGTGGGGCTGAGTGTGAGAGCATCTCCAGTCGCGTTTTCAACATGCCTTTCCAGACGATCTTTTCGATGCCGACATCGAAAAAACGTCCCAGCCGCGTCCTTAGGACGTCGAAATCGGCCGGCTCAATTCATTTTTGGGCCCGACGATCGCATGCCGCACCCGGCGCACTGGGGGCGCTCGGGGGCTCCGACGCAAGGGAAAAGCACGTTTGGCCCACACCGTCAGGCGAAAAGTCAAGTCATTCTTTCAGATTCGCTTCCCACCCCCCGCGCACTCGGCTGCCAACCGGCTGATCCCGGCGCCGCCCACCGCCCGCCACCGCTAGATAGCCCATCCTCGCTGGAAAAAGAGGAGAGGTTTCGCCGAGGCAGCCCCTCCGCCACCAGCTGGGTGATTTTTCCGGCGTTTCCCGGCCTCAGAGGGGAAGTGTAGCAGCGGGTACGCGCCCACCGCGTCCGCAAGGTGTTCGGCGATTTGCCTGCCTCGGCAATGGACTCGGATGATGAGGCGCTCGCCACGCTGCTGGAGGAGGAAGCCGAGGCCGATGTCCAGGAAGAGGAACATCTCATGGTCCTCGCCGTCCTCGTCGGCCTGCTGGCGAGCCATGAAAAGCCGCGGCGAGGTGGCTCGGCGTCGGGGCGGATGAAAGCAAAGAACCGGCATCGTCTCGAAGGCTACTGCATGCTCTACTCTGACTACTTCGCCGATGCTCCACTGCATGGCGACAAAACATTTTGGCGTCGTTATCGGATGGGCCGAAAGCTTTTCTTCAGGATTGTGAATTCCATCTGGGAGTTCGACATCTACTTCAAGTGCAAGAAGGATTGCACCGGCAAACTTGGATTCACCTCAATCCAGAAGTGCATGACAGCGAAGAGGATGCTTGCATACGGAGCTCCCGGTGATTCACTCGACAACTATGGGCGCATGGCCGAGTCCACCACCATTGAGTGTTTCTATACGTTCTGACGGGCAGTGGTGGCAGTGTTTGGACCGCAATACTTGCGAACATCCAATGCGGAAGACACTGCTCGGATCCTAGCACAGAATGCAGCAAGAGGATTTCCTGGGATGCATGGAAGCATCGACTGCATGCATTGGAAATGGAAGAACTGCACATTTGCTTGGCAGGGGATGTACAAAGGCGCCAAAGGTGGTTGCAGTATGGTACTTGAGGCGGTGGCCACACAGGACCTCTGGATTTCGTACTCCTTCTTTGGTATGCCAGAAACTCACAATGACATCAACGTGCTGCAGTGCTCCCCTATCTTTGGCAAGCTTGTTGAAGGTCATTCTCCTCCGGTGAACTTCGAGGTCAATGGGCGGCACCACAACAAGGGGTACTACCTAGCTGATGGCATCTATCCGAGATGGTCTACATTTTTGAAGACTATCTCAAACGTTGTGCCAGGAGGCAAGAAGTCCCACTTTGCCAAGGTGCAGGAGGCTTGCAAGAAGGATGTCGAGCGGGCATTTGGTGTGCTCCAATCTAGATTTGCTGTTGTGTGATACCCTGCTCAGACCTGGTCAAAAGATCAAATGTGGGAGATCATGACTTGCTGTGTCATCTTGCACAACATGATTATCGAAAGCGAGCAGGAAGAGCCAGTGTTTGACACTGAACCATACTACAGACAGGGTCCTCTAGCCGAAGTTGATCACCAGCTACCGGCAACCTGGACTGCCTACCTCAGTATGTGTCAGGAAAACCTAGACCCACAGGTGCATCATGAACTGTAGCAGGATTTGGTGGAGCACCTATGGAGGATCAAGGGCGACCCCTAGCTCTGTGATGACATATGAGTTTTTATTTGTTGAACTATATATAGTTTGCATTGAATTATTTGTTGTTGTTGCACTATTTTGTTGAATTATTTGATTTTCTGTGATGAACTATGTGATAAAAAAATTATTTATGTTGAGAATTCAACGCCGAACAACGCCGACTATGAACCGTTTCTCGCCGATATCGGGCCATTTTTCTATTTATCTGGGCCGAAAAGCGGCCGCAAATGGGCTGATATCGGCACCTGGGGACGACCTGGGGGCGACGGTTGGATACCCAACCGCCCCTAGCGCCGATTCCACCGCTGGCTCACTCCCAGACGGCGATTTTTATGCCTCCTGTGGGACCAACGGCAGGAGATGCTCTTAGAAATGGACCAGCTACTACCAGTAGTACCAAGGCACCCTTTGTCACCGGTAGTACGAAGAATTCTGAATTTTTTTTTGTAGATGTTTGTGTCAGTGTCACAAACATGCTTGACAATTTTCATATGAAACCGAGCAGTAATATTTTGTCAGTGAAATAAATAAATTTAAGTGAGATTTTGGGATAACATTCGGTGTTTAAATTTGTTGTTTTTTCATAGGCCACAATGTTTAACCTTTTTTCCTAAAACTTTGTAGGTGACATTTGAATGTGACTAAAAATACATACAAATTTTGTCAGGAATTTTTTGACATGTGAAAAATTATTTTTCACACGCAGGAGCACGTGTTCCCAGGAGCCGAATTGGATTTCCCTTCCTCCCTAGTTAGCTACTAACATTCCGCTCGCTCGCTCTCTTTCACGCGACCCGAGTACGTGCTCCACCATCGGTGAAACGTCCTTCCGTGCCA
The DNA here is from genome assembly GCA_022496015.1 of Hordeum marinum. NCBI lineage: Eukaryota > Viridiplantae > Streptophyta > Magnoliopsida > Poales > Poaceae > Hordeum > Hordeum marinum. Next base: position 525,349,521 of record CM039678.1, read on the forward strand.
CCACGATTCATTAGGGAACGTGTTTGGTTGCTTGGGTGCGTGGAGCCAGGCTGAGAGGAGGAAAACTCGTCAGGCTGAATGAAAATAGTTTGAGCGAATACATGTGAAAAATCGTATTTGCATATTGTTTGGTTGCCTGTATAAGTGGTCTTGTCACGAAAACTAATTTATACCCGATGTTTGGTAGCCTGGCTCGCATGCTGATTAAGAGTTAACGACTGCACTTAAACCAAAGCATCTGGTCCAGCAACGTATGGTGACCGTGCTACTTCCACCTATGCTCTTTGCTGCGGACGGCCACCGACAACGTGCTTCCGAAGTGAACCTGCCTTCTAGCCGACCTCCCCACCGCGGCAGCTTCGCCTCTGACCTTCCGTCGGCACTGGCCTTCCATCTCGTCCTCCCTCTAGTCGCTCTCTGCCTCGCTCTTTGAGCATGCCTTCCCACCCTTCGTGCTGCTCCTCACTCCCCTCGCCTCCGTGCTCTAGGCTCTCCTGTCCATCTGCAGTGGCCCTCCCCTCGTCCATCTCCACACCGTCACGCTCCTCTCCTCCTCCTTTGCCTTGCTCTCTCGACTCATAGCTGATGCATGCCTATTCATCCGTGCGGCTAAAGGTGATGGATCGGAGTCGGACAACTTGATTTTTGGCCTTTGGCTTGGCCCGTTCGTCTACCGTGCCGCGGCGCTGGACTCGCTCGCCGAGTCTGTCCGGTCATCCGAGCCGGCGTCCTACTCTGTCGCTGCTGTGTCCGCGGTCGCCGTGATCCTTGACTCCAACGACCTCCTCCCAGCCACCCGTGACAAGGTTGTCCCTGTTGGCCGCGTTCGCGTCCTCCGAGGCCGCGTGCCGGTTCTTGGCGTAGAAGTCAGGCACCGTCATGCCCCGCCTCTGTCGCATGCTAGAGTTTGGCAATGCTAGCGCGGTGCAGGCATGCGTCGCGCTGGAGCTGCTCATCGGCTCATCGCGTCGTGGCCGCGCTCCTCGTGGCATGCGCCTCCAGCACCCCGGCGTTGAAAGTACATTTGCTCCCTTGGTTGTTTTGGTAATTAATAACAACATATATGTCATTGAACTAATGTTTCCACTAAGCATGTTTCAGAAAAAGTTCAATGATGAGTTGGCAAAAGGATTGTGGAATACCCCAATATGCAAGGAGATAGTTTGGCAAAGCTTCAAGCAAGAGGACTCTACATTTTACCTTTTGTGAGAAATCACTTTGTGTCCATAGGAAAGCCAATACTATCAAAAGGGGGTAAGGTATTGTTGGTGAACAAAATGCTCACACGTGCACAAGTAGTTGTCACCACATACACCCACAAGATCTTCCATAAAAGTCTATCCAAAGCCAAATATCCAAAATCGGTGCAACCAACACTTTCCACTCGGTGTCACCGATTCTCAGCCTCACACAGACTCATCCAAACCCTAGCCATTCGATGCAACCGTTTCCATTTCGGTGCCACCGAGTTTGGTTGCCAATTTTCTGTTACGCAAATTCACAAAATCGGTCCCACCGAGTTTGTTGAATCAGGGTCACCGAGTTTGGCAATCTAACCGTTGGTCGCTTATCGGTGCAACCGAGTTTTATCTATCGGTCTCACCGAGATTCAAAAGTTGCTACCTTTAGGGAAACTCGGTACCATCGAGATTAACACATGGGTGTCACCGAGTCTGACTTATTAGGTGTAACGGTTGGATTTTTGGAGATGCCTATATATACCCCTCCACCACCACTGACTCATAACAGAAGCACTCAGAATAGTTCCCACTCATACCTATTGATTTTCTGAGAGAGAGCCACCTACTCATGTGTTGAGATCATGCCATTCCATTCCAACCATATGAATCTTGATCTCTAGCCTCCCCAACTTGCTTTCCACCCAATCAATCTTTCCACCAAACCAAATCTGTGAGAGAGTGATTGTGTGTTGAGGAGTCTATCATCTTGAAGCACAAGAGCAAGGATTTCATCGACATTATCGAGCCTATTACCTTTTGGAGGGTGGTGCCTCCTAGATTGGTTAAGTATCGCTTGGGATCCTCCTACTTCGTGTTGGGGAGTGAACCAAGAAGTTTGTAAAGGCAAGGAGATCGCCTACTTCGTGAAGATCTACCCCGAGTTAGGCTAGTCCTCCGTGGACGTAGGCCATCATGGTATAGTCAAGGTTGTTTCTTCGTGGAACCCTCAGTGGGTAGAGACCTCCATGGACTCTCGCAATCGTTATCCTCCATGGGTTGAAGACTCCATAAACGTGGACGTACGATAGCACCACCTATCAGAACCACGGGAAAAATCATCGTGTCTCCAATTGCGTTTGATCTTCCTACCCTTACTTTACTTACATGCTTGTCTTTACTTTCCACTTCTATACTCATAGACATGCATGTGTAGGGTGTACTTGACTTGCCATAAATGCTAAAATCTGCCGAGACTTAAAATTGGAAAAAATAGGTTTTTATTTGGTCAAGTAGTCTAACCACCTCCCTCTAGCACTACTTTCGATCCTACAAGTGGTATCAGAGCTTTGGTCTCCATTGCATTGGTTTTGAGAACCTAGGAGAGTATGGCGTCTAGTGAGGGAAATTATCATCGTAGAGGTCCGTACTTTGATGGCACTAATTTTGCTAGTTGGAAGCACAAAATGAAAATGCATCCTCTTGGTCATAATCCCGTTGTTTGGCCTGTTGTTCATGTTGGATTGCAAGGTGAATTCTTTGCGGATGGAAGGGAACCGGATCACGAAGCGACTATGGAAGAATTGAAGATGTTGCAACTCAATGCTCAAGCATGTGACATTCTCTTCAACTGCCTATGTACTGAAGAATTCAACAAAAACAGCTGTCCTAAGAATGCAAAAGAGATTTGGGATACTTTGGTTGATATGCTTGAAGGTACTAAATTTGTGAGAGAATCCAAGTTGGATGTTCTTCAAAGTCACCTTGACAAGTTCAAGATGAAGGATGGTGAAGGAGTCGCTGAGATGTACTCTAGGCTAGCTCTCATCACAAGTGAGATTGCCGGCTTAGGAAGCGAGGAAATGACTGACAAATTCATCATAAAGAAGATACTTCGTGCTCTGGATGATCGATATGACACCGTATGCAGATTGATCCAAATGATGTCCAACTACAAAGATCTCAAGCCAACAGAAGTGATTGGAAGGATTGTTACTCATGAGATGACACTCAAGGACAAGGAATCACCAAAGGTCTAGTGGTGCTTACAAAGCCACAAGTGATGCTCCCGCAACTTCAAGATATAACCTTGTCGCAAATGAAGAGATAAGCCTCATGGTCAAGAAATTCAACAATTTCTACAAGAATAGAAGCAAAGATCGAAGCTCCAACTCAAGATATGAAGAGAAGCGTTCGTCAAGTCGTGACTGAAACTACTACAATTGTGGGAAGCCCGGACACTACTCAAATGAGTGCATGCCTCCTTACAAAAGGAAAGAAGAGTCACCAAGAAGACGAAGCTCAAGAGATGAGTCACCTTGAAGAGAGAGAAGGAGTAGGGATGATCGTTATGAACGAGGACCCTCAAGGAGAAGTAGGGACTCGGAGAAGAAGGACAAGTACACCAAGAGCTACTCAAAAAGAAAACATGAAGCTCATGTTGGTGAATGGTTTTCCGGCTCCGACTCCAACAACCACTCTGAGAGAAGCTACCACTCCAACTCCTACTATAGTCAAGATGAAGGTGTTGCCGGACTTGCTCTAGTGACTACCGACTCCTACGACATATTTGATTCACCAAATGAAGGGAGTGGATGTTGCTTCATGGCCAAAGTCCCCAAGGTATCACATCCCGAGTATCTTGATTTCAATAGTGATGAGGATGACTTGCTATTTGACAAATCTAGTAATGTTAGTCAAGATGAAGTTGCTAGTAATTATTCTAGTATAGATAAGTCATGCGATGATGATAAGTTGGAAATAGAACGACTAACTCAAGAACTAAAAACTCTTAAGTTAGCTCACGAGTCTACTCTACAAGATAATAGAGAGATTGAAAGGACACATGAGAAGCTCCGCTTCAAGAAGCTCAATTTAGGGCAAGAACATGAGTTCCTTAAAGCTATCAATGACGGTCTTCGAAAGAAGACTTCCTCTTATCTAGCCAAGCGACTTCTCTTGTCTCGTTCATGCCACAAGTTAAAACTAAGAAAGCTAGTAACAAAGGCAAGAAAGGTTCTTCAACTAGTAGCAATAAAAATGATAAACCCAATTATATTGCTTGTAGTAGTTCTATTGATCCTACTAACTCTTCTCTTAGACAAGTTACACTTGAGCAAGAAAATGAACTCTTGAAAGGGATTATAGAGAAAGGTATCTACAAGAGTCATGAAGGGTGCAAACAATTTGAGGAGATTGTATGCAAGCACGGAGGATACCGAAAGAATAGAGGTGTTCGCTACTTCAACGCTAATGGAGTTGAATGGGAAGAAGGTCAATAACGCAATCCCAAGTTTGTTACTCAAAAGGAGAAGTATGAAAATACTCTTCACAAGGGAACAAAAGCTCAAGATGACCTTCCACCACAACACCCCAAGCTCAAGGACAAGAACAAGCTTCAAGAGGACATTGACTCATATGAAGCTGAATCCCAAGCTTTGGTGAAGTGAGTTCCCAAGGCTACTACAAGCTCAACTTCTACAAGTGCTACTTCAACACCAAGGATCCCCGTCAACTTGATGTGGGTCCCCAAGAAGAAGAACTAGAGAAGTTCTTGAGGGGTGACTCCGCCAATGAAATCCACTCATATTCATTATTGGCAAGAACTAGTTGCAATCAACATCAACACCATGCAATAGTTCAAGGAGTCACACATTCCCTCAAAGGTAAGCAAGGTAACAAATCAATGGACATCATCATATATGCTTGGCACTCCATGTCCATAGATATCCTTGTATTTGTCTCTCGTGTGTTGGGACTAACCCATGTAGGTGAGAAGAGTAATCAAACAACAAGGATGCTCCCAACTCTTGGTGATCTTCATCAACTTTGATCATCCACCACTACTTCATCTACATGAAGTCTTCATCGACAAAACCCAAGGTTAGTTTATCCCTCCTATGGGGGATATCACATCAAGGGGGGCGGTACTCTAAGATTTGAGTCAAAGCATCTCATAGTATGTGAGAACATTAAATGCTTTATGTAAAAGTGGTAACCGCACTCGTGCTTAAACGATGAGTATGACCTATGATCAAGTATTCTTACTTGGCTCCTAAGCCAATATACTCATATATAGATGACTCCATCATCGCCAAAGTGCTTGTTAGATGCTAGTGTGTTTGTGCATGTTTGCCGTGTTTTCCTTTGACATCTTATTGTGTGATCATGTTCGTCTGCATTTATTTACTCATTCAAGGACATCCAATTGTTGCTATTTGGCTTTTGATTTTTCATTTTCCAATTGGATGTACAAGAATGCCTAGGACCACTCCTCTAGCTATCTATGCTTTCTCACCTCATATTCCATTCATGATGCAACACAAAATTTGAAAAAGTACTTTTCGATCTCTCTGTGTGAGGAGCACTCGGAGTTCCGTATCGACAAAGGACTGACCATTAAAACCTCCCAGGTGCATCTCGGTGGAATCAACTCAAAAATCTCGGTCTCACTGAATGCCTAGGATTGATATGGTTTTCAATCTTGGTACTACCGATTCCATATTCTTAGTTACACTGAGTTTCCCTGTCAGCTGAGAAACTCGGTGACACCGAAAATTTAGAATTGGTGTCACCGACAGTGAAGGGTCATATATATGTTGTGGACCCCAACGCTTTGAAATTCAATCTTCAAACGTCACGCCCAAAAACCCTAAGCTGCCATTTCGAAGACCCCTGGTCATCGCCTTGCCTCCCCAAGCGTCTTCGCCGTTGGGAATCACTATTGCTGACGAAATCTACTCCATCATCGCCGCCGTAGCGGATCCATTGCCAAGTTAGGGTATGGATTCGGCCCCGTCTTGTGCTCCACCTTCAGATTCTTGCGCATTAGGGTTTCTTTATCATCTAGCCATTGATTCAGATTGTTCCATCCACGAGGAACTTCCATTAATAGCAAACAATTGATTTTCTAGGGTTTGTCGTCCGCCCGATGAAACTCGATGGAACCGAAGCGAACAAATCGGTGTCACCGATTTTCGCTCTGTGCTGTTGAGAACTATCTCGATGAAACCGAGTACTCCTTTTTGGTCTCACCGAAAGGAGTGCCAATATTTTGTTGAAGAGAATGTCAGTCTCGGTAGCACCGAAATTTTTTCTTCGGTTGTACCGATTTTCATGTGACAGAATGCAAACCTTGAAAATCTTTTGTTCAAACTTTCAAAAATATCTATATTTTGTGATGACTTATCCTATTCCACTCTTCTCAACTCTATTAACGGGGTAATCTATGTCAGGTTCAGAAGACAGTCAGAACATGCAGGAGCAGAATGTTGACATGAGTTCAGGCACTAGCCCTGAGTCCAGTTCTTTTTCAGATCCAGGCACCCCTAGTTCTCATAGGTTGCCAAAGGCTGCTACAAGGACCAGGAAGAGACTGAATTCATATGAGGATGATTTAGACTTTGTGCCATAGTAGGTTCTTGATAAGAAGCAAGAGAAGGCTGCCAAGAAGTCAGCCAATGAGGCCACCTCATCCAGGAGGGTGGTCAGCAAGACTTATGCACCTGCAGAGACTATGAGAGCACCTGAGAGTGCTAGGGCTACCATGACTATTGAGCCCCCAAGGTAGTCTTTGCCTAAGAAGGCAGGAGAGAAGAAGGCCAGGAAGAGAATCATCCGTGTTGTTGGCAGCCCTACCTCAATGTTTGAGGATCCAGAGGAGGTTGTCGGTGCTGCTGTTGAGGAGGAGGAGGAAGAGCATGTTGTCAAGGCCCCTCCCAAGAAGAATCAGAAGAAGCTATTGGCAGATGCTATGACAAAGCTAGGTTCATCTAAGAGCACCAAGTCTGCACCTAAGAAGGTTGCTCCAGAGAAGTCCAAGAGGACTAGCAGAGACATTCCAGCTGCTGAGAAGAACAAAGGATCTACTTACAAAGAAGCTGATGATGATGTTATGTCTTCTTTGATGAAGCTCAGACCTCATCTTCTAGAACACATTGCCAGCCAGCCTATTGTTGTTGATATGAAGAAGAAGAAGGATGCCAGATTGAGAGATTGGAGAGCCATTGATCCTTACTCTCAGAGGAATAAGACAGTTGTGGATTACAGATTCTACACTAAGGAGCAACAAGATTTCTATGAGACAATCTTGCTTGACAAGAGTCCAGCTGTGAGCGATATGAGGTATGTCGATTGGAAGTACATCAAGGAAAATGAGAACTATTTACCATGTGTGGAAGACAACTTCCACTGCATTTGCATTGATCAGTTTGTTGGTAGAGAGTTCACTGCTTGGAATGATGAGATGATTATGCAATTCTACTCCACTGCTCACTTCTATGGAGATGGCAGGATAGTGTGAAGGACAGAAGGAGCAAGATACGAGTCTATAGTTGATGAATGGGCTACCATCTTAGGAGTCCCAGAGGCACAGGATGGAGACATTTGCGTATACTCAGAATCCAAGGCAAGCCACAATGCCATGAAGGACATGTACAATGCCATCCCTGTTGCACAGCTTTAGTCCCACAAGCTAGGATCCATCTATCACCTCCAGGCAGGTCTCCGCACCATTAACACTATATTGAGGCATAATTTGATGCCCAAGTAAGGTGAGGAGAAGATGATCCGAGGCTACTCCATCAACTTGTCGATTCATATTGACCAGCACCAAAGATTCCGAGTGATGGACCTTATTGTGGAACGATGAAGAGGGTTGTTGCTCATCAGAAGCGCGCGTGCTGCTATGCACCCTACATTCAGATGCTCATCAACTCCAAGCTAGAAAAACACATCTTTGCTCTGGACAGACCCCACTTGCCCCTACAGCCAGATTTTGAGGGAAACGTTGTGGTGATGGATCCAGACCATCCCACATCAGCTGTAGCTTAGGCAGAGGCAAAGGCAGCTAGAGCTACTAGTGCTCAAGTCCCTAGATCCAGGAACGAGTAGATGGATCTCTTGATCTCTACAGTCATGGACATGAAGAAGACATACTTGATAGTGAGGAAAGCCTTGTGAACATTTTTTAGGATAGAGTGAAGACTCTCAATGACAAGGTGGATGGGCTGACCAAGACCGTGAACGAGCTCAAGAAGGAAGTATATGAATCTCCTATCCATCGCACCTCTTCAGAGTCTAATTCTTCTGATGATGAGGAGGATAGTGCATCTGTCAGGACGACTGCCCAGTTCAGGACACAGGCCAGGACACCTACAGTGCCAGCTCTGGAGACAAGACCTTCATCTTGTTCACTAGCTACAGTGACTTCAGCTCCATCAGCTCCTTCCGTGCCTCCAGTTGCTACTCCAACTCTGTCCAGGATATCAACAGAGGTCTTCGCCAACGCAGTTCTGTCGACTCCGACATCAACCACCGGAGGAGATCAATCGCAGAAGGATCATTAGCTATATCTCTTTGATCTTTTTGGTAACTTGTTGCCAAAGGGTGAGAAGTTGTATATAGATCTAGGCTTCGAGTGAGAGAGCGTCTGGTTTTTATCGCTGGTTTTCAAAATATTTGGTATTTTGGTTTAGATGTGATATACTTTTGGTTGTGTTTGATCGTACGCTTTAATGTGTGTTGCTACTATTTCCTATCCTTTTGGTGGTTATGAGATGATCATTCACTTTGCTTGATGTGTTGTGCTATGATATTAACTCTTATTACTCTCCCACACCACCAAGTTGTATGTGACATGGAAGAAGTGCCCCATGTACCTAATCGATTGTGCATTTGCATTCAAACGCAAATTTAAAAATAATGCACAAATTTAGGGGGAGCTCTTGCTTATCACATACTTCTCACAGCGACGATTATATTCATTGATTATATCATATGTCGAAGCTTTGATCTATATGCTGTCATCAATTATCAAAAAGGGGGGATTGAAAGCACATTTGCTCCCTTGGTGGTTTTGATAATTAATAACAACATACATGTCATCGAACTAATGTTTCCACTAAGCATGTTTCAGGAAAAGTTCAATAATGGGTTGGCAAAAGGAATGTGGAATACCCCAAGTGCAAGGAAATAGTTTGGCAAAGCTTCAAGCAAGAGGTCACTTTGAGTCCATAGGAAAGACAATACTATCAAAAGAGGTTAAGGTATTGTTGGTGAACAAAATGCTCATACGTGCACAAGTGATAGTCACCACCTACACCCACAAGATCTTCCACAAAACTCCGTCCAAAGCCAAATATCCAAAATTAGTGCAACCAACACTTTCCACTCAGTGCCAGCGATTCTCAGCCTTAGACAGACTTAGCCAAACCCTAGCCATTCGGTGCAACCGATTCCATTTTGGTGCCACCGACTTTGGGTTGCCAACTTTCTGTTACGCAAATTCACAAAATCGGTCCCATTGAGTTTGTTGAATCGGCGTCACCGAGTTTGGCAATCTGACCGTTGGTCACCTTATCGGTGCAACCGAGTTTTATGTATCGGTCTCACCGAGATTCAAAAGTTGCTACCGTTAAGGCAACTTAGTACCATCGAGATTAACACATCGGTCTCACCGAGTCTGACTTATTAGGTGTAACAGTTGGATTTTTGGAGATGCCTATATATACCCCTCCACCACCACTCACTCGTAAGAGAAGCACTCAGAACAGTTTCCCACTCATACCTACTAATTTTCTGAGAGAGTCACCTACTCATGTGTTGAGATCATGACATTCTATTCCAACCATATGGATCTTGATATCTAAGCTCCCCAACTTGTTTTCCACCCAATCAATCTCTTCCACCAAGCCAAATCTGTGAGAGAGTGATTGTGTGTTGAGGAGTCTATCATCTTGAAGCACAAGAACAAGGAGTTCATCGACATTATCTAGCCTATTACATTTTGGAGGGTGGTGCCTCCTAGATTGGTTAGGTGTCACTTGGGAGCCTCCTACTTCTTGTTGTGGAGTGAACCAAGACGTTTGTAAGGGCAAGGATATCACCTACTTCGTGAAGATCTACCCCGAGTTAGGCTAGGCCTCCATGGACGTAGGCCATCATGGTATAGTCAAGGTTTCTTCTTTGTGGAACCCTCCATGGGTAGAGCCCTCCCTGGACTCTCGCGGCCGTTACCCTTCGTGGGTTGAAGACTCCATAAACGTGGACGGACGATAGCACCACCTATCGGAACCACGGGAAAAATCATCGTGTCTCCAATTACGTTTGATCTTCCTACCCTTCCTTTACTTACATGCTTGTCTTTACTTTCCGCTGCTATACTTGTAGACATGCATGTGTAGGATGTACTTGACTTGCCATGAATGCTAAATATGCCAAGACTTAAAATTGGGAAAAAGTATATTTTTATTTGGTCAAGTAGTCTAATCACCCCCCTAGCACTACTTTCGATCCTACAAGCGTTGTAGGCGACCGCCGCGGGTGTGCTCTATAACATTGCTGCATTCCCGAACCTACTGGCCATGTTCCGCGGGGAAGGGGCGATCCCCTTGCTCATGAGCACTCCGCGGGCGCAGGAGCACACATTGGGCTGCCTCCGGAACCTAACAACCAGCGATGATGATGAGGGGCAGAGGCTCAAGATCGAGGCCTTCAAAGTAGGCACGAACAGTGAGACCGAGCTCCATAGTTACAAACCCACCCTTCCCTCCGCCGCTGAACCTCTCGACGGAAATCCAGTCGTTGTGCAGCACGGCGGGCTTGGCCTCAGCGCCCTTGAGATCTAGCGAGATTGTGGCCTTCCCGAGCAGCCGCCCGGAGCTGACCCTACATGAGGGGGAGAAGAACGAGGGTGGCATCGACCTTTGGGAGGTGGAAGGGTGGACGAGGTCCGCGGTGAGCGGAGGTGGCAAGGCGAGGCCCGTGACGAGCGGAGATAAGGTGAAAGGAGGGGAGGATTAATAACGTGATTATGTGTAAACATATACAACCAGAGCCATTCATGTGTGCTTCAGAGCATCACTCAGGCCTGGCTTGCGAGAAAAGTTTGCAACATTATAGGTCTAAGAGCAACTCCAACGCGCCTACCCATTTCGTCTGCGCGCGTCCGTTTGGATCAGCACAGACAGAAAAGTCGGCCCAATGCACCGACCCAAACGGGCGCGCATCCGCTTTTTGTCTGCCTGTCGACCCATTCCCGGCCCATTTTTGAGTCAAATCTGCATCGGCGCGGACACGAGACGGACGCGCGCTCCCGCCTACTCCTCGCCTGGCCCGCTGGTTAGTGGCACATTGGCCATCCTCTCCCATTCCAACAGCAAACCCACGCTCGCCTCCTTTGTCGCCGATGCCACCGCTCATTTTTCTGGTGCCTCTGCCAGCTACCGATGCCGCAACATCACCCCTGCAACGCCACCACGTTCCATGTTGCTTGCCACCGGGGAACCAAAAGCTTCCCACCCCCTCTCCCCCGACATAGTCGCGACCGCGACCAAGAAGCCGCCTCACCACCCCGGCTAGATCCTTCGTACTGACACCGACACGCTCGTCGAATGCCGCGGGACAGCTAGATGGTCCGAGGGCGGTGTGACTCCGTTCGTCGGCCGGCTCCTTCATCGATGCCCACAAGTTGTTCGACAGTTTTCCAAGGTACAAAATGGACTCCGCCGACGAGTTCTTTTTTCACAATTTCCTTTGCGACTACAACGATTCCTTGTCCGATGAGGAGGACGAGATCTTGGCTGCCGTGTTGGTCCATCACCACCTCAATAGTCAGCGTTCGTTGTTCCGTGGCTTCATTCCGGTCCACCTTCCGGCGTTGAATCGCAAATGAGAGAGCGGTCATTTCCTTCTTTGGAAGGACTACTTTGACACAACGAACCAGTTGTTCAAACATCAGAAATTCCACCGTCGTTTCCCTATGAGTAGGCATATTTTCAACCGTATTAGAGAGGGGGTGGTCGGCTACGATGACTATTTCGAATGCAAATAGGATGCCATTGAAAAGATTGGCTTCTCCTCTTATCAAAAATGCATTGCAGCCATCCGAATGCTTGCATATGGAGTGCCCTATGATCTCATTAACGAGTACGTCCGTATGAGCTAGTCTACATGACTAGAGCCCATGTATAAGTTCTGCAAGGTTGTTATTGTTGTGTTTCGCCCTAAGTACTTGAGAGAGCCGACTCCTCAAGATACAGCCCGTTTGTTGGTGATGAATGCCAACAGGGGCTTCCTAGGGATACTTGGCAGCATAGACTGCATGCACTGGGAGTGGAAGAACTGCCATTTTGTTTGGCAAGGGCCATGTCAGGGCTTGCACTGTCATCCTTGAGGCAGTGGCATCTCAAGATCTCTGGATCTGGCACTTTTTCTTTGGCATGGCCGGATCACACAATGATATCAACGTGCTTCAGCGCTCGCCGGTGTTTGCTAGGCTTGCCGAAGGCAACAACCCACCGGTTAATTTTACCATCAACGGCCACAACTACGACAAAGGATACTACCTGGGTGACGGTATTTATCCTCAGTGGACCACTATTGTGAAGACAATCCACAACCATGTCGGAGAGAAGAGGAAAAGATTTGCCCAAGAGCAAGAGAGTGCTAGGAAGGACGTCGAGCGTGCCTTTGGTGTTTTGCAATCTTGATGGGGCATCGTTCGGTATCCTGCTAAGACTTGGAGCAAGAAAAAATTGTGGGAGATGATGACTGCTTGTGTGATCATGCACAATATGATCGTAGAAGATGAGCGCCCGAAATGTCTCTACGATCAAGGGTTTCAGTTTCACGGTGAGAATGTTGTGCCTGAGCATGGAGGAGCGACAACATTTGAACAGTTCACCCAATTTCATCATGACATGCGTGATCGAGAAACTCACATGCAACTGCAAAATGATTTGATTGAGTATATGTGGGCTCATGTTGGCAACCAATAGATGTATCTTTTTTATTCGGCTTGCAAAACTATGTGAGAATGTTTTATTTTTATTCGGCTTGTGAAACTATGTTATTTATTATTTGGTTGAAACTATGCTACTTATTTGGTTGTGGACCATATGTTTGCTTGTGAAATAATGCAAAATTTGTGTGTGAAACAATGTAAAATTTATGTTATGTGTTGAAAAAGGGCGGCCAGCCGGCCACACCGGCATATATGGGTCGGCGCGTTGGGCGCACTGCCGATCCAAATCTCAAATATGACGGACACCGAGCGGGTAGCCGATCCAAACGGACAAAAGGACCGTTCATTTGGATCGGCGTGTTGGAGTTGCTCTAAGGATGCTTTAAGAAGCATGATATACAGATTCAACAGGGTATGCATGTAATTAAACAATCCGTGTTTAAAAAGATACTGAATAGATATACAGGCGAGCACAACGTCTCTTGTTTGATCTGAAGGTGGAAAAAACGACGCCTCGCTGGTGGAATTGACCTACATATTGGCTTTCTCTTCCCTAGCTACCCCATGATTGACCAACCAACCTTCACGTTTGCTTCAACAAGACGGTAGGACAGATTCAAAAGACGACATTTCCCGCAAAAGTAGGCACTCCAGCGCCGTGATGGATATCTAATTTCGGCGGCATTATATCTCTGCCCGTTTCAATATTACCAACGGACAAGCAGGCACCAAACTCGTTCCGCAGATGTAGGATTATCGCGTAGATATAGATATAGAATTATCGCGTTCCGCATGCGTACATTTCTCATTCCAGAGAATACAAAACCGAGGTGGGGCTGGCTCCAATAATTCTTTATGTAGCCTAATTCTATCCTCCCCCTCCCCCCTCCTGATTTTTAACCGGGTGGGCCCCGCCTCACCCCTTCTCTCCAATCAAAATCTTGCCAAGTATGCTCATCCCCGTAAAACCTATCCCCTTCATTTTTAAATGGGAGTGTTTAGGTCTCAGTCGACCGAGACTTCGCAAAGTCTCAGTCGACTGATTTTTAGCAAACATGTTCTTAAATATAAGTCTTTCTAAAGATTTCACTATTTGACTACATACGGATGTATATAAACATATTTTAGAATGTAGATTCACTAATTTTGCTTCGTGTGTAGTCCTCTATTAAAATATTTTAAAAAACTAATATTTAGAAACGAAGGGAGTACCTAGCATTGCGTGGATGTAGCATTGCTAGGCTGGCTCCGGCTCTGGTTCGGGATCACAATTCACAAGGCACTTGTACAAGCCAATCGTGCTAGTTCAAGTAAGAAAAATGGACCAGATGAATCCACTACTCTGGAAAAAAATGACCGTGTCCAAAGCTACGTCGAAGATCACATTAATGGGAATCTGAGTTCATGCCAAATGACCAGAAGTTCGGATAAAAAATCGTTTTTTCTTTAGGCAAAGAGGTTCAGATCAAGTATCGGCAGAAACTAGTCACTTTTTTCAGAATATAATTCCTCCATTTTTAAGTATAATTTTTTTTTAAATTACACTATGGACTACATACGAAGCAAAACGGAACACTCTTTGTAAAGGTCATTCCCACCTCCCTAAATCTGAGAGTTTTCTTTTTTTCGTAGATCCATTTATTTAAAATGTTTTATTTATTAAATCGTGAGTCCAAATCTCGAACGGTTTTCACCGTTGGATTTCAAAACTAGTTTTCATGTTGATAGGTTTTAACAAAAAAAATCATGAAAAAATAGACAAAAAGCCGAATGAAAAAAGCAAACCAGGTGCACTTTTTACCGTTTTCAAGAGGCATAACTCACAGAAGGAATTTTTTTGTCTTTTTCTATTTTCGAAAGGCACGACCCACCTCTCGCGAAAGCAAATCCGTGCCTCACGAAAGAAAAACTATACCTCTTGCAGAAGAAAAAAAGGTGCCTTTTCATTTTAGAGAGACACGCCGTGCCTCTCATGGAAGCAAAACCATGCCTTCGTGGCAGGAAAAACGCGTTTTCGTTTCAGAGAGGCGCGGTCATGCCTTTCACGAAAAGACAAAAGAATGTCTTTTTCATGCAATTTGTTTTTTACCAAAAGCTAAGAAATACCGATTACCCGCTAAGAAATACCAATGGAAAATCGAAAACCGAGAAAAAAAACCTTTTAAAAAGACAAAAATGTGTGTGGAAAAATGAAAAACAAAAAATAAATCCAGAGAAAGTGTCCAGAGCACGACACATGGCAGCGCTCGACATCCCCGCGTCACAAAAATTAACATAAAAAGTTTGGGTTGCCATGCTCAAAAAACAAACATTCGTGCATTATTAGAGTCTCAATTTTTATTTGTAAAATATATTTTTAAAACGTGATTTTTTTTAATTGCGAGCAATTTTAGGGTTATGATTTTTTGAAGTGTAGAACAATTTTTAAAAAAGAAGAACAATTCTCTAAGTTCTTGACATTTTTTGAAAAAGAAAAACTGAAATTTGCGAACATTTTTTTATATGAATCATCTTGAAAATTTCAAAAAAATTCGAGGAAGGGGATATTTCTTGGAGAATAGCTGAAGAAATAAAAGACCCATAGAAAATCAATGAAATAAAAAACATGAAAAAAATAATAAAAAGGAACATAACCTTTCGAAAGTACCCCCAAACCGTAAAAGCTGAAATGTGTAATTGCTAATTGGGCTGGGCCATCAGTGCGCATGCTTGTGCGTTTGGGCGAGTATTTGCGGCCGTGAGTGAAGAATAGGATCTGCCCGCACCAACGGACTGGTGTGTGGAATTGAATTAAGTTTCAGATACGTCTGCGGATCAAGTTAGCAGAATGACAAGCCGACCCACACCAATGATGGTATTCGGATGTATAGCCCATCATATTTGATACAAATGGCACTCAAAATGCTAAGAAACTATTCTTGAGATGAAGTTTGAATATGTTCTTTCGAATGTCTCTCCACATCGGATTGGCCACTGACCCGTCCAGTACCATTCCCACAAGCCTAGACTGAAACAAAGATCACGCAACTGCAAGAATCATCCGATCCTAAATCATTGTCCCTCAACTTTCACCATGATCATCGTGCTATTACCAATCAAAACCATCAATATAAATCATCATCATCCTCATCATCATCATGGAGCTTTAAAAAGGAATGAAAAGAACATCATGTAACACGTTCTTAACACATAGAATGGAATGTTAGAAATGAATTCATATCAAGGGAATAACTTTACCTCTCCAAAAAAATGACTATAGGTTTTCCTCGGATATTTCTAGGGTAAGTTAATTTGCTTGTGTCGTCTACTCTAAATTAAATGATTGTTGTGCTTTCTCCTACATCCCAACTAGTGACCTTTTTCCTCCTATCCCCCGGATGAGCGTCTCAACTGAATGTTGGCGCCTCGCCCATGTGCACACATCGTCGCCCGCCTTGTCCTCGTCGTCGCGTCTGTTGGTCCATCGCCGTCTGATTATGTTCTATCTAGTTTTGGTTGTAGATATAGTCTTCTTTCTTAGAGACCCTGGAATTAGTCAAAATCCATAAAAGTGAATTAAGCTTGGCATGGAAATTAGAATTTGATATATGATTCGTCTCGAAACATGAAAGGCGAGGTTTATTTATGATAACTTTCTTCGAACGAGGTGGGAATCGGACAAAGAGAGTATTGAAGCCAACTCCAAAGCACGACCCTATTTCGTATGTACGTGTCCGTTTGCGCCCAACGGACGGAAAATATGACCTTACTCTGTCTTATTATTTTGTTTGTTTCATGTCTGTTCGATCCCATTTTTAGACCAAATTTTCTCATGATTTTGGTCTGAAGTGGACACAAACCAGACGTTTTCTTGGTCCCCAATGTCCAGCTCTGTCTATTGCAGTTGCGCCCTGGCCCGCCTACCAACGACTCACCCATCCCACATCTCTCTTTCCTCTCTCTCTCACTCACTCTCTCTCTCTCTGTGTGTGTTATGGCTGTCGCGCAGGACACACCATCGTAGCCCTGCAGTCGCCGGCCTCACCCTGCGCCCATGACCGGCCCGACCTCCCCACGCCCGCGTTCCGGTGCTCTTGAGCATGATAGATGATCGGCGTGCCCTACGGCAATGGGGTAGACGAGCGCCCGCACTCGCCGTCATCCTACATCTCCTTCCCAACATGATGAGCTCTGACGTGACATCTACAATGACGATGTACTACTAATGCTACCCTCTATGACGTCATGTTGTTGCTACCTACATCGTTGCTCACTTCGTGTTGGCCTCGCCCTCCACTTCTAGCCTTGGGGGGC
Source organism: Hordeum marinum (assembly GCA_022496015.1). Taxonomy (NCBI): domain Eukaryota; kingdom Viridiplantae; phylum Streptophyta; class Magnoliopsida; order Poales; family Poaceae; genus Hordeum; species Hordeum marinum. The sequence goes on from CM039678.1 coordinate 525,366,735, forward strand.
CTGCAGCAGGTGGTCGTCACCCATGTCGGGCTCCTCCTCGCTCGTGTGCGCGCAAGGTGGGGCGACATTGTGACAACACATCAAGGATGCTCGAGGCACGCGGCTCTGGCAACAAGCAAAGCGTGTGCACGAACTCGGTTGAAGTTGTTGCAGCTCCAGCGATCGCGACGATCTTGGGCGTGCGCGTCGGGCGTGTAGCGAGCTCGGTCTGCTTCTGCTCTCGCGCGTGCTTGCTAGCAAACTGTCGAGGGGTGCTCCGGGGTGGCGGCGTGGAGCGAGCACGGGGGAGCGTGGGGGGAGTATGAGAGCCGAACATGGATGTGTGTGTTTTCAATGTAAGACCAACTCCAACACACGACCACAAACAGACGTATGTTTTGTTCGGATTTTTTCCTCATGGATAGGGCAATGCGGGCGACGTTAAAAGCACATTTGCTTCTTTGATGGTTTTGGTAATTAATAACATATATCTCACAGGACTAATGTTTCTACTGAGTATATTTCAACAAAAGTTCAATGATGGGATGGCTATAGGATTGTGTGGAGACCCAATGCAAGGAATATGATTGACAAAGCTACAAGCAAGGAGACTCTATATTTTACTTTGTGAGAAATCACTTTGAGTCCATAGGAAAGCCAATACTATTAAAAGAGGGTGAGGTAATGTTGGTGAACAAAATGCTTCATGTGCACAAGTGTTAGCCACCAAAAACACCCACAAGCTCTCCCACAAAAATACTCTATCTAAACCCTACCACACAAAATCAGTGCCATTAACTTTTTTATTGGGGAACATTGCATAGGACACAAAACTTTTTCTACGCACATGCAAGATCTATCGATGGAGATGCATAGCTACAAGAGGGGAAGTGTGTCTACATACCTTTGTAGTCGCTAAGCGAAAGCGTTAATAAACGTGGTTGATGTAGTCGAACGTCTTCGCGATCCAATCACGATCCGTCCCGCGATCCAGTCACGATCTGTTCCGATCTAGTGCCGAACGGACGATACCTCCGTGAACAGCTCGATGACGTCTCCGCCTCCTCGGTCCAGCGCGTGAGGGAGGAGTAGTAGATGAGTTGTCCGGCAACACGATGGCGCGGTGGCGGTGGTGGTGGTGCTCTCTTGATAGGGCTATGCCTAGCGCTATCGAAACTGCAAACGGAGGAGAAAATGATCTAGGGAGAGAGAGGGGCGCCAAGGACTTCGTGTGTCCTCTTGGAGTGCCCCCTCCCCTCTATATATAGGTGGAGGAGCGTGGGGAACAGCCCTCCAAGCCCTAGGACGCAGCCAAGGGAGAGGAGGTGGAATCCTAGTCCCCCTCCTTCCCTTCCATACAATAGTGGACTTTCCACCTTTACCAACTGCATGGGCCTTGAGGGACTTGTGTGCTTGGCCCACTAAAGCCATGGTGTCTCCCCTCAGCCCATGCAAACCCTGGGATGTGGTGGAACCCTTGGTGGACTTCCGAACTCCTCCAGAACTTTCCAGAACCTTCTAGAAGCTTCCGATACAATATCAAAAAACCCGAAACTTTTTCGGTAGCCAAAATATGACTTCTCATATATAAATCTTTACCTCTGGACCATTCTGTAGCTCCTCGTGGCATCAGGGATCTCATCGGAGGCTACGAACAACTTTTGGTCACCAACGTATATAACTCATCAACACTATATCGTCACCGAACATTAAGTGTGCTGACCCTGGGGGTTCGAGAATTATGCAGACATGACCAAGACACCTCTATAGTCAATAACCAATAGCGGGACCTGGATGCCCATATTGTCTCCTACATATTCTACGAAGATCTTGTAACATCCCAAAATTCCATTTTGGAATGTTATGAATATAGCTATGCATCTATCATCACCATTGCTTGATTGTATGTGTTAGTTGAAATGTCATTTCTGATTTTTCCGAAAGTTCTTTCTACTTTTCCCTATGTTGTTTCCCCTATTTGAAATTTTGGTTAAATGTTCAAAATAAGAGAGGAGTAACATGACACTCCACACCAGGGTCTAATTGGTGATATATTTGAACAATAATAACCAGGGGTTATTTTGAAAATATTTGCAAAAAGGGTTTAAAAACAATTAGACAATTTCTGAAAATAATATTTTTTTCAAAATGTTCAAATGACAGAATAGAAATGTTCATTAAATAGCATTTATTATTCTGTTAATTTTGATATATAATACCCCTACATTTAGAGTCGATTTGAATGCTTTAAAAGTTTTTGAATGTCTCTGGAAATTATTTAAAAGAAAAACGGTAACGGCTTTTCAATTAAACGGGCCGGCCCACCTGTTTATTTCGCGCATTTACTACAGACCGGTCACCCGCCGCGCCGTTACTTCTTTTCCCTCACCGACAGGCAGACCCCACCCCGACCGACCATTCCTCCCGCGCGGTCATCTCTTTCCTCTCTCTCCCACGACCGTCGCCGGCGATAAACACCCCCCGAGAATCCCGCCTCCCCATCACTCCCCTCGCCCCCTCCCTGGACTATATAAGCGCGCCACTCCCCGCAATCCATTTCCCCCCCCCCGAGCCCCTTCTCTCTCTCTCGCCGAGACGCCGGCAATTGCTCGCCGGAGCTACTCCCCCACCGAACGTCGCCGTCGACCGTAGCCACCATCTCAGACCACCGTTCGCCTCGCCGTCGCCACCAATCGACTCCGGAGGACCGTCCCCGTCGCCCAGACCACTTCCCCTTCTTCCCCGACCACCGGAATACCTCGCCGACGCCGTCGCCGCTACCGGACTCGCCGGAGTACCCCGACGCCGGCGACTTTTACCCCGTAAGCTCCCTCGACCATCCGATCCAAATCCGACGTCCGAGATTAGAACGGACTTAAGTCCGAACCGTTTTCTTATATCGATCGGTCGCCCGCTCTATTTCACCTACCGCACGCCCCCCTTAACCAATCGGATCGCGCCACGTCACCCCCTGGCCGACCGGTAGAATTTCACCTTTTTTTTGATTTTATTTAGAAAACAGAACCTATTCTAATTTTGTTTTAGCTATATCTTTTAACCTGTTTAGAGTTTTGAGTTAATTCTTTTTGCAATAGCTCACATTTTTCATGTAGTTTCACCCTGTACTTTTAAATTTCAAATTTTGAACTATAAAATTTGAATTGAATCAAATTTGCTTAAAATCTTCAAATCTGAATAACTAGAGTTTGAAAATAGATTTTGATATGAATCTTTTTGCTACTGTTTGGTATTAGTTAGGACTATCTTCAGGTATAGTTTGAGGATTTTCATGATATATTTGATTACTGTTTTACCCAAAAAACAGAATCTGTTTATTATTATACTATAGTTTTATAAACTTAATTTTGATTAGTTTGATTTAGAATTTGGTTTTATTGTTTATTAGGTTCTGTTAGTAAACATTTAGTGTTTTCACTTAATGTTAATAAAAATATAAATTTGCTTAGTTTAATTTTATTTAACATAGGAATCAAAATTTCTTTTCAATTAGGCTTAATTTGACTAAAACAACTAACTAGTAATAGTTTGTTTTCAAACAAAGTTTTGTATATTTTGTTTCTGTTTTTTTAGACAGATTTAATAGTAAATTATTTTTCTGTCAAGAACATGTTTTGTTAACAAATAATAAGTTTAGTTTTCATTCTTTTTGTTAATATAACTATAGTTGATTCATATAGTGTTTATCACAAACTAGTATAAACTCTACTGAAGTTTTCCCAACAAACTTAAATTGATTATATTCTGTTTATTAATAAAATATGCTATTGTTTCTTTGCTGACAACAATTGTCTTGTCATTTCAAAATAGTTTTATTATGTCAATAGTGTTTTCATCCCTCACCTTTTGGAAAACAAAACTTTGTGTGTTTTTCTTGCTAGAGGCTTCTGTGCATTGGTTGCCTTGTTTGTTTAGTACTTCTTTGCTGAATGTTATGAGTACTTATTTTGGTTGTATGCTTATTTTGAGTGCATTGTTTGTTTCGTTAGATTATCCGGAGTGCGAAGCTTGTTACTTAGAGTCACGCACGTACGAAGATCATCAATCAGGCAAGTCACTTTGATCATGTTTTACCCATGTTTTATATGCATTAGTTCTACCATCTCCCCAGTTGCATGCAAGATAGGTTAGTTGGAAACTTGGTTACATAGTAGTAGTATCATGTGGTAGATACCCCTCTCAACCCCTTTGACAACATTGGCCCCGGGAAACGTTGTTTTACCTTTTGCTATGCTATTAGTAGACGGGGTTGGTTGTGTGATTCATGAGAGTTGAGAGAGTTAATAATTTCAAGACCTACATAATGATCAAGATTTCAATACTCCAAGTTTTCAACATACCTCTGGGTGGATGATGGTTGAACGGCGCCCTGGAGAAACCAGTGGTTAGCCTAGGTGATGCTGGAGATGGCCAGTATTCACGCGGAAAGGTCCACCCAGGCACAAAGGGATGGATGGGTGTTTCAAGACCCAAGGCTTACCTGCACAGCCACAAGTCATTATGGGCTCTGGCTTGGTTGGATATCGTGGTAACTCTGGACAGGCGGTGCTACGAGAGGTAGAAGAACGGTAGGAAAGGATGGGCACCGTCAGAGTCGCAGGGAAACCCTTTGGAAGACCATGTTTTGGTCATCCGTTTCTCAAACACCCTGAAGTGCGAGAAATCAAACGGAGGCGACCAAATCTTGTGGGGAACGTGTGCAAAACTCTGCAGAGTACTTAAACCTAATCGATTAGCCGTGTCCACGGTCATGGACGACTTGAGCCAAAGGAATTGGAACTTCCGAAACTCTCAACACAAATAATATGATGATGTGGGTATTTAATAATTTTGGGTATGAGAATTGGTTGGTGGAACCATCTCATTAATCAACCAACTTAGTAATATTTTTTTTTTGCTTAACCCCCCTTGATGTAGGAAAAACTTAGCTTTACGCAAAAACTTACCACCCCACCTGCCATATAAGCATATAGACTAGCTGATTATTTTCACACCTCTACTGTGACTTTGCCGGCATATTCCATATGCTGACCTACACGGCTGCAACGTATCATGTTGCAGAGTACTTTTCCGACCAGGAGTGAGGACACGTTTTATGCTCAGTGAGATGCCCTTGGAGTCAGATGGACTCATCTACCTTCGACGCTTCCGCAAGATTTAGATATTCTCATGAGTTGGCCTTTAGCCACTTTATTGTAATTTATATTGTAATAAAGGACTCTATATGAGATTGCGATTAATATAATGCTGTGTGATTTCCCTTTGATATATACATTGATGTACCGTGTGTGTACCAGCATGATCTTGGGATGGTACGGAAACACCGGAGACTTGGCCTTTCAGGTCGGGTCGTTACAGAAATGGTATCAGAGCCAGGTTGACCGTAGGACGTAACCTCTAGGATTGGAAAGCCTTAGGATTGTTTCTTTTTGTCTTTAAATATCTTATACTCTCATCTATTCGTTTCTGACTCCTCTCCGATTATTTCAAAATTTATAGATGGCCACCTTCATCCCAGTGTTGATCACAGAGTTTTGCCAGCCTGACGCAACGATGCCCTTTGGTAAGGAGCTGATGAGGATCGTCAAGGACATAAGGATTGCTTTGCCGAGCATCACCGGGATTCCTATCATGTCATTTCCCCAAGATGGACGCTACAGGATCGAGGTGCATATCCCAGGGAAGACTTTTGGAAACCGGAAGGAACCCATCGACCTCAAGTTCGTGGCACCCAGTTGGATACTTGGGAGAGACATGGCCATTCATCGTGCCCTTGGACGTATTCAGGAGGAATACAGAGGTGGAACCATTTCACCAGGACTCAACATGGTTTGCCGCAGAGATGCCCATGGCAACATCATCACCAATCCCACTGCAGACACCACTATCTCCTATATCCAGACCTTGGAGACTCACATCAGGACTCTGGAGCTTCGAGTTCGTGCTGACACGAAGACTATCAAGAATCTGATGAACCGCGAGCTGGACCTTGAAGCTGATCTGCGAGAGGCCAACTATGAACACGAGCATGAAGTGAAGGACTTCCTAGAGAGGATTGATGAGCAGAATGCACGCATCGCAACTCTGGAGGAGCAGCTAGACATGGGGGAAAACCTTCACCCCGAAGGAGACATGGCACCCTTCATCAGCGACGATGAAGACTATGAGGAAAGCACCACCGGAGGACCTACGACTATGCACTTCTGAGGAAAAACATTAGTTATGCCCTCCATGTATCTTTATTTTAGTCGTTAAAGCGTAGGTCGATGCTTAGTTGTTTGAGATTTGTATTCCCGATGTTTGACATTGATTGAATAAATGAATGAGTGTTTGGTGTGATATGTTTGTTGCATTGCATATGGGTAGTGAATTTCTTCTAGACCCTTGTTCTATTCTAATTCTCATCCCTCTGAAAACAGCAAGATGCCTCCACGACGTGAGACCGATTTCACTTTTCCGCCGGAACTCACTCAACTCCTTCAGCAGCAGAATGCACTGATGCAGTTGTTGATTCAGAATCAGACCAACAACCAGAACAATAACAATCACCATCCACCCCAGACTGACAATCTCACCCGTTTTCTGAGGTTGAACCCTCCAACTTTCTCCAGCAGCACTGAGCCCATTGTGGCAGATGATTGGCTCCGTAAGATGGAGAGAGAACTTGTCACCGCTGGATGCACTGACGCTGAGAAAGTGCGATTTGCCGCACATCAACTGGAAGGACCAGCAGCATCATGGTGGGAGAATTACACCACCACTTATCCTATTGCAGATGTGACTTGGGAGCAATTCAAGCTTGCTTTCCGCACAGCTCATGTTTCAGCTGGAGCCATGAGTCTAAAGAAGCGCGAGTTTCGCAACTTGCGCCAGGGTAATCGTTCCGTGTCCCAATATGTGGACGACTTCAACACATTGTCACGTTATGCCCCAGGAGATGTGGCCGATGATGCGGCCAAGCAAGAAAAGTTTCTGGAAGGACTCAATGATGAGTTGAGCATACAGCTGGTAGTGGCTAATTTCAACAACTACCAAGAGCTGGTGGATAAGGCACTTATTCTGGAAGGTAAACAGCAGCAGATTGAGAACCGCAAGCGGAAGTACACTCAGGGGAAGTTCAACTCTGGAGCTCATCAGAAGCCTCGTTACTCCCCGTACTCCGGGAATACCGGATCAGGAAACGGTAAGTTTGGAAAGCACACTCATGCTGTGCACAACCATGGAGGTCACCATCATGGAGGAAATGGGAACAACCGTTCCAACCATGGTAACTTCAAGAGTGACAATGGGAATGGGAACAACAACCAGCACCGTCAAGTTCCTGCTCAGAAGGATCTGAGTCACATTACCTGTTTCAAGTGCCAGAAGACAGGGCACTATGCTACTGAGTGTCCCCAGAGCAAGCAAGGCAATGGAAACGACACTAACAACGGCAACTCCGCAGCCAAGAAGCCCAATCCGTTTCCCCGTGCTCAAGTGAATCACATCGATGTGGAAGAAGTCTATGATCAGCCCGAGACTGTGGTTGGTAAGTTTTTATTGCATTCACGTCCTGTTACAGTACTTTTTGATTCTGGTGCAACTCATTCATTCATATCAAGGGTAGTTGTGGATAAGTATGGTTTGCCCACCAAAACCCTTAGTCAGCCCATTAAAGTTAGTTCTCCAGGAGGTATGATGATGGCAGGGATAGGATGCCATGCCTTGAAACTCAATATAGGGAACCATGTTTTTCCCACCGACCTCATCGTCTTAGAGTCACACGGATTGGATGTAATCCTAGGCATGGATTGGATGACCAAGTATGAAGGAAATCTTGATTGCCCTAGCAAGTCTGTTTCACTCACCACCCCGGAGAACAAGAGGATTAAGTATGTATCCCGACGCACACGTATGAGTGCTCGGTTAAATTCTCTCACAGGAGTTGTTCAGGAGGAAGTACCTGTGGTAAAAGAATTTCCAGATGTATTTCCGGAAGAATTACCAGGAATGCCACCAGATAGGGAGATTGAGTTCTTAATAGAGCTACAGCCAGGGACAGCCCCAATTTCCAAGAGACCCTATCGGATGCCCGCAAATGATCTGTTGGAAATCAAGAAGCAAATTAAGGAGTTATTGGACAAAGGTTATATTCGCCCAAGTTCTTCACCTTGGGGAGCCCCAGTACTTTTGGTGGAGAAGAAGGATAAATCTTTGAGAATGGTAGTGGACTATCGTGCCTTGAACGAGGTGACTATCAAGAACAAGTACCCTCTACCGATGATTAATGATTTGTTTGATCAGCTCGTAGGAGCCAAAGTATTCTCCAAGATCGATCTTCGATCAGGGTATCACCAGTTGAAAATTCGTGAACAGGATATACCCAAAACAGCTTTCACCACGAGGTATGGCTTGTATGAGTATACGGTCATGTCTTTTGGATTGACTAATGCTCCTGCCTACTTCATGAATTTGATGAACAAAGTATTCATGGAATACCTAGACAAGTTTGTTGTGGTGTTCATCGATGACATTCTGATATTCTCCAAGAATGAGGAAGAGCATAAGGAACATTTGCGTTTAGTTCTGGAAAAGCTAAGAGAGCATCAGTTATATGCCAAGTTCAGCAAATGTGAATTTTGGCTGACGGAAGTCGGATTCCTTGGACATGTTATTTCCGGAGATGGAATAGCAGTGGACCCCGCTAAGGTTGAAGCCGTCACCGAGTGGAAGTCACCCACCTCAGTTAAGGAGATCCGCAGTTTCCTTGGACTTGCCGGATATTACCGGAGATTCATTGAGAATTTCTCCAAGGTTGCCAAGCCCATGACAGAGTTGTTGAAGAAAGAATCCAAGTATGTTTGGACTGTGGAATGTGAAGCCAGTTTCCAGGAGTTGAAGGAACGTTTGGTCACAGCCCCAGTGTTGATCTTGCCCAATATTCAGAAGGATTTCCAGGTTTATTGTGATGCTTCACGTCAAGGACTTGGAGGAGTACTTATGCAGGATGGAAAAGTTGTAGCCTATGCTTCCAGACAACTACGACCTCATGAGTTAAATTATGCCACGCATGATTTGGAACTAGCAGCCGTAGTGCACGCACTCAAGACCTGGAGACATTTCCTTATCGGAAATAGTTGTGATGTTTACACCGACCATAAGAGCCTGAAGTATATCTTCACGCAGAAAGAGTTGAACCTCAGACAGAGGAGATGGTTAGAGTTAATCAAGGACTATGACATGAGATTACACTACCATCCAGGTAAGGCTAATGTTGTAGCCGATGCCTTGAGTCGGAAAACTTATGTGAACACACTCACAGCTGGAGGATTACCTCAAGAGTTAGTCGATGATCTCAGAGAGCTCAAGCTAGAGATAGTTCCAAGAGGATATGTTGCTACACTGGAAATTCAGTCCACCTTGACCGAAAGAATTCGAGAAGCCCAGAAATCGGACAAGGAGATAGCTGAAATTAAACAGAGAATGAAAGATGGCAAAGCTAAAGGTTTTCGTGAGGATGAACACGGAACTTTGTGGTTTGAGAACCGAATCTATGTGCCCAATGAACCAGAGCTCAGGAAGTTGATACTTCAGGAAGCCCACGATTCACCTTACTCGATACACCCAGGCAACACCAAGATGTATCTGGATTTAAAGGAAAGTTATTGGTGGACAGGTATGAAGAAAGATATTGCAGAGCATGTTGCGATATGTGATGTTTGTCAGCGAGTAAAGGCAGAACATCAGAAACCAGCAGGGTTACTCCAACCTTTGCCGATACCCGAGTGGAAATGGGAAAAGCTTGGTATGGATTTCATCACAGGATTGCCCAGGACCCGTTCAGGTTATGATTCCATCTGGGTAGTGGTAGATCGCTTGACCAAGGTAGCTCACTTCATTCTAGTAAAGACCACCTATACCAGTGCTAAGCCGACGCCGTCGCCGCTACCGGACTCGCCGGAGTACCCCGACGCCGGCGACTTTTACCCCGTAAGCTCCCTCGACCATCCGATCCAAATCCGACGTCCGAGATTAGAACGGACTTAAGTCCGAACCGTTTTCTTATATCGATCGGTCGCCCGCTCTATTTCACCTACCGCACGCCCCCCTTAACCAATCGGATCGCGCCACGTCACCCCCTGGCCGACCGGTAGAATTTCACCTTTTTTTTGATTTTATTTAGAAAACAGAACCTATTCTAATTTTGTTTTAGCTATATCTTTTAACCTGTTTAGAGTTTTGAGTTAATTCTTTTTGCAATAGCTCACATTTTTCATGTAGTTTCACCCTGTACTTTTAAATTTCAAATTTTGAACTATAAAATTTGAATTGAATCAAATTTGCTTAAAATCTTCAAATCTGAATAACTAGAGTTTGAAAATAGATTTTGATATGAATCTTTTTGCTACTGTTTGGTATTAGTTAGGACTATCTTCAGGTATAGTTTGAGGATTTTCATGATATATTTGATTACTGTTTTACCCAAAAAACAGAATCTGTTTATTATTATACTATAGTTTTATAAACTTAATTTTGATTAGTTTGATTTAGAATTTGGTTTTATTGTTTATTAGGTTCTGTTAGTAAACATTTAGTGTTTTCACTTAATGTTAATAAAAATATAAATTTGCTTAGTTTAATTTTATTTAACATAGGAATCAAAATTTCTTTTCAATTAGGCTTAATTTGACTAAAACAACTAACTAGTAATAGTTTGTTTTCAAACAAAGTTTTGTATATTTTGTTTCTGTTTTTTTAGACAGATTTAATAGTAAATTATTTTTCTGTCAAGAACATGTTTTGTTAACAAATAATAAGTTTAGTTTTCATTCTTTTTGTTAATATAACTATAGTTGATTCATATAGTGTTTATCACAAACTAGTATAAACTCTACTGAAGTTTTCCCAACAAACTTAAATTGATTATATTCTGTTTATTAATAAAATATGCTATTGTTTCTTTGCTGACAACAATTGTCTTGTCATTTCAAAATAGTTTTATTATGTCAATAGTGTTTTCATCCCTCACCTTTTGGAAAACAAAACTTTGTGTGTTTTTCTTGCTAGAGGCTTCTGTGCATTGGTTGCCTTGTTTGTTTAGTACTTCTTTGCTGAATGTTATGAGTACTTATTTTGGTTGTATGCTTATTTTGAGTGCATTGTTTGTTTCGTTAGATTATCCGGAGTGCGAAGCTTGTTACTTAGAGTCACGCACGTACGAAGATCATCAATCAGGCAAGTCACTTTGATCATGTTTTACCCATGTTTTATATGCATTAGTTCTACCATCTCCCCAGTTGCATGCAAGATAGGTTAGTTGGAAACTTGGTTACATAGTAGTAGTATCATGTGGTAGATACCCCTCTCAACCCCTTTGACAACATTGGCCCCGGGAAACGTTGTTTTACCTTTTGCTATGCTATTAGTAGACGGGGTTGGTTGTGTGATTCATGAGAGTTGAGAGAGTTAATAATTTCAAGACCTACATAATGATCAAGATTTCAATACTCCAAGTTTTCAACATACCTCTGGGTGGATGATGGTTGAACGGCGCCCTGGAGAAACCAGTGGTTAGCCTAGGTGATGCTGGAGATGGCCAGTATTCACGCGGAAAGGTCCACCCAGGCACAAAGGGATGGATGGGTGTTTCAAGACCCAAGGCTTACCTGCACAGCCACAAGTCATTATGGGCTCTGGCTTGGTTGGATATCGTGGTAACTCTGGACAGGCGGTGCTACGAGAGGTAGAAGAACGGTAGGAAAGGATGGGCACCGTCAGAGTCGCAGGGAAACCCTTTGGAAGACCATGTTTTGGTCATCCGTTTCTCAAACACCCTGAAGTGCGAGAAATCAAACGGAGGCGACCAAATCTTGTGGGGAGCGTGTGCAAAACTCTGCAGAGTACTTAAACCTAATCGATTAGCCGTGTCCACGGTCATGGACGACTTGAGCCAAAGGAATTGGAACTTCCGAAACTCTCAACACAAATAATATGATGATGTGGGTATTTAATAATTTTGGGTATGAGAATTGGTTGGTGGAACCATCTCATTAATCAACCAACTTAGTAATATTTTTTTTTGCTTAACCCCCCTTGATGTAGGAAAAACTTAGCTTTACGCAAAAACTTACCACCCCACCTGCCATATAAGCATATAGACTAGCTGATTATTTTCACACCTCTACTGTGACTTTGCCGGCATATTCCATATGCTGACCTACACGGCTGCAACGTATCATGTTGCAGAGTACTTTTCCGACCAGGAGTGAGGACACGTTTTATGCTCAGTGAGATGCCCTTGGAGTCAGATGGACTCATCTACCTTCGACGCTTCCGCAAGATTTAGATATTCTCATGAGTTGGCCTTTAGCCACTTTATTGTAATTTATATTGTAATAAAGGACTCTATATGAGATTGCGATTAATATAATGCTGTGTGATTTCCCTTTGATATATACATTGATGTACCGTGTGTGTACCAGCATGATCTTGGGATGGTACGGAAACACCGGAGACTTGGCCTTTCAGGTCGGGTCGTTACAGATCTTTATTGGTCGAACCACGATGTCAAGGATTCAATCAATCCCGTATGCAGTTCCATTTGTCCATCGGTATGTTACTTGCCCGAAATTTGATCGTTGATATGTCTGTACCTAGTTCAATATCGTTACGGACAAGTCTCTTTACTCGTTCTGTAATACAAGATCCCGTGACTAACTCCTTAGTCATATTGCTTGCAAGCTTCTTGTGATGTTGTATTACCGAGTGGGCCCAGAGATACCTCTCCGTCATACGGAGTGACAAATCCCAGTCTTGATCTACGCCAACCCAACAGACACCCTCGGAGATACCTGTAGAGCACCTTTATAGTCACCCAGTTACGTTGTGACGTTTGATACACACAAGCAATTCTTCCGGTGTCAGGGAGTTGCGTGATCTCATGGTCGTGGGAACAGATACTTGACGTGGATAAAGCAGTAGCAATAAACTGACACGGTCATATGCTATGCTTACGGTTTGGTCTTGTCCATCACATCATTCTCCTAATGATGTGATCCCATTATAAAATGACAACTCATGTCTATGGTCAGGAAACCTTGACCATCTTTGATCAACGAGCTAGTCTAGTAGAGGCTTACTAGGGATACTTTGTTGTCTATGTATCCACACATGTATTTCAGTTTCCAATCAATACAATTATAGAATGGATAATAAACAATTATCATGAACAAGGAAATATGATAATAACTAAATTATTATTGCCTCTAGGGCATATTTCCATAGTCTCCCACTTGCACTAGAGTGAGTAATCTAGTTCACATCTCCATGTGATTAACACCCAATGAGTTCTGGGGTTTGATCATGTTTTGCTTGTGAGAGAGGTTTTAGTCAATGGGTTTGTAACATTCAGATCTGAGTATTCTTTGCAAATATCTATATTGTACATGCTGCTACCATGATCCACTTGAAGCTATTCCAAACGGCTGCTCCACTATACGTATCCGGGTTGCTACTCAGAGTCATCCGGATCTGTGTCAAAGCTTGCATCGACGTAACCCTTTATGACAAACTCTTTGTCACCTCCATGATCGAGAAACATTTCCTTAGTGCTCTAGTTACTAATGATAATTTTGACCGTTGACCAGTGATCCACTCTTGGATCACTCTTGTACCCCTTGCCAGACTAATGGCAAGGCACACATCACATGCGGTACACAACATTGCATACAGAATAGAGCCTATCGCTAAGGCATAGGGGACGACCTTCATCCTTTCTCTTTCTTCTGTCGTGTTCGAGTTTTGAGTCTTACTCAACTTCACACCTTGCAAATCAGGCAAGAACTCCTTCTTTGACTGATCCATTTTGAACTCTTTCAAAATCTTGTCAAGGTATGTACTCATTGAAAGTCTTGTCAAGTGTCTTGATCTATCTCCATAGATATTGATGCCCAATACTTAAGTAGCTTTATCCGTGTATTCCTTTGAAAAACATTTTTCAAACAACCCTTTATGCTTTCTAGAAATTCTACATGATTTCCGATCAACAATATGTCAACCACATATACATATCAGAAATTCTATAACGCTCCCACTCACTTTCTTGTAAATACAAGTTTCTCATAAACTTTGTATAAACCCAAAAGCTTTGATCACCTCATCAAAGCGCATATTCCAACTCCGAGATGCTTGCTCCAGTCCATAGAAGGATCGCTGGAGCTTGCACACCTTTTAGCATCCTTAGGACCAACAAAATCTTCTAGTTGTATCACATTACAACCTTTCCTCACGGAAATCGTTAAGGAAACTCTATTTTGACATCCATCTATCAAATTTCATAATCAAAAAATACAGCAACTGCTGACATAATTCCAACAGACTTTAGCATCGCCACGGGTGAGACAGTCTCATCGTAGTCAACTCCTTGAACTTGTCGAAAACCTCTTTGCGACAAGTCGAGCTTTATAAATGGTGAAATTAACCATCATCGTTTGTCTTCCTCTTAAAGATCCATTTGTACTTAACGACCTGCATCTTAACGACCTGCCATTCAACGGGCAAGTCTACCAAAGTCCATACTTGGTTTTCATACATGGATGCAATCTCGGATTTCATGGCTCCTAGCCATTTGTTGGAATCCGGGCCCACCATCACTTCTTCATAGTTCATAGGCTCATTGTTGTCTAACAACATGATTTCCAAGACAGGATCACTGCACTACTCAGGGACAGTATGTATCCTTGTCATCCTACGAGGTTCGGTAGTAACTTGATCTGAAGTTTCATGATCATCATCATTAGCTTCCACTTCATTTGGCGTAGGCACCGTAGAAACATCTTTCTGCGTCATGCTACCATCCAACTGAAGTGACGGTTCAGTAACCTCATCAAGTTATACTTTCCTCCCACTCAATTCTTTCGAGAGAAACTCTTTCTCGAGAAAGGACCCGTTTTAGCAACAAATACTTTATCCATGGATCTGAGATAGAAGGTATACCCAACTGTTTACTTAGGGTATTCCATGAAGCTACATTTGACCGCTTTGGGTTCGAGCTTAGCATGTTGAAATATTTTCACATAAGCATCACATTCCCAAACTCTAAGAAATGGCAACTTAGGTTTCTGCCAAACGGTGTCATCTCAATAGATTTAGATGGTGCCCTATTTAAAGTGAATGTGATTGTCTCTAATGCATAACCCCAAAACGATAGTGGAAAATCAGTAAGAGACATCATAGTACTCACCATATCCAATAGAGTACGACTACGACGTACAGACACACCATCACACTATGGTGTTCCAGGCGGTGTGAGATGTGAAACAACTTCCACATTTTTCTTAAGTTGCATACCAAACTTGTAACTCAGATATTTACCACCACGATCATATCGTAGACATATTATCTTCTTGTCACGATGATTTTCAACTTCACTCTGAAATTTCTTGAACTTTTTAAACATTTTAGACATGTGTTTCATTAAGCAAATATAGCCATATCCACTCAAATCATCAGTGAAGGTAAGAAAATAATGATATCCACCGCACGCTTCAACACTCATTGGACCGCATACATCAACATGTATCATTTCCAATAAGTCACTTGCCCGCTCCATTATACCAGAAAACAGGGTCTTAGTCATCTTGCCCATGAGGCATGGTCCGCATGTCTCAACCGATTCGAAATCAAGTGAGTCAAAAGATCCATCAACATGGAGTTTCTTCATGCTCTTTACACCAATATGACCTTGGCGGCGGTGCCACAAGTATGTGGTACTATCATTATTAACTTTGCATCTTTTGGCATCAATATTATGAACATGTGTATCACTACGGTCGAGATTCAATAAACCATTCAAATTGGGTGCATGACCATTGAAGGTATTATTCATGTCAATAGAATAACCATTATTCCCTAACTGAAATGAATAATCGTATTGTAATAAACACAATCTAATCATGTTCATGGTCAACGCAAACACCAACTAACATTTATTTAGGTCCATCACTAATCCCTAAGGTAGAGAGAGCGTGCGATGGTGATCACATCAACCTTGGAAACACTTCCAACACACATCGTCACCTCGCCCTTAGCTAGTCTCCTCTTATTCCGTAGCTTTTATTTCGAGTTACCAACATTTAGCAACTGAACCGGTATCTAATACCCAAGTGATACTAGAGTATGCTCCCAGAGTCCGAGTACTATACGCTCCATTCCGCGGCCCACTCTTTGTCTCAGCTACAGACCGGCTCCCGGCTGTCTGGCTAGCAAGAGCAAAAGCCAAAGAGTGGAGAGAACATTGAAAAGACTTAAGGGGGCTCGGATGAAACCGAGTCGGCACCCTTTGCATAAAGCTCATGCACTGCCAAAATCAAATATTTGATATATCCGTGCCGATTTAACCTCGTCTTCTGCATGGTTGTCTCCATCAGGAGCCTTCCCCACCCGGAGGCTCGGAGGCTACTCTGGGCAGGGCACCGCGCCCACCAGCCAGCGGACTCTCCATCCGCGCCTGGCAGTGCCTCACGCTTGACAGCCGGTGGACCACTCGTCCGCCTTCGGCAGGGCTCCACGCCCACCAGCTAGCGGACCCTCCGTCCGTGTCCGATAGCGCCTCGCGCTCAACAGCCGGCGGACCCCACGTCCGCCTTCCGCAGGGCTCCATGCCCACCAGCTAGCGGACCCTCCATCCGCGTCTGGCAGTGCCTCGCGCTCAACAGCTGGCGAACCTCGCGTCCGCCTTCGACAGGTCTCCACGCCCACCAGCCAGCGGACCCTCCACCCGTGCCCGGCAGCGCCTCGCGCTCGACAGCCGGCGGACCACGCGTCCACTTTCGGTAGGGCTCCACGCCCATCAGCCGGCGGACCCTCCGTCCATGCCTGGCAGCGCCTCGCGCTCGACAGTCGGTGGACCCCGCGTCCGCCCTCGGTAGGGATCCACGTCTATCAGCCGACGGACCTCGCGTCCGCTTTGGCAGCGCCTCGCGCCCTTCAGTCGGTGGATCCCGCGTCTGCGCCCGACATCTTCGACACCACCGCCTGCTTCAGCAACAGCAAAGACCCTCCGCCCGACTCCTCGAGTCGCCTGGAGACTACACCCAGCGGGTGCGCTAGCGCGCCCCCGCTAGAAACCATCAGCAAGTGAACTCCATGCTCGCCCCCGGCATCGCCTCGCGCCCTTCAACCGGCGGACTCCGCATCCACGCGTGGCATCCTCGACGTCATCGTCTACTTCAGCAATAGCAGAGACCCTCCGCCCGACTCCTCGAGTCGCCCGGAGGCTCGGAGGCTACACCCAACAGGTGCGTTGGCGCGCCCCCGCTGGAAGCAAGTCGCGTCGTCCCCAACCCGCGATCGACCGTCATCGACAACTTCTACAACAACAATGACAACGACTATGAAAACCCTCCGCCTGACTCTGCGAGTCACCCGAAGGCTCGGAGGTTACTGTCAGGGGGATGACCCCCGGGTACCCCAAACACGGCGAGTCGGGGTGCCTGCCCGCCTGGGTCGGCTGCTCCGACTCACACCCGTGGCCGGCTACTCTGACCAGCCAGCTGCACCCGCCAGCCGGTAGCCCGGAGCCAACTACGACGTCCCATCGAACACACACGGACCAGACGGACATGTCCCGTGGCAGTGCACTAGTGGCGAGCAGTAGCGCACTGCACGGCTGTTGTGTAGTACTCTCTACATTGTAACCTGCCCCCTGGACACTGATTTATAAAGTGCACCAGGGGATAGACATAGCTTAGTCTACAAGCTACATGTGGCTTGACATGTAAGCTACCCATGGTAGCTGACACCTCAAGCTGCTTGGGATGTAAGCTACCCACTATGGCTTACATCCCAAGCTACCCATCCATGCCTATATAAAGGCCCCCTCTCACTCTCTCAAGGGGGAGCTTCCTTCACATCCTCTCATCCCCACTCTCACACTCATGTATGAGGCAAGAAGCCTCATGGCTCTCTTCCCCAAACACCTCCAGGAGCAACCATGTATCAAAAGTACCTCAGTTATACAGATATGCAGGAGTAGGGGTATTATCTCTCCGAAGAGCCCCGAACCTGGGTAAACCACTTCGTGTTATTCGCATACTCGTCCCGGATCATCCACGACAGCCTTGCCCTCACGTCGATAAGCCACCCCATGGCATATGCTGTCTCGCGTGACCCCCCATGAGAAAACGATGACAAGGCCTCCATGGACTCTCATGGCCGTTACCCTCTGTGGGTTGAAGACTGCATAAACATGGATGTATGATAGCGCCACCTATCGGAACCACAGGAAAAATCTTCGTGTCTCCAATTGCGTTTGATCTCTCTAACCCTATCCTCTACCACATGTGCTTATCTTTACTTTCCGGTGCTATACTCATAGACATGCATGTGTAGGGTGTGCTTGACTTTCTATCATTGCTAAAATCTACCCACAACTAAAATTGGGAAAAATTTAGAATTTTTATTTGGTCAAGTAGTCTAATCACCCCCCCCCCTCTAGACTTACTTTCGAACCTACGTCCAGCCTGTTTTGCGGGTGTACCGGTCATGCGCCCAACACGTGAACCATCTCGGCCGCATCTGCTCCACCATGGCCTAGAACTATGCAATAAATCAAACATTGCAAATAGTTTTAAATTAGTTTTACAACCAAATCGAATAACTCTTGATCCATGTTCAAATAAAAAGCACAAACAGATAGTTTATTACAACACAATCGGAATTGTCTTCAATTAATGGAAATCAAATGAACCACCGATACATCTATTGGTTGCCAATGTGAGTCGACATGTGCTCAACCAAGTTATCCTGGAGCCGCATATGAGTATGCCAATCACGCATTTCATGATGGAACTGAGTAAAGTTTTTAAAGGTTGTCGGTTCTTGGTGCAGAGACTCAATATTTTCACCCTAAACATCAAATCCTTGGTCGAAGATGTTGTCATCACGCTCATCCTCCAGAGTCATGTTGTGCATGATCACACAAGTAGTCATTACCTTTCAAAGTTTCTCAATGCTCCATGTCAGTGTGGGGTTCCGAACGATACACCATCGTGATTAGAGCACACCAAAAGCACGCTCCACATCCTTCCTAGGACTATCTTGCATTTGGCCAAATATTTGTCTCTTCTCTCCTTTTGATTTAGGTATTGTCTTCACAAGAGTTGACCACTGAGGGTAGATACCATCAGCTAGGTAGTACCCTTTGTTGTAATGGTGGTCATTGATCTTGAAGTTCACATTTTGAGAGTGGCCTTTTGCAAGCCTTGCAAACACTAATGAACGCTGAAGCATGGTGATATTATTGTTAGAACCAGCCATGAAAATAATGCCAGATCCAAAGATCTTGAGACGCAACCGCTACTAGTATGGTGGCACCTTTCACATGCCCCTGCCAAGCAAATGGATAGTTCTTCCACTTCCAATGGAACTGTCCAAATAGCCAGCCCCTCTCAACATTGATCTCCAATAACCTCTCTATATCAACGACATTTGGCTGTCTCAAGTACTCAGGGCCAAATACTACCACCACAGCCTTGTAGAAATTGTACATTGATTGAAGGCATATGGACTCACTCATACGCACATACTCATCCGCAAGATCGCCTGGAATTCCATATGCAAGCACGCGGATAGCTGTAGTGCGGTTTTGGTAAGAGGAGAACCCAAGCTTGCCAAGGGCATCACATTTGCAATCAAAGTGTGTGTCATATGCTACCACTCGCTCCCTAATATGGTTGGACACATGCCTCGCTATACAGAATCGACGACGGAACTGATGTGGTTTGTAGAGCGGGCCATTCTCAAAGTAATCGATATGATCGAGTACTAAACCCCTAAACCGAGGCCGCTTTCTGGAAATGTGATCATTGACGACCAATGTAACCACCACAATGTGTGCTTCATCCGATGAACAAATGAAATTGCGAAAAAAATACTCTTCTCCACCGTCCATGGTACCTTGTTAGCAAAGTGTCAAACACCTTACAATCATGGTGGTTGGCATGGCTTGCGTTCATGGACTATAGCTGTTGGCGTGCCCCTCACAACTAGCCGACTAGGATGGCATTGGCGTTTGGAGGCCTGTGACTATGCATCGCTTGTCAGAAGGTGATGAGGTCGATGGCCGTCGTCTCCGACCACTGCTTCTCTCCCCACCGGAAGAGACACAAACACCGCTTGCATGGGAGCAGGCTATGGTATGGAGTGATCGTGGTGTGGGCGGTCTGGTAAGTTAGCGAGGAAGACGACAGAGAAAAATGGGTAGAGGTGGCAGCGATGGCGGGGCGGAGGGTGGGGCAGGGAAAAAGAAAAGAGGAGTTATGTCCCCGATGGGCGTGCCAAGGAAGGACAAGGTCGTGCTACCCGCCCACGTTGTTCGTTTTGATGCAAACGCGGCCTAAATTTAAATCGGAAATAGGGTAAAAATGGACCAAAAACAAAAATTTATTCATTTCTTTTCATGCTTAGATCGGGTTTTGTATCTGTTTAATCTATGAAGAGAAACAAGAAAGATTGAAGTGAATAGATTGATTTCATTGATAGTGATTGTAGGTATTTATATGTCCTGAACAACCATGAGTACATGCCGATTACAACAGTTGCATCGATTTGGAGAGACGCATCATCGGTTCGCTGAGAATAGTGTTTGGACAATGCAATGTCTAAACTTCCACATAGAATATTATAAGAATATTCCTAATTACCCTAAACATAAAGCTAATTAATTCCTAACACTCCCCCTTCGACAACGTTGTTTGTAAGCTTCATTATCTTGAGAATCTTCATATATCTCAAATACTGAAAAGTCTTGCATATTCTTGATTGTTTTGATCTTGAAAATTTGATCTTGTACCATCTATGTTTTCCAAAAATCCTGTGAAAAATATAAGGAGAAAAAATAGTAATTTGATAAATATACAGTTAGTATAATTAATTATCTCATTCACACCTATATGGGGAATCCGTTAGAAAACTCATAAGCTTAGTTCTAGGATATTTCTCCCCTTGAATTTTGCAAATTTCTTAGTCGTCTCATACCAATGCCATGAATGCACTTTTGAAATGTTGTGGTTGGTAAAGACTTAGTGAAAAAATATGCAAGATTGTCACAAGATTTTATTTGCAAAATATTAACTTTTCCATCTTTCTGTAATTGATGAGGAAAAAATAGTTTTGGGGGAGATATGTTTTGTGATATTACTTTTAATATATCCCAATGCATTTGAGCAACACATGCGGCATTATCTTCGTAGATAATGGTAGGTGATTCTAATGAACCGATACCACATGATGTCTGAATATGATTTATCATTCTACGGAGCCATAAACATTCTCGTGAGGCTTCAAATAATGCAATTATTTCATAATGATTAGTGGAAGTTGCTACCAATGTCTGTTTTTTTGACTTCCATGAAATAGCAGTTCCACCATATAAAAATACAAACCCTGTTTGTGACCTGTCATTATGGGGGTCAGAAAGATATCCAACATCAGTATAACCAATCAGGTTCATGTCTTAATTTTTCCGATAGAATAAACCAAGATCTTTAACACCTTGCAAATATCTGAAGATATTCTTTACTCCCGTCCAATGACGTTTTGTTGGAGCTGCACTATGTCAAGCCAGTAAATTTACTGCAAAGGCAATGTCTGGTCTAGTACAATTTGCAAGGTACATTAGTGCCCCTATGGCACTGAGGTATGGAAAGTCAGGTCCCAATACCTCCTCGTTATCATCCCTAGGTCAAAAAGGATCCTTATTCATATCAAGGGATCGAACGACCATGGGTGTTTTGGACAGATATGATTTATCCATGTTAAATTTTTCCAAAATTTTCTGAATATAAGCAGGTTGATAAACGAGTATTCCTGAGGGAAAATGCTCGAGTTGTAAACCTAAGCACAATTTGGTTTTTCCCAAGTTTTTCATCTCAAACTCTGTCATTAAATGATTGCGTGCTACAGATATATTTGTTGCGTTGCCAATGATGTTGAGATCATCAACATAGAGATGAAGCAAAATCCCTTTGAGGATTTCTTTACAAATACGCATGGGCAATCATTGTTATTCGAGTATCCTTTACAGGGAAGGAACTCTCTGAGTCGGTTGTACCACATTTTTCCCGACTGCTTCAAGCCATAGAGTAACTTTTGTAGTTTTACACAATACATGTTGCGATTTATATTTGGATTCAGAACTCTAAGTCCATGAGAGACTTTCATATAAATTTCCGCATCAAGTGACCCATATAGATAAGCAGTCACCACATCCATTAACTGCGTTGAAAGATTCATTTGTACTGCCAAAGATATTAAATATCGAAGTGTAATTCCACTATATGTATCGACGTAATCGATACCAGGTCTCTGCGTAAACCCTTGAGCTACTAGTCTTGCTTTCTATCTCAACACCTCATTGTTTTCGTTCCTTTTTCGAACAAAAACCCATTTAGCTCCCACAGGGAAGACTTTATGAGGAGTAGGCATTATTTTAGAAAATACCTCTCTTTTGTTAAGCGAGTGTAATTCTGCCTCGATTGCTTCCTTCCATTTAGGCCAATCCGAGTGCTTGAGGCACTATTTCATAGATTTTGGCTCTGGATCCACTTGAAGGGTTTCAGCAATTTTCGAGGAGAAATCTGTGTTGACAACCGTAGTGCTTCTATTGTATGTTTCTCCTGAAACAATATAATTTATGGATATTTCATTAATTTCTTCAGGCACCGTGTGATTTCCCATAACAACGGAGTCTGATTGTTTCGATATCCCAACATTATAATTTGT
Organism: Hordeum marinum; assembly: GCA_022496015.1. Lineage (NCBI taxonomy): Eukaryota > Viridiplantae > Streptophyta > Magnoliopsida > Poales > Poaceae > Hordeum > Hordeum marinum. The sequence goes on from CM039678.1 coordinate 525,389,493, forward strand.
GTGCACATTTATGTTGGGTTCTTGATGTTGAACATCTGTTTGGTGTCCATCAACTTGAGGTTGATTTGCATTTATTGTCATAGATTTTGATTTTTTTTGTTTCCAGGGAGGCTTTAGAGAAGCCTTTTCCCCTGTGACTAGATTTCTCCCCCTTTTATTTGTAATTGGGGGTTGAGTAGTTTTATTTGGTATTTCTACTCGTTCTGGTGCATTAACAACGGGGATATAAGATTTAGTGACACCTTTGTGATCAGTAAATGCGTGTGACGGGTTATTTGCAAAGTGTTGCAAATCAATAATTTTCTGAACTCCAGATTCAGATTCTTTTGTACGTGGATCTAAGGATTGAATGCCTGTAACATTCCAATGTATTTCCTAGCATTCTTTGTGGTTTGTTTCTCCCCTAATGCCGGGAAATTGTCCTCATCAAAAATTGAGTCAGCGTACCGGGCTGTGAACAGGTCCCCTGTTAGGGGTTCTGAATATTTTATAATTTACGGAGAATTATTTTATAATCTACGGAGAATTATATTCCACATAGATTCCTAATTTCCTATGGGGGCCCATAAAGGTATGATGTGGTGGTGATATCGGTCTGTATACAACGCAACCGAATTTTCGCACATGGGAAATACTTGGCTGATTGCCACATACTATTTGAAACGAGGAATTTTCATCATATGCAGTTGGTCTAACCTGCATCAGATCTGCGGCGTGTAAAACCGCATGTCCCCAACAAGAGGTTGGTAAATTGCAATTATGTAATAGTGGTCTAGCAATTAATTTTACTCATTTGATTAAAGATTCAGCCATTCCATTTTGAGTATGAACAAAGGGTACTGAATGTTCTAGATGGATTCCTAAAGCCATAAAATAATTATTAAATGCTCGTGAACTAAATTCAGCAGCATTATACATTCTTATTGTTTTTGTCCTGTGTTCAGGATGATTTGCTCTCAGTTTGATAATTTGAGCAATTAATTTGGCAAAGGCATGGTTACGTGTGGATAATAGACGCACATGTGACCATCTAGTAGATGCATCGATTAGCACCATGAAATACCTAAATGGTCCGGATAGAGGTTGTATTGGACCACATATATCTCCTTGAATTCTTTCAAGAAAATTAAGCGACTCATTTTTAACTTTAAGATAAGATGGCTTTATAATTAATTTTCCGGTAGCACAAGCGGTGCATACAAAATCTGATGACTTGGGAAATCTTTTAATTGGTAAATTATGACCAACAGAATTACTTATAATTTTTCTCATCATACCTATTTCAGGATGACCAAGGCGATCATGCCAAGTCTTGAATTTGTCAAGATTTTGAAAATTTATTTTGTACGCAACATAAGGAACGGGTTTTATGTATGTAAAGTATAATCTGCATGAAAATGAAGGGAATTTTTCAAGAGTTTGTTCCTCATATCCGTTGCTTTTTGTTAAAAGCAAAAATTCTTTGTTATCCACCTCTATTGTTTTTAGATGAAAATTGCTAGATCGGATATCTTTGAAACTTATAAGGGTACGTGAAGATTCAGGATACAAGAGTGCGTTCTGAATTTTGATAGTAGTACCCATAGGGAGTGTGAATGTGGCTCTTCCTGAACCAATAATTGCTTTGTTACTTCCTGTTATGGTCGTAACATTTTCCTTTCTCTTAGTAAGAGTTTGGAAATATTTTGCTTCCCTTAGAATTGTGTTAGTGGTAGCACTATCCGCTAAACATAACTCTTCTTCCATCGGATAGTTCCCGTTAAAATTCTATAAATAGAAAAAGAATATTTTAGAATAAATTTACATTTATTCATATATTCGTTAAATTACATACATAATATTTATATTACAATATTAAATATAAATTCATTACAATATTATGTCTGATTCACATAATGCAATATACATAATCTGAAAGACTTTATTCTACTTATTGTTATACAATATATAACTTCTTATAGTATTTAAATAGCCGTGTGACATCAACTTGTTTATGGAGATTCACTAGTGCAGAACCGGCCTATAGTCGCGGGTCGTAAGGGCCTTTAGTGTCGGTTCTCGAACCGGCACTAAAGGCTGGGGACTAAAGCCTACCCCCTTTAGTGCCGGTTCAACATGGCCCGGCACCAAAAGCCCTCCACGTGGCATCCAATGGCGCCATGGGCTGGGGGACCTTTAGTCTCGGTTGGTAACACCAACCGGGACTAAAAGTATTTAGTTTTTTTAGTTTAGTTTTATTTTTCCTTTTAATTCTTTAGGGGTTTATGAATTAATTATGGTTTAATTTTCCTTTTAATTTTGTGTTTTCCATTTAATTAATTTTCATTTCAAACATACATCATTAGGTTCATGATGAATTATTATATCATTGTGAGGAAGAAACATGGATTTTATTCATCCAAATGAATAAAAAGTGATCAAAATTTGAATTAGTAGGACGACGATCCTACTAATTCAACTTTGGTCACTTTTGATCCATCCACATGAATCTAATCTGCTTTCCTTCCCTCAATGATATAACAAATCATCATGATAATCATGATCAATATCATCATCATATTAATATAAAAACTCTTGCATCATATCATCACCAACAACACTATAGCTAATAATCATCATAGTCATTACCACCAACGCTATTTAATCATCATTTTCGTCAATGAGACATCATATAACAAGTTGGTCACTAGTCATAATCACAACTCATCATCATCATCATCATCAACTGTAACACATTGTAGCACATAATAACACATTGTACCTAGGACCTACTCTACCCTCTCTTAGGTACAATAACATAAAACAAGATAGGCCCTGACTCTCCATTATGGACAATGGAGATCATCGTGTCTCCAATTCTTGGCCTACGCACAATGTTGCTTCCAAGTAGCTCTCTATGATTGACCATACATTTTTTTCCAATCTTTGATTGTCATGTCTTCATCGGTTTTAGAAATCCGGTATGGACAGGAGTGATGCGTAGGCTGACCTGGCTGTGCTGGCCGTAAGCTCATAACATCAACGTGACCTCTCGGAAACATCAGAGAAGGCACACAATCCTTCGGGATTTTCTGTTGAAAAACATAGTAATAACTTTGTAGTTAGAAATGTAGTTTAGTTTTAGAAAAAATTATCCAAAAGATGCACGGATGTCGTAATAGTAAAAAATCTTACCATGCAATCTCCATGGATGTTACCGTAGTTCACCACGTGCACTGGTGGCACGTCTTGACCATAATGTGGAGGAGTTTGATAATAGCTATTGTAATTCTCAAGATCATTAAGAAATGCGATAAGATGATTTTTCTCCTTATAAGTTAATTCTGCTTCATCACTGTAGTAGTAGGTTTTGTTTGCCATCTTCCGTACATTTTTTGAAGAATGAAAATAAGTTGTCAATGGAAATAAGTTGTCAAGTATTTTTAAATAAACAATACTCCCTCTATAAACTAATATAAGAGCGTTTAGATTACTAAAATAGTATTCTAAACACTCTTATATTAGTTTAGGGAGGGAGTATAAATTACTTAATAAATATGGCTGAGAAACTCACATAATGGTAGAACTGGAGGCGTCTGCACATCGACCCAGATGTCGATATTACCTTCAATTTCATCTTCCAGACGAATATCAAAGGTGATAAGCATAATTAGGCTCAAATGCATAAGCCTTGCATAGTGCTATCCAAATTTTGCATTCAAAATGGCAGTAGGCTTCTGCATTGTAAAAATTTACGGCAAAAGTATAACCATGCTCGGTCCTCAAGTGAACTATCTTTACCTCCATACTTTTTTTTGTATTGAAACCAATCTTATCCAAGACATAAATTCTTGCATGGCAGGGGATACGCTAGTAGAATAGTAAAAAATTAAAATTATAAGTTGAATCAAAAGAATCAAAACTCATGCTTAATTACAAAAAAAGACTTGTCGTTGTGACTTACTGTATCCACTTCGAAGGTCTCATCCAGCATGATGTTGAAGTGTCTACCATCAACTAGGAAAGGCTTGTCACATACGCCGCGCTCGTCTTCGCAGTATTCGCACATAACAAATTCCCTTTCGTCGTCAAACATTTCCTATGTTCATAGTTGAAACATTTAAAATCGGTCGAAAGAAACCACGAGAAAACGGATCAACACACATATCACTATTACTCAATATGCAACAGGTTGACTTTAGGTCTGTCGAGTCTTACCTTCCTAAACTCTCATCTCACGTATATGGTGGGCACTCCTTCTGATATTGCGACCGTCGGTGATGGTGGCTCCTCTAATCGTCCCCGAGTGCATTACACCAAAATGTTGAGCACACGGGAACGAAGGATAAGCGACCCCCACAACAACAGTCGGGATTCTTCCTCTCTCATATATATATATGGTGGACACTCTCCCTCACTGAAAGACACACAAGGAGCCGAAACAGACGTAAAGTCAACCCATTCTATATATCGGGCAATGACATCGAAAAAATGCCTTATGTTTTGCCGGAATGACTATCAAATCACAAGCACTCGATATGTCCTACATTGTAGCAGAAGACATTTCCTATGTTCATAGTTGATACAGACGTGCATTCAATAAGCAAAACTAAATCATAAAACAAATTAGTATTCAAATTAGCATGCATTCAATAAGCAAAACTAAATCATCTCTTGCGTTCGTATATCGTCAAATAGTATCACTAATACATCTCGAATAGTATCATACATATAACCCGAAAAATATTAAAATATGGAAAACACAAAATGGAAAACATTAAAATATGCAACATTAAAATATGCAACTTTTGCAAATATTAATTTCTATACATTGGATCAAATGTCAAAATTCATCAACTATTTTCTATACATATATTGGATCAAAATGTAAAAATTCCTCAAATGTCAAAATTCCTTCACTTTTTTGTACAGATCTAACTAATCATCTAGCGAAAAAATGTCAAAATCCATGCATCTATGTCAAAATTCCTTAACTTTTTTCTATACATCAAAATTCTTGCATCTAATCATCTATACATCTAATTAATCATCTAATTATCAAAATTGTGTGTGTGTGTGTGTTCATCAAAATTGGGGGGAGAGGTTTGGGCCGGGGAGGGGCCGCCGGCCGCCATGGCGGCACAAGGGGTGAGGGAGAGGGGGGAGAGGGGGGAGCTCACAGCGGGGCAACGGGGCGATGGAGAGGCGAGGCGAGTCGAGGGCGGCGACGGAGGAGCGGGCGCATGCGGCGTCCGGGTGGCATCAGGCCGGGCTCAGGGAGGAACGGGCGCAGGCGGCGTCGGAGATCAGCGCGAGGAGGTGAGACGGCGACGGCGCGGGTGGCGTCGGGGAGGCGAGACGGCGACGGCGGCGATGTCACGAAGAGGATGCAGAGTAACGAAAAAAAATTGAAGTGTTGTATATATAAGGAGACATTTAGTCAAAGTTGGTGGCTCCAACCGCGACTAAAGACCACCCTTTAGTCGCGGTTGGAGCCACCAACCATGACTAAAGGTGAATTTCAGTGGGCGCGGGTGGTGAGAAGCGAAAACCTTTAGTCACGGTTGGTGGCTCCAACCGCGACTAAAGGGGGGGGTCTTTAGTCGTGGTTGGAGCCACCAACCGCGACTAAAGGTGTGTTCCTGGCACGGCGCACTGCAGTGGAAGTTTAGTCCCGCCTTGCTAGTCGAGGGGCACCTCGACCAGTTTATAAGCCCCGTCGCGGGCACTGCATTGAGCTCCTCTCTAATGCAAGCCTTCTGGGCCTACCTGTGTTGTGATTCCCTGTGGCCCTACAGGGCCTTGCGCGCCTGTATCCTGGCCCAGGTTGGGTTTCTAGTCGTATGCAGGCCGTGGCGGCCCAGTAGTGGGATTTTTTAAATTTATTTTTCAATATTTTTTGCTTCATTTATTTTCTTTTGTTTTTGAGTTTTTGTGTGCTTTATTGAGAGTTAATGAGTGAATCTTTTTGCGTTAGGTCAAAAAAATTATAAAGTTTCTGTTAGTGGTAGTAGTTTTCAAATTCGAATAGTTTAAATTTGAATTATTTGAAATTTGTGTGAATCACTAGTTTGTGAATAACTTTACTTTAAAAATAGGTTTTCCAGTGATTCTTTTTCCTACTGTTTAATATTATTGTGTTTTATCATTATATCCAATTTGGTAAATCTTAGGTTATTTAAAAAATGATATGCCTTTGTAACAGGCGAGTTTTTGTGCGAAACCCTAATACTTCGAAAGAGATTGTCCATTTTGTACACGAAGTGCATCCAGTTTTTATCGTAACCCTCTCAACTTTTTATAACATGCTATGTGGGTGAAATGATGATACCATGCCAACTTTCAACCTTTTCGGAGTTCATTTGAAGTGCTTTTCAATTTCAGGGTCATTCTGCTGAAAAAAATCAGTAAGTGCATGAAAAATAGCAAATGAAGTCAGAAAGGGCTGAAAATTGATGATGTGGCTTTGAATGGTGCATTTTGAACACAAAAAGTATGGAGTTCAAATAAGTTAAGAAAAATGAAATGCCATTGTAACAGACGAGTTTTCGTCCGAAACCCTCATACTTCGAAAGAGATTGTTCATTTTGTACATGAAATGCATCCAGTTCTTGCCGTAACCCTGTCAACTTTTTAGAACATGCTATGTGGGTGAAATGATGATACCATGCCAACTTTCAACCTTTTCAGAGTCCATTTGAAGTGCTTTTCAATTTCAGGGTTATTTTGTTGAAAAAAATCAGTAAGTGCATGAAAAATAGCAAATGAAGTCAGAAAGGGTTGAAAATTGATGATGTGGCTTTGAATGGTGCATTTTGAACACACAAAAAGTATAGAGTTCAAATAAGTTGAGAAAAATGAAATGCCTTTGTAATAGGCGAGTTTTCGTCCGAAACCCACATACTTCGAAAGAGATTGTTCATTTTGTACACGAAGTGCATCCAGTTCTTGCCATAACCCTCTCAACTTTTTAGCACATGCTATGTGGGTGAAATGATGATACCATGCAAACTTTCAACCTTTTCAGAGTTCATTTGAAATGCTTTTCAATTTCAGGTCATCTTAGCTCAAAAAAATCAGTAAATGCATGAAAAATAGCAAATGGAGTCAGAAAACGGTTGAAAAGTGTTGATGTGGCTTTGAATGGTGCATTTTGAACACACAAAAAGTCTGGAGTTCAAATAAGTTCAAAAAATAAAAATCCCTTTCTAACAGAAGAGTTTTCGTCCGGAACTGTGATACTTCGAAAGAGATTGTCCATTTTGTACACGAAGTGCATCTAGTTTTTGCCATAAAGCTCTCAACTTTTTAGTACATGCTATGTGGGTGAAACGATGATACCATGCCAACTTTCAACCTTTTTAGAGTTCATTTGTAGTGCTTATTAATTCCAGGGTCATTTAGCTCAAAAAATCAGTAAATGCATGAAAAATAGCAAATGAAGTCGAAAAGGGTTGAAAATTGATGGCCTCCCTTCGAATGGTGCATACTGAACGCACAAAACACATAAGTACACTACTATTACAAAGATTCCCTTCGGTTTGTCCGAACTGGGAATTTCTAGATATATAAGTCTGGAAACTAACTAGAGAAGCCGGTCACATCCCAAAGTGGGATCTTTGGGTGTAAAACTTTTTCTTCGCATGTGTCCCTTTGCGTCATAACCATGGGCAATCTTCATCGTTTAACTTGATGCTCGGGTCAACATTCACTGTGAAGGGAGCAATTTCATGAAACTTTTCATAATATTCTAGCATGTCTGTCTTGTCCTCCACTCCCACGATGTTTCTTTTCCCTGAAAGAACTATGTGGCGATTTGGCTCATCGCATGATGTATTTGCTTCCTTATCTTTTCTTTTTCTCGGCTTGGTAGACATGTCCTTCACATAGAAAACGTGCACCACATCATTGGCTAGGATAAATGGTTCGTCTGCGTACCCAAGATTGTTGAGATCCACTGTTGTCATTCCGTATTGCGGGTCTTCCTTTACCCCGCCTCCTGTCAGATTGGCCCATTTGCACCTAAACAACGGGACCTTCAAATCAAGTCCATAGTCAAGTTCCCATATCTCCTCTATGTAACCATGGTATGTGTCCTTTGGCCCATTGTTGTTTGCTGCATCAAAGCGGACACCACTGTTTTGGTTGGCGCTCTTTTTATCTTGGACGATCGTGTAAAATGTATTCCCATTTATCTCGTACCCTTTGAAACTCAATATAGTCGAAGATGGTAACTTGGACATCAAGTACAGGTCATCTTCAACAATGTCGTCATGCATGAGACGTGTCTGCAACCAACCGGCGAATGTCACCGTTTGTTCATGTGTAATCCATTCATCAGACTTCTCGGGCTCTTTCGAGCGTAGAATATTCTTGTGTTGCTTGATATACGGAGCCACCAAGGCGGAACTTTGTAGAACTGTGTAGTGTGCTTGCGCCAAAGAATGCCCGTCCCGACATGTTAGTGATTTCTTTTCTAGCGTGCCTTTTCCACCCAGTCTGCCCTCATGCCGCGATTTAGGAACACCTATCGGCTTAATGTCAGGAATAAAGTCAACACAAAACTCAATGACCTCCTCTGTTTCATGTCCCTTGGATATGCTTCCTTCTGGCCTAGCACGATCATGAACATATTTCTTTAAGACTCCCATGAACCTCTCAAAGGGGAACATATTGTGTAGAAATACAGGACCTAGAATGGTAATCTCCTCGACTAGGTGAACTAGAACATGCCTCATGATATTGAAGAAGGATGGTGGGAACACCAACTCAAAACTGACAAGACGATGCACCAAATCATTCTCTAACCTTGGTAGGACTTCTAGATTGATTACCTTCTGAGAGATTGCATTCAGGAATGCACATAGCTTCACAATGGCTAATCGAACGTTTTCCGGTAGAAGCCCCCTCAATGCAACTGGAAGCAGTTGCGTCATAATCACGTGGCAGTCATGAGACTTTAGGTTCTGGAACTTTTTCTCTTCCATATTTATTATTCCCTTTATATTCGACGAGAAGCCAGACGGGACCTTCATACTAAGAAGGTGTTCGAAGAAGATTTCCTTTTCTTCTTTGGTAAGAGCGTAGCTGGCATGACCCTGAAACTGCTTTGGATCCATGCCTTCTTTTCCGTGCATACATTGCTGGTCCTCCCATGCCTTCAGCGTATCTTTTGTCTTCCCATACACACCCAAGAAGCCTAGCAGGTTCACACAAAGATTCTTCGTCACGTGCATCACATCGATTGCAGAGCGGACCTCGAGGTCTTTCCAATATGGTAGGTCCCAAAATATAGATTTCTTCTTCCACATGGGTGCGCGTTTGTCAGCGTCATTTGGAACAGATTGTGCACCAGGACCCTTGCCAAAGATTACTTTTAAATCCTTGACCATATCAAGTATTTCATCACCCGTACGGTGGCGAGGCTTCTTCCGATGATCTGCCTCACCTTTGAAATGCTTGCCTTTCTTTCTTACGGGATGCTTGCTCTGAACAAATCGATGATGCCCCAGATACACATTCTTCTTACATTTATCCAAATATATATTGTCGGTATCATCTAAATAGTGCGTGCATGCGTGGTATCCCTTGTTTGTCTGTCCTGAAAGGTTACTAAGAGCAGGCCAATCATTGATGGTTACAAGCAGCAACGCATGTAGGTCAAATTCCTCCTGATCTTTCGCATCCCATGCACGTACACCTTTTCCATTCCACGGTTGTAAAAGTTCTTCAACCAATGGCCTTAGGTACACATCAATGTCGTTGCCGGATTGCTTGGGGCCTTGTATGAGCACTAGCATCATAATGAACTCCCCTTCATGCACAACCAAGGAGGAAGGTTATAGATACATAGAGTCACCGGCCATGTGCTATCATTGTTGTTCTGCTCCCCAAAAGGATTAATGCCATCTACACTTAAAACAAACCATACGTTCCTTGCATCCTTTGCAAAGTCCTTCCACTTTCTCTCGATTTTTCTCCACTGCGACCCGTCAGCGAGCACTCTCAACTTCCCGTCTTTCTTACGGTCTTAGTTGTGCCATCGCATCAACTTGGCATGCTCTTTGTTTTGGAACAAACGTTTCAACCGTGGTATTATAGGAGCATACCACATCACCTTGGCAGGAATCTTCTTCCTAGGGTGCTCTCCCTCAACATCACTAGGGTCATCGTGGATGATCTTATAGCGCAATGCACAGCATACTGGGCATGCATTGAAATCCACGTACTCACCGTGGTAGAGGATGCAGTCATTAGGGCATGCATGTATCTTCTCGACCTCTAATACTTGAGGGAAGACAATCTTCTTTGCTTCGTACGTACTCTCTGGCAATTCGTTGTCCTTTGGTAGCTTCTTCTTTAACATTATCAGTAACTTTTGAAATGCCTTGTGAGATACACCATTCTCTACCTTCCATTGCAGCAATTCCAGTGTGGTACCCAGCTTTTTATTGTCATCTTCACAATTTGGGTACAACCCTTTTTGTGATCCTCTAACATGCGCTGCAACTTCAGCTTCTCCTTTTCACTTGCGCAGTTTCTCTTTGCATCGGCAATGGCCCAACCAAGATCATCAGCGGGCTCATCTGATGCCTCTTCTTCAACTCCTTCCTGCATTGTCGGCTCAGCTTCTTCCCTCATTGTTGTGCCATCGTATTCATGGAACCCATGGACATGATAGCTGTCGTCATCCTCTTCTTCTTCATTATCTTCCATTAGGACCCCTCTTTCTCCGTGCTTGGTCCAACAGTTATAGTCGGACATGAAACCAAACTCAAACAGGTGGACGTGAATGGTTCTTGAGTTAGAGTAATTTCGATCATTCTTACAGCCAGCACATGGATAATACATAAAACCATCCGAGCGCTTGTTTGCCTCAGCCGCAACCAGAAAAGTATGCACGCCGTTAATGAACTGGGGAGAGCATCAGTCGTCCTACATCCATTACCGGCTCATCTTCATTACACGACACCGAAAAGACCAAATTAATACAAGTTCGTACATAAAGTTCATACACACTTGTTCTCATAAAACAACATACAAGCTCTCTAGCTAAAGCATTTAAATGCAACAACAAATGCGATCAACATCGCAACTAAGGTAACAATTGATCCAACAACATAGTGATACCAAGCCTCACTATCAATGGCATATCTTTTAAATTTTCTAATCTTCAAGCGCATTACACCCATCTTGATCTTGTGATCATCGACGACATCGGCAACATACAACTCCAGTTTCATCTTCTCTTCTTCAACTCTTTTCAATTTTTCTTTCAAATACTCATTTTCTTTTTCAACTAAATTTAACTTCTTGACAAGAATATCTATGTCGGTTGGAATCTCTAGTTCACATACCTCCTAGATAAAAACTGCTGGGGAACATTGCATGGGAAACAAAAAAATTCCTACGCACACGCAAGATCTATCCATGGTGATGAGCATCTACAAGAGGGAGAGTGGATCTACATACCCTTGTAGATCGCTAAGCGGAAAGCGTTAAGAAACGCGGTTGGTGTAGTCGAACGTCTTCACGATCCAAATCGCCGAGCATCCCGCGATCTCATCACGATCCATCTCGCGATCCAATCACGATCCATCCCATGAACTCATCATGATCCGTCCCGCGATCTCATCCCAATCCGTCTCGCGATCTTGATCACGGTCCTTCCGATCTAGCGCCGAACGGACGACACCTTCGTGTTCAGAACAAGTACAGCTCGATGACGATCTCCGCCTTCTTGATCCAGCAAGAGGGAGTGGAGAGTTAGATGATTTCTCCGGCAGCACGATGGCGTTGTGGCAATGGTGGTGGACCTATTCTAGTAGGGCTTCTCCTAAGTACCGCTGAAAACCGATCTAGAGGAGAAACTGCGATCTAGAGGAGAGGTAGCACCAGGCTATTAGGGTTAGCTTTTTCCTCTAAATCCTCTATTATATATAGGAGGGAGGGATGGGAGGAGGAAGCCTCAAACCCTCAAGGCTTGGTCGAAATTGGAGGTGGCGGATTCCTACTCCAATCCTATTAGGAGTAGGATTCCTCCTTTCCACTTGGAAACTCTTTCCACCTCTCCACCTTTGGATTTGTTCCTTCTCAAACCACTCCAGCCACATGGGCCCTTAGAGGAGGCTTCGTATAGACCACTAGGGGCTGGTTTACCTCCTCCCACAGCCCATGTAGCCTCTTGGGTCGAAATACCTCTCCCGATGGTCCTCCGGTACACTACCAGCACTCCCAGTACACTACCGATGAGCCCGAAACTTTTTTGGCGACCAAAACAGGACTTCCTATATATCAATCTTTACCTCCAAACCATTCCGGAGCTCCTCGTGACGTCCGAGATCTCATCCTAGACTCCAAACAATCTTTGGTCACCAACATACATAACTCTATACTACCGAAATGTCACCAAACCTTAAGTGTGCAGACCCTGCGGGTTCGAGAACTATGTAGACATGACCGAGACACCTCTACGGTCAATAACCAATAGCGGGACCTGGATGCACATATTGGTTCCTACATATTCTACTAAGATCTTTATCGGTCGAACCTCTATGTCAAGGATTCAGTTAATCTCGTATGATGTTCCCTTTGTTCTTCGGTATGTTACTTGCCCGAGATTCGATCGTCAGTATCTCCATCCCTAGTTCAATCTCGTTACCGGCAAGTCTCTTTACTCATTCCGTAATACAAGATCCCGTGACTAACACTTAGTCACATTGCTTGCAAGGCTTATTGTGATGTTGTATTACCGAGTGGGCCCTGAGATACCTCTCCGTCACACGGAGTAACAAATCCCAGTCTTGATCCATGCCAACCCAACAGACACCCTCGGAGATACCTGTAGAGCACCTTTATAGTCACCCAGTTATGTTGCGACGTTTGATACACACAAGGTACTCCTCCGGTGTCAGTGAGTTGCATGATCTCATGGTCATAGGAACAAATACTTGACATGTAGAAAATAGTAGCAATAAACTGACACGGTCATATGCTACGTTTGTAGTTTGGGTCTTGTCCATCACATCATTCTCCTAATGACGTGATCCCGTTATCAAATGACATCTCATGTCCATGACTAGGAAACCATAGCCATCTTTGATCAACGAGCTAGTCTATTAGAGGCATACTAGGGACATGATGTTGTCTATGTATCCACACATGTATCTGAGTTTCCGATCAACACAATTATAGCACGGATAATAAAAAATTATCATGAACAAGGAAATATGACAATAACCAATTTATTATTGCCTCTAGGGCATATTTCCAACAGTCTCCCACTTGCACTAGAGTCAATAATCTAGTTCACATCACCATGTGATTCGCATTGTTATGAATCTAACACCCAATGAGTTCTGGAGCTCGATCATGCTTTGCATGTGAGAGAGGTCTTATAGTCAACAGGTCTGCGACATTTAGATCCGTGTGTACTTTGCAAATCTCTATGTCAAACTATAAACACTGCTACCACACTCCACTTGGAGCTATTCCAAATGGTTGCTCTACTATACGTATCTGGATTGCTACTAAGAGTCATCCGGATTGCTACTAAGAGTCATCCGGATTGGTGTCAAAGCTTGCATCGACGTAACTCTTTACGACGAACTCTTTCTTACCTCCATAATCGAGAAACATTTCCTTAGTCTTTTAGTTACTAAGGATGATCTTGACCGTTGTCCAGTGATCCACTCCTGGATCACTCTTGTACCCCTTGATGGACTCATGGCAAGGCACACACAGGTGCGGTCCATAGCATGGCATACCATACAGAGCCTATGACTAAGGCATAGGGGATGACATTTGTCCTTTCTCTTTCTTCTGCCGTGGTCGAGCTTTGAGTCTCACTCAACTTCACACCTTACAAAGCAGGCGAGAACACTTCTCTCTGATTAATCCATTTTGAACTCTTTCAAAATCTTGTCAAGGTATGTACTCATTCAAAGTCTCATCAAGCATCTTGATATATCTCTATAGATCTTGATGCTCAACAATTAGGTAGCTTTATCTAGGTCTTCCTTTGAAAAACTCCTTTCAAACAACCCTTTATGCTTTTCAGAAATTCTACATCATTTCCGATCAACAATATGTCAACCACATATGCTTATCAGAAACTCTATAGTGCTCCCACTCACTTTATTGAAAATACAAGTTTCTCATAAACTTTGTATAGACTCAAAAACATTGATCACCTCATCAAAGTGTATATTCCAACTCCGAGATGCTTGCTTCACTCCATAGAAGGATCGATGAAGCTTGCTCACCTTTTAGCATCCTTAGGACTGACAAAACCTTCTGGTTGTATCACATACATCTTTTCATCAGGTAAACTGTTAAGGAAACGATGTTTTGTCATCCATCTGCCAGATTTCATAATTGAAAAATCCAGCAACTGCTAACATAATTCCAACAGACTTTAGCATCGCTATGAGTGAGAAAGTCTCATCGCAGTCAACTCTTTGAACTTGTCGGAAACTTCGTTGTGACAAGTCAAGCTTTACAAATGGTGACATTTACCATCAGCGTCTATCTTCATCTCAAAGGTCCATTTGTACTTGACGACCTGTCGTCCGACGAGCAAGTCTACCAAAGTCTATACTTGGTTTTCATACATAGATCCTTTCTCGGATTCCACCTTCCCTATTAAAATTGAATAGCTATTAAATATCTGGTTAAAACTTTACGGTTGGTAACGTAATGTGAGGATTGTCCTCAAGAGTGCCGAGAAGGACTTGTCCTATTGCATGTTTTCGGTATTCTCCCGCTAATGCTATGGATGATATGACTCTCGTCCTTCGATCCAAAAAGCTAAAATTCTGTTACGGTCAAGTCAAATATGTTTGCTTCCATGAGACCAAAACTTCGAAAGTTCGGATAGTTATGTGATATTCATGGAATCTGAAAGTCATTTTCAGAGACAGACAAAAGCTAAAATATATGAGATATCCAAAGCAATGTTTGTTTGCAAACTATTAGTAAAGGAGTTTACTATGCATTAGACTGATAAGAGAGGGATCCAGGAGAACGCCTGTCATATGATAAAAGGTGAATAAAACAACTTAAGAGAAAGGAAGTGTCCGAAGGGTGTTAGTAAGACTTTCACGCCTAGGAAGTCCGGGGCTAATGCCACTCTTAAGTTGGGTGCTTCTTCTGAGAGTAGGAGAAATACTGAAAAGTTAAACTTTTAGAAATATAATGGCAAAAGGAAAGAAGACTGGAATATCCAGCTCATGTATGAATGTCATACAAGTTTTTGATGAATAGAAGGCTGGTCAAAGATATAGTTCTTGGGAATTATGGTTAAACATGTTAATCACTAATTCTTGGGTATTGTGAGTTGGTCACAAAGATACCCGCTCGATTGCATTCTGTTGCAACTCGATGTAAGAACTACTATGGCCTGAAAGACTAGCCAGGAATGAGGTTTAGATACACGTAGGGAACATAGTAAATGTTACTATGCCTTCCATCGGTGTATTCCCTATGTATTAAGTTTCATAATTCATTTTAGAGTTTCATACACTCTAGCCCTTTGCATAAGGTATCTTGCAAGAAGGTTGTTCATAAGAGAACTTTTCATGTTCGGTGTTATGAATAACATAAGGGCCATACTTTCATCATGACTGAGACGTATGTTATGAATATTGATAATAATACATTACCTCTGGGTTTACTTTCATAATTCATTTTAGAGTTTCATACACTCTAGCCCATTGCACAATGTTTGTTGCAATAGATTTGTTCATAAAAACAACAATTGTTGTTCAGTATTATGAATAACATGAAGGGCCATGATTCCATCCTAGATGAGATATATGTTATGAATATTGATGGAAATATGATACATCCATAACACTGACGCTAAATGTCGCAAGACTAAAAGAATACCACATATGTGTGGCACTGCATTTGGTCATATTGGAGAAACCCGCATGGAAAATTCCATCATGATGGATTTTGAAGTCGTTTGATTTTGAATCATCTGACACTTGCGACTTTCCTCCAAAAGGTGAACTAACTAAAATACCGTTCACAGGCCGTAAGGAACGAGCAATGAACTTATTGGTAATCATACATTATGATGTGTGTAGTCAAATAAATGTTGTTGCAAACAGTGGATTTGTCTACCTTCAAAAATGACTCAAGTAGATATATGGATATTTACTTGATGAGACGTAAGTCTGGATCTTTTGAAATCATTCGAAAGGTTTTCAAAAATGAAGTAGAAGTTATTGTACCAAGAAAATTATGTTTCTGCAATTTGATTGCAGAAAGGAATATTTGAGTTACAAGTTTAGCGATTGTCTGATGAGTTGTGAAAAGAGTTTCATAACTTGCACCTCCCGGAACACCACTGCAAGTGGAAAGTCCGTGAAGATGTAATCTAACCATTTATGACATGGTAAGATCAAAGATGACATAAATAGATTTGCCATTATCCCTTTTATAGAGTGATGCTTTAGAGACTGCGGCTTTTACACTAAAAAGAGATCCATCAGGCCTGTTGAAATGACGCTATGGTATGGTACGCCCAACCATGTTATATCTTTTCTTAACATTTGGAATATGGGGCTTGTGTAAAAGGTTACAAACCCATTCCAAATCAGACAAGTGCTATTTTGTATGGTTATCCCAAGTCATTGGGTATTCCCCCACCACTATACCGAGGCAAAGGGTTTTGCCACAAAACGGTATGCTTTTAAAGAGAATAGTTCTTACAAAAGGTGAGTGGGAGGACAGTGCAACTCGACGAGATAACCAATATCTTCGGTATCAGTTCAAACGAAAGAAACCTTGGAAGTGAATCTGTTGTTTCCTACTATGACTGATACGTAAGTCTCTACAATAAAATGTATGGACTTCAGTTGAACGTGTAGCTGAACCACGTAGGCAAAGCTCATGCAAACCTATCAGGTGCGCAAATGAGATATTGTTGTTGGACAACAGTATACCTACAATACACAAGGAAGCGTTGATGGGCCCTGACTCCGGGATTGGCTAAATGCCAATACAATCCGAGATAGTTTCCATATAAGTGATTCAAGATTAAAACCTTGATACACCTTTCAGAGGACTTAGAGTCCAACGAATATTTATGGAACTGAAAACTGGTACGGATAAAAATGTTTTATCCATAAAGCTCGACTTGTTGAAATAACAAGTTCAAGGAGTTGACTACGATGAGGTTGTTTCACCGTAGCGATGCTTAAGGTCGGTTCGGGTTGAACTAGCAATTAATACATATATCAATCATGAGATATGAAACATGGATGACAAAAGGATTTCCATCTGATGGAAATGAAACCTAGGACTTGTATGTGATACAGTCCAAAGTAATTTGTCGATCCAGAGGATGCTAGTAAGTATGCAAACTTCAGAGTTCTAGCAATGGACAGAAGAGAGCAAAATGGAGTTGGAATCTTCGTGGTTTGATGAAATGGTCAAAAGGGTTTTTGACTTCATCAATGGGTAACGAAGATGCTTGTGATTCAAGAAAGTAAGTGGGGGCATAATAATATTTCTAAAACGTTGTGTGCTTGACACATTGTTAATTGGAAATGAATTTCTTGACACGAATTAAGACTTCATTTGAAAATAGTTTTTCGATGAAGTGCTTAGGCTAAATAGCCTCAATATTAGGCATGATGATCTATGCAGATAGATTTACCTAATGGGGCTAAGCTATGAATACATATTGACAAGATGCTAAAAAAATTTAGCATTTAAAATGCCAAGGAGTGATTCTTGCCGAAGTCACATGGAAAGAGTTTTTGCAAGACTCAGTGTCCTAAAACACTGATGAGTAAAATACATGATGGAGATTCCACACACTCTTGTGTTTGGATTAATCATGTATTCCATGGTATGTAAAATAACCAGATATGTCCAATACTCCAAAGTTGTTGCGGGTATGGATACAAAAGTATCAAAGTACTGATCATAGGACAACAGTGAAAGATGTCATTAAGTGCTAGAGTAGTACCGATGACATGGTTTCTCGCAAGAAGAGATTATGAAGTGCTCGTTGTAAGTAATTACATCGATACAGTCTTCATCGATGCTCCATGCGATTTTCGATTTAAGTTAAGGGTTTTGTGTAATACACAATATGGTGGCACGGTAGTTGGAAATTGTTCCAAACAAGATACTGTGGCGAATTCTGTAACAAAGGCTAAGTATGTCGACGCTTTGGAAGCGACAAAGAAGTTGTTGAATCATATAGTTCATTCATGAACTTAGTATGGTTCCAAGATGGCTTTGGTCTATGAGACACTATTGCAGATAGTTGCTCCATAGCTCAGTCTGAGGAATCAGGTTTCGACCAATGATTCACACATATGCAAAGCCAAGTTCACACAAAATACGAATTTTGTGATAGCGTGAAAACGCGAGGATATGCAAAGTTACACACGGAGCTGAAGTTGTCAGATCCGTTGGACATCAGGCTATACCACAAGCGAAGCATATTTTACACCAGTATGCCATAGGTGCAAAGTACATTAGCATTGACTAGATTATTGACTCTAGTGCAAGTGGGAGTCTGTAGGAGATATGCCCTAGAGGCAATAATAAATGTTATTGATTATCTCCCTGTTCACAATTAGGTTTATGTTCCATGCTATAACTGCTATGGTTCTTGAGTCTATAATAACCACGAGGCTTGAAGGAAGACTCATATGCACGTGTGGAATAATAAACGATAAATTGTATTCCTAGTCTGGCCTCTAAGACTGGCTCAAGTATTGCATGATGATCCTGTTTTCCTGATCATGGGCATGGCTATGCCGACAATTTTGAGGGCACAATGTTAGAAGAACATTTGTGTTGAATCGACCCGAATTGATGTTATGCTATGAGATACATTTGTCATAAGTTAATGGTAAATAACACAGAGAATTTAATGTTTGCATAATTCCTTAGACCATGAGAGTATTGAGTTTCTTCATGCTTGCTTCATGAACTTTGGGGTTTGTTAAACGTCATCCGTAAATGGGTGGCTATTACGGCGGCTTACGGGTTCATGGAAAAGTATGTCAAGTAACTTGATAGCTCAAGATTGGGATTTGCTCCTCCGACGATGGAGAGATATCTCTGGGCCCTCTCGGTGTTACGGTATCCACCATCGTCTGGCCAGACACTTTGTGATTTGATCACGGGGATGCCGGAACACGGGAACGAGAAAAGAGAACAATACCGGCAACGAGGTAACTGGCATAGTGGACAAGTTGTTGATCCACGGGGATGCCAACATGTCTCACCTCGGGTATTTGTAACATATCGCGAAGCAACAGGAATAGAACACGACAACTGGAGGTTCACTCGAATATTCATTCGTGTGGGTATAGGGGTCAATATGGGTGTCCACGGCTCCGATGTTGATCATTGATCGGAAGGGGTTTCAGGTCATGTCTATGCTTCACCGAACCTATAGGGTCACACGCTTAAGGGTCATCTATCTGCTGAATACTAGACAGGGAGTCTGAGAGAAAATCACCGAAAAAGTTTCGGACACCGGAAAAGTTTCGGACAGCAGAAAAGTTCCGCAGGGAGAACACCGGAACAGTTTCGGTAAAACTGAAAAGTTGTTTCAGGGGATACCATTAAGTCAAATTGGTTTCGGCACATGCCTGATAATTTTTGGAGGGTGCCAGAATCATTCTGGAAACTTTTGGGAATTTTCCGGAAGAAAAACCGGAAATGTTCCGGAGCTGCCGGAACCGCTTCAGATGCTTTTCGCAGATGAAAATCACTAAACCGGAATTGTTTTGAAAAGTGTTGAAAATTATTTTAGTGGGTACTGGAAATGTTCTAAGCCCACGTAAATATTTTCAGTTCGATCAGACGTTGAAAAATGTTGTCGTGAATAGTGAAATCAGCTTTATGGTTACTTTTTGGAAAGCCACCTTGTTGGGCTTTTGCTCCAAAATATCTTGGAGATGACATGGATGGATGTGGCTGAAATTTCAGCCCCTCCACCCCTCCTTCTCCTATAAATAGAGGTGGAGGGGGCAGCCCAAAACTCATCCCTTCTCACATACAAGTGCCATGCATGATCTGGCTTCTTCTCTCCCTCCCAGCGAAATAGTTTCGTAGAGCCGAAAAGCTGTCTGGGTTCCGGCAGGAACTAGTTCTGGACGGCGAAGCCCTGCTGGATAGATGACACCGTATGTGTGCAACTCTGTAGAGAGATTGTAGTTTCGGTCTTAGTTCGAGAGTGCCTCCCGAAGGGCTGTCAATGTGACCGTCCGAGTTTTGGAGGTCCTCCCGAAGGGCTGTCCGAGTGACAGTCCGAGCTTCGGAGGTTTTCCCGAAGGGCTGTCCGCGACACCGTCCGGGGGACTGTCCGACCGCCTCCCGGAGGGCTGTCCACGGGGCAGATGAGGGTATACATCCTCGCGGTTGGGAGGTTGTAAATCCTAGCTGCGGGGATCTGCACCACCGATCGTCATCGACTCTACTTCCGCTGCGCTACGAGTCGGTAATGAAAAGATCGAACCTTGTATGCAGTCTTCATAGTGGTCCTGGGTTGGTGCGCAGGTCGGAAATTTTTGTTGTCTACTGCGTTACCCTACAACATCGTCACCTCACCCTTAGCTAGTCTCCATTTATTCTGTAGCTTTTACTTCGACTTACTAACATTTAGCAACCGAACAAGTATCCAATACCCAGGTGCTATTAGGAGTACTAGTAAGGTACACATCAATAACACGTATATCAAATACACTTGTGTCGATGTTGCCAGCCTTCTTATCTACCAAGTATCTAGGGTTGTTCCGCTTCAGCGACCGCTCACCTCATAATAGAAGCACTTAGTCTCGGGTTTGGGTTCAACTTTGGGTTGCTTCATTGGAGCAGCAACTGACTTTCCATCCATGAAGTTTCCCTCCTTGCCCTTGCCCTTCTCGAAACTAGTGGTTTTACTTACCATCAACACTTTATGCTCCTTCTTGATTTCTACCTTCGCGGTGTCAAACATCGTGAATAGCTCAGGGATCATTATTTCTATCCCTGGCATTTTATAGTTCATCACCAAGTTCTAGTAGCTTAGTGATAGTAACTTGGAGAACTATATCAATCACTATCTTATGTGGAAGATCAACTCCCACTCGATTCAAGCGATTGTAGCACCCAGACAATCTGATCACATGCTTAACGATTGAGCTATTCTCCTTCATCTTGCAGGCAAAGAATCTTGTTGGAGATCTCATATCTCACAACATGGGCACAAGCCTGAGATCCCAATTTCAACTCTTAGAACATCTCATATATTCCGTGACGTTCAAAACGTTTTGGAGCCTCAATTCTAAGCCGTAATGCATGACGCACTAAACTATCAAGTAGTCATTGAAACATGCCTGTCAGATGTTCACAACATCTACAGACGACGCTAGAGGGGGTGGCGTACCGAGCAGTGCATTAAGGACATAAGCCTTCTGTGTAGCAATGAGGACAATCCTCAGATCACGGACCCAGTCCACAATATTGCTACCATCATCTTTCAACTCTATTTCTCTAGGAACATATAGAAATTCAAGGGAGCTACAACGTGAGCTAGTAATCTACAACATAATTTTGCGAAGACACTACTGACTATGTTCATGATAATGAATTCAATTAATCATATTACTAAAGAACTCCCACTCAAATTGACATCCCTCCGGTCATTCGAGTGATACATGATCCAAATTCACCAACTCAAGTCCGATCATCACGTGAGTTGAGGTGGTTTCAATGGTGAACATCATCATGTTGATCATATCTACTATATGACTCATGTTCGACCTTTCGGTCTCTTGTGTTCCCAGGCCATGTCTGTACATGCTAGGCTTGTCAAGTTTAACCCGAGTGTTCTGCATGTGCAACACTGGCTTGCACCCGTTGTATGTGAACGTAGAGTCTATCACACCCGATCATCACGTGGTGTCTCGACATGACGAACTTTCACAACGGTGCACACTCGGGGAGAACACAATTTATCTTGAAATTAAGTGAGGGATCACCTTATAATGCTACCATCGTCCTAAGCAAAACAAGGTGCATAAAAGGATTAACATCACATGCAAATCACAAATGACATGATATGGCCATGAACTTGTGCTTTTGATCTCCATCTTGAAAGCACCGGCATGATCTTCATCGTCACCGGCATGACACCAGGATCTCCATCATCTTGATCTCCATCAACGTGTCGCCATTGGGGTTGTCACGCCTACCATGCTTCTACTATATTGCTACCGTTTAGCGATAAAGTAAAGCATTACATAGCGCTTAATGATTGACACGCAGGTCATACGATAATTAAACACAACCCTATGGCTCCTGCCGGTTGCCGTACTCATCGACATGCAAGTCATGATATTCTATACAACACATGATCATCTCATACATCACATATATCTCATCATGTAATTGGCCATATCACATCACAACATACCCTGCAAAAACAAGTTAGACGTCCTCTAATTGTTGTTGCATGTTTTACGTGGCTGCTACGGGTATCTAACAAGAACAATTCTCACCAACGCATAAACCACAACGGTGATACATAAGTTGCTTTTCAACCTTCTCAAGGACCGCCTTAGTCGAATCCGATCCAACTAAAGTAGGAGAAACAAACACCCGCCAGCCATCTTTGTGCAACGAAGTTACGTCAATCGATGGAACCGGTCTCTCGTAAGCGTACGAGTAAGGTTGGTCCGGGCTGCTTCATCCCACAATACCTCTGAACCAAAACACGACCAAGGAAGGAAGCAATCTAAGCATCAACGCCCACAAACTCTTTGTGTTCTACTCGAGATCTCATCTACACATAGAACTAGATCATGATGCCACTGTTGGGGAACGTTGCATGGGAAACAAAAAATTCCTACGCACACGCAAGATCTAACCATCGTGATGAGCATCTATGAGAGGGAGAGTGGATCTACATACCCTTGTAGATCGCTAAGCGGGAAGCGTTAAGAAACGCGGTTGGTGTAGTCGAACGTCTTCGCGATTCAAATCGCCGAGCATCCCGTGATATCATCACAATTCATCCCGCGATCCAATCACGATCCGTCCCGCGATCTCATCACGATCCGTCTCGTGATCTTGATCATGGTCCTTCCGATCTAGCGCCGAACGGACGGCACCTCCATGTTCAGCACACGTACAACTCGATGACGATCTCCGCCTTCTTGTTCCAGTAAGAGGGAGCGGAGAGGTAGATGAGTTCTCCGGCAGCGTGACAGCTTTGCAGCGATGGTGGTGGAGCTATTCCAGCAGGGCTTCGCCTAAGCACCGCTGAAAACTGATCTAGAGGAGAAACTGCGATCTAGAGGAGAGGTAGCACGTGGCTATTAGGGTCTTTTTCCTCTAAATCCTCTAGTATATATAGGATGGAGGAAGGGGAGGAGGCAGCCTCAAACCCTCAAGGTTTGGTCCAAATTGGAGGTGGAGGAGTCCTACTCCAATCCTATTAGGAGTAGGATTCCTCCTTTCCACTTGGAAACTCTTTCCACCTCTCCACCTTTGGATTTTTTTCCTTCTCAAACCACTCCAGCCGCATGGGCCCTTAGGGGAGGCTTTGGACAGCCCACTAGGGGCTGGTTTACCTCCTCCCACAGCCCATGTAGCCTCTTGGGTCGAAATACCTCTCCCGATGGTCCCCCGGTACACTACCAGCACTCTCGGTACACTACCGATGAGCCCGAAACTTTTCCGGTGACCAAAACAGGACTTCCTATATGTCAATCTTTACCTCCAGATCATTCCGGAGCTCCTCGTGATGTCTGGTATCTCATCCAGGACCCCGAACAACCTTCGATCACCACCATACATAACTTTATACTACCAAAATGTCACCGAACCTTAAGTGTACAGACCCTACGGGTTCGAGAACTATGTAGACATGACCGAGACACCTCTACGGTCAATAACCAATAGCAGGACCTAGATGCCCATATTGGTTCCTACATATTCTATGAAGATCTTTATCGGTCGAACCTCTATGTCAAGGATTCAGTTAATCCCGTATGATGTTCCCTTTGTTCTTCGATATGTTACTTGCCCGAGATTCGATCGTCGGTATCTCCATACCTAGTTCAACCTTGTTACTGGCAAGTCTCTTTACTCGTTTCGTGACTAACACTTAGTCACATTGCTTGCAAGGCTTATTATGATGTTGTATTACCGAGTGGGCCCTGAGATACCTCTCCGTCACACGGAGTAACAAATCCCAGTCTTGATCCATGCCAACCCAACAGACACCGTCAGAGATACCTGTAGAGCACCTTTATAGTCACCTAGTTACATTGCGACGTTTGATACACACAAGGTACTCCTCCGGTGTCAGTGGGTTGCATGATCTCATGGTCATAGGAACAAATACTTGACATGTAGAAAATAGTAGTAATAAACTGACACGATTATATGCTACGTTTGTAGTTTGGGTCTTGTCCATCACATCATTCTCCTAATGATGTGATCCCGTTATCAAATGACATCTCATGTCCATGACTAGAAAACCATAGCCATCTTTGATCAACGAGCTAGTCTATTAGAGGCATACTAGGGACATGGTGTTGTCTATGTATCCACACATGTATCTGAGTTTCCGATCAACACAATTATAGCATGGATAATAAACGATTATCATGAACAAGGAAATATGATAATAACCAATTTATTATTGCCTCTAGGGCATATTTCCAACAAAAACATCTATGTCAACTTGATTGGCATAATTGTCATGAACACGAAATGCAACAAAGAGTTATAAAAGAGAGTATATACCACATCCGCATCATAAACCGGACGAGGGCTAACAGGGACAGATTTCAAAACCATGCCACTATGTATAACAAACAACCATATAGGTAAGAAAACTATACAAGTAACTAACTAAATCTTACAAACATGTTCTTTTATAAAAATGATAAGAATAAGAGGCTCACCAAGGTGGTGCCGGCGACAGGGCGGTGCGGGCGATCGATAGTGGTTAGGACGGGGATGGGAAGGCACTAAGTAAACCACACCTACAAATGCAAAGTAAGAATTTAATTTGAGCTCAAATTGCATAAATCAAATAAACTACCACATACAAACTAAAACCCACAAATTACTATACTTATAGAGCATTGCAAGAGCTAATCTAGCAATGAGAGATGAAAAGACAAAGTTGCTAACCTTTGTGAACACTTGGATGGATGGGATGCCTCCAAATCTAGACAAATTTTGGCGAAAATGGAGGATGATCTCGAGGAAGAGAGGAAGAATAGAGAGGAGAGGAAAGGGGAAGAACAGAGGACTCTGCTCGGGCTGGCGTCAAAGGGATTCAATATAGGGGGACCTTTAGTCCCGGTTGGTGGCTCCAACCGCGACTAAAGGTTAGCCTATAGTCGCGGTTGGAGCCACCAACCGGGACTATAGGCTCCCGTGGGGCCCCAGTCTAACGCCAGCCTGCCACCACACCTTTAGTGCCGGTTCGTGGCACGGACCGAGACTAAAGGTCAGTAACGAACTGGCACTAATGATCCCCGTCACGAACCGGCACTAATGATCACATTAGTGCCGGTTCAAAAGCCAACCGCGACTAATGAGGCAGACGAAAGGTCTGCTTTCTACTAGTGATTAACTGAGGTCCCCAAAAACATCTCGGGTGTAATCCACAAGCATGTCTTCATCGAGGATGATATCGTCCTTTGGCTTGTATACTTGAATAGCGCTTTGAGAAGGACCAGCTTGAGGGTTATCTCGAATGGCGTTGAAGTGAGCTTCAACTTTATTTCCATGAACTTGTTTGCCTTTTCCTCCATACTTCATGTATAGATCAACAAGGTGTTTGGGAATTCGACATTGATTAGTACGATTATTCATGCATCCACACCTTTGACAAGTTTGAGAGTTGTCATTTTGATCATTTTTCTTGAAATGACCTTTCCCCTTAGTTTGACCATTGTTCTTTTTCCATTTTCCCTTGAATTTCTGGAAGTTTCTTTTACGGTTTCCAAATTTACTAGTAGAATGAGCATTAGCATGTGCTTCAGGGATAGGCATGGCACCCGTTGGGCGAGCATTGTGATTGTTCATGAGAAGTTCATTATGCTTCTCGGCTTGAAGTAATGTGTATATGAGCTCAGAATACTTTGTGTATTTCTGTTGACGATACCGCTGTTGCAATATTCTCATCGAGGGATGGAAAATGCATAAAGTTTTCTCTATTAAGTCTGCATCTGAAACTTGTTGATTGCAAAATCTTAGTTTGGAGTTAATTTTATGCACGGCAAAATTATATGCAGCAACGGAATTAAATTCTTGAAGCCTTATAAGAGACCATTCTGGGCTTCTGGCAACGTTACTGCTTTTTGTTGGTCATATCTCTCCTTGAGGAAGTTCCATAAAGCTAAGGGATCCTCCTCCATCAAATATTCAGTTTTTAAATCAGGATGAAGGTGATGCCGTATGTAATGCAATCAGGTGCTGCATACTTTACCACTTGAGGTATTTCTGGAGCATATTCCCACGCGGGGGGGGGGGTGTTTTGCGACAATGCAAGGACCAAGGCTATCGTCCACTTAAGAATATTTTCATATCCATGGCCCATGGTAATAGTTATTTCCATCTATTTGTAGTTCTTGGGATTCTTTCTTATCGATGTCAGCCATATTTCATTTCTTCTCTCCTGTAACCTATTCTCTCTTGTTGAGCAGCGCTGATGACGCGAAGAGAAACAAGCATGAGCGATCCGTGCGACGCGGCACGTGACGTGCGTGCCTGCCGCGCAGATCCAGCTCCTCCAGCCAGGCCAGCGCCCAATGGCAGACACACTCCATCCTTCTTGTGAGGGGCCCCACCCACCATCCGCCCGAAGCAGCCGCGTCGCCTCCCCTGTCCCTCTCGTGTCGCACCTTCCAAGGAGCAGCAGCCACGACCGGGCCGCCGGCCGGCGGGCGGACGACAACTATAGGCGGAACCACCCTACCCATCAGCCGCCAGCACGGACGAGACAAGCGCGCGCGCGGAGAGAGGAGAGGAGAGCCACGCGCCACCGCCGCCGGCTCCTGTCGTGCGTCCCCTGAGATTTGAACCGGAGGCGCGCGGTGCGGCGCGGGGTCTGTCTAGCTAGCTGCGTCTCCCGCGCGTGGCCCGCCTGTCTGTCTCCTTGCTCGCTGCGGCGGCCTGCGGGAGCGGAGGGGACGGGGATGGGGGCGTCGGACAACACCAAGGGGCTGGCGCTCGCGGTCGCCTCCAGCGCCTTCATCGGCGCCAGCTTCATCCTCAAGAAGATCGGCCTCATGCGCGCCGGCAAGTGCGGCGTCCGCGCAGGTACCCTACCCCCACACGCCGTCTTTCCCTCTCTCTCTCTCTTCCCGCCCAGCCGGATTTCCTTCCCATCGACGCCGGCCGCTCCTCGACCGGGCCGGCGGTCCTCTGCTCTGCGCTGCGTTGTTCAATTTTGAACCCCACGGCCGCTCCGAGCCGACGGATGCTTCGGATCTCGACGCCTCCTTGGATCCGTGGAGCAATGGCGTCTGGATCGGGCGATGATTCCCCACCCGAGATTTCAAAATGCATCGGTGTGATTGCGGCCGGGCGGTCATAGCTGCTGCCCGTTCGTCAAAGTCAGACTTGTGCGCTGGCTGCGGCTGTTGCTGTCTTCTGGACGCCACCTACGCTCGTGCTGACTGGCGGCCAGTCATCTCGTAGCATCATGCTTTCATATGGGTCAATGGTCACCTAGAGGGCCTCCAGAAGATCTAACATTAGTAAAATAGAGAGGATTACATAGAGAGAGCATGATGAGAAATGAACAATTGGAAGCATGCTTATGCCTTCGGGACATGGTTTATTCTACCCTGTTGTAAGTTGGGTAACATGAGATTGAATTGCAGTTTTTCCAGCCCAATAGATTCCATTGAAGGTGGCTCAAATGTCATGACCCATTTCACGGCACACTTTACTGCGAATGTATGCAAGTTACAATATGCCTAGGATCACTGGCTTAATAAGAGATATATGAACCAAAATCTCTTAATTTTCAGATATCTTACTCCTTATTAACCTCCTGTGCATAATTGGCATGGTTGGCAACATAAAAACAAAACATTTTCGCCATTTGATCTGCCATCTGGTTTTTTTATACGGGGATGTTGACCCAATTCAGAATTGAGACTTGTCTTGGTAACTCTCCTACCATTCCAGCTTACATGTTTCTGTTTTTCTCCCCCTCTCTCTAAATTACAGGCGGAGGAGGATACACGTACCTTCTGGAGCCTCTCTGGTGGGCTGGCTTGATCACCAGTATGTTCTTTCTGCACAAACTTAGCCATGCATATTGATTGAATTATGCAACTAATTTTTCTTTTCTTGACATTTACAAGTGCTGCTTGGGGAGGTTGCGAACTTTGTTGCCTATGTCTTTGCACCAGCTGTCCTTGTGACTCCTCTTGGAGCACTAAGCATAATCGTCAGGTTAATTTGCAAAACCAAAACTCTTAGTTTCAATACCGTCTTTGATTCTCCCGTGCTTGACATACAAGTTTTCTACAAATGGCCAGTTCAGTGTTAGCGCACTTTGTGCTGAAGGAGCGGCTTAACAAGCTCGGCGTTCTTGGTTGTATATCGTGCATAGTAGGTTCCGTTGTTGTCGTTCTACATGCTCCTCAAGAGCACATGCCTAATTCCGTTGAAGAAATCTGGGATCTAGCTACTCAACCAGGTGAGTCATCGGCATGCAGTCATACACCTTATGTTAGTTGCTGTGCACCTACATGTCTGACGGCCTTTTTGGTGTCAACCATGGGCAGGATTTCTAGCATATGCGGGAACAACATTGTTACTCATGGCAATAGTAGTAATGTTCATCGAACCTCGATATGGTCAGAAGAACATCCTGATATATCTGGGTATCTGCTCTTCAATGGGATCATTAACAGTAAGTGTACTTTAACTCTGAGATGCACAGCATAACATCAGCGAGTTTTTGAGCTGAATATCACTACTTTGTAGGTTGTTAGCATCAAAGCCGTTGGTGTAGCCATAAAGCTTACGCTGGATGGAATGAACCAGCTTGCCTATCCACACACATGGCTTTTTATTCTGGTCGCAGTTATCTGTGGGGTTTCTCAGCTAAATTACCTCAACAAGGTAGCACATCTTCTCCTGCTTCTAGTTACTTGTTACCCCTGCCCTTTCAATATGTTTTTCTTGATTGCATCTAGGTGAGCATGTACTCCTCGGGATTTTGACAACTTTACACGGATATGCTACTTATTTCCTTACTTGAATTAAGTCAAACTTTATTTTCCACTGTGGAAATTAAGAAAAAATGAAGTATTATTTTGCTTGGCCTAGTTGATTTGCAATCATTGTAGTGTATTTTCTGTTTTCTGGTTATGCTGATTTTATTCCACTTTTGCAGGCACTGGATACCTTTGATTTAGCTATTGTTTCCCCAGTTTACTATGTAATGTTTACCACCCTTACAATAGTGGCGAGTTCAATTATGTTCAAGGTAGAAAGCAACTTGAGCTTGTTTGGTTAATTCAGCTGGACTTTGTCGTGCTGGTTGCAGCTGGACCTTAGTTAATTCAGCTTTTCCTGCTTGCTGTCAAATGCAGGACGGGTCTGGTCAAAGTTTAAGTAGTATTGCTTCAGAATGCTGTGGTCTCATAACAATCCTTTCTGGAACGATTTTGCTGCACGCAGCAAAGCAAAAAGAAGCTGCCAGTTCTCCAGGTACAATTTTGTGGTTCAGTGATGCACGCATGTGGTAGTTGTTTCAAAATTTACTATGTTCTGCTGCATCACCATCATCTCCTTTTTTTTTGAAAAAAAATAACTGTCTAAAATAAAAAAAAGTACGGGTGTTTTAGTATCTTGGAGTAATAAATCTATCAGAATGTTTCTTAACTATTGCGAGCACTAATTCCCGCTGATTTTCACAAAGAAAAAAGAAAAATGGTTTAGTTCTTTTCTGCCCCAACTGCTGTTTTGAACTGGATTTGTTCTTCCCAAACTGTTAGTATAAGCAGTTCTCTTTTGTATTTCGTGTCAATATCAGATTCAGGAAAGACCTGAAAATTTAGTCTCCTGTTTGCAGCATCTACTTGGCCTTTGGATAGAGGGATATCTTGGTATATCAGCGTAGGCAGTGACAATCTACTGAGGAACGTCGAAGACGACTACTTCGCCGCTCCGCAAAGTTCGCCTGCCACACCCTGATCTTACATTCGGAGCCAAGTTCAAATACTTTGGCCGCAGAAGAAAGTCCTCGGTCGGTTGTACAAAAAGGAAGAGAGATGTGAGTTGCAGCAGGGTCTTAGCAGCGCCAACATTCTGGCGGTTTTGGTTGAGAAGATGAAGATTCTTTCGTCAGCCATTCTTTTGTCGTACGTACGCACATAGGAACCTGTCTAGATTTCTCCAACCATTTCATGCTAGGAATGCTGTCCAATTCCAGTTTGTAAGTCGTTCGTCGATGAACGGTGAGCGGGCTGAAGTTGTCGGCCCGCCTGTTGTTGTGCATGATGTAGAACATTTCTTCCTGTGATTAGGCTTCGGAGCGGAACATCGATGCACGGTTTCGATGCCATTGTTCTTCCGAGAGAAATTTTCAGTTTCATTGTTGAGCTTATTTTTGGTTGTGATTCAGTGGAGGCTGCAGCCTCCTGTTAAATCTTTTAAATTGCTGATGATATGGTTACCATATGAGCTGAGGTCTCAAGAAGATTGTGACATATCTCGGCAGGTTACCTGCATGTCTGTTCCAACAAAATTAGTGGTTGGCATTTGGAGTGTTGTCTCCTGGACCATGGGCACTTGTCTATACACTACAAAACTGGCACCAAACGCGTGAACGAGGGTCTGGAGAGTGGAGAATGGCGACTGACCTCCGGCAGACGCTGGCGTGGTTCCTCTGGCTGGCCGTCCTCGGCGCCCTCCATGTCGCGGCGCTCTCGTCCCGCCTCCTCGCCCACCTCGCGCAATGCCTGCGCCGGCCCAAGGACCTCCGCGGGTCCTACGGCGCGTGGGCCGTGATCACCGGCCTGACGTCCGGCATCGGGCGGTCCGTCGCCCTGGAGCTCGCCGGCCGGGGCCTCAACCTCGTCCTCGTCGGCCTCGACGCCGTGGATCTCCGGGAGGTCTCCGATGCGATCACGTCCCGCCACCGGGTGGAGACCAGGGCCGTGGTGTTCGACCTCTCCCTCGTCTCCACTCCCCAAGGTACCACGTAGTTCACTCAAGGTTTGAGGTATGTCGGGGCGCATGGCAACGCTTGATCATCCTTCCTCGCCGCCCGGCGGCGTTCGTGCGTGCAGGCGACGAGGCTATGCGGCGGCTCCGGGAAGCGGTGGAGGGGCTGGACGTGGGGGTGCTGGTGAACAACGCCGGGGTGATGAGGCCGGGGGCCGCGTTCCTGCACGAGGGCGACGCGGAGGCATTGATTGACATGATCCGGGTGAACCTGTGGGCGCCGACGGCGGCGGCCGCGGCGGTGATCCCCGGCATGGCGGCACGGGGCAGGGGCGCCGTGGTCAACGTGGGGTCGGGCTCCTCGGAGGCTGTCTCCTCCTTCCCGCTCCACGCCGTCTACTCCGGCACCAAGCGGTACGTCGCGCGGCTCTCCAGGGGCCTCGCCGTGGAGTACGCGGGCAGAGGGGTCGACGTGCAGTGCCAGGCGCCGCTGTTCGTGGCGACGGAGATGATGGCGGGCTTCTCGGGGGTCTGGCGCAACGCGGCGCTGGCGCCCACCGCCGACGCCTACGCGCGCGCCGCGGTGCGCTGGGTCGGGCGCGGCGGCCCGCTCTGCGTGCCCAGCCTCCGGCACCGGCTGCTGTGGTGCCTCCTCGCCGCCGTGCCGGGTTGTGTCCAGGACTGGGTCTGCCTGCGCGAGGGCCTGCGGCAGAGGAGCGCGTCCCGGAGATCGGCGTCGGCGTCGGCGTGCACGCCGCGTGCCAGCAGCTGAGTAGGAAACTGTATCACGAGTTAGAGAAGTGCCGTGGATTCTGAATACTTGTTTGGGGCGGACTGGCACCATTTCACTGGACAAAGTTAGAATCCGTGTATCGCTCTCTGGTACTCGTATAACAAGCTTAACTCTCTCTAGAGGATAGGACGATTACATCGGTAAATAAATAGTTATAGACTGCTTTGTGGAAACTTAACGTGATTACAAAGGTTTGAGTCTTTTGGTGGAGGGTACTTCGAGGTATACTCCTTGATTCGTTCAACTTGCAATATAGACACATGAAGCAACTTGGCTTGTGTAACATTTGCACGAGGGAATCCTTTGGTCCATGGATGTACCAACGATTAGTAACTAAATCAAAAAGTCAACAAATTCTGCAAATACTTTTAGATAAACTTGACCTTTCGTTGTATTGGTAAAAAAGTTCCACAAAAAGAAAGGAAAGCTAGTTGACTTCTTTTAAAAAAAGACAAAAAAAACTCGGTCAAAATAGTGTGATACTAACATATAATAGCAAATAAAATTCCTTTTTTGCCCTGAAGTCAACGCTGGCTTTCTATTCAGGAAAAAATTATATACTAATGCAAAAGAAAGTCAAGTATAATTTTTTAAAAACTTTCAAACTTTTTGACATTTTTTTTTCTATATGAGGTGTATATAAACACATGAACCAAGGGGTATTTTCCAACATTTGAAACGCTATATACATGACATATTACATGCGTTAGTCAGCTGTATGCACGTGAATAAAATTTGGATTACAACAAAGGACCGGTTTCAGCTTCATCTCCCTCGGCTGCATTGCATCCAAACACTTGAGGCGCGTGACATGATAGTTCATTTGGTCAGTCAAGATGAGAGATGCAAGATCATTACCATTAGGCACACTATATAGTCATTACGCAACTGCTAGACACACAAACGAGACAGATATGATCCAATGCAGGCTATCAAATGGGTTCATGAGACTGACAATTTTGGAACTATCATCTTGGAAAAATTTGGTACCCAACCAGAGCTATGGGCCTCCCGAACCGGGTGAATTACTATCAACACTGATTGGGCATTGAATGTTGATGACACAAAGGGAGGGATGGGAGGAGTGGCTCAAAAACACCTAGCGTTTCTCGGAACTTGAAGCAAACCTTTACAAGGCGTGTCAGACCTATTCATAGTTGATTGATTAGCTCTTCGCGAAGACATGATCTTCGCTCAACTTCGTGGTTATCCACATGTCATAATGGAGATTGGCAGCTTAAAGTTAGTCAATCTATGGAAACCACACAATGATACAAGGTCGATTGCAATGCCTATTTTAAAGGAATTAGACGAGATCGGAGTGAATTTTGTTTCTTCTGATGTCTCGACCCATCATTGTGCTCGTTTTGCTTGTACACTTGATGGTATTGAGAGTTGGTTTGATGTAAGCCTTGGCCATATTATTTCTTGCCTATGGGCGGATTTGTAACCGTATGTTAGTTCGTTAACAAGTCTCCCACGATGTTAATAAAATAACAACTCAGCACCAAATCAAGCAACAAACATTGAGAGGTGGCATTGGAAAGAAAATTTTCAGCATGTTATCAACCCACACGAATTAGACAAATGCTTTTAATCTCGTCTGATTTATATAATGTGCACACCAATTAACCATGGCAACATCCACACGCTCTTCCCCAAAAGCTCCACTAATGCTAGAAGCATATTATTTTACATAGTGGCAAAAAGCACATGTAGTCGAATTATTTCTAGTGTACACAACAATTGGAATGTCACGCCGATTGCCATACGTTTGTACCACATTGTATGTACCCAAATAGGTACTACTCTTCTACCTTCTCACGATAGTCAATGGCTATTCACAACTGCCACCTTAACAGCAAAGAAGAGTTTGGCTCAATGCTATATTTCTATCTTAATGAATCCAGATTCGAAATTAAGATAGATACACATTTTCTCAGTTCTAGTTTATAATTTTTTCATGTCTTAATCCTCTCATGCATACGAACGGGCACGACAACACACACATTCATGGTCTAGTTTTTGTTATAAGATAGGGAACAGTGTGTGACTTTTCTAGCAAGAGTAGCAGGCTGAGTATTTTTCCCTTTTCTACTGAGAGTGATAAAATACAAATGCTTCAGGTGGGAGGGGAACTGCATGCATATAGGTCCTTGACCATACATGATGCACAACCGCGCACAACATGGCCACGCAAGTAGCAAATGCCTTGAAAGGAGACAAGGTATGAGGCTGGTCTTAATGTGGAGTATTATATACTAGCATCATGCATACGATATTAATGTATGATACTACCTCTGTAATGCATAGTATCATAGATTAGTAGATCATATAGTACTTTATTTATTAGCATGCATGACGCATAGTAGTATATCATTTATTATGATACGGTATCATGATATGATACCCGACCTCCTCTTTATTCATTTAATGATATGTCACCTCATCAAAATTATCTAGTTGGCATGCATGATACTCCCTCCGTTCCTTTATATA
Organism: Hordeum marinum; assembly: GCA_022496015.1. Lineage (NCBI taxonomy): Eukaryota > Viridiplantae > Streptophyta > Magnoliopsida > Poales > Poaceae > Hordeum > Hordeum marinum. The sequence continues at coordinate 525,423,940 of CM039678.1, forward strand.
AGGTGTATTTGTTTTTTGATAAAATTTTAGAATGTATGGTGCATTTTTTCTAATTCATCATAATTTCCTTGTTAGCCCTCATGAATAAGGAAAATATCTTCTTTCTAATTCTTTGCATCTCTCCTTATAGCAAAAGAAGGAAACAATCTTTTTGTCAATTGCATGCATCTCATACTTTTGTGGACTAACTTATTCACTTTTCACTAACCAACAAATTTGTCAAGGGCAATTTAGTCTTAACATGTCTATAATTATGTGCCTTGGTCATCGTGCCGGAAATAATACACATTACATAAAGGAACGGAGGAAGTACTTGCTATGACACTCTCATTACGACCAGCATTGACCATACATGATGCACAACCGCACATGACGTGTCCAGGAAAGTAACAAATGCGTTAAAATGAGGCAAAGCATGCAACAAACAACGAAATGCTACTTGTAGTTAATCAGATACACTGTCTTTGGATAATAGTAAAAAACCTGGAGAAGATCTTGGTCAACAAATATCCATTGGATGAGATGACCAATAGTGAAAAAATAAACTTTTTTGAGGGGGTATTTTTAAAAAGAAAAAATCCTCTTTTTTTAGGAAAAACAACATTTTCTTTATGGGAATGAGGAATGAACAATAAAACGTTCTCCTTGTAGATTATTATATCCCACGGCCCTCCACATTCGCTGGGCGAAGCAACCACCTCACCAGGGCCTGACGACGCCCGAAGCCCCTTATCGGCCCATATAGCCTGTTAACGGAAGCCCATTCCACCCCGATCCCTAACCTAGTGCCCTCGCCGCCGTCCGATCCAGATCCAACCGTCCAAACTCGCTCCCACCACCGTAACCCTAGCGCCGCCTAACCTATATAATCTCCTCCCCACCCACGCCGCCAGCTTTCCCCCGCCCACAGCCCACAACCCCTCCCCCAACCCGAAACCCACCGGCGGCGGCGCAGCGCGAGGAGAAGAGGCGAAGATGGTGAAGTTCCTCAAGCCCGGGAAGGCGGTGATCCTGCTGCAGGGCAGGTACGCCGGGAAGAAGGCGGTGATCGTGCGCGTGTTCGAGGAGGGCACCCGCGACCGCCCCTACGGGCACTGCCTGGTCGCCGGCCTGGCCAAGTACCCCAAGAAGGTGATCCGCAAGGACTCGGCCAAGAAGACGGCCAAGAAGTCCCGCGTCAAGGTCTTCCTCAAGCTCGTCAACTTCACCCACCTCATGCCCACCCGCTACACCCTGGACGTCGACCTCAAGGAGGTGGCCTCCGGCGCCCCCGACTCCCTCACCACCAAGGACAAGAAGCTCACCGCCGCCAAGTCCGCCAAGGCCAAGCTCGAGGAGAGGTTCAAGACCGGCAAGAACAGGTGGTTCTTCACCAAGCTCCGCTTCTAGGTTCTAGGCCGGCCGGCCGAGCAGGGCGGTCTCCGCCATTACTACCCCGAACCCTTTACATTTTTAGTTGCTTGTTCTTGGTAACTGTTGCTACTCTTAAGATGTCCTGTTTTGGTACTGCCCATGAAGACTGTTTTTAGCGTGGATCTTATGAGATATGATGATGTTTCATGTGTGAAATCATGTGAAGAATAGATCTGGTTGGAATTTTGTTCAGTATCATTACTTTGCTATGATGTTTACCTGATATTGTTGTATGTGTTGGTCTAGGTGGTCTGTTATATGTGATGAAGCATCTGATATCTCTGTTAGTGCGCCTTCTACGTAGGGTAATGATTTGTCTTCAGGTTCCCGTGTATTTGGCTAGCCTCACTTACCAATTAGTAGCAGTAACATGAAATCCTCTAATCATTGCCTTGCTGTTTGATATGATCTTAGATTCTTTGTTTTGGACATGTCACCAAATTAAAACTGGAATTGGGTTTCTTACCATTTTGGGTTATAGGATCATGTTCTAGTTAAGTGGTAGTCTTGTCGTCCTTGTTCTGGTCGCTTGCATATAATTGTGCTGTGTGTATATCCTTTTGGCACACAATGTCACAATGATAATGCATTGGTTGTTTCTCGCTGTATCATGATATTAGATCTATATAATGCTGAAGGTTATAGCCTTGATTCCACCTTTACCATTCAAGACTGCTTCTTATTCATTACATGGTAGACCAATACGCCCTGTGTAAGTAATACGTTGGACAGGGTCCAGATAAACACTCTATTGGACTAATCTAAATGCATCCAGTGCATGAATTATCACAACAGTAGATCAAAGCTTTTGGACCTTCAGGTAATTACTTCCTTTGTGTAGTTCCCTGTATGTTCCAATTGCTCAACAGCCTCAGTTGGCTCTTTTAACTAACCAAGTAGCTTGATAGAGTTGCTTCTTGCTTAGCTATCTTGTCATGAAGGAGTAGCTAGTATCATGCATGAGTTGGTTTGTACTTTATACAAGATTAGTACTGTGCTGTCTTTGATTTGGTTTGTGCGTTGTATATTTGGGCCCATTTTCTTGCAATGTGTATTTGTTGTTTCTAACAACTCTGACATGGTATTAGAGCTTTAGCTCTTTTGGCTCTAGTTCTGATACCATGTTAGAGGATGAAAAAACATTATGGATGTTTTGGCCTGTTTATTAGAACAATAGAGTGTAAGCAAGCACTTCACAGTTATAATTTTGTTCCTGCCAGCAGCTTTATCTGTTTGGTAAAGGAGGGCTTTAACTCTGGGACTTTGCCTTGAAAAATTAAGCCAGCATTGCTAGGGGAGGATTTTCCAGCGTTTTAACAGTATCTAAGTATTCCTTTCTGTTTGGATTATATAGAAGCAATCCTCTCCTGGTGACGGTCTAGTCCATTACTCCTGTTTGTGTTACCATCTTCATTTGTGTGACCTGCTGTTTTACTTTACTAACTTGGTGTGTGTTTTTAATTGCGGCGCTTGAATGACAAACTGTATGTGTGGTCCCTTTTTATGCTGGAAAGGGTGTTTATGTGCATGTTTGCAATAATCAACACCACATCGGCACATTTCAATGGGTGTCTTGGTTTTGATTTCTTTTATTAGGTATTGTATTGTTTTGAGATTGACTCGTGCTGAAATGATTGGAATCTCTTTAGGCTTTCTTCATTAGTTGTGTGTAGCGTCTAGATGGTGGTGCTTTTGACCGTAACTCACAACTGATGCAAGCTACAAATCTCTCTGAATTGAAGCCTTTTGTCTGCTATATCTCTGATCGCTGATCTTGCGCTGCTTCACTTAACATCCCTGTGTATCCGCCAATCTAAGTCAAAATTGCATGAACATGGACATGGTGCTTTTGACTGCTCGACCACTCTATTTTCTGGGGGTACACCCTCTTCAAAAAGAAAATGGTGCCTTACTTCTACTTCCTCTGGCCCGTAATATAAGAGCGTTTTTGACACTACACCGAATATGTGATCGAAGTCATAGTAGAATGCGATCTTATCGCCCCTTGTGTTATTGTATATGTGATCGAAATCATAGTACAATGAGATTGAATCGAGAATTCTTCAGGATGCTAGGGTTTTGATTTGGCATGGCTTGAATATGTCACTGCTACCGCCTTCTAAGCCTGTACAATGGGAGAACAACCAAATACACTATCCTTGGAAACTAGGGGCTTCAAAGGAAGCTTTGGAGGAAAGATTGCCACAGAAATTTTAACCTTTGCTATCTTTAACATATCTCACAGAATTTCAAAAATCGACTCACCAATTTAAAATCTAGAAAAGTATTACCCCTACTCGTTATTGGATTGGACCAACCTTTCCCTTGAACATTACTATTCTGCTCTTAATAAGTATTCATCTGTTTTCTTGTTCTTCCATTTCGTATGAATTCTTCAATCCTATGTCTTCAATTTTGCCAGTTCGAACAGGGAAACTGACAAGGCGCAAATCAAATTAATAACACAATAAAATTTATTTTGAGTAACCACTGATGATACAAACTTTAGGTACATTTGACACACCTAACAAAGAAGATATTGAAAGGAAGGGGCTAACAAATTTTACACACACAGACGAACGTCACTGATCACACCACAATAAGCGCGGAAACTACAGATGCATTAGAAAAGAATGTAACAAAAACACATGGTTCAGCAAACTGAAACGGTTGATGTTGCTTGAGACTCAGATGTTGCTCGAGACTCATCAAAGTTCCGAAGATAATTTAACATAACAAACACACATGCTTCACCCGAACTGCCAAGGCTGATGCTGCTTGAGACTCGTCAAAGTTTTGAAGATACCGGCAAGCACACCAGTAACAGAGAGCACGACGATGATTGTCTTGAAGTTTTTGTATAACCACATGCCTTTGACACTTGAACTTCTCAATCTTGTCTATAATGACGAAGTAGCGGTACCCAAGGCACAGGTGGCGAGCCATGCTCTTGAAGAAAACAAGCAGCTCATGGTCACTCAAGATGCCGCGAACGAGGTGCTTAGATCGCAGCTCGTGCACGTCCTCTTCCTTGTCCATGAGCATCGCCAGGACGGAGATGTACGTGCTGATGACGAAGCCATCTGATGGATATGTGGTGGACACACACGCCTCGTAAGCTGCCATGTTTACGAGCCAGCAAGCAGTGAACTCATTTACGAACACTGGAGTTAGGGAGAGCTGGCCACCATAGAGGTGGCCTCTCTGGATGCTCATGTGAGCGAACCATGGCTTGTTGCTTGTGGTTATCTTGATGCCGATTTCCGCCAGCTCAATGGCACTACTAGCTGATGAAAAGTAAGTGATATTGTCAATACGTTCTTCATCGATCATATTGCCGACCTGATAGTAGCGGAGGAGCCCAAGGAGATGTGGCGGCTTGTGCCTCTTGAGTTCATCCACAGAAACCCTTATGTTTAGATCTGAAGAAAATGAATGTGGGGTGAAATTAAATAATTCTGCACAACCAACAACAAAATCGCACACACGACATGGTAGGAAAAGTTCCATAAGAGCCTCGAGGACCAACCACGGCAGCTGATTCTCCAACAGAAAGATATCCCTTAGCATGCAAGGCCCTATGGACATGGTCATCCGATTGAACATTAAAGCACATCCTTTCACATCCACCTCCATATAGTGTACCAGATAGCAACCATCGAGGAACATCATTACAGCAAATTAAGTGTCGGTGAAATTCGCCACCGCCTCATGGGTGTAGCAGCCGCGGGCCTCACCGGCGATGGCGAGGATCTTACCATAGAGTAGCTCAACCGAATGCCCCTCGCACAAGTAGTGGGCGACCGCATGCTTCAACTCCTCTGTCCCCAGCGGTGTGTTGAGCCATGGTGGTATGGGCCAAGGGCCACGATGGTGGGGGATGATGTAGCGTTCGTTGACCGCCAACTGTAAGCCTCGTGGGAACCTGTGGATCTTGGTTCCAAGCTTGGAGAAATCGGCCTCCAGCCTCTCCCTCGTATTTCTCACCATGTTTTGGATTTCGGTAGTAGCGATCTCTTCAATTTGGATGGCATCAGTGTTCATGGCGCTCATACTGTAGGGTAGGAATTTGGAAAGAACCCAGTTGAAGCTAGCAAAATGTTTGGTGAGCTGCTGGCCGCGGGAGCGGGATTATAAGGCTAGCTTAGCTACTGGAATGGGACGCCTATTTCCAAACCGTCCTAGGCTATATTTTAAACTAAGACCAATTGACAGCTGCGTAATAATTAGAGAAACACCCCGCAAAAGCAATAATAATAATTAGAGAAATGAGTCAATCCTGATTAACTAACATATACTAGCCGCCCACGTTTATATTCAACTAATCGCTTGCATACTGACCAAGCTTCCACAATTCGATATTGATCTGTTGGTTGTTGCTTGCTTTGTCAGTGTTCACTACTAATTCTGTATGTATCTAGTCAAGTATTGATCAATAACAACCGCAAAAAAAGAGGAAGATAGTTGTTCAATAGAGGGGGAGTAACGTGTTGTTTCATCTGGATAACTGTAATATCACTTTTATCCATCGTTTCATCTACATATGATCAAATTATCATTTGTTAAACTAGTAAGATGGCCCTCGCAAATGCAAGGGCAACATCCTTATCATAGATGGATTTAAGTATTTAGTTTTATCTCTTGGACTTCAGTTTATCACATTCATGGTATACTACGCATCATGTTAGACGTGTATACACTTTTAATGGTGATCTTTATATCTAAACAGCTAGCCCCTATTAACTATTTCTCGCAACATGCAAGTATGTCACATCATCGCACAACATGCATGAGAAAAGGCCAACCCCCCACTACCATATGTCTCTCAACATGCAAGCATGCCAGTTTAACATGAAACATACATGACAATTTTCATTATGTTATGTTATTTATATTTACTAAATATTTAACAATTATATAGTACTCAAAACATACAAATTATATGTATCTTTAGTTTTAGCATCTTATATTATTACTTCAAATATTCATGTTTCATACAATGAATCACACTGAAATATGTTGTAAAATATCCTAGCTACAACATGTGGGGTATCATCTAGTTTTTACAATTCACTTAAGTTCGAGTAATTGGCTTCACATAGTTCAGCAATCGCTATTTATACTATGACCAAAATAAATAAACAAATACTGGGAATTTTGCTACTATACATTAACAATAAGCATGATGTTTTTGTAAGGTTGATTTTGTTAATCATTTCAATATAAATAGTTATGTTGAGGGGCCACATACCTTTTGTGATTCCATCAATTTCATTTTTTAATTGTTCCAGGTTTCTTTCATATTATTTGAGATTATATCACATTGTTCCAAAAGAGAGCATATTATCTACTCGCATGATATAAAGTGCCCTGGTTAAGTAAAAGAGAGAAGTTTATGTTCAAGTAAAACTCTAAGGACTCGAAGTACAAATACTTTGACATTTGAAATGTGTTTGCTACTTTTAATATGTCAGTAAAATCAATATAATTATTTCCAATTTTATGCACATAGAAGTGTACAGAACAAAATACATTTTTTGCTCATACATGCCTCCATGTAGCAAGGGAAAGAGAGCCTTTTGCAATTGCAACATTGTTCCTTGTAACAACAACTTCCTGTTCAATCTATGCATCATGTATGACCATAAAGTCGACATTGTTCAGTAGAATAGCCCATCATACTGACAATTATAAAAATTTAATGCAAATTTACTCATGTTTAAAATAAAATATGCAATAAAATGCACATGTCTGTTGATATTTCTTACCAATACATAAGCCAAAGATATTGGTATGCACATGAATCATAAAACATGGAGCTATTGATAGCATAAAAATTAAAGATGATGGTGAAAACACAAAGATAGTAATTTCAGATTTTGAACATTGCTAAATCATATAGACACTAGTAGAAAACAGCGTACTAGTCCCGGTTCTGGAACCGGGACAAATACCCAAAACCTTTAGTCCCGGTTTGCTTATGAAACGGGACCAAAGGGCACTAGTAGAAAAACCCCCATTTGTCCCGGTTCGTAAGGCCCATTTGTCCCGGTTCCGGAACCGGGACTAAAGTGTCGGGACTAAAGCCCAAAACCTTTAGTCCCAGTTCTCTTACAAACCGGGACAGAAGGGGCTCCACGTGGCCTCTGCGGGGAGCCCAGGCAGGAGGACCTTTAGTCCCGGTTGGTAACACCAACCGGGACCAACAGGCATCCACGCGTCAGCATCTGGCAGTTGTTTTTTTTATTTTGAAAGGGAGGGGGGTTTAGGAGGTTTTAGAGAGTTAATTTAGGGGTTTTATATTGTTATAGCTAGCTAATTGATAGAGAAGAGTGTCCTCTCTTTCTTCGTGCTTGGTCGACGCTAGCTACTATAGAGAGAACTCGACACGCTAGCTAGTAAGCAAATGAAGGAACCATTAAGTACAGAAGATCGTCATGAACATATAGAGATAGAAGTGATCGACCTCTCTTTCTTCGAGAGATTGATCGTATAACAAGTTTTCGTATATATATCCGACGCTACTAGCTACATATATACAATATAAGATCTCTTACAATCCCTAACATCTAATGTCCACTTCCAGATGGTATTCTCCGGTTTTATTTATGACATGGTCAAGAAAGAATCCTGCCAATTCTTCTTGAATTGCTCGTATGCGATCATGTGGTAGGAGTTCATCCCGCGTCTGCCACATCTAATTTGAAGAAGGGGGTCAATACATATATATGGTAATAAAATAAAATTGTAAATATTATTGCTTACGCACTTCAATTTTTTTAGAGTAGCCCCGCTTAGGGGTCGTCGCGTTGTAGATGAAGTCGTAAACGTAGTATCCACATAAATCAGTCCCGTCTTCCTGCCACAAGCACTTTACGAGAAATAGAGTTCAATCAAACTGATAATCAAGCATGATAAATGGTATTGATGAAACTAGAATCAATGAGAGATGCACGGAACTAGCTAGTAGTACTTACTTTCGGGTGTGTAAATCGCAGCTCCTTCGGCAATGCCGGAACAATTGTTGTGAAATCTTTCCAAACCCTGCCAGACAAAGAAAATAATTATTTGATATCACGAAATGAACAAATTAAAGTTGCCGATATGATGCAATAATGGTCGATTGAACTTACTTCTGGAGAATTTTAGTCATGTCCGCATAATTCTAGGGATCTTTTCATTTCGAGTCTAAGACGATTACTACTCCCCGCTCAAGATGAATCTCTAGCAGAATAAAGTGGAAACTGCGCACGCATGCATAACTCATCAATTACATTACTATAAACCTCGAGTAATAAGGGAAACCGAATATGCACAAGACAGTAACACTCACTTGAAGTTGTAAGGAAAGAGTATTGTCCCTTTGTTTTGATTTTTAAGAAACGATTGTAGCAAGTTCTCCTCGGTTTCTGTGGGCCAATGTTTTATATTATGCTCATGTATGACATTTGGGTTAATGAACCCAATGTCATAGATTTGTGCTTTTCTGCATTCGACGATCTTCAATCTGCATAATATAGTAGTGAGGATAATTATATATACATGCAATGAAAGAGCTGAGCTATATACATAGAGAGACTTAATTACAGAACTAGTACTTACAGACAGTAGCAAGTCACGATTGTTTTGTCGATGACCTTCTGATTGTATAACTGCCATATCTCCTCATATTAATATTCAACATATCAATTCCAACGAGGTCATGCTCCTCTTTAACTGAAAGTACCAAAGAATCCATCCCAAACTTGCGGCAGCTTTGCATGTACCATTCATGGAATCTTCGCATCATCGTTGTTAGAGGAGGATGATCGGGTTTGACGAGAGGACGCCCGTACCGGTATTTGAATTCGTCCACCTCCAACTTCTCAAACAGTACATCATCGCTCAGGTAATCACCACATTTGGTACCAGGGACCATCCCTGGATGATTAGCGACGATATCGCTAGAAACTTTGAGTGGGGGGCACGATTGGTTCGCCTGTTCGCCGAGCTGTGGATTTTTTCCCACTTCTTCGTTTTGCTAACTTTGCATCACTGGAAGTACTTCCCGACCGCCGCGCATCTTGATATGCCTTTTTAATACAGCGTTCATAGTTGGAATCCGGCGGAGGCGGTGGTGGTTGCTTCAGGGCATCGATAGTGCGCATCGCTTTCACCGGATCTATCTTCTCCTTCGGAGCTGTAGTTTTCTTTGCAAAATGGTCCCTCACTTCGGTCTGACTTATCTCCTTGTTTTTAGACTCGGTCCTCTCATATGGTAACTTTCCACAGGCTTGAGAGATGGACCATATGTGTATCCCCTGCTGCCTATGCTTGTACTGCTAGCCGCCGGAGCGGCGGCGGCTCCCTTCCGTCGTTGCTTACTAGGCGCTGGAGGAGCCACAACGGCGACGTCTGTCTTTCGCCGTTGCCGACGAGGCTGTGGAGGAGGCGTACTGCTCCGACGTGCTGGAGTAGGCGAAGGTGGAGGTGGAGTGCCCCCATGCGCCGGAGGAGCCGGAGAAGGAGGCGGTGTGCCCTGATTCGCCTGAGGAGCCGGAGAAGGAGGCGGTGTGCCCCGATTCGCCTGAGGAGAAGGAGGAGGCGGAGGCGTCCACTTTGGAAGCTTGATGTACTCCTTCTGCCATAGACATGTACACCTCAGGGCACGAACCAGCTTATTCTCTCCTTCACCTGTACAGTGGTCAAGCTTGAGCTCCTCAAATTCCGGCATTACTTCATCCACCATCACAACAACATAGCCATGTGGAATCGGACGTCAGTGAAAAGTTCCGTTGTGTTGAGGAGGTGCAACAGAGCCAACAGCCGCCTTGAAAGTGAGGTTCCGGCATTTCGTCATAAGCACGCAATGTTGAGCCTCCGCGATAGTATCCACGGGGTAGCTAGGAGACGTGAAGTCAGGCTGAACGGGCTTCGTGGAAGCAACGCTGCTTCTCCGCTGAGATGGCAGGGTAGTAGCTTTTGGGGTAGCTTCGTGTCGCTGAGATGGTTGGCCGGCAGCTCGCTGGCTCTTAGCTTCCTCTAGCTTTTGTAGTCTTGCATTGAGCTTCTGAATTTCGCTCAGCTTCACTTTCCTCTTTCTCTCCCGGCTTTTGTAACCGCCTGTGTTGGGAAACCCAACCTTCCACGGAATAGAGCCTGCTGTGCCTCGTGTTCGTCCAGGGTGCTCAGCATTCCCTAGGGCCTCAGTCAACTTGTCCTTCTCTCTGTCGGGAATGAACGTCCCTTCCTGCGCTGCTGTGATATAGTTCTGAAGCTTGTTCACGGGTATTGCAAGTTGCTCGTCCGTCCAACGGCACTTCCCTGTTTCAGGGTCCAAAGTTCCCCCAACCCCGAAGAACCAAGTCCTTGAACGGTCTGGCCAGTTTGATGTCTGTGGTACGACGTTTTTAGCAATCAAGTCATTCTCAGCTTTGTCCCACAACGGTCGGGCTTTAAGGTAGCCACCTGACCCCGTGTGATGGTGAAACTGCTTCTTTGCAGCATTGTTCTTGTTTGTCTCTGACATCTTCTTACTCTTCTCCGATGTCTTGTAGGCCACAAATGCGGGCCAGTAATCTCCTATCTTCTCATATCGGCCGACGAATGTTGGAGTCTTCCCTTTGTCGACAAACTTTGATTTCAACTCATTCTTTCACCTCCTGAATTGATCTGTCATCTTCTTAAGAGCACACGCCTTGACCCGTGGCTCTATAACTGGCTTATTCGGATCCTCCTCTGGCGGTAGGGTGAAATTTGCCTTCAGCACGGTCCAAAGATCTTCTTTCTGTCTATCGGTGACATAATCACCATCAGGGGCGCCGCCCTTAGGATTATTCCATTGCTTGATGCTGATCGGGATGTTGTCCCTAACAATAGCTCCGCATTGAGCAGAAAATGTGTTCTTGGTCCGCTTGGGTTCAATCGGATGGCCATCGTCCGCGAGTGCTGTGATCGTGAACTTTTCATCCTTGCGCAACCTCTTCTTCGGGCCTCGTCTCGTCACCGAAGTTTGGTTCGATCCGGAGGGCTATAATAGAAGAAAGAAGAGTTAATTAATATATGTACATACCAAAACAATTAATGCATCAATTAGCTAGAGTCAGCACAGGCTTAATTAATATATATACCTCGCCGGACTTTGCAACAGCTCCCTCCTCCGACCGGCCGCTGGAGCCGTCATCATGGTCTCCTTCTTCCTCAGGCATTCGGTCACCGGAGCCATCATGATCATGTCCTTCCTCCTCCATTGTTCGATCACCAGAGCCGTCATAACCCTCTCCTTCCAGACCATCGGTGTCGTTGAGATACGACAAGACATCACGTCCGCCGTGGATTATGTCCCCCAACAACTGTTCTTGTTCTTCGTCTCTTGGATCCATAGTTTCTGCAAATATTACAACATGACAATTAACTTGATAAATCTATGTTACCAGAGTTTTCTTCATTTAACTTGGTAAATTTGGGTGGTCTCGACAATGCTTCTAGGGCTTGGGGTGGCCTTGACAACGCTTCTAGGATTTGGGGTGGCCTCGACAACACTTCTAGGGTTTGGGGTGGCCTCGACAACACTTCTAGGTGCCAACAAAATACATATACCATATATACAAAAACATGGGATACCTTATTTAGTTCAATTTTTTGCCTTGACAAATCATTGAACCTTTTGACAGAAACCTCCCATAAACTCTTTCATAATTTTCTTTAGCATACATCCATGGAAAAAAACAGGAAGCTATGATATTTTTTATATCATATGATAATTTTCTATATGTATACATCTATCCATCCATCCATCCATATACACACACATATATACATGGACCAAAAATGCTATAAAAATTATATGAACAAAAAAAAGCATACATCATCTATCATCAACATCATCAGCTATCATCAACATCATCATCTAACTATCATATATCATCTATCGTCTATATATCATCAAATTAAATCATCAAACTCGGACAGGGGAGGAAAGGGGGCCGGTCGGACCGAACAGGGAGGAGGGGCGTCGTCGTCGGGGCAGGGCGGCGCGTCATGGCAGGGTGGCGTGTCGGGGCAAGGCGGCTCGTCGGGGCAGGGCGACGCGTCGGGGCAGGGGGCATCAGGGCAGAGGGCGTGGACGGCGAGCTCGGGCAGCCTGGCGGCGTCGATGTGCTCGGCATCGTCGGGGGCAAGTGCTAGATGAAATCTGAAAAATTGAAACTGTCGCTTATATACACAGAGCATTGGTCCCGGTTGGTGGCACCAACCGGGACCAATGCCCCCTTTAGTCCCGGTTGGTGGCACCAACCGGGACCAATGCCCCCTTTAGTCCCAGTTGGTGGCACCAACCGGGACCAAAGGTCTCTTTTCGGCAGCCCAAAGGGCGGAAAGCAGAGACCATTGGTCCCGGTTGGTGCCACCAACCGGGACTAAAGGGATGCATCGGTCCCGGTTCGTGGCAACAACCGGGACTAAAGGGGGCTATTGGTCCCGGTTGGTGCCACCAACCGGGACCAAAAGATGATGTTACCCGGGGACAAAAGTTTAGTCCCACCTCGCTAGCCGAGAGGGCTCGAGAATGGTTTATAAGCGCTGCTGCGCCAACCCTCTCGAGCTCCTCTCAACTGCAGGCTTACGTGCCTAATTGCACTCTCCTCTGCTTGTGGGCCTACTGGTCCTTCTACGGGCCTGAATCCTGGCCCAACTAGCTGTTGGGTTTCTAGTCGTATTCAGGCCGTGGTGGCCCAGTAGGTGGCATTTAAAAAAAACTGTTTTTTGTTTTGTTTTTTGCTTTATTTATTGTTATAATTTTTTTCCAGTACTTTTCTTCTGTTATTTTAGTTCATTCTTTTTAACAAATAAATACTTTGATAATTTTAGTTGCATAATTTCCATTATTTTGTTTTGTTTCTTGTTTTATTTATTTTTTGCTTTATTTATTTCGAGTGTGTTTTATCATTAAATTCTTTTTGCTATTAATGTTTTGAACAAAAAATACTTTGATAATTTTAGTTGCATAATTTTTATATAATTATTGTTTCAAAAATATTAGAGGTTTATAAAAGCTTTTTAGCTGATTGTTTTTTGAACTCCACACCTATGATGTTTTGAAAGAAATTAAAAGGCACTTCAAACAAACTCTGAAAAGGTTGAAAGTTGGCATGGTATCATCATTTCACCCACACAGCATGTGCTAAAAAGTTGAGTGGGGTACGACAAAAACTGGATGCACTTCGTGTACAAAATGGATAATCTATTTCGAAGTATCACGGTTTCGAACGAAAACTCATCTGTTACGAAGGGATTTCATTTTTTGAACTCATTTGAACTCCAGAATTTTTGTGTGTTCAAAATGCACCATTCAAAGCCACATCATCAATTTTCAACCCTTTCTGACTTCATTTGGTATTTTTCATGCACTTATTGATTTTTTGAGCTAAATGACCCTGAAATTGAAAAGCACTTCAAATGAACTCTGAAAAGGTTGAAAGTTGGCATGATATCATCATTTCACCCACATAGCATGTCATAAAAAGTTGAGAGGGTTATGGCAAAAATTGGATGCACTTCGTGTACAAAACGGAGAATCTCTTTCGAAGTATTAGGGTTTTGAACGAAAACTCATGTGTTACAAAAGGCATTTCATTTCTTCACATGTCACTGCAATGATATAGTTGTGGAGTGAAAGTCTTCACTTATTTTTCGCGTGTGTCCTTTGCTTATTGCGCCGTAACCATGGACAATTTTCATCGTTTAACAGGGTGCTTGGGTCAGCCTTGACTTTGAAGGGAGGAATTTCATGAAACTTTTCATAATATTCAGACATGTCTGTCTTGCCCTCCAATCCGACGATGTCTCTTTTTCCTGAAAGAACTATGTGGCGTTTTGGCTCATCGTATGATGTATTCGCTTCCTTATCTTTTCTTTTTCTCGGTATGGTAGACATGTCCTTCACATAGAAAATCTGTGCCACATCATTGGCTAGGACGAATGGTTCGTCTATGTACCCAAGATTGTTCAGATCCACTGTTGTCATTCCGTACTGTGGGTCTTCCTGTACCCTGCCTCTTGACAGATTGACCCATTTGCACTGAAACAAAGGGACCTTGAAATCATGTCCATAGTCAAGTTCCCATATGTCCACTATGTAACCATAATATGTGTCCTTTCCCCTCTTGGTTGCTGCATCAAAGCGGACACCGCTGTTTTGGTTGGTGCTTTTTTCATCTTGGGCGATCGTGTAAAATGTATTCCCATTTATCTCGTACCCTTTGTAAGTCAATACAGTCGAAGATGGTCCCCTGGACAACGAGTACAACTCATCAGAAACAGTGTTGTCACCCATGAGACGTGTTTGCAACCAACTGCCGAAAGTCCTGATGTGTTCATATGTAATCCAGTCGTCACACTGCTCCGGGTGTTTGGAGCGCAGAATATTCTTGTGTTCATCGACATACGGGGTCACCAAGGTGGAATTCTGTAGAACCATGTAGTGTGCTTGAGACCAAGAATGCTCGTCCCTACATATTATTGAGTGCGCTCCTAGCGTGCCTTTTCCGGCCAATCTCCCCTCATACCGCGATTGAGGGAGACCAATCTTCTTAAGGTCAGGAATGAAGTCAACACAAAACCCAATGACATCCTCTGTTTGATGGCCCATGGAGATGCTTGCTTCTGGCCTAGCACGGTTACAAACATATTTCTTTAATACTCCCGTGAACCTCTCAAAGGGGAACATATTGTGTAAAAATACAGGGCCCAGAACGACAATCTCGTCGACTAGATGAACTAGGACGTGCGTCATGATATTGAAGAAGGACGGTGGGAACACCAGCTCGAAACTAACAAGACATTGCACCAAATCACTTCTTAACCTTGGCAGGATTTCTGGATCGATCACCTTCTGAGAGATTGCATTGAGGAATGAATAGCTTCACAATGGCTAATCGATTGTTTTCCGGTAGAAGCCCCCTTAATGCAACCGGCAGCAGTTGCATCATAATCACGTGGTGGTCATGAGACTTTAGGTTCTGGAACTTTTTCTCTACCATATTTATTATTTCCTTTATATTCGACGAGAAACCAAACTGGACCTTCATACTGAGCAGGCATTCAAAGAAGATTTCCTTCTCTTCTTTGGTAAGAGCATAGCTAGCAGGACCTTCATACTACTTTGGATGCATGCCGTCTTTTTCATGCACACGTTGATGTTCCTCCCGTGCCTCCGGTGTATCTTTTGTCTTCCCATACACTCCCAAGAAGCCTAGCAGGTTCACGCAAAGGTTCTTCGTCATGTGCATCACGTCGATTGCAGAGCGGACCTCTAGGTCTTTCCAATAGGGTAGGTCCCAATATATATATTTATTCTTCCACATGGGTGCGCGTTTGTCAGCGTCATTTGGAACAGATTGTCCACCAGGACCCTTTCCAAATATTACTTGTAAATCATTGACCATATCAAGTATGTGATCACCAATATGGAGGGCGGGCTTCTTACGGTGATCTGCCTCACCTTTGAAATGCTTTCCTTTCTTTCGACATTGATGGTTGGTCGGAAGAAATCGACGATGCCCCAGGTACACATTCTTCCTGCATTTGTCCAAATATATACTGTCGGTGTCATCTAAACAGTGTGTGCATGCGTGGTATCCCTTGTTTGTCTGTCCTGAAAGGTTACGGAGAGCAGGCCAATCGTTGATGGTTACAAACAGCAACTCATGTAGGTCAAAATCCTCCTGTTCGTTCTCATCCCACACACGTACACCTCTTCCATTCCATATCTGTAAAAGTTCATCAACTAATGGCCTTAGGTACACATCAATGTCATTGCCGGGTTGCTTAGGGCCTTGGATGAGCACTGGCATCATAATGAACTTCCGCTTCATGCACAACCAAGGAGGAAGGTTATACATACATAGAGTCACATGCCATGTGCTATGCTGTCTGCTCTGCTTCCCAAAAGGATTAACGCCATCTGAACTTAAACAAAACCATACGTTCCTCGGGTCACCTCTAAAGTCGCTCCACTTTCTCTTGATCTTTCTCCACTGCGACCCGTCAGCGGGTGCTCTCAACTTCCTTTTGGAAAAATGCCCTAGAGGCAATAATAAATTAGTTATTATCATATTTCCTTGTTCATGATAATTGTTTATTATCCGTGCTATAATTGTATTGATCGGAGACTTAGATGGATGTGTGGATACATAGACAAAACCATGTCCCTAGTATGCCTCTAATAGACTAGCTCGTTGATCAAAGATGGTTAAGGTTTCCTAGCCATGGACATGATATGTCAGTTGATAAACAATATCACATCATTAGGAGAATGGTGTGATGGACAAGACCCAAACTACAAACATAGCATATGATCGTGTCAGTTTATTGCTACTGCTTTCTGCTTGTCAAGTATATGTTCAGATGACCATGAGATCATGCAACTCACGGACATCGGAGGAGTGCCTTGTGTGTATCAAACGTCACAACGTAACTGGGTGACTATAAAGGTGGTCTACAGGTATCTCCGAGGGTGTCTGTTGAGTTGGCATGGATCAAGACTGGGATTTGTTACTCCGTGTGACGGAAAGGTATCTCAGGGCCCACTCGGTAATAAAACATCACAACAAAGCCTTGCAAGCAATGTGACTAAAGTGTTAGCCACGGGATCTTGTATTACGGAACGAGTAAAGAGACTTGCCGGTAACGAGGTTGAACTAGGTATGGAGATACCGACGATCGAATCTTGGGCAAGTAACATACCGAAGACCAAAGGGAACATTATA
This sequence comes from Hordeum marinum, assembly GCA_022496015.1. NCBI lineage: Eukaryota > Viridiplantae > Streptophyta > Magnoliopsida > Poales > Poaceae > Hordeum > Hordeum marinum. The sequence goes on from CM039678.1 coordinate 525,441,099, forward strand.
CGGGACTGACTGAATCCTTGACATAGAGGTTCGACCGATAAAGATCTTCGTAGAATATGTAGGAACCAATATGGTCATCCAGGTCCCGCTATTGGTTATTTACCGTAGAGGTGTCTCGGTCATTTCTACATAGTTCTCGAACCTGCAGGTCTGCACACTTAAGGTTTGGTGACGTTTTGGTAGTATAGAGTTATGTATGGTGGTGACCGAAGGTTGTTAGGAGTCCCGAATGAGATCCTGGACATCATGAGGAGCTCCGGAATGGTCCGGAGGTAAATATTCATATATAGGAAGTCCTATTTTGGTCGCCGAAAAAGTTTTGGGCTCATCGGTAGTGTACCGGGAGTGCCGGTAGTGTACCGGGAGACCTACGGGAGGGGTATTTCGACCCAAGAGGCTTCATGGGCTGTGGGAGAGTGAATATCAGCCCTTAGTGGGCTGGTGGAAACTCCCACACAAGGCCCATGTGGCTGGAGAAGAAAACCCAAAAGGAAAAAGGTGGAAAGAGGCAAAAAAGGCAAATTAGGGAAGGAGTCCTAATCCTACTAGGAGTGGAGGAGGTGGACTCCTCCCTAGTTGGTTCGGCCGACTCCTATAGGAGCCTTGGCCCTTGCGCCAGCCTCCTCTCCTCTTCTCCTATATATACCGGTGGATTTTAGGGTTTTGCACTAGTTTTTACGGCCACGTGCTACCCGTTCCACCGGTGCTCCTCTAGATCGGATTTCTGCAGTGCTTAGGCGAAGCCCTGCCGGAATTGCTCCACCACCATCACCGGAGCGCTGTCACGCTGCCGCTGAACTCTTCTTCCTCTCCACTTCTTCTTGCTGGATCAATACGGTGGAGATCGTCATCAAGCTGCACGTGTGATGAACGCGGAGGTGCCGTCCGTTCGGCGCTAGATCGGAAGGACCGTGATCAAGATCGCGAGACGGTTCGTGATGAGTTCGCGGGACGGATCGTGATGATTTCATGGGACGGCTCGTGATGAGTTCACGGGACGGATCATGATGAGTTCGTGGGACGGATCATGATTGGATCGCGGGACGGATCCTGATGTGATCGCGGGATGCTCAGCAATTTGGATCGCGAAGACGTTCGACTACACCAACCGCGTTTCTTAACGCTTCCCGCTTAGCGATCTACAAGGGTATGTAGATCCACTCTCCCTCTCATAGATGCTCATCACCATGGATAGATCTGCGTGTGCGTAGGAATTTTTTTGTTTCCCATGCGACGTTCCCGAACAGTGGTATCAGAGCTAGGTCTATGTGTTGATGAGATCTCGAGTAGAACACAAAAGGTTTGTGGGCGTTGATGCTTAGATTGCTTCCTCCCTTGGTCAGATTTTGGTTCAGCGGTATTGTGAGATGAAGCGGCCCGGACAAACATTACTCATCCGCTTACGAGAGACCGGTTCCCTCGATGCAACTTGTTGCCTAGATGGCTTGCGGGTGGTAGTTTCTCTCACTTTAGTTGGATCGGATTCGACAAAGGCGGTCGTTGAGAAGGTTGAAAAGCAAATTATGTATCACTGTTGTGGTTTATGCGTAGGTGAGAATCGTTCTTGCTAGAAACCTGTAGCAGCCACGTAAAACATGCAACAACAATTAGAGGACGTCTAACTTGTTTTGCAGGGTATGTTGTGATGTGATATGGCCAATTACATGATGTGATATATGTGATGTATGAGATGATCATATGATGTATAGAATTTCATGACTTGCATGTCGATGAGTACGGAAACCGGCAGGAGCCATAGGGTTGTCTTTAATTATTGTATGACCTACGTGTCAATCATTAAGCGCTATGTAATGCTTTACTTTATCGCTAAACGGTAGCAATAGTAGTAGAAGCCTGTTGGGCGTGACAACCCCGATGGCGACACGTTGATGGAGATCAAGATGATGGAGATCATGGTGTCTTGCCGGTGACGATGGAGATCATGCCGGTGCTTTCAAGATGGAGATCTAAAGCACAAGTTCATGGCCATATCATGTCACTTATGAATTGCATGTGATGTTAATCCTTTTATGCACCTTGTTTTGCTTAGTATGACGGTAGCATTATAAGGTGATCCCTCACTTAAATTTCAAGATGAATTGTGTTCTCCCCGAGTGTGCACCGTTGCGAAAGTTCGTCGTGTTGAGACACCATGTGATGATCGGGTGTGATAGACTCTACGTTCACATACAACGGGTGCAAGCCAATGTTGCACATGCGGAATACTCGGGTTAAACTTGACAAGCCTAGCATGTATAGACTTGGCCTCGGAACACAAGAGACCGAAAGGTCGAACATGAGTCATATAGTAGATATGATCAACATGATGATGTTCACCATTGTAACCACCTCAACTCACGTGATGATCAGACTTGAGTTGGTGAATTTGGATCATATATCACTCGGATGACCGGAGAGATGTCAATATGAGTGGGAGTTCTTAAGTAATATGATTAATTGAACTCATTATCATGAACATAGTCAGTAGTGTCTTTGCAAATTATGTTGTAGATTACTTGCTCGCACTGTAGCTCCCTTGAATTTTTATATGTTCCTAGAGAAATAGAGTTGAAAGATGATGGTAGCAATATTGCGGAGTGGCTCCGTGATCTGAGAATTGTCCTTGTTGCTGCACAGAAGGCTTATGTCCTTAATGCACCGCTCGGTGCGCCAACCCCTCTAGCGTTGTCTGTAGATGTTGTGAACATCTAACAGGCACGTTCTTATGACTACTTGATAGTTTAGTGCGTCTTGCATTACGGCTTAGAATTGAGGCTCCAAAACGTTTTAAACGTCACGGAACATATGAGATGTTCTAAGAGCTGAAATTAGGATCTTAGGCTCGTGCCCATGTTGCGAGATATGAGATCTCCAACAAGATTCTTTGCCTGCAAGATGAAAGAAAATAGCTCAATCGTTAAGCATGTGCTTAGATTGTCTGGGTGCTGCAATCACTTGAATCGAGTGGGAGTTAATCTTCCAGATAAGATAGTGATTGATATTGTTCTCCAAGTCACTGTCACTAAGCTACTAGAACTTGGTGATGAACTATAAATGCCAGGGATAGAAATAATGATCCCTGAGCTGTTCGCGATGTTTGACACCGCGAAGGTAGAAATCAAGAAGGAGCATCAAGTGTTGATGGTTATTAAAACCACTAGTTTCGAGAAGGGCAAGGGCAAGGAGGGAAGCTTCATGGATAGCAAGTCAGTTGCTGCTCCGATGAGCAACCCAAAGTTGAACCCAAACCCGACACTAAGTGCTTCGATTTTGAGGAGAGCGGTCGCTGAAGTGGAATAACCCTAGATGCTCGGTAGATAAGAAGGCTGGCAACGTCGACAGAAGTATATTTGATATATGTGTTATTGATGTGTACCTTGCTAGTACTCCTAGTAGCACCTGGGTATTGGATACCGGTTCGGTTGCTAAATGTTAGTAACTCGAAATAAAAGCTACGGAATAAACGGAGAACTAGCTAAGGGTGAGGTGACGATGTGTGTTGGAAATGTTTCCAAGGTTGATGTGATCAACATCGCACACTCTCTCTATCTTCGGGATTGGTGACAAACCTAAATAAATGTTATTTTGTGTTTTGCGTTGAGCATGAACGTGATTAGATCGTGTTTATTGCAACACGGTTATTCATTTAAGTTAGAGAATAATGGTTATTCTGTTTACATGAATAATACCTTCAATGGTCATGCACCCAGTGAGAATGGTTTGTTGAAATCTTGATCGTAGTAATACACATGTTCATAACATTGATGCCAAAAGATACAAAGTTAATAATGATAGTACCACATCCTTGTGGCACTGCCGCTAAATGTCATATTGGTATAAAGCGCATGAAGAAACTACATGCTGATGGATATTTGGACTCATTCGATTTCGAATCGGTTGAGACATGCGAACCATGCCTCTTGGGCAAGATGATTAAGGACCCCGTTTTCTGGTTTGATGGAGCGGGCAAGTGATTTATTGGAAATGATACATGTTGATGTATGCAATCCAATGAGTCTTGTAGCATGCGGTGGATATCATTATTTTCTGACCTTCACTGATGATTTGAGTAGATATAGTGTATATTTGCTTAATGAAACACAAGTCTGAATCATTTGAAAGGTTCAAGCAAATTCAGAGTGAAGTTTAAAGCTCATCGTGACAAGAAGATAAAATGTCTATGATATGATCGTTGAGATGAATGTCTGAGTTACGAGTTTGGCACACTACTTTAGACAATGTGAAAATTGTTTCACAACTGATGCCACCTGGAACACCATAGTGTGATGGTGTGTCCGAACATCATTGTCGTGCTCTATTGGATATGGTGCATGCTATGATGTCTCTTATCGTTTTTTTACTGTAATTTTGGGGTTATGCATTAGAGATAACTACATTCACTTTAAATAGGGCACCATCTAAATTTGTTGAGATGACATCGTGTGAATTATGGTTTGATAGAAACCTAAGCTGTCATTTCTTATTGTTTGGGGCTGCGACGCTTGTGTGGAAAATGTTTTCACCTAATGTGCTCGAACCCAAAGTGGACAAATGCATCTTCATAGAATAACCTAAGAACAAGTTGGGTGAACCTTCTATCTCAGATCCAAGCATAAAATGTTTGTTGCTAAAACTGGGTCCTTTCTCGAGGAAGGGTTTCTCTTGAAAGAATTGAGTGGGAGGAGGATAGAACTTGATGAGGTTATTGAACCTCTGCTTCAACCAGAAAGTAGCGCAACACAGAAAGATGTTTCTGTGAAGCCTACGTCAGTTGAAGAGGAAGTTAATGATGATGATCATGAAGCTTCGGATCAAGTTACTATCGACCTACGAGGAAAATAGAACTTGATGAGGTTATTGAACCTTTACTTCAACCAGAAAGTGGCGCAACGCAGAAAGATGTTTCTGTGAAGCCTACGTCAGTTTAAGAGGAAGTTAATGATGATGATCATGAAGCTTCGGATCAAGTTACTATCGAACTTCATAGGTCGACAAGGACGTGTACTGCTATTGAATGGTACGACAACCCTGTCTTGGAGGTCATGTTGTTGGACAACGATGAACCTATGAACTATGGAGAAGCGATGATGGGCCCGGAAACCAACAAATGGTTAGAGGCCATGAAATCCGAGAAAGGATCCATGTATGAAAACCAAGTATAGACTTTGGTGGACTTTCTCGTTGGACGGCAGGTTGTTAAGTACAAATAGATCTTTAAAATGAAGACATACGCTGATGGTAAATGTTACCATTTGTAAAGCTCGACATGTTGCAAAGTAGTTTATGACAAGTTCAAAGAGTTGACTGCGATGAGACTTTCTCACTCGTAGCGATGCTAAAGTCTGTTAGAATTATGTTAGCAGTTGCTGCATTTTTCAATTATGAAATCTGGCAAATGGATGCCAAAACATCGTTTCCTTCCTTAAGGAAAGGTTGTATGAGATACAACCAGAAGGTTTTGTCAGTCCTAAGGATGCTAAAAGGTGTGCGAGCTTCAGTGATTCTTCTATGAACTAAAGCAAGCATCTCGGAGTTGGAATATACACTTTGATGAGGTGATCAAAGTTTTTGAGTCTATACAAAGTTTATGAGAAACTTGTATTTGCAATAAAGTGAGTGGGAGCACTATAGAGTTTCTGATAAGTATGTGTGGATGACATATTTCTATTCGGAAATGATGTAGAATTTCTGGAGAGCATAAACGGTTGTTTGAAAAGAGTTTTTCAAAGGAAGACCTGGATAAAGCTACATAATTGTTGAGCATCAAGATATATAAAGATAGATCAAGATGTTTGATAAGACTTTCAATAAGTACATACCTTGACAAGATTTTGAAAGAATTCAAAATGGATTAGTTAGAGAGAAGAATTCTCGCCTGCTTTGTAAAGTGTGAAGTTGAGTGAGACTCAAAGCTCGACAACGGCAGAAGAAAGAGAAAGGGCGAATGTCGTCCCCTATGCCTTAGCCATAGGCTCTGTATAGTATGCCATGTTGTGTACCGCACCTGTGTGTGCCTTGCCATGAGTCCATCAAGGGGTACAAGAGTGATCCAGGAGTGGATCACTAGACAGCGGTCAAGATTATCCTTAGTAACTAAAAGACTAAAGATATGTTTCTCGATTATGAAGGTGAGAAAGAGTTTGTCGTAAAGAGTTACGTCAATACAAGCTTTAACACCAATCCGGATGACCCATAGTAGCAATCTGGATACATATAGTGGAGCAGCCATTTGGAATAGTACCAAGTGGAGTGCGGTGGCAGTGTTTACGGTTTGACATAGAGATTTGCAAAGTACACACGGATCTGAATGTCGCAGACCCGTTGACTATAAGACCTCTCTCACATGCAAAGCATGATCGAGTCCCAGAACTCATTGGGTATTAGATTCATAACAATGCGTATCACATGGTGATGTGAACTAGATTATTGACTCTAGTGCAAGTGGGAGACTGTTGGGAATATGCAGAGGCAATAATAAATTAGTTATTATCATATTTCCTTGTTCATGATAATTGTTTATTATCCACGCTATAATTGTATTAATCGGAGACTTAGATGCATGTGTGGATACATAGACAAAACCATGTCCCTAGTATGCCTCTAATAGACTAGCTCGTTGATCAAAGATGATTAAGGTTTCCTAGCCATGGACATGAGATGTCATTTGATAAACGGGATCACGTCATTAGGAGAATGGTGTGATGGACAAGACCCAAACTATAAACGTAGCATATAATCGTGTCAGTTTATTGCTACCGTTTTCTGCTTGTCAAGTATATGTTCCTATGACCATGAGATCATGCAACTCACGGACATCGAAGGAGTGCCTCGTGTGTATCAAACGTCACAACGTAACTGGGTGACTATAAAGGTGACGTTTCAGTAGTATAGAGTTATGTATGGTGGTGACCTAAGGTTGTTCGGAGTCCCATATGAGATCCCAAACGTCACTAGGAGCTCCGGAATGGTCCGGAGGTAAATATTCATATATAGGAAGTCCTATTTTGGTCGCTAGAAAAGTTTCGGGCTCATCGGTAGTGTACCGGGAGTGCCGGTAGTGTACCGGGAGACCTCCGGGAGGGGTATTTCGACCCAAGAGGCTTCATGGGCTGTGGGAGAGTGAATATCAGCCCTTAGTGGGCTGGTGGAAACTCCCACACAAGGCCCATGTGTCTGGAGAAGAAAACCCAAAAGGAAAAAGGTGGAAAAAGGCAAAAAAGGCAAATTAGGGAAGGAGTCCTAATCCTACTAGGAGTGGAGGAGGAGGACTCCTCCCTAGTTGGTTTGGCCGACTCCTATAGGAGCCTTGGCCCTTGCGCCAGCCTCCTCTCCTCTTCTCCTATATATACTGGTGGATTTTAGGGTTTTGCACTAGTTTTTATGGCCACGTGCTACCCGTTCCACCGGTGCTCCTCTAGATCAGATTTCTGCAGTGCTTAGGCGAAGCCCTGCCGGAATTGCTCCACCACCATCGCCAGAGCGCCGTCATGCTGCCGGTGAACTCTTATTCATCTCCACTTCCTCTTGCTGGATTAAGAGGGTGGAGATCGTCATCAAGCTGCACGTGTGCTGAATGCGGAGGTGCCGTCCGTTCAGCGCTAGATCGGAAGGACCGTGATCAAGATCGCGAGACGGTTCATGATGAGTTCACGGGATGGATCGTGATGAGTTCACGGGACGGATCATGATGAGTACATGGGACGGATCGTGATTGGATCGCGGGACGGATCGTGATGTGATCGCGGGGCGCTCGGCGATTTGGATCGCGAAGATGTTTGACTACACCAACCGTGTTTCTTAACGCTTCCCGCTTAGCGATCTACAAGGGTATGTAGATCCACTCTCCCTCTCGTAGATTCTCATCACCATGGATATATCTGTGTGTGCATAGAATTTTTTTTGTTTCCCATGCGACGTTCCCCAACACTTCCCGTCTTTCTTACGGTCTTTTTTGTGCCATTGCATCAACTCAACATGCTTTTTGTTTCTGAACAGACGTTTCAACCGTGGTATTATAGGAGCATACCACATCACCTTGGCAGGAACCCTCTCCCCGGTGCGTTGGCCCTCGACATCACTAGGGTCATCTCTTTTGATCTTATACCACAATGCACCGCATACCGGGCATGCGTTCCGTTCCTCGTACTCACCGCGGTAGAGGATGCAGTCATTAGGGCATGCTTGTATCTTCTGCACCTCCAATCCTAGAGGGCATAGAACCTTCTTTGCTGCGTACGTACTGTCGGGCAATTCGTTATCCTTTGGAAGCTTCTTCTTCATTATTTTCAGTAGTGAACTAAATCCCTTGTCAGATAAACCATTGTCTGCCTTCCATTGCATCAATTCCAGTGTGGTATCGAGCTTTTTGTTGTCATCTTCGCAATTTGGGCACAATCCTTTTTTGTGATCCTCTAACATGCGATTGAACTTCAACTTCTCCCTTTCACTTTCGCATTCTCTCTGTGCATCAACAATGACCCGGCAAAGATCATCATCGGGCACATCGTCTGGTTCCTCTTGATCTTCAGCTTCCCCCATTGCAGCATCACCATATTTAGGGGAGGGTAGTTGTCGTTATCCTCTTCTTCTTCGTTGTCTTCCATCATAACCCCTCTTTCTCCGTGCTTGGTCCAAACATTATAGTGTGGCATAAAACCCTTCTGAAGCAGGTGGAAGTGAAGGGTTTTAGAGTTGGAGAAAGACTTCGTATTCTCACAAACAGTACATGGACAAGGCATACAATCATTCTGCTTGTTTGTCTCAGCCGCTTCGAGAAAATTATGCAGGCCCTTAATATACTTGGAGGTGCGTCGGTCACCATACATCCATTGCCGGTTCATCTGCGTGCGTTATATAATAAAGTGTATTAAAAAACCATTACAACATATCATGAATACAGAAGTGACCAAATTATTAGAAATCCATCATCACATTAAAGCCAAAGTACAATAATGACCAAAATAAATACGTACAGTTCATACATAGCTGTCATTATTGAACAACATATAGGTCTCTAGAGCATCTAATTAAAACATACACCAAAACTATGTAAAAAATTTAAATGCAACAACAAATGCAATCATAACCGCTACTAAGGTACCAATTGATCCAACGACATAATGATACCAAGCCTCAGTATGAATGGCATATTTTCTAATCTTTCTAAGCTTCAAGCGCATTGCATCCATCTTGGTCTTGTGATTGGCGACGACATCGACAACATGCAACTCCAATCCCATCTTTTCATCTTCAGTTCTTTTCAATTTTTCTTTCAAATGATCGATTTCTTTTTTAGCTTTAGTTAACTTGTCGAGCAGAATTGCATAGTCGGTTGGAATTTCTGGTTCAACTACTTCCTATAGATAAAAACATCTACGTCAAGTTGGTGGCATAATTAATTGTCATAGACATTAGATGTGTGAAAGAGTTATATAAGAGATAATATACCACATCTGAATCATAGACTGGACGAGGGCCGACGTGGGCGGATACCATAACCATGACACTATATAATAACAAACAATAATAAAAGTAAGAAAATCATATGAGTAAGTATATTTTCTTTTAGCAAGAATATAAGATCAAGAGGCTCACCACGCGCGGGCGATCGACGGCGGTTTCAGGTCGGGGACGGGACAGGACGGACCGCCAAACCTAGACAAATCTTGACGAAAATGGAGTTTGGACAAGGAGCTTCGAGAGGAGAAAGCTTAAGTTTGGCTTGGGCATTTCATCAAACACCTCATTTGCATAGGAGGTGAGCTAGAGCACCACAAATGTCTTCCCTCACCGGCAAAAAACAGAGCAGTGTGTGGAGTGCTCTGCTCGCCGGCGAGGGGGTATATATAGGCATCTCATTGGTCCCAGTTCGTGACTGGAACTGGGACTAAAGGACCCCCATTTGGTCTCGGTTCCAGCCATGGACCGGGACCAATGGTTGTGGGCCAGGAGCGAGGCCCATTGATACCGGTTCGTGTCTGGAACCGGGACCAAAGGGGCCAGACGAACCGGGACCAATGCCTCACGTGGTCCGCTCGGCCCCCTGGCCTCACGAACTGGGACCGTTGCCCCCATTGGTCCCGGTTCATGACTGAACTGGGACTAATGGGCTGGCCGGCCCGAACTGATGCCCTGTTTTCTACTAGTGGGGGCTCCACGTGGCCGCTGCGGGGCGCCCAGGCAGGAGGACCTTTAGTCCCTGTTGGTAACATCAACCGGGACTAAAAGGCAGCCACGCGTCAGCAGCTCGCAGGTGTTGAGGTTTTTTGGAAGAGGGAGTTTAGGGGTTTTGGAGGGTTAATTTAGGGGTTTCATATTGTGTTAGCTAGCTAATAGAGAGAAGTGAGCTCTCTTTCTCCGTGCTTGGTCGACGCTAGCTACTATACATATAGAAAGAACTCGATGCTAGCTAGTAAGCAAATGAAGGAACCATTAATTACACAAGATCGTCATGAGCATATATAGAGAGAAGTGACATCTCTTTCTCCGTGCTTGGTCGAACAACAAGTTTTCGTATATTTATCCGACGCTACTACATATATACAATATAACATCTCTTACAATCCCTAACATCATCTACGTAAGATCCATTTGCAATTTCACATGATATTCTCCGTGTTCAGGTATGACGTGGTCAAGAAAGAATCCTGCCAATTCCTCTTGAATTGCTCGCATGCGATCATGTGGTAGGAGTTCATCCCGCATCTGCCAGATCTAATTTAAAGAAGGGGGGGGGGTCAATACATACATACATACATACATACATACATATATATATATATATATGAATGAATGAAACTCAACACAATTGATGGTAATATATAAAATAAAATTGTGAATATTTTTTATGTACTTCAAATTGTTTGTTAGAGAAGCCCCGCTGAGAGGTCGAGTGGTGAATGAACTCGCATACGTAGTAGCCACATAAATGATTCCTGGGTGTCTGGTACAAGCACTTTACAAGAATAGAGTTCAATCAAACTGATAAGCAAGCATGATAATGGCATTGATGAAACTAGAATCAATGAGAGATGCGCGGAACTAGCTAGTACTACTTACTTTGGGGTGTGTAAATCGCAGCTCGTTGTTTAGACTGGGAACCATTCCGGTGAACGGTTTCCAAACCCTTCTAGGCAAAGAAAATGATTACTTGATATCAGGAAATGAACAAAATTTGCCGATATGGTCCCGGTATTGATTGAACTTACTTTTGGAGCATTGCAGTCATGTCCGCATAACCTCGGGATCTTTATGTCTCGAGTCTAAGAAAGTTACTAATGCCCCATCAAGCTTAATGGATAGCAGAATAAAGTGGAACCTCCACACGCATTTCTCATCAATCACATTACTTAACCTCGAGTAAGCGAAACCGAATATGCACAAGACAATAACACTCACTTGAAGTTGTAAAGAAAGAGTACTTCCCTTTTGTTTTGATGTCTAAGGAATGCTTCTAGCAAGTTGTCCTCAGTAACTTTAGCTCTGTTTTGTACCGACCATTCATTTACGGTATTTGGGCTAATGAACCTAATGTCATAGATTTGTTCTTTTTTGCATTCGACGTTCTTCAATCTGCATAATATAGTGAGTATAATTATATATACATGCAATGAATGAGCTGAGCTAGAGACTTAATTATAGAAGTAATACTTACATATAGTAGCAAGTCACGAGTTGTTTGTCGAGGGCCTCTTGATTGAATAACTGAAATAACTCCACAAATTCAACATGCAGCAGGTCGACTCCAATGAAGTTGTGCTCTTTTTTAATTCCAACAAACAAACTGCCGGTCCCAGACTTCCTGCAGGTTTCCATGTACCAGTCATGCAATTTTTGCATCATCGTTGTTAGATGAGGATGATCAGGTTTGACGAGAGGCTTCCCGTGCTCGTATCTAAAGTTCTCTACTACTACCTCAGCAGTTTCAAACTATACATCATCGCCCACATAATCACCAGGAGTGGTACTGGGCAGTAGCACCGGATGATTGCGATATCGCTAGACACCTTGAGCGGGGGGCACGATTGCTTCTCCTGTTCGCTGAGTTGGGGAATTGTTTTCCCACTTATTTGTTTTTTTGTCTCTTGCAGCACTGGAAGTACTTCCCTACCACTATGCTTTCTCATATGTCTTTTTAATATAGCGGTCATAGTTGGATTGCCGCACAGGAGGTGGTGGTCGCTTCAGGGCATCCAGAGTGCGCTTCTCTTTCACCGGATCTACCGTTTCCTACGGAGGTGGACGTTTCCGTGCAAAATGGGCCTTCACTTCGGCTTCCTTGATTTTAGCGTTTTCCTTGTTAGTCCTCTCATATGGTAACTTTAGAAGAGGTTTGAGGCTTGGACCAAATTTGTATTTCTTCACGCCTATTGTACTACTAGCAGCCGAAGCGGCGGTGTCTCTCTTCCGCCGTTCCTGACACGCCAGAGGAGGCGGAGTGCCCTGACGCGCCAGAGGAGGAGGAGGAGGAGGACGAGGAGGAGGCGGACTGCCCTGATGCGCCGGAGGAGGCGAAGGAGGAGGCGGAGTGCCCTGATGCGCCAGAGGAGGAGAAGGAGGAGGCAAAGTGCCCTGATGCGCCGAAGGAGGAGGAGGGGCGGAGTGCCATGAAGCACCGGAGGAGGGTGAGCCTACTGAGGCAACCAGTTTGGAAGCTTTATGTACTCCTTTCTCCATAGACAGGTACTCCTCAAAGCATTTTCCAGAAGAATAATACCCTCTTCACCTATAGGGTTGTCAAGCTCCAGCCCCTCAAATCTATCCATTATTTCATCCACCGTCACAACAACATAGTCATGTGGAATCAGACGGCAATGGAAAGTTCCCTCAGCTCGAGGAGGTACAACAGGGCCGACCGCCACCTTGAAGGTTAGGTTTTGGCATTTCGTCATTAGCTCACAATGTTCAGCCTCCATGATACTATCCATGGGGTAGCAAGGAGCCGTGAAATCAGGCTGAACGAGCTCCGTGGAAGCCACACTGCTTCTTTGCTGAGATGGTGAGGTAGCTTTTAGGGCAGCGTCGAAGGAAGGATCTTCATGCCGCTGAGATGGTTGGCTGGTAGCTCGCTGGCTCTCAAGTTCCTCTAGTTTTGCTCATCTTGCATTGAGCTTCTACATTTCGCTTGCTTTTTGTTTCCTCTTTCTCTCTTGGCTTCTATAACCACCACTGTCGGGAAACCCATGCACCCATGGAACGGAGCCTGATGTGCCTCGTGTTCGTCTAGGGTGTTCATGATTCCCGAGGGCCTCTATCAGCTTATCCTTCTCTCCATCGGGAATGAACGTCCCTTCCTGCGCTGCCTTGATTTTTGCCTCAAGCTTCCGGATGGGTATTGCAAGTTTCTCGTCTGTCCAAACACACTCCCCTATTTCAAGGTCCAAAGTTCCCTCAACCCCGAAGAACTAAGTCCTTGAACAATCTGGCCTGCGCAAAATCTTTGGTTGGACCGCTTTAGCAAGCAGGTCTTGCTTAACTTTGTCCCACAACGGCTGGGCTTTGTACTAGCCACGTGACCCCATGTGATGGTGACACTTCTTCTTTGAAGCATTTTGCTTGTTTTTCAGTGACCTTTTCTTACCCTTCTCCGATTTCTTGCAGGCCACAAATTCGGGCCATTGATCTCTTATCTTCTCATATCGACCAATGAATTCTGGAGTCTCCTCTTTCTCGATAAACTTTGTGTTCAACTCTTTCTTCCAGTTCCTAAATAATTCTGCCATCTTCTTAAGAGCAAATGCCTTGACCTTTCTCTCTATAACTGGGTTATTCGGATCCTCCTCTCGTGGTAGGTTGAAATTTCTCACCAACTCGGTCCAAAGATCATCTTTCAGTCTATCTTGGACATAAGAAACTTCAGGGTCCTTATTATTCTTATTCCATTGCTGGGTACTGATTGAGACGCTGTCCCTAACAACAACTCCATACTGATGTAGAAATGCGTCCTTGGTCTGCTTGGGAGCAATTGGTTGGCCATCTTTTGCGACTTCTGTGATCGTGAACCTTTCATCCTGGCGCAACCTTTTCTTCGGGCCTCGTCTCCTTACCTCGCCAGAATTTGCAACGGATGAGGCTCCCTCCTCCGTTCGATCACTAGAGCCGTGATTATGATTCTCCTTCCTCCGCCATTCGGTCATCGGAGCCGTCATGATCTCCTTCCTCCTCCATTGTTTGATCATCGGAGCCGTCATCCTCTCCTTACTGACCATCGGTATCGTTGAGATACGATAAGGGATCACCTTCGGCGAGGATTATATCTGCCAACAACAGTTCTTTTTCTAAGTCTCTGTGATCCATAGTTTTCGCAGATATTACAACATGGCAATATACAAACATGAGATATGCAAATCAATACAAGGTAATGCAACAATATGATCATATAATATCACTAATACATCATCAAATAGTATCACTAATACATCATCGAATATTATCACTAATACATCTCGAATATTATTATATAATATCACTAATACAGATCTAGTTGACGTCTCAAGGTGCATGCGGTGGAAACCCAAAGATAAGGAACTAGGACAGAATCATAGCTCGGGTGAGATCCATGAAGAACCTGCCCGGTATTGGAGACTCTCCCTAATATAAAATCGTCGATATCGTCGGGGACTCTCCCTCACCGACGATCGTCGGGGACTCCTCGATATCGCGTCACCGACGACTAACGATACTACATTATTTCCAACTAAAACAACTAAAACATAAAAAAAACTAAAACAACTAAAACATAAAACAACTAAATTAACTAAAACAATATGAAAATAATCATCTATAGAAAATGGTCTATCATCATCTATCCTCCATCATCTATATGAAAATAATTAACTAAATTAACTAAAACAACCAAATAATCAACTAAAATAAGATGAAAATAATCATCTATATGAAAATAATCAACTAAATTAACTAGAACAATATGAAAGGAACTAAACTAAATTAACTAAAAAATTACTATAGAAAATCATCGATGCGGGGGAGGTCACCGAGGGACTGACGAGGAGAGCGGCGACGGAGATGAATGGCAATGGCGTCGGGTCAGGGCGGCGACGACGATGAGCGGGGACAGAGTCGGGTCGAGGCGGCGGCAGCGCAGGGCAGGGCGGCGACGGCGGGAGCGCAGGGCAGGGGAGACGGCGACAACACATGGGCGATGTCGAGGGTGTCGGGGCAGGGGCAGGGTAGAGGGCGTCGGCGAGGTGGAGCAGCCTGACGGGTGCATAGGAGGTGAGAGCTAGAGCAACACACACCTACACACGCCGGCCGGCCAAAAAACAGAGTGAGCGGGCAGGGGCGGGGGTATATGTAGGCTTATCTTTAGTCCCAGTTGGTGGTTAGAATTGGGACAGAAGACTGACCTTTGATCCCGGTTCCAGCCACCAACTAGGACTAAATATGCTGGGCCAGGAGCGAGGCTATAACAGCCCAAGTGCATTCCTTGCCATTTGTAATCTTTCCATGTGTGAACCTTCATGTTGTGCTTGTGATTTGGGTAACATATTTTGGCCTCATGAGTTTTTGGCATCATGACATCTCAATTGCATCATGCTTCCTTATGTTAGTGGTGTGTCATTAGTGTGTGTCTTGTGATGATGGTGTGTTGGTAGCACATGTGTGTTTGGTTGTGTGAAGCCTCTCCTCTATTTTCTTCCTCAAAACCCCCTCTCTCAATTTCTCTAGAACTATGCCCAACTCTCTCTGTTTTATTATGAATTTACTTGCGGGTTCACCTCCTTAATAATGTTGCACCTCTTCTAAATATTCTGTTTAGAATAGTAGTTATTCTCTTGAGCATGTTTGTGGCTATTGCCTATTAAATCCTTGCAAAACAGATTGCATTTTTATTGAAACATGAATTTATTTTGTTGCTCTAAAAATGAC
The DNA here is from genome assembly GCA_022496015.1 of Hordeum marinum. Classification (NCBI taxonomy): domain Eukaryota; kingdom Viridiplantae; phylum Streptophyta; class Magnoliopsida; order Poales; family Poaceae; genus Hordeum; species Hordeum marinum. Next base: position 525,456,987 of record CM039678.1, read on the forward strand.
ATTCTCATTTTTAATAAATTGCATGCATTTTTGTGAACCCAAAGAAGTACTTCTTTCTCCTGAAAACATCTCTCTCTAAAACATGTGCATTTTGTTTCTCCGAGTTTTAAAATAAATAGCAGGGTTTTTTTGTTTGAGAGAGAGAGGAAGCCATATGGGCTCCTCCTGGCCCATCTGGCTGGCCCAAGGCCCAGGTCCTCGACTCTGACGGCCACCTGCTCGCCATCTTCCTCCTTTCCGTTAGGTTCAGAGAGCGTGTGTGAGAGAGAGCGATGCCGTGGCTCAAGGACGTCGAGGCGTTGTCCCATCCGTGCCCTTATTTAGCTAGCTCGCCGCCCCAGGGTTTCCCCCTCTCTACATCACGCCGCCGCTCCTCCTTCTCCCTCCTTTTTCTCTCTTCTTCCTCGTCAGGTAGGTTTAGAGAGAGAGAGTTCTTCAGAGAGCAGAGCCGCCGGTAGTCCTCGCCGTCGTCCTCGTCTCTGGGAGCTTCCCCTCTTTGTCTGGGATGCCGGGGAGCTCCGAGGTGCCTCCCGCGCCCCGTTCCCAGCGCTAGGGTGCGGAGAGAGACCCCTTGCCGACGCCTTTTTCCTCGCCAACATCATGCACCCGAAAGCCCCGCCGTGGATCTTCTTCCTTGCCCCGGACAACGCCAAGCACGTCATCGAGCCCCTCTCGGTGAGCAGCCGATCCGCTGATCCTTCCGGCGCCGTTTTCCCTGATAGCCTCGTCGTCATCGTGCTCCGGTCGCCGTTGCCACGCCATGCCCGAGCGACCAGCAGCTCGAGCTCAAGCCCCCCTCACCATTGCGCGCGCGTAGTCATATGTACCTCAGGGTTGCGTTCCCCTCGTAGTCTGCGTTCCCTGCCGGAGGTTCTCCTCGCCGGAGTCTGCTGCCGTCGGCATCGTTGCTTCACTACTGCAAAGCAGAGGAAGGCAGGACATTCAGAGGTCAAAAGGGGCCCTTCTCCTCTTCTGACGACTGCCCGTGTGTGGCGTAGTAGTAGCACGCCAGGGAAACGACCGGAAGGTCATGGGTTCGAATCCCCCTCGCCCCTTTTATTTTTGTGTGCTCTGCTGCGGTGTGTGTGTTTGGATGGGATCCCATGTGCATGTGTACGTGGATGGGATCCCGTGAGGCTGCGTGTGGGATCCCGTGTGCCTGTGTACGTGGATGGGATCCCGTGAGGCTGCGTGTGGAATCCCGTGTGCCTGTGTACGTGGATGTGTGTGTGTGTGTGAGTGATAGGTGGACCCTATGGGGCCACTTGTCATTCCCACAGGGGGCCCTGGCTCACTGCCAGGTGGGGCCCCTCCTTTATTTTTTTTGTCTATTTTTGTTATTTTCCTCTGTGATTTTAAAATATTCCATTTCTGGAATATGTCCAGATCTGGACATGGCCATTTTTGGCAGTGGCCATTTAGGGCAACTTTTGACTTATAAGTGTATTTAGGTATTTTTCAATTGTGTTTTGGGAGTTTCATAGATGCAAACATATGAGTATGATATATGATTTGGTGGTAGAATTTCCCAAGGAATCCAATGTGGTGTTTGTTTTCTCTTTTGGGCAAGTTTGAAAAAGTGCTATTTTGTGATGAGGTGGCATTTTGTCATTTTTGTATGATTTAATCCATGAATGATATGATGATCTTGTCAACATGAATGTGGTAGTGTTTTGTGGTGACTAGGCCCTGGTATATTCCTTTGCCATGATAAGCTTGTATATTGGTGGGTATCTTGCTGCAAAGTAGCTAAATAATTTCTGATTTCAACATGCTAAATATTTCTGAGTTGTTGCTGTTAGTTTTTATGCCATGTTTAGAGGATGCTACCAAGTGTTCTGTTGTGTTTTAGCTCATTCTCAGTGCTCGAGTTTTGTAGTACATGTTGTCCTCTATCAACCTGCTAAGTTTCATGCCATGATATGACCTCTAGGATAATTATTTCCTGCTGTCAAGTTGCTATCAGGTTAATGCAGAATCTGTTGAACTGTATTTTTCTCTAAATCCCTGAAATCTGTTTCAACATGCCATCTTGTGAGCTTCATTGCTATTGATCCATCATACGTTGTAAGTTTCTGTAGATAGATGATTTGTCAAGCTTGTTGCATACTTCCTCTACATGCTATGGTTGTGGTTTATAGTTTTCTGTAGCTCTTGATACATGTGTTACAAGATGACATGTTGCTGTTTGTGGACAGATTGTGTGTGGAGTTGTTTGTGAGTTGTGGGAGCTACACTCCATTGTTTTGTGTGATTCTTGGGTCCATTCTGTTGTTTTTTCTTTTCCTATCCAGTGGCATCCTTGGAATACCAAGGAATAGCCCAAATCCTTCTCCATCTTTGCATTTGACCCCGTTATCGTCCGTAACTTGTCGTGAGAGTACTGTGAGCCACGTTACTCCGTTTACTATGTTCTATATACATTTGGATCGATTTTGCATGACGGATCCATATTTGCCATATTCATGCATGGTCATACAACTAAACATGTGGTTCTGTCCAGAATACTAAACTACTTAATATTTGCATGTGGAGCATGACTAGTTAAGGTTGCCATGCCATATGCACTAATTTGGACATGCATCATATTGTTTGTGCATTAAATATTGGTTTGTATGTTTATTTGGTATCGTTCGTCTTTGGGTAGACCCGGTTGTCAAGACTGAGTACGAGGGTCCCGGAGAGAACGTCAACAAGGACCCAACTCGTTATTCCCCTGAAGACCCAACTGGCAAGATGACACATTTCCCTGGATACCACAACTATCATTGCCATGCTAGTTGTCCCGCTTTTTATCGTTATGTCTCGCTACCTACCACTTGTTTGTCAAGCGTCATGGGAACAAGCCTGACAGTAGAACGTAGGGGTACGCAAGGAGAGGGTAGAGTCCTAGCTACGGCAAGGGTGTACACACGGATGTATGAGTTCAGGCCCCTCTCGTGGAGGTAACAACCCTACATCTCAGTGCTTGGGAGCTTATGTCATGTGGAATGTAAAGATTACAATGGTCGTGAACTCTTGTGCCAGAGGGGAGGGGCGGATTATATAGAGTTAGCTGCCCCTCATAATTACCCAGCATCTAAGGGTCCGATCATGGGGTTAAAGTCTGTCGTTACTGGTAATGTACGTAATAAAAGCTATTAATGATGATTGGACTAACGTCTTCCCGTTGGGCTCTTGATGGTGACTCCTGGTCTTCTGGCGTCGAGTGAGAACGAGGTCTTCCGAGTGACACGCGACTGCCGAGTGGAGGAAGGAGTCTCCGAGTGGATAACCTGTTGAGTGACTTGAACGTCTCTAGGAATCCAGCCGGAAGTTTATGATTGATCTTCGAGTCCTCCAATGTAGTTTCCTTAGGTAGGGTATGTAGGCCTTGCCTAGGACCCTACCCTAGGTACATGTCGTCGTTATTATCCCCCAATGGATCGGTGTTTGAGTGGTGAAATGGGGGTATCAACACCAATCTCGAATTAGGGCATCAAATCTTCCGAATGATATTCGGGGTTTCAATGAAACTTGCGTCGACTGAACTCTGAGTATTGACGTCAATTCAGGATCCAGACACCGAATTTTCCGAATGATATTCAGGGCTTCAACGAAACTTGCGTCGATTGAATTCTTCTCCATTCGCCCGGATCCATTCAGCCTTAAAAGTGTCCGAGTGGACGTTCAATTCCTATTTGGCTCTGAGTGAACTAAAAGCATCTTTGGAGGTGACGGGTCGGTCTGTCAGACCCGGATTTTGCAGGATACGAAAATTTGGGAAGCGCGCGCGTGCGATGATGACGCCACAATCAGGGCAAGTGGGAGCATGACGCCTCGATCTCCATGCTGGACATTTCTCCACGTACTGGATGCGGATTACGACTGGAATGCGTGGTGATCTCACGGGTCCACCAGTCAGCGAAGGTACTCGGCAGGGTATAAATCTCGGAGCACTGCGGTTCGCACAATACTATTCCCCAAACTCAATCTCTTCCTCCGCCTCTCATGTCCGCATCTTGTTCTTCTCCGATGAGAACCGCTGCGACAATGACGAAGGGTACCGCAGAGAAGCTGGAGCGAGCTAAGAAGGGGGCGACGAAGCTTAAGGGCAAGAGGCCTTCGACCGCTCGGTTCACCGCGCCGGCAGGGTGGATGCAAGGGGACTTTCTCCCCTCCGTAGTCACTCGGGAGGACATGGAGGGCCTTGTCACCGACGGGCTCGTGGCGGACGACGCCAGGAGGCTGCCGGCGGGAGAGCGCGAGCCAGAGCCGCGCGACAGGGAGCGGGTCCTCCTTCTCGCCCGCGTTGAAAGAGGTTTCTCTATGCCACCCCACCCGTTCTTTAGAGGATTCCTGAATTTCTCCGGCGCCCAACTGCATCATCTCCCACCGAATATGGTTGCATACTTGTCTGCCTTCGTCACTTTGTGCGGGTGTTTTCTAGGTTGCTCTCCCCATTGGGGGCTGTTCAAGCACATCTTCACGGTCAGATCCCAGACCGTGAAGAAAGCTCTCCCTGCTGATGGGAAGACTCATGTGCTTCAGTTGTGTGGAGATTTAGGACTTAAGAAAAGAGCCCGTAGTTCCTTCCCTGCCATGAATTTTCCTGAGTCTGTTAGAGGCTGGCAGTCGACTTGGTTCTACGGCAAAGATATAGCATCGCCCAATATGTTGTGGGCCTTCCCCCCTATACACCTGACCGTCCAGCTGTCCCCAAGTCTCTGAGGGGGACCAAAGAGGAACATGTCCAAACGGGAATCTTGGTTGAGCCGGTGGTGTAGTTGATCCGGGATAGGGTGACCCGCATGGATCTGTTGGAGACGTTTCTCAGTCGACATATTTAGCCGCTCCAAGCCAGATATCACACCATGTGGCACTACGCAGGCCCTGAGGACTCGACCAGGGCGCACCCATAAGAGGTTCCACAAAAAACTGTCGAGCAGTGGCTTCGCAGCATCACTGGAGCCTCCGACAACCCTTTGGGAGCCAAGAGGATCTGACCTAACTCGGCCGAAAACCCGCCGAAGAATCTGGTGAGTTGCACGGTGTCGACGGATGTACTTGTACTGTCGAGTGATACATTGCTCTATGAACTGACTTCTTTGCTTGAATCATGCAGGAGTGGACGGACATGCACTCGCCCGTTCCCAACGGGAGCCATGTTGAAGATGGCGTGGTGAGCAAGGGTGGCAGCATGGACGACGACGGTCCCACTGACTCTGAGGAGGAATACGAGGACTCCGATGAAGAGGAAGAAGTCGAGTCGCCTCCCCGGCGTGAAGGTCGCACCAAGTCCCGCCAGGATCCGGCAGCTGTTGAGGACATGGCTCCAGGCCCTAGCGAGAAGAACCCGAAGTGGAGTCGTCCTTCAACTATTAAGTCGAGTGAGAGGCTGGCCAAGCAGCCCAAGAAAGTTACGACCAAACCTCGCAAGGCTCTGCCTCACATGAGGATGGCTGTACCTGTCATCTCCACGTAAGTATTTATTTCCGTATCTTTTCTGTAGACTGTGGTCTTGAGTTGTATCTAACCGAATGCTGTTCGATTCGTCAGAGCTGCTACGTCTGTAACCTCGCCTCATCGAGACAGAGGGGAGGCGATGGACATTGACACTGCTGACGCCGCCACTTCTCAAAGAGGTTAATAAGTTTTTGATTCATCCGAATGTGATTCGTCACTTGCAAAAGTTAACACTGTTGGTTGATGTTGCAGAGATCATCCAGCTGGAAGACGACGAGGAACACCTAGATGCTTCGCGCACCCGCACTCGAAGAGCTTCATCAGCGCAGATGCCTCAATGTTTGACTGCAGACTCCTCCCAGGGGATAGGTGACTCGACACAGATCAGAGTTGATCCTGCAGTACTTTTGTCGAATGCCCCTCTAGCTGTCTCAACCATCGTGACATCGACTCCCACCGGACCTGCTCAGACTGCATCTGCTGCCCCAACAACTATGCCGATCCCGCTTGTGACGGCCTTCTCTCTACATTCCGTCTCGGAAGATCAGACCGGAGCTCCGAAGGAGGCTGTCATCTAGGCAGAGCAGATAATGCTACGAACCAAGGAGGCATACGAGGCCAGCAAGCTGGCTTACGATGTCAGCGCAGCCCTCCGCACCAATGTCCGAGTAAGTTCAATTGTAAGTACATTTCTGAATGAATTCTTGTCTTTCTTGACTGTACACCTAGTGGGTGCTTATTATCCACTCGTAGGACGTTTGAAATTTCTCCACTCGAATAGGTCGGGTCGTAGTCGAGTAGGATCTGACGAGCTACTCGACGGATCGAGAGTTAACCGTCTCAATGGGGGAACCCTGAGTGCACCCACTGGGTGTAGTCCTCGAGACCACTGTCGAATGCTCGCATCGGCACGGGTCTTAGAGCTTATTGTATACGGGATACATTTTGCCTTGGATCATGCCACTCCGAAGCTACCTTGTAGGTTTCATGGATATTATTGACAAACCATGATATGACGCTGTAAAAGGATAGACTGCGCTTCTCAGAGTGACGACTATTCCAGTGATGGATGTTTCTGCCACTCGACTGATCGAGAATTGGCAGATCCAGTGGAGGCACGCTAAGTGTACCCACTGGGTGTAGTCCCCAAGACCGCTGTCGAGTGCTTTCATCGGCAGGGGTCTTAGAGTTTATTGTATACGAGATACATTTCTCCTTGGATATTATTGACAAACCATGATATGCCGCTGCATAAGGATAGATTGAACTTCACAGAGCAGGAAGACGTGTCACTCGACGGTTTGAGTGACAGGTGGATGTTTTGACAGGGCTGACCTTGTCAAATGTTTTAATAACCAGTGGGGGCACGCTAAGTGCACCCACTGGGTGTAGTCCTCGAGGCTACTGTTAATCACAGACAATAAGCAGTAGTCTTGAAAACTTTTCGTACGTGGAGTACTGGAGTCACTCGACATGTCAAGTGCATTTTTTTCCTAACGAATCACTTGACGGATCAAGAGTTAACCGTCTTAGTGGTGGAACTCTAAGTGCACCCACAGGGTGTAATCGTGGGAACGAGCTTGACAGTAGAAGGTAGGGGTACATAAGGAGAGGGCAGAGTCCTAGCTATGTCGAGGGTATACACACAGATGTATGAGTTCAGGCCCCTCTCGTGGAGGTAACAGCCCTACGTTTCAGTGCTCGGGAGCTTATGTCGTGTGGAATGTAAAGATTACAATGGCCGTGAACCCTTGTGCTAGAGGGGAGGGGCGGCTTATATAGAGTTCGCTACCCCTCATAATTACCCAACATCTAAGGGTCCGATCGTGGGATTAAAGTCTGCCATTACTGGTAATGTACGTAATAAAAGCTATTAATGACGATTGGACTAATGTCTGCCCGTTGGGCTCTTGATGGTGACTCCTGGTCTTCTGTCATCGAGTGAGAACGAGGTCTTCCGAGTGACACGCGACTGCCGAGTGGAGGAAGGACTCTCCGAGTGGATAACCTGTCGAGTGACTTGAACGTCTCTAGGAATCCACCCGAAAGTTTATGATTGATCTTCGAGTCCTCCAATGTAGTGTCCTTAGGTAGGGTATGTAGGCCTTGCCTAGGACCCTACCCTAGGTACATGTCGTCGTTATTAGCCCCCGAATGGATCGGGGTTTGAGTGGTGAAATGGGGGTATCAACGCCAATCTCGAATTAGGGCATCAAATCTTCCGAATGATATTCGGGGTTTCAACGAAACTTGCGTCGACTGAACTCTGAGTATTGACGTCAATTCAGGATCCAGACGCCGATTCTTCCGAATGTTATTCGGGGCTTCAACGAAACTTGCGTCGATTGAATTATTCTCCATTCGCCCGGTTCCATTCAGCCTTAAAAGTGTCCGAGTGGATGTTCAATGCCTATTTGGCTCCGAGTGAGCTAAAAGCATCTTTGGAGGTGATGGGTCGGTCTGTCAGACCCGGATTTTGCGGGATACGAAAATTTGGGAAGCGCGCGCATGCAATGATGACGCCACAATCAGGGCAAGTGGGAGCATGATGCCTCGATCTCCATGCCGGACATTTCACCACATACTAGACGCGGACTACGGCTGGCGTGCGCGGTGATCTCATGGGTCCACCAATAAGCGAAGGTACTCGGCGGGGTATAAATCTCGGAGCGCTGCGGTTTGCACAGTACTATTACCAAACTCCGTCTCTTCCTCCGCCTCCCATGTCCTCATCTTGTTCTTCTCTGACGAGAACCGCTGCGATGATGATGAAGGGTAACACAGAGAAGCTGGAGCGAGCTAAGAAGGGGGCGACGAAGCTCAAGGGCAAGAAGCCTTCGACCACTCGGTTCACTGTGTCGGCGGGGTGGATGCAGGGGGACTTTCTCCCCTCCGTAGTCACTTGGGAGGACATGGAGGGCCTTGTCGCCGACGGGCTCGTGGCGGACGACGCGTGGAGGCTGCCGGCGGGAGAGTGCGAGCCGGAGCCGCGCGACGGGGAGTGGGTCCTCTTTCTCCCCCACATTGAAAGAGGTTTCTCTATGCCACCCCACCCGTTCTTTAGAGGATTCCTGAATTTCTTCGGCGCCCAACTGCATCATCTCCCACCGAATACGGTTGCATACTTGTCTGCCTTCATCACTTTGTGCGAGTGTTTTCTGGGTTGCTCTCCCCATTGGGGGCTGTTCAAGCACATCTTCACGGTCAGATCCTAGACCGTGAAGAAAGCTCTCCCTGCTGATGGGAATGCTCATGTGCTTCAGTTGTGTGGAGCTTTAGGACTTCAGAAACGAGCCCGTAGTTCCTTCCCTGCCATGACTTTTCCTGAGTCTATTAGAGGCTGGCACTCGACTTGGTTCTATTGCAAAGATATAGCATCGCCCAATATGTCGACTGGCTTTCCCCCCTATACACCTGATCGTCCAGCTGTCCCCAAGTCCCTGATGGTGACCGAAGAGGAACATGTCCAAACGGGAACCTTGGTTGAGGCTGTGGTGTAGTTGATCCGGGGTGGTGGGGTGACCGGCATGGATCTGTTGGAGATGTTTCTCAGTTGACGTATTCAGCCGCTCCAAGCCAGAGATCACACCATGTGGCACTCAGCGGGCCATGAGGACTCGACCAGGGCGCACCCAGAAGAGGTTCCACAAAAAACTGTCGAGCAGTGGCTTCGTAGCATCACTGGAGCCTGCGACAACCCTTTGGGAGCCAAGAGGATCCGACCTTACTCGGCCGAAAACCCGTCGAAGAATCTGGTGAGTAGCACGGTGTCGACTTGTAGCGACCCGACTGAAAATGAGTCAAGCCTCTGTGTGTTCTGTGCCATCCCTGGATCAGTATGCTGGCACACACAGTACATCAATGTATATATCAAAGTGCAATCACATGTAATTAACGTAAAACTGATATATACCTTAAAATCTCAGCGGAAACAATCAACGAGAATGGAGTCCCAATAACACCGACGGCAGGTTGAGTGCAGACCGTAACCCCGAATCGTACTCTCACCCATCGTAGAGCTTATCTGCAACATAAGACGTTGCAGCCGTGTAGGTCAGCATTTTGAATATGCCGGCAAGTCATAAAAGAGGGGGTGAAAAATAATCATCTATACTATATGCATATATGGCAGGTGGGGCTATAAGTTCAAGTTTTGCGTAAAGCAAAACTTTCCTACAATAAGAGAGGGCAAAACAGAAGTTATTACTACGATGTTGGTTGATTAATGAGATGGTTCCACCAACCAATTCTCATACCCAAGTTGTCATTAATACCCACATCATTATAATTCTTTGTGTTGAGAGTTCCAGATAGTTTCAGTTCCTTGGCTCAAGTTGTCCATGACCGTGGAAACGGCTAATCGATTAGGCAATGTGGGACTAAACAAATAGACTAGAATTGGACAAAAATTAAAAGAAACGAGTGAGAGACGCATGGGCTGGTTCAGCCGGTCGCCCACATGGGCGCTGCCCAGTTTTTTTATTAGATATCTTGGATGAACAGTGTTTCGGTATGAATAATGTTTTCTGTTTTTTTAAAAACATCAAATAAAAGCAATTGAAGAAAAATAGAATTTTTTTTATATAGACATATTATATATAAAATTTTCATAAAAATAAACTCTAAAACATGAACATATTTTTAAGAATTTTTGGAATACTTAAAAAATCATTATTTTTGTAATAACTCCAAAATTAAAAGGAATTTGAATTTCAAATAAATGGCAAATAGTTTTTATTTTAAAATTTGAATCAAAACATTGTATCTGATTTTTGAGTGTCATTTACCTCTTCTCATTTGATTTTTTTTATAAGATGGTTTTGAAAAAAATCGAACTCAAAATTGAATAGGGATTCGAAATAGAAAATTTTGGGAAAGTCATTTTATTCCCTCTCATTAAAATTTCAAAAGTTTCAAAATTCCACTCAATTTCACACAATCGATCACACAACATTCAAGCAAACAATCACAGTTATTTATTTAATATAACATTCCAAAATTTATAATTTTGGGATGTTACAAACTACCACACTTAAAATGAATCTCGTCCTCGAGATTCGAAGAGGCTAGAAAGAAAAAGTTAGGGTTTGGGGTTCTTCTAGCAAATCCATTGATCTGGAAGTGTGGGGCTACCACACTTAAAATGAGAGTTACTGGTCCTTCAAAAGTCATGGCGATCCTGTGGGTGCATCTGTCTGTTCACATTCTTCACGATAGCTCCATCGGTGATGCTCTTCCATTTAAGTCAAAATCTTGTGTTCTCATAACAAAATGTATTTTCTTCGGTACTGGGTCTTCTTAACTGACAGGTCTCGTGATCATTCTAAATAACTTATCGAAGATCTCATGGTGGTCTACCATTTGTGGTTATCCTGCGGTGAAATGGGTCTTGGCATTATTCCTCTCCGTAAAATTCCTATGTGTGACAGCAACTGTCATGTACAAGGGATTTTCATCATACCATTCTAAGGCTTAAACAAAAGCTCCAAAAGAACGCGTCTCTTTACTATGGGTAAGTCACTCAGATTTACCGTTCCGAATAGCAAGAGAAATGATAAGAGTAAGTCGTCATGGTGATCAATCCATGCCGCACTGAAATCATTATCTTGTATAAGGTTCAGTGAATCTCGTATTCTAACACTTGGGCTTCCTCACAAGCATTGCAGAAATTTCTCTTGTCAATGAACAAAGTTCAGATAAATCCATTGATTCTGCAAGCTGAGCAAAAACATCAATCGTTTCTTCACATCTCTCAGGCTTTTGGATACTCCTAAGGAAACGTTTGCTGATCCAATCACAACTTATTGCTTCAAGATCTTGTGGTAACCTTCATGAAACTGTGATATCCATCCTTGGTACACGTTCTATCCTTTGAATATGTTTTCCTTTCCATTGGTCTGTTTACCAATAACAGTTTTGGTTCATCATATTCAAAATCCAAGGTATACTTAGTTGGATATGGTTCCACATTCTTTTCACCTGTAATCAGTTATCCAAACTTCTTAACCGGAATGGTACCTGTGGTTACTACCACACTTAAAATGAAATGCACTCATGCCTGCATAGACCATATTTTCTCGTATCCTCGAAAATGTTCAGTGATGTTTGTTCATAGAGTAACAGTTCTTATAATTCAACATTCGAGAATCATGACACCATAGTTCCATTGACTCATGAATTTATTACAAACTCCACGACTTTCATTATATAATAATCTCATGAAAACAAGAGTGCTTCATGATACAGTTATTGCCATCTTAACTACTCCATTCTAGCTTTCTTCTCCTTTGTACATTTACTAGCATAATGTCTTGCTTCCTTGCAACGAAAATAGATGATGTCTGACAATTCTCGAGGCTTCTTGATGTTGGTGTTTGCTCCTTGGGTTCTTGGTTCCTTTCTTGGGCACTTATTGGCGTAGTGGCCCATATCCTTACACTTGAAACATCTGATATGACTCAGGTCCCTCTGTTCAGGGGCTTGTCTCTTCCTGAGCTTCTTTGTTCCGATCAAACCTTCAATTTCCTGTGGATCAAACTCCACTTCTTCTGTCAGGAAGTTTCCCAGATACTCTTTTCTTTCCTTTTATACAGTCCTGTGAGAAATGTCCTTCTTGTCCACATGAATAGCAGGCATTGGAGTAAAATCTGGTTAGGCCTTGTCCATTAGGGTCTTCAACATCTTCCTTCATCACAAGTTCTCCTAAATTTTCTCTGAAGGCTTCCTTCATGGCTTCCTTCTGCTGCTTGATGACTTCTTGTACCTTGGGGTATATTTGACATTGTGCCGGATAGTGCATAGTTCCTTCACACAAGAAACATGTCACCTGCCCAGTTGGGCATTCCTCAGCAGGGTGATTTTCTTCACAATGAGGGCATCCTTCCTTGTGTTCTTCCTGGGTGTGTCCTATCTCCCCACATATCTTGCATGCACAAATCTTCTTCACATCTTTGCAAAGGGGCTTCTGGGTGTTGGTGACAACATGAGATTTTTGCAGAGTCATCTTGAATTCTTCCCAAGTGATTGATGCTTGCCTATCATAGATAGCTTCATGCATCTTCCACCAATGTGCAGCACCTTCTGCAAAGTATCGAAGAGCACACCGGACCATCTCGATCCTTGTAACATGGTTACTCCTTAGGTGATCCTCCATGTTCTGAATCCATTCTTCTGTCTCTAAATGAGTCATCGATCCATAATACACGAGTCCAACTTCATTCGTCATATATTGGGTTCAAGGTTTTGGGGATGAGATACGAGAGAGAGAAAAAGGAGGGGATACACACAATACAAACAATGGTTTTGAAAATATAATTTTTTTGTGGCTATCGAGAAAAAAAAATACACATAAATGATATCTCACAAATCATTGTATCTAACGTGAGTATGCAACAGGGGTTTGGTCTTCTAGGGCTCATATAAATCTTGTAATTCTTTAGGGTCTTCGAATTCTTCAGGTCTTCAATTTCTTCACGTCCTTATAGTCTTCAATCTTTTGTAGCTTCAATTCTTCTAATGCATGGTGAAATCTTCTTTACTTCGAAGTGACCATCATTTGTTTCGATATCTTGTCCTTCTCGAAGTGGTCTCAGTTGATCCTTAGCGTGGTCAAAGGGGAAAGGGTATTTTCTAACTATTTGAGGTAAAAGAGATCATTTGATAAAGCTCAAATAAGATGAGAAGTAAAGGGTCTTTTGAAAACAAAGTTTTTCGAGAAATCGTTTCCTAAGGGCTTTCCAATTTCTAGGGTCACGTCCTATAGTCAACATGTGCTCTGATACCATTTTTGTAGCGACCCGACTCAAAACGAGTCAAGCCTCTGTGTGTTCTGTGCCATCCCTTGATCAGTATGCTGGCACACACAGTACATCAATGTATATATCAAAGTGCAATCACATGTAATTAACGTAAAACTGATATATACCTTAAAATCTCAGCGGAAACAATCAACGGGAGTGGAGTCCCAATAACACCAACGGCAGGTTGAGTGCAGACCGTAACCCTGAATCGTACTCTCACCCGTCGTAGAGCTTATCTGCAACATAAGACGTTGCAGCCGTGTAGGTCAGCATTTTGAATATGCCGGCAAGTCACAAAAGAGGGGGTGAAAAATAATCATCTATACTATATGCATATATGGCAGGTGGGGCTATAAGTTCAAGTTTTGCGTAAAGCAAAATTTTCCTACAATAAGAGAGGGCAAAACAGAAGTTATTACTACGATGTTGGTTGATTAATGAGATGGTTCCACCAACCAATTCTCATACCCAAGTTGTCATTAATACCCACATCATTATAATTCTTTGTGTTGAGAGTTCCAGATAGTTTCAGTTCCTTGGCTCAAGTTGTCCATGACCGTGGACACGGCTAATCGATTAGGTTTGAGTACTCTGCAGAGTTTTGCACACGTTCCCCACAAGATTTGATCGCCTCCGTTGGATTCCTCACACTTCAGGGTGTTTGAGGAACGGATGATCAAAACATGGTCTTCTAAGGGGTTCCTCTGAGACTCTGTCGGTGCCCATCCTTTCCTACCGTTCTTCTACATCTCGTAGCACGGCCTGTCCAGGGTCACCACAATATCCAACCAAGCGAGAGCCCATAATGGCTTGTGGCTGTGCAGGTAAGCCTTGGGTCTTGAAGCATCCATCCATCTCTTTGTTCCTGGGTGGACCTTTCCACGTGAATACTGGCACTTCTCCAGCAACACCTAGGCTAACCACTGGCTTCTCCAGGGCGCCTTTCAACCATCATCTACCCAGAGGTATGTTGCAAACTTGGAGTCTTGAAGTCTTGATCATCATTTAGGTCTTGTAATTATTATCTCACAACTCTCATGAATCACACAACCAACCCCGTCTACTAATAGCATAGCAAAATTAAATCAACGTTTCCCGGGGCCAAAGTGTCAAAGGGGTTGAGGGGTGCCTACCACATGATACTACATCAAGTAACCAAATTTCCAAATTACCTACTTTGCATGCAATGGGTGGAAGGTTGAACTAATGCAACTTGAAAAACATAGGTAATAACATGGTCAATGTGAACTTGCCTGGTATTACTTGATGAAGATAGTCGCTCTTCCTATCTTGATAATTCTACTCGTCACACTCTGAGAAATCTATCGTAAGCAAATAACATTCAATAAACATTCATGGCAAAACAAAGAACCGAAAGAACGCAAGATTAAAACATGTGTTGGTGCAAAAATAACAACATACTAAGGTTAAATAAGAAAAGATAGGTTCCAGCTGTGTTGTAAAGTGAAAGTGGAGGAATCAACTCAAAAGAGTTAATGGATGATGAACTATTGCTATATAAGCTTAGGTTGGAGAGACTACGAAAGACAACCCGAAGTATGGGAGAACAACCTGAACGTTTTTTGACAAATAATATAAGACATAAGAATTTATTTCTATACAGAATTTAATTCAAAAGGTCAAAAGAAATTGAACTTTAAATTCAAGTATGAATTGAATCTGAATTCACAAAGGTCAAAAGAAGTTGAACCAAAGTACGATGATTATGAATAGAAATATATGACACGAGTATTTAGGGGCAAAATGAATCAATTGAAAAGGTGTTACAGTTTGCAAGATATGATCAAATGAAGGTTCGGATTCAAATTGAATCGCTCAAATTTGAAAGGTTCAAAGATTGAAACTAATGATGTTACTATATATGGGAAGTCAATATGAACGTGTAGAAAAAAGAATTAATAGGTTCGAAATGACAGATCAAAAGTTATAAGCAATTCAATATGGCATTGAATTAGCTTAGTACGGTGTGTGAACACATTCTGGGACTAATAGAGAAGTATGAGGAAGATCAAAATTATATGTTGAAAAGATAACACTAATGATGTGAACGAAAAGATTACTTTGATACGGATCCGACGCAAATGGATTCATCGGAAACAGAGCTACGGATAAAAAGATATGATCAAAAGAAGTTTGAATATGAATATGAACAAATTTTGAAATTTGAAAATTTGAAAAAGTTGACGTGATAGGTTGATTGGATAGGTGAAGTCAAGATGAAAATCTACGCATTGGTTTCATCTAATTTGAGTGAATGAATAAAAAGTTATGGCCATTTGAAAAATCAGGTCCAAGATGTTTTACGAAAGAAAAAGTATTATGTATAAAAGAATTCTAATACTAATGTGTAAATACGGGGTCTAATTAATAATCGAATTACTCTACCGTATACTAGTATAGAAATAGTAGTCTATGGTTATTAAACTACAGGAGTATAAAAGAAAATACGAAGAGAAACCTTTAGAATGCAGAGAAGATATAAATCCAAAGAGAAGACGACTTTTAGAAATCCCGCCGGAGAGAAGAAAATATTTTTATTTTAATAAACCTAGTCAAATCAAAACGATTCGATTGAACCCAAAGTGAATTATTTTTGGGTTCACCTATGGGTCTATATTTATAGGTGGGAGGAAGGATTAGAAGTCAAAGACTAGGCAATGTGAGACTAAACAAATAGACTAGAATTGGACAAAAATTAAAAGAAACGAGTGAGAGACGCATGGGCTGGTTCAGCCGGTCGCCCACATGGGCGCTGCCCAGTTTTTTTATTAGATATGTTGGATGAACAGTGTTTCGGTATGAATAGTGTTTTTTTTAAAACATCGAACAAAAACAACTAAAGATAAATAGAAAAACATTTTATATAGATATATTATATATCAAATTTTTTAGAAAAATAAACTCTAAAACATGAACATATTTTTAAGAATTTTTGGAATACTAAAAAAATCATTATTTTGTAATAACTCCAAAATGAAAAGAAATTTGAATTTCCAATAAATGGAAAATATTTTTTATTTTAAAATTTGAATCAAAACATTGTATCTGATTTTTGAGTGTCATTTACCTCCTCTCATTTGATTTTTTTATAATATGGTTTTGAAAAAATTCGAACTCAAAATTGAATAGGGATTCGAAATAGAAAATTTTGGGAAAGTCATTTTATGCCCTCTCATTAAAATTTCAAAAGTTTCAAAATTCCACTCAATTTCACACAATCAATCACACAACATTCAAGCAAACAATCACACTTATTTATTTAATATAACATTCCAAAATTTAGAATTTTGGGATGTTACACGACTGATGTACTTGTAGTGTCGAGGGATACATTGATCTATGAACTAACTTTGTTTGCTTGAATCATGCAGGAGTGGACGCACATGCACTCGTCTGTTCCCAACGGGAACCATATTGAAGGTGGCGTGGTGAGCGAGGGTGGCAGCATGGACGGCAATGTTCCCACTGACTCTAAGGAGGCATACGAGGACTCCGACGAAGAGGAAGAAGTCGAGTCGCCTCCCCGGCGCGAAGTTCGCACCAAGTCTTGCCAGGATCCGGCAGCTGTTGAGGATACGGCTCCAGGCACTAGTGAGAAGAACCCGAAGCAGAGTCGTCCTTCAACTATTGAGTCGAGTGAGAGGCTGGCCAAGCAGCCCAAGAAAGTCACGACCAAACCTCACAACGCTCTGCCTCGCATGAGGATGGCTGTACCTGTCTGTTGGGGAACGTTGCATGGGAAACGAAAATTTTCCTATGCACACACAGATCTATCCATGGTGATGAGCATCTACGAGAGGGAGAGTGGATCTACGTACCCTTGTAGATCGCTAAGCGGGAAGCGTTAAGAAACGCAGTTGGTGTAGTCGAACGTCTTTGCGATCCAAATCGCCATGCGTCCTGTGATCCAATCATGATACATCCCGCGATCCAATCACGATCTATCCCGCGATCCAATCACGATCCTTCCCACGAACTTGATCACGATCCGTCCCACGAACTTGATCACGATCCTTCCGATCTAGCGCCGAACGGACGGCACCTCCGCGTTCAACACACGTATAGCTTGATGACGAACTCCACCGTCTTGATCCAGCAAGGAGGAGTGGAGAGGAAGAAGAGTTCTCCGGCAGCGTGACGGTGCTTCGGTGATGGTGGTGGAGCTATTCCGGCAGGGCTTCGCCTAAGCACTTCAGAAATCCGATCTAGAGGAGAAACTATGCACTGGAGGAACGAGTAGCACGTGGCTGTAAAAACTAGTGCAAAAACCCTAAACCCTCTAGTATATATAGGAGGAGAGGAGGCAGCCTTGTCTTCCAAGCCAAGCTGGTTCGGCCGAACCTACTAGGAGAGGAGGACTCGTCCTCCAATCCTAGTAGGACTAGGATTGCACCTTTTTGCCTTTTTTTTCCACCTTTTCCTATTGGGTTTTTTCCTCCAGCCACATGGGCCTTGTGTGGGAGTTTCCACAAGCCCACTAAGGGCTTATATTCACTCTCCCACAGCCCATGAAGCCTCTTGGGTCGAAATACCCCTCCCGGTACACTACCGGCACTCGTGGTACACTACCGATGAGCCCGAAACTTTTCCGGCGACCAAAACAGGACTTCCTATATATGAATCTTTACCTCCAGACCATTCCGGAGCTCCTCGTGACGTCTGGGATCTCATCCGGGACTCCGAACAATCTTAGGTCACCACCATACATAACTCCATACTACCGAAATGTCACCGAACCTTAAGTGTGCAGACCCTGCGGGTTCGAGAACTATGTAGACATTTCCGAGACACCTCTACGTCCAATAACCAATAGTGGGACCTGGATGACCATATTGGTTCCTACATATTCCATGAAGATCTTTATCAGTCGAACCTCTATGTCAGGGATTCAGTTAATCCCGTATAACGTTCCCTTTGTTCTTCGGTATGTTACTTGCCCGAGATTCGATCGTCGGTATCTCCATACCTAGTTCAACATCGTTATCGACAAGTCTCTTTACTCATTCGGTAATACAAGATCCCGTGGCTAACACTTAGTCACATTGCTTGCAAGGCTTGTTGTGATGTTGCATTACTGAGTGGGCCCTGAGATACCTCTCCGTCACACGGAGTAACAAATCCCAGTCTTGATCCATTCCAACCCAACAGACACCCTCGGAGATACCTGTAGAGTACCTTTATAGTCACCCAGTTACGTTGCGACGTTTGATACACACAAAGCATTCCTCCGGTGTCAATGAGTTGCATGATCTCATGGTCATAGGAACATATACTTGACATGCGGAAAACAGTAGCAATAAACTGACACGATCATATGCTACGTTTGTAGTTTGGGTCTTGTCCATCACATCATTCTCCTAATGATGTGATCACGTTATCAAATGCCATCTCATGTCCATGGCTAGGAAACCTTAACCATCTTTTAATCAACGAGCTAGTTCTCTAGAGGCATACTAGGGACATTGTGTCTGTCTATGTATCCACAAATGTATCCATGTTTCCAATTAATACAATTCTAGCATGGATAATAAACGATTATTATAAACAAGGAAATATAATAATAAACACTTTATTTATTGCCTCTAGGGCATATTTCCAACAGTCTCCCACTTGCACTAGAGCCAATAATCTAGCTCACATCATTATGTGATTTACATTGTAATGAATCGAACACCCATGCAGTTCTGGTGTTGATCATGCTTAGCCCTTGGAAGAGGTTTAGTCAATGGGTCTGCAACATTCAGATCCATGTGCACTTTGCAAATATTTATGTCCTTCTCCACAATGTAATCACGAATGGAGTTGAAGCATCGCTTTATGTGTCTAGTCCTCTTGTGAAACCTTGGTTCCTTGGCCAGAGCAATGGCACCAGTGTTGTCACAGAACAGGTTCATTGGATTCAGTGCACTGGGCAGTACTCCAAGATCTATCATGAACTGCTTCATCCAGACACCTTCCTTTGCCGCCTCTAAGGCTGCGATGTACTCCGCTTCGCACGTAGAATCGGCTACCACGCTTTGCTTGGAACTGCACCAGCTTACCGTTCCCCCATTGAGAATAAATACATATCCGGTTTGCGACTTAGAGTCGTCCGGATCAGTGTCAAAGCTCGCATCGACGTAACCCTTTACGACGAGCTCTTCATCACCTCCATAAACGAGAAACATTTCCTTAGTCCTTTTCAGGTACTTAAGGATATTCTTGACCGCTGTCCAATGCTCCATTCCAGCATCACTTTGAAACCTTTCGGCCATACTTATGGCAAGGCTTTCATCGGGTCTTGTGCACAACATTGCATACATGATAGAGCCTATGGCTGAAGCATAGGGGATGACACTCATCTTTTCTCTATCTTCTGCAGTTACTGGGCATTGAGTCTTACTCAACTTCACACCTTGTAACACAGGCAAGAACCCCTTCTTGGACTGATCCATTTTGAACTTCTTCAAAACTTTATCAAGGTATGTGCTCTGTGAAAGTGCTATTAAGCATCTCGATCTATCTCTATAGATCTTAATGCCTAATATGAAAGCAGCTTCTCCTAGGTCCTCCATTGAAAAACTCTTGCTCAAATATTCTTTCACGCTTTCCAGCATTTCTATATTGTTTCCAATCAGCAATATGTCATCCACATATAATACTAGAAACGCTATAGAGCTCCCACCCACTTTCTTGTAAATACAAGCTTCTCCGTAAACTTGTATAAACTCAAACGCTTTGATCACCTCATCAAAGCGCTTATTCCAACTCCGAGATGCTTGCACCAGTCCATAAATGGATCGCTGGCGTTTGCAAACTTTGTCAGCATTCTCTGGATCGACAAAACCTTTGGGTTGCATCATATACAACTCTTTCTCAAGGAAACCGTTGAGGAACGCTGTTTTGACATCCATCTGCCAAATTTCATAGTAGAAATAAGCAACTATTGCTAACATGATTCTGACAGACTTAAGCATCTCTACGGGTGAGAAAGTCTCATCGTAGTCAACTCCTTGAACTTGTGAAAAAACCTTTGCCACAAGTCAAGCTTTATAGACAGTGACATTACCGTCCGTGTCTGTCTTCTTCTTAAAGATCCATTTGTTCTAAATGGCCTTTCGCCCTTCAGGTAATACTTCCAAAGTCCATACTTTGTTTTCATACATGGATCCCATCTCGGATTTCATGTCCTCTAACCATTTCTCGGAATCCGGGCCCATCACTGTTCCTCCATAGCTCGTAGGTTCATTGTTGTCCACCAACATGACCTCCAAGACAGGGTTGCCGTACCACTCAGGGGTAGTACGCGGCCTTGTCGACCTACGAGGTTCAATAGAAGCTTGATCCGAAGCTTCATGATCATCATCATTAACTTCCTCTTCTACCGTCGTAGGTTCCATAGAAACATCTTTCTGCGCTGCGCTACTTTCTAGTTGAAGTAAAGGTTCAATAACCTCATCAAGCTCTATTTTCCTCCCACTCAATTCTTTCGAGAGAAACTCTTTCTCAAGAAATGTTCCGTTCTTAGAGACAAACACTTTGCCTTCAGATCTGAGATAGAAGGTATACCCGACTGTCTCTTTCGAGTATCCTATGAAGACGCATTTCTCCGCTTTGGGTTCCAGCTTTTCAGGCTGAACCTTTTTGACATAAGCATCACATCCCCAAACTTTAAGAAACGACAACTTTGGCTTCTTGCCAAACCATAGTTCATATGGCGTCGTCTCAACGAATTTTGGTGGTGCCCTATTTAAAGTGAATGCAGCTGTCTCTAATGCATAACCCCAAAACGATAGTGGCAAATCAGCAAGAGACATCATAGAACGCACCATATCTAATAAGGTTCAATTACGATGTTTGGACACACCATTATGCTGTGGTGTTCCGGGCAGTGTCAACTGTGAAACAATTCCACATTGTCTTAAGTGACTGCCAAACTCATAACTCAGATATTCACCTCCTCGATCAGATCACAAGAACTTAATCTTCTTGTTATGATGATTCTCAACTTCACTCTGAAATTGCTTGAACTTTTCAAACGTTTCAGACTTGTGTTTCATTAAGTAAATATACCGATATCTACGTAAGTCATCAGTGAAGGTGAGAAAATAACGATATCCACCATGCGCTGTAACATTCATTGGACCGCACACATCAGTATGTATGATTTCCAATAAGTCACTTGCCCGTTCCATTGTTCCAGAGAACGGCATTTTAGTCATCTTGCCCATGAGGCATGGTTCACATGTGTCAAGTGATTCAAAATCAAGTCACTCCAAAAGTCCATCAGCATGGAGCTTCCTCATGCGTTTTACACCAATATGACCTAAACGGCAGTGCCACAAGAAAGTGGTACTATCATTATCAACTCTACATCTTTTGGCATCAATGTTATGAACATGTGTATCATCACTATCAAGATTCAATATGAATAAACCCCTCACATTGGGTGCATGACCATAAAAAATATTACTCATATAAATAGAACAACCTTTATTCTCTGATTTAAATGAGTAACCGTCTCGCAATAAATAAGATCCAAATATAATGTTCATGCTTAACGCAGGCACGAAATAACAATTATTCAGGTTCATCACTAATCCCGATGGTAATAGAAGAGAGAGCGTGCCGACGGCGATCACATCGACCTTGGAACCATTTCCCACGCGCATCGTCACTTCATCCTTTGCCAGCCTTCGTTTATTCCGTAGTTCCTGCTTTGAGTTGCAAATGTGAGCAACCGAACCGGTATCAAATACCCAGGCACTACTACGAGAGCTAGTAAGGTACACATCAATAACATGTATATCATATATACCTTGTTTGTTGTTGGCCGCCTTCTTGTCAGCCAGGTACTTGGGGCAGTTCCGCTTCCAGTGACCAGTTCCCTTGCAATGAAAGCACACAGTTTCTTGCTTGGGTCCATGCTTGGGCTTCTTTATAGGAGTCGCAACTGCTTTTCCATCCTTCTTGGTTTTACCCTTCTTGCCCTTGCCCTTGCCCTTGCCATTTTTCTTGAAACTAGTGGTTTTATTGACCATCAACACTTGATGTTCTTTCTGGATTTCAGACTCAGCGACTTTTAGCATCGCAAACAGCTCGGCAACTGACTTGTTCATCCCGTTCATGTTATAGTTCATCACAAAGCTCTTGCAACTAGGCGGCAGTGATTTGAGAACTCTGTCAATGATCGCCTCTGGCGTCAGGGCAATTCCTAACTCCGCTAGACGAGTTGAATACCCAGACATTCTGAGTATATGTTCACTGATAGACCCGTTCTCCTCCATCTTGCAAGCATAGAACTTATCGGAGGTTTCATACCTATCGATCCGGGCGTTCTTCTGAAAGATAAACTTCAACTCCTGGAACATCTCATATGCTCCATGACATTCAAAATGTCTTTGAAGTCCCGGTTCTAAGCCATACAATAACGCACACTGAACTATTGAGTAATCTCCAGTACGTGCCTCCCAAGCATTCTTAACGTATTCGGAGGTCATGTCTTCTGGTTGGTCACCAAGCGGTGCATCAAGGACATATGATTTCTGGGAAGCCGTGAGGATAATCCTCAGATTACGGGCCCAGTCAACAAAGTTACTTCCATCATCTTTCAACTTAGCTTTCTCTAGGAACGCATTAAAATTCAGGGGTGCTACTGCGCGAGCCATTGATCTACATCATAAATATACAAAGGTTATTTAGACTATTGTTCAAGATAATGAGTTTAGTTAACTAAATTACTAAAGCTCCCACTCAAATTGACATCCCTCAGGTCATCTGAGTGACACATGATACAAATTCACCAACTCAAGTCTGATCATCACGTGAGTTGAGGTGGCTTCAATGGTGAACATCATTATGTTGATCATATCTACTATATGACTCATGTTCGACCTGTCGGTCTCTTGTGTTCCGAGGCCATGTCTGTACATGCTAGGCTCGTCAAGTTTAACCCGAGTGTTCTGTGCGTGCAACACTGGCTTGCACCCGTTGTATGTGACAATAGAGTCTATCACACCCGATCATCACGTGGTATCTCAACACGACCAACTTTCACAACGGTGCACACTTGGGGAGAACACAATTTATCTTGAAATTTAAGTGAGGGATCACCTTATAATGCTACCGTCGTACTAAGCAAAACAAGGTGCATAAAAGGATTAACATCACATGCAATTCATAAGTGACATGATATGGACATGAACTTGTGCTTTTGATATCCATCTTGAAAGCACCGGCATGATCTCCATCGTCACCGGCAAGACACCATGATCTCCATCATCTTGATCTCCATCAACGTGTCGCCATCGGGGTTGTCGCGCCCAACATGCTTCTACTACTATTGCTACCGTTTAGCGATGAAGTAAAGCACTACATAGCGCTTAATGATTGACACGCAGGTCATACAATAATTAAAGACAACCCTATGGCTCCTACCGATTGCCGTACTCATCGACATGCAAGTCGTGATAATCTATACATCACATGATCATCTCATACATCACATATATCACATCATGTAATTGGCCATATCACATCACAAAATACCCTGCAAAAACAAGTTAGACGTCCTCTAATTGTTGTTGCATGTTTTAAGTGGCTGCTACGGGTATCTAGCAAGAACAATTCTCATCTATGCAAAAACCACAACAGTGATACACTAGTTGCTTTTCAACCTTCTCAAGGACCGCCTTTGTCGAATCCGATCCAACTAAAGTGAGAGAAACTGGCACCCACAAGCCATCTATGCAAGAAGTTGCGGTCGAGGGAACCGGTCTCTCATAAGCGTACGAGTAATGTTGGTCCTGGCCGCTTCATCTCAGAATACCGCTGAACCAAAATCCGACCAACGGAGGAAGCAATCTAAGCATCAACGCCCACAAACCTTTTGTGTTCTACTCAAGATCTCATCTACACATAGACCTAGCTCATGATGCCACTGTTGGGGAACGTTGCATGGGAAACAAAAAATTTCCTACACACATGCAGATCTATCCATGGTGATGAGCATCTACGAGAGGGAGAGTGTATCTACGTAGCCTTGTAGATCGCTAAGCGAGAAGCGTTAAGAAACGTGGTTGGTGTAGTCGGACGTCTTTGCAATCCAAATCGCCGTGCGTCCCGCGATCTAATCACGATCCGTCCCGCGATCCAGTCATGATCCGTCCCGCGATCCAATAATGATCCGTCCCACGAACTTGATCATGATCCGTCCCACGAACTTGATCACGATCCTTCCGATCTAGCGCCGAACGGACGGCACCTCCGCGTTCAGCACACGTACAACTTGATGATGATCTCCACCGTCTTGATCCAGCAAGAAGGAGTGGAGAGGAAGAATAGTTCTCCGGCAGCGTGATGGCGCTCCGGCGATGGTGGTGGAGCTATTCCGGCAGGGCTTCGCGTAAGCAATGCAGAAATCCGATCTAGAGGAGAAACTATGCACTGGAGGAACGGGTAGCACGTGGCTGTAAAAACTAGTGCAAAAACCCTAAACCCTCTAGTATATATAGGAGGAGAGGAGGAGAGGAGTCAGCCTTGGCTTCCAAGCTAAGCTGGTTCGGCCGAACTTACTAGGAGAGGAGGACTCCTCCTCCAATCCTAGTAGGACTAGGATTGCTCCATTTTGCCTTTTTTCCCACCTTTTCCTATTGGGTTTTTTCCTCCAGCCACACGGGCCTTGTGTGGGAGTTTCCACCAGCCCACTAAGGGCTGATATTCACTCTCCCACAGCCCATGAAGCCTCTTGGGTCGAAATACCCCTCTTGGAGGCCTCCCAGTACACCATCGGCACTCGCGGTACACTACCGATGAGCCCAAAACTTTTCCGGCGACCAAAACAGGACTTCCTATATATGAATCTTTACCTCCGGACCATTCCGGAGCTCCTCGTGATGTCCGGGATCTCATCCGGGACTCCTAAAAACCTTAGGTCACCACCATACATAACTCTATACTACCGAAACGTCACCGAACCTTAAGTGTGCAGACCCTGCGGGTTCGAGAACTATTTAGACATGACCGAGACACCTCTATGTCCAATAACCAATAGCGGGACTTGGATGACCATATTGGTTCCTACATATTCTACGAAGATATTTATCGGTCGAACCTCTATGTCAGGGATTCAGTTAATCCCGTATGACGTTCCCCTTGTTCTTCGGTATGTTACTTGCCCAAGATTCGATCGTCGGTATCTCCATACCTAGTTCAACCTCATTACCGGCAAGTCCCATTAATCATTCCATAATACAAGATCCCGTGGCTAACACTTAGTCACATTGCTTGCAAGGCTTGTTGTGATGTTGCATTACCGAGTGGGCCCTGAGATACCTCTCCGTCACACGGAGTAACAAATCCCAGTCTTGATCCATGCCAACCCAACAGACACCCTCGGAGATACCTGTAGAGTACCTTTATAGTCACCCAGTTACGTTGCAACGTTTGATACACACAAAGCATTCCTCCGGTGTTAGTGAGTTGCATGATCTCATGGTCATAGGAACATACACTTGACATGCGAGAAATAGTAGCAATAAACTGACACGATCATATGCTGCGTTTGTAGTTTGGGTCTTGTCCATCACACCATTCTCCTAATGATGTGATCCCATTATCAAATGACATCTCATGTCCATGGCTAGGAAACCTTAACCATCTTTTGATCAACGAGCTAGTTCACTAGAGGCATACTAGGGACATTGTGTCTGTCTATGTATCCACACATGTATCCATGTTTCCAATTAATACAATTCTAGCATGGATAATAAACGATTATCATGAACAAGGAAATATAATAATAAACACTTTATTTATTGCCTCTAGGGCATATTTCCAACACTGTCGTCTCCACATAAGTATTTATTTCCGAATCCTTTCTGTCGACTATGGTCTTGAGTTGTATCTAACCGAATGTTGTTCGATTCGTCAGAGCTGCTACGGCTGTAACCTCGCCTCATCGAGACGGAGGGGAGGCGATGGACATTGACATTGCTGACGCTGCCACTTCTCAAAGAGGTTAATAAGTTCTTGATTCATCTGAATGGGATTCGTCACTTGCAAAAGTTAACACTGTCTATTGATGTTGCAGAGATCATCCAGCTGGAAGACAACGAGGAACACCTAGACGCTTTGCGCACCCGCACTCGAAGAGCTTCATCAGCGCAGATGCCTCAGCGTTTGACTGCAGAGTCCTCCCAGGGGATAGGTGACTCAAAACAAATCAGTGCTGATCCTGCAGAACTTCTGTCGAATGCCCCTCCAGCAGTCTCAACCATCATGACATCGACTCCCACCGAACCTGCTCAGACTCCATCTGCTGCCCCAGCAACTACGCCAATCCCACCTATGACAGCCTTCTCTTTGCATCGCGTCCCGGAAGATTAGACCAGAGTTGCGAAGGAGGCTATGATCCAAGCAGAGCAGATAATGCTGCAAACCAAGGAGGCATACGAGGCCAGCAAGCTAGCTTAAGATGTCAGCGCAGCCCTACACACCAATGTCCGAGTAAGTTCGATTGTAAGTACATTTATGATTGAATTCCTGTCTTTCTTGACTGTACACCCAATGGGTGCTTATTATCCACTCGTAGGACGTTTGAAATTTCTCCACTCGAATAGGACGGATTGAGAGTTAACCGTCTCAGTGGGGGCACTCTGAGTGCACCCACTGGGCGTAGTCCCTGAGACCACTTTTGAATGCACGCATCAGCAGGGGTCTTAGAGCTTATTGTATACGGGATACATTTCGCCTAGGATCACGCCACTCCGAAGCTACCTTGTAGGTTTCATGGATATTATTGACAAACCATGATATGACGCTGCATAAGGATAGACTGCACTTCTCAGAGTGATGGATATTCTAGTGATGGATTTTTCCACCACTCGACTGATCCAGAATTGGCAGATCCAGTGGGGGCACGCTAAGTGCACCGCGTGCCCCCACTGGGCATAGTCCCCGAGACCGCTGTCGAGTTCTTGCACCGGCAGCGGTCTTAGATTTTATTGTATACGGGATACATTTCGCCTTGGATCGCACCACTCCTAAGCTACCTTGCAGGTTTCATGGATATTATTGACAAACCATGATATGATGCTGCATAAGGATGGATTGAACTTCACAAAGCAGGGAGGCACGTTACTCGACGGGTTGAGTGACGGTTGGATGTTCTAACAGGGCTGACCTTGTTGAATGTTTTAATAACCAGTGGAGGCATGCTAAGTGCACCCATGTGGTGTAGTCGCTGAGGCTACTATTAATCGCAGACGCTAAGCAGTAGTCTTGAAAACTTGTCATACACGGAGTACCGGAGTCACTCGACATGTCGAGTGCATTTTTTTCCTGATGAATCACTCGACGAATCAAGAGTTAACCGTCTCAGTGGGGGCACTCTAAGTGCACCCACTGGGTGTAGTCATGGGAACGAGCCTGACAGTAGAAGGTAGGGGTACATAAGGAGAGGGCAGAGTCCTAGCTACAGCGAGGGTGTACACACAGATGTATGAGTTTAGGCCCCTCTCATGGAGGTAAAATCCCTACGTCTCAGTGCTCGGGAGCTTATGTCGTGTCGACTGTAAAGATTACAGTGGTCGTGAACCCTGGTGCCAGAGGGGAGGGGCGGCTTATATAGAGTTTGCTGCCCCTCACAATTACCCAACATCTAAGGGTCCGATCATGGGGTTAAAGTCTGCCGTTACTGGTAACATACGTAATAAAAGCTATTAATGACGATTTGACTAACGTTTGCCCATTGGGCTCTTGATGGTGACTCCTGGTCTTCTGGTGTCGAGTGAGAACGAGGTCTTCCGAGTGACATGCGACTGCCGAGTGGAGGAAGGAGTCTCCGAGTGGATAACATGTTGAGTGACTTGGATGTCTTTGGGAATCCAGCCATAAGTTTATGATTGATCTTCGAGTCCTCCAATGTAGTGTCCTTAGGTACGGTATGTAGGCCTTGCCTAGGACCGTACCCTAGGTACATGTCCTTGTCATTAGCCCCTGAATGGATCGGGGTTTGAGTGGTGAAATGGGGGTATCAACGCCAATCTCGAATTAGGGCATCAAATCTTCCGAATGATATTCGAGGTTTCAATGAAACTTGCGTCGACTAAACTCTGAGTATTGACGTCAATTCAGGATCCAGACGCTGAATCTTCCGAACGATATTCAGGGCTTCAACGAAACTTGCGTCGATTGAATTATTCTCTATTCGCCCAGATCCATTCAGCCTTAAAAGTGTCCGAGTGGACGTTCAATGCCTATTTGGCTCCGAGTGAACTGAAAGCATCTTTGGAGGTGACGTGTCGGTCTGTCAGACCCGGATTTTGCGTGCGATGATGACGCCACGATCAGGGCAAGTGGGAGCATGACGCCTCGATCTCCACGCCGGACATTTCACCACGTACTGGACGCGGACTGCGGCCTTCGTGCGTGGTGATCTTGCAGGTCCACCAGTCAGCGTAGGTACTCGGCGGGGTATAAATCTCGGAGCGCTGCGGTTCACACAGTACTATTCCCCAAACTCCGTCTCTTCCTCCGCCTCCCCTGTCCTCATCTTGTTCTTCTCCGACGAGAACCGTTGCGACGATGGCGAAGGGTACCATAGAGAAGCTAGAGCGAGCTAAGAATGGGGCGACGAAGCTCAAGGGCAAGAAGCCTTCAACCGCTCGGTTCACCGCGCTGGCGGGGTGGATGCAGGGGGCCTTTCTCCCCTCCATAGTCACTCGGGAGGACATGGAGGGCCTTGTCGCCGACGGGCTCGTGGCGGACGGCGCCTGGTGGTTGCCGGCGGGAGAGCGCGAGCTGGAGCCGCGCGACGGGGAGTGGGTCCTCCTTCTCTCCCACGTTGAAAGAGGTTTCTCTATGCCACCCCACCCATTCTTTAGAGGATTCCTAAATTTCTTCAGTGCCCAACTGCATCATCTCCCACTGAATACGGTTGCATACTTGTCTGCCTTCATCACTTTGTGCGAGTGTTTCTAGGTTGCTCTCCCCATTGTGGGTTGTTCAAGCACATCTTCACGGTCAGATCCCAGACCGTGAAGAAAGCTCTCCCTGCTGATGGGAAGACTCATGTGCTTCAGGTGTGTGGAGGTTTAGGACTTCAGAAAAGAGCCCGTAGTTCCTTCCCTACCATGAATTTTCTTGAGTCTGTTAGAGGCTGGCAGTCAACTTGGTTCTACTGCAAAGATATAGCATCGCCCAATATGTCGACTGGCCTTCCCCCTTATACACCTGACCGTCTAGCTGTCCCCAAGTCTCTAAGGGTGACCGAAGAGGAACATGTCCAAACGGGAATCTTGGTTAAGGCGATGGTGCAGTTGATCCGGGGTGGGGTGACCGACATGGATCTCTTGGAGACGTTTCTCAGTCAATGTATTCAGTCTCTCCAAGCCAGAGATCACACCATGTGGCACTACGCGGGCCCTGAGGACTCGACCAGGGCGCACCCAGAAGAGGTTCCACAAAAAACTATCGAGCAGTGGCTTCGCAGCATCACTGGAGCCTGCGACAACCCTTTGGGAGCCAAGAGGATCCGACCTTACTCGGCCGAAAACCCGCCAAAGAATCTGGTGAGTTGCATGGTGTCGAATGATGTACTTGTACTATCGAGTGATACATTGATCTATGAACTAACTTCTTTGCTTTAATCATGCAGGAGTGGACGCACATGCACTCGCCTGTTCCCAACGGGAACCATGTTGAAGATGGCGTGATGAGCGAGGGTGGTAGCATGGACGGTGATAGTCCCACTGACTCCAAGGAGGAATACGAGGACTTCAGCGAAGACGAAGAAGTCGAGTCGCCTCCCCAGCGCGAAGGTCACACCAAGTCCTGCCAGGATCCGACAGCTATTGAGGACAGGGCTCCAGGCCCTAGCGAGAAGAACCCGAAGCAGAGTCATCCTTCAACTGTTGAGTCGAGTGAGAGGCTGGCCAAGCAGCCCAAGCAAGTCATGACCAAACCTCGCAAAGCTCTGCCTTGCATGAGGATGGCTGTACCTATCGTTTCCACGTAAGTATTTATTTCTGAATCCTTTCTGTCGATTGTGGTCTTGAGTTGTATCTAACCGAATGCTGCTCGATTCGTCAAAGTTGCTACATCTGTAACCTCGCCTCATCGAGATGGAGGGGAGGCGATGGACATTGACACTTCTGACGCTGCCACTTCTCAAAGAGGTTAATAAGTTCTTGATTCATCCGAATGGGATTCGTCACTTGCAAAAGTTAACACTGTCGGTTGATGTTGCAGAGATCATCCAGCTGGAAGACGACGAGGAACACCTAAACGCTTCGTGCACCCACACTCGCAGAGCTTCATCAGCGCATACGATGCCTCGGCGTGTGACTGCAGAGTCTTCCCAGGGGATAGGTGACTCGACACAGATCAGAGCTGATCCTGCAGTACTTCTGTCGTATGCCCCTCCAGCTGTCTCAACTATCGTGACATCGACTCCCACTGGACCTGCTCAGACTGCATCTGCTGCCCCAACAACTACGCTGATCCCGCCTGTGATGGCTTTCTGTCTGCATCGCGTCTCGGAAGATCAGACCGGAGCTGCGAAGGAGGCTATGATCCAGGCAGAGCAGATAATGCTGCGAACCAAGGAGGCATACGAGGCCAGCAAGCTGGCTTACGATGTCAGCGCAGTGCTCCGCACCAATGTCCGAGTAAGTTCGATTGTAAGTACATTTCTGATTGAATTCCTGTCTTTCTTGACTGTACACCCAGTGGGTGCTTATTATCCACTCATAGGACGTTTGAAATTTCTCCACTCGAATAGGTCGCGTTGTAGTCGAGTAGGATTTGGGTCGATAGTACGCGTGGTACTAGAGTCACTCGACATGTCGAGTGCATTTTTTCCTAATGAGTTACTCGATGGATCGAGAGTTAACCGTCTCAGTGGGGGCACTTCGAGTGCACCCATTGGGTGTAGTCCCCGAGACCACTGTCGAATGCTCGCATCGGCAGGGGTCTTAGAGCTTATTGTATCTGGGATACATTTTGCCTTGGATCATGCCACTCCGAAGGTACCTTGTAGGTTTCATGGATATCATTGAAAAACCATGATATGGCGCTGCATAAGGATAGACTACACTTCTCAGAGTGATGGATATTCTAGTGATGGATGTTTCTGCCACTCGACTGATCGAGAGTTGGCAGATCCAGTGGGGGCATGCTAAGTGCACCCACTGGGTGTAGTACCCAAGACCGCCGTCGAGTTCTTGCACCGACAGGGGTCTTAGAGTTTATTGTATACGTGATACATTTCGCCTTGGATTGCACCACTCTAAAGCTACCTTGCAGGTTTCATGGATATTATTGACAAACCATGATATGACGTTGCATAAGGATAGATTGAACTTCACAGAGCAGGGAGGTGCGTCACTCGACGGGTTGAGTGACGGGTGGATGTTCTGACAGGGCTGACCTTGTCGAATGTTGTAATAACCAGTGAGGACACGCTAAGTGCGCCCACTGGGTGTAGTCCCCGAGGCTACTGTTAATCACAGATGATAAGCAGTAGTCTTGAAAACTTGTCGTACACGGAGTACTGGAGTCACTCGACATGTCGAGTGCATTTTTTTCTTGACGAATCACTCGACGGATCGAGAGTTAATCGTCTTAGCGGGGGCACTCTAAGTGCACCCACTGGGTGTAGTCCCCGAGACCACTGTCGAGTGCTTGCACTGGCAGGGGTCTTAATAGAGACGGCTTTGAATTTGTTTACAGCGCGCAGAGCACCAGGGCCACTCGACATGTCGAGTGGAATTTTGCCTTGAATTCTTCTTCCCCTGGACATGGGCTTCATGGACATCATAGGTCAACCAACATGTGACGCTGTTCCAAGGTTGTAAGATAGTCATTCGACGGTGTTCATAGACCAGTCGACCGTCCTTGGCATTACTTGCCGATTGAATCTCTTTCCTTTGTTGGTTTCAGAGAGCTTGCGAACTTGGGACGCAGTACAAGGATCTGGAGGATGAAAGGAACCAGCTGCGTGTGGATCTGGAAGCCTCCAACCATGCTCTGCAGCGAGCGCATGCTGAGCTGAAGTCTCTGGGAGGTACTTACTGTTGACTTTTTGTATTCTCAGCTTCACTTTTCATGTTTTGAACCGAGTGCTCTCACTCGAACAAACATGCGCAATGAAAACTATCGACTCCAAGCGCGACTCAACAATGTTGTTTCTTTAGATTCCATGAAGAAGGCACTGGAGGAGAAGGACAAAACACTTGCCGACGCTCAACGGGTGGCCAGGGACAAGACCGAAGCTACAGATCGGAAGCTGACGGCCGCCAAGAAACTAGAGGAGGAGAACACAAAGCTGAAGTAGGAGCGTGTGGACCTCGTCAAACGAGCCGAGCAGCTGAATAAAAGGAGCAACGGCTTGGAGAAGCACTTGGGCGAATTCTCGAGGAAGATGTATATCCTGCTCGACGGTGAGTATTTCTTGTCGATTGAAGTTTATTAAATCTTTGAAGGTCGTAGCTCACCGACTCCCCTCCCATTCCAACTTTTCAACATAATTCTGCCAAGACTTCGACAAGGAGACAGAGGTTGAACCTAATCTGGATCCCACTAAGTCACCTATCGCCGATGCAGTGGCCATGAACATGCTTAGACTCAACTTCCGGATCCAAGGCGTCTAGGCACATGTTGCCTGACTGAAATCTGCAATGGAAAGAATCGACAAGGAGCTGTGGCCTGAGGACACCCTTCAGCTCGACCTCAACTCCATGATGGCTCACCTGAACGAACTTCCCAGTCGAGTGCAGGCCTCGAAGAAATCTGCTGCTCGGTGCAAGGCCGACGTGGCGCTATCACTTGTCAGGGTCCATTGCAGGGACGTGAGGGAAGAGAAGCTGAAGGAGCTCCAGGTAGTAAACACGAAGAAACTCCAGTTTGAGGACTTCATGGAAACCTTCATTGAGGTAGCCACCAGAATCGCTGACGCCATTGACTTGGACACTTTTGTCGAGCCAGCCAGTCCGTCAGGTGCGTAAAAAACTTGGTCTTTGGAAGAAATATGTTTATTCGCCTCGGTATGCCGAGTGGAATTGTATCCCTTAAAACTTCATTCAGGCCTTAGGCCTGAGCACATTTGCTTATTTTTGAAATACTTATCCACTGTTTAACCTTTGGATTTTATTCGTATTTGGCTTTCAATCGTCTGTCCGACTGAGTTTGTTTTTTAACTTAGGCAAAACGTGTTCGCAGCTAAGTCCCCGAGTGTGAGGATTGCTCACCACTCGGGACATTTTTGAACTTAGGCGAACGTCGATTCGTAGCTAAGACCCCGAGTGTGAGGATTGCTCAGCACTCGGAGTTATTTTAGAACTTAGGCGAATGTTGATTCGCAGCTAAGCTGTCAAGTGAATGGATTGTTATCCACCCGATGAGTTTTTTAACTTAGGCGAAACGTGTTCGCAGCTAAGCTCCCGAGTGTGAGGATTGCTCATCACTCGGAGTAGTTTAGAACTTAGGCGAATGTCGATTCGCAGCCAAGTTGCCGAGTGAGTGGATTGCTATCCACCCGACGAGGTTTTTAACTTAGGCGAAACATGCTCGCAGCTAAGCCCCTGAGTGTGAGGATTGCTCATCACTCGGAGTAGTTTAGAACTTAGGCAAATGTCAATTCGCAACTAAGTTGTCGAGCGAATGGATTTCTATCCACCTGACGAGGTTTTTAACTTAGGAGAAACATGTTCGCAGCTAAGCCCCCGAGTGTGAGGATTGCTCATCATTCGGAATAGTTTAGAACTTAGGCGAATGTCGATTCGCAGCCAAGTTGTCGAGTGAATGGATTGCTATCCACCCGACGAGGTTTTTAACTTAGGCGAAACATGTTCGTAGCTAAGCCCCCGAGTGTGAGGATTGCTCATCACTCGGAGTAGTTTAGAACTTAGGCGAATGTTGATTCGCAGCTAAGTTGTCGAGCGAATGGATTGCTATCCACCTGACGAGGTTTTTAACTTAGGCAAAACATGTTCGCAGCTAAGCCCCCGAGTGTGAGGATTGCTCATCACTCGGAATATATTTGAACCTAAGCGAAGACGGATTTGCAAATAGGCCGTCGAGTGAATGGACTACTATCCACCCGACAGGGTTTTTAACTTAGGCGAAAGCATGTTTGCAACTAAGCCCCCGAGTGTGAGGATTGCTCATCACTCGGAGTATTCCCAGGAATGTAACTGTACGATTGGAATCAACAATATATATTACAAAAATGTGAATTGCATTGATGAAGTATTATTATTACATCGGGGAATTCTTCTGTCTCAAGTAAAAAAATGCCGAAGCAGATCTGCATTCCAAGCTCGTGGCTCGTCCATCCGCTTCATGAGATTGTACAGATGATAGGCTCCGTTGTTTAGCACCTTAGCGATGACGAAAGGACGTTCCCATGAAGGAGCAATCTTGTGAGGTCAGTGTTGATCCACTCGAAGCACCAGGTCTCCTTCATGAAACGGCTGACTCTTGATATTCTTCGCATGGAAGCACCATAGGTCCTGCTGATAGGCAGTAGTCAGGATTAGAGCCATCTCTCGTTCCTCCTCCAGAAGATCTACGCCGTCCTGTCTAGCCTGTTTAGCTTCAGCCTCAGAATACAGCTCCACTCGAGGAGAATTGTGGAACAAGTCACTCGGCAAAATGGCTTCAACACCATAGACCAGGAAGAAAGGAGTCTGTCTAGTCGACCGATTTGGAGTAGTTCTCAGGCCCCATAACACAGACAGCAGCTCAGCTACCCAGGCACCAGCGGCATGATCAAGGTCGCGCATGAGACGAGGCTTAAGACCTTGCAAGATGAGGCCATTGGCTCTCTCTACTTGCCCATTGGTTTGTGGGTGAGCGACAGATGCATAATCTACCCGAGTGCCCTGGGAGTTGCAGAAGTTCCTGAATTGTTCCGAGTCAAAATTAGTGCCGTCGTCTCTGATGATGCTGTGTGGAATGCCGTATTGATAAATTATCTCCCTCATGAATGTGACCGTCATGCGGGAGTTCAGCTTCTTGATTGGCTTGGCCTCTATCCACTTGGTGAATTTGTCGACTGCTACCAATAAGTGAGTGAATCCTCCTTTTCTAGGTCGAAAGGGGCGAACCATGTCGAGTCCCCAAACAACAAACGTCCAGGCGAGAGGAATTGTCTTCAGGGCAGATGCCGGCTTGTGTGACAAGTTTGCATAGAACTGGCAACCCTCACAATGATCAACGATGTCTTTAGCCATCTCATTAGCTCGTGGCCAGTAAAAACCAGCTCGGTATGCTTTAGCAACAATCATCCTTGAGGACACATGGTGGCCGCAAGTTCCCGAGTGAATCTCATCTAGAATCATTCGACGTTCCTCGGGGGAAATGCAACGCTGTGTAACACCAGTCGCACTCTCTCTGAAAAGTTGATCTCCCATCACAATGAAAGCCTTGGATCTGCGCACAATCTGTCGAGCCTCTGTTTCATCTTCAGGGAGCTCTTGTCCAAGGTTATAGGCAATGTAAGGCACAGTCCAATCGGGAATGATAACCAAAATCTCCATGACCAGGTCAATCACTACAGGGACATCGACCTCTATCGGGTCAGTGGAACTCAAAGCTTGTGGGGGCTCTTCGGTGAAAGAATCTTCTTGAACCGAAGGAGTGTGCAAATGCTCCAAGAACACACCGGGGCTGTGGACAGGCCGCCGAGTGGAACCAGTCTTGGATAGCTCATCGGCCGCCTGATTTTTCAATCGGGGAACATGATGAAGTTCCAGGCCTTCAAATTTCTTCTCCAACTTCCGGACTGCATTGCAGTATCCAGTCATAGCGGGGTTACGAACATCCCACTCTTTCATCACTTGATTCACCACCAGATCTGAGTCACCATAAACTATCAGGCGCTTGACGCTGAGTGAGATAGCCATGCGCAACCCATACAAAAGTGCTTCATACTCTGCCTCATTATTGGAGGAATTGAAGTGAATTTGCAAGACATAGCTGAGCTTGTCGCCTCTAGGAGATATCAAGACAACCCCAGCACTGGACCCATTCAACATTTTGGAGCCATCAAAGAACATTGTCCAATGTGTCGAGTGAACTTGGATAAGCTGTTGCTGTTCAATCCACTCAGCCATGAAATCTGCCAACGCTTGGGACTTGATTGCTTTTTTGGCTTCGAATTTGATGTCAAAGTGTCCAAGCTCAATTGCCCATTTAGCCACTCGACCTGATGCGTATCGATTATTGAAAATCTTGGATAGAGGAGCATCACTGACAACTGAAATCGAGTGGTCTTGGAAATAATGTGCCACATTCTTCGCTGATAGGTAAATACCATAAACTAGCTTCTGATAGTGTGGATATCTTTGCTTTGAGGGGGATAAAACTTCTGAGACATAATAAACTGGCCGCTGGACTTTATTTCGTCTGGGCATTCTTGAGACCAAAAGGCATGGTGATGTAACAAAAATACCCGAATGGGGTGATGAAGGCTGTCTTTATTTCGTCTGGGCCATACAGACGGATCTGATGGTACCCAGAGTAAGCATCCAAAAACGATAAATGCTCAGACCCCGCTGTCGAGTCAACAATTTGATCTATGTGGGGGAGCGGAAAACTGTCTTTTGGGCACACCTTGTTGAGATGTTTGAAGTCAATGCACATGCGCAATGACTTATCTTTCTTCGGCACCATCACAACATTCGAGAGCCTATCGGAGTGGTAAATCTCCCGAGTGAACTTGGCTTGCAAGAGACAGGCCACTTCTTCTCCGATTGCCTTGCGCTTCTCCACCGTTGAGCGATGCAAATGCTCCCTGACGGGTTTGGCCTTCGGATCCACTCGCAGACGGTGCTCAGCCAGCTCCCTGGGAATCCCCGGCATGTCAGCAGGTTTCCATGCGAAGATATCCCAGTTCTCATGGAGGAACTGGATGAGCTCGGCTTCCTATTTGCTGTCGAGTGTTGATGAGATATTCGTCGGGGCAGCAGTAGGATCCGTCAGATGAATGTGTATCTTCTTCACTTCCCCTGCCGACTGAAATGTTGAGTCAGAAGCCGACTTCTTTGCGTGGAGCAAATCAGCAAGGTCGGTGATTTTCTTGTACTCCTCCAACTCAACCATGGCCATCTGGTGATCCGCGATCTTGGAGCCTTGCTGGAGGCATTCCTCGGCCCGTTGTCGATTGCCTGTGACCGTGATCACGCCCTTAGGGCCTGGCATCTTCAACTTGAGATACACGTAACATGGTCGGGCCATGAAACGTGCATATGCGGGTCGACCAAAATGGCGTGGTAGGCACTCTTGAAATCCACGACTTCAAATGTCAACTTTTCTTTTCGGAATTTTTTGTCATTCCCGAATGTCACATCCAATGCTATCTGGCCGAGTGACTTGGCCTTCTTTCCTGGGATGACCCCGTGAAACTACATGTTGCTTTCACTCAGACGGGACATCGGAATGCCCATCCCTTTCAGGGTGTCCGCATAGAGAATGTTCAGGACGCTGCCACTGTCCATGAGGACCTTTCTAAGTCGAGTCCCTCCCACCACTGGATCAAGTACTAGAGCCTATCGACCGGGAGTGGCCACATGAGCCGGATGGTCTGTCTGGTCGAATGTGATAGCATATTGGGACCACTTGAGGTAGGTGGGGGTATCTGGTACAACTATATTGATTTCTCTGTTGATGACTTTCAAACGAATCTTGCTCTCGACATCAGCAAAGATCACCAGTGTAGCAGTGACATCCAGAAATGTTTCTTTATCCTCATATTCGTCTCCCTTCTCAGGAGATTTCTCACTTGGCAGGTCCCCCTTGAATTGCTGGATAAGGGCCCGACACTGTCGAGTGGTGTGCTTGGGCAAAATCAGATTGCCTTCCGCATCTTTCCTCGTGTGAATTACACACGGCTGATCCATGATATAAGTTCTTGACTAATTTTTCCCTTTCTTGGGGGCATACTGAGCTTTAGCCTTGCCCTTGTTCTTTGACTGAGTCGCCAATGTCGCCGCTTCTGCTTGAGCCGAATCTTTAGCTTTTCGCTTCTGTTTTCGATTGTTACTGCCGCCAGCCTCATTGACAATTGTCTTTCCTTTGCCGCTACGGAGGCGGTCTTCTTCCTCGCCATTGGCGCCATTGGCGTATCGAGTGGCGGTTTCCATCATCTTTCCTAGTGAAATATCACCCGTTCACCCAAACTTCAGATATAGTTCTCTGTATCTCACACCGGCCTTGAACGCACAAACAGCCTGGTGTTCCGACACATTCTCCATTGTATGATGCAGAGTGGACCATCGCTGAATATAATCTCTCAAAGTTTCATTGGGCTTCTGGACACAGTGCTGTAAGTTGACCAGACCTGCCGGACGCTTGCAAGTGCCCTCAAAGGTTCGCACAAACACTTGGGCAAGATCCTCCCAGTAATGTATACTGGAAGGAGCCAAACGATTCAACCAAGCTTGAGCTGAACCATCTAACATCAGGGACATGTGCTTCATTGCAACATTGTCATTTCTGCCACCAATTTGCACAGCCACTCGGTAATCATCTAACCAAGTCTCTGGCTTTGATTCGCCAAAAAAGTTCCCGATCCCCGCCGCCAACCTAAAGTTGGGGGGAATCTCCGTAGAATGAATGGCTCTGCTCACTCAGGACCAGAAACCAGGGCTGAGCTGCCACTTGGAAAATCTCTATCGTTTCCTTCCCTGTGAACTCTGCCCCTATCAATCCGCTTCTGAATGAGGAGGGCACGGGCATCAAAGTCCGCATTCCGCTCATCACCAAAGGAGCGCCTATCGTCCTGGCGCCGGGGCACATACGGACCACTCCGTGGAGGAGTGGGCACTCGACGGTGGTCTTCACGGTGAAACTGATCTCTGACCTGCTCTTCACGGAAACCTCCGCCCTGACGGCGCAAGGGTGATCCAGGGCTGCGTGCCGATTGAACGGTCTCTGCCCTGGGTGAATTGCTATGTATCCTGTTGCGGGACTGAGAAACTACTGAATTTTGATGCTGCGCTGCATCCAACAGTGCTCTGATCTGCATCAACCCTCTTCCAGCCTCTCACCGGGATGGCTGAATGGAATGTGCTATCCTAGCAGTAGCACCAACATTGAACACAGGAGTTTGATATACCTCAACGTCGTCGTGAGATCCAGTCGGAAACAGATATCACTGACGTTGATTGGGACGTGGCGGGCGCTGGCGAGCGCGCTCGTCAAGTTCTGCCCGGAGTTCTTCCAGACGAATGCACACGGCCTCCAAAGCTTGGGACTTGGTAGTCGCACCAATGATGGGAGTACGAAGAACCTCTTCCTCGCGGCGCGACTACTCATTCGACGGACCGACAGCCTCGCGCCGGCCATGACCGAAGCCAGGCAGTGAACTCTGATGAGAGCCCGCCATCAAGACCTCCGCTGTGGGATCGCAACTTTCGCACTCGGAAGGCACGTCAGACGGATTGGAATCCAACTCGAACATGCCGTGAAGGGACTCGATGGGCTCAAGTGCTGCAATCCACGAAGAAGTTTGACGTGCCACTACGTGTTTGACCCAGCGCTGAAGTCGTGAGCGGCCGGACCGCTTGCGACCGCGAATAGCGAGGGGAGCCGATGTGTAAGGAGTCGAAGGCTGACGCAGCAACACACCGCAGGAACTCGCACGGAAGTGCGCGGCCCCGCGGACCGGGAGCGCCTCGACATTGAGAGGCACTTCCTGGAGCCATGCTGAATCGTCGGCGATGAAGGTGAGCGCTCCAAAATGGATCTCGTGGCCCGGAGCAAAAACACTTCCGGAAGACATGTCGAAGGATGGAAAATGCAACCTCGTCGGAAGTCGCTTAGACTCCTGCCCCACGGTGGGCGCCAACTGTCGTGGGAATGAGCCTGACAGTAGAAGGTAGGGGTACGTAAGGAGATGGTAGAGTCCTAGCTATAGCGAGGGTGTACACACAGATGTATGAGTTCAGGCCCTCTCGTGGAGGTAACAACCCTACGTCTTAGTGCTCGGGAGCTTATGTCTTGTGGAATGTAAAGATTACAATGGTCGCGAACCCTTATGCCAGAGGGGAGGGGCGGCTTATGTAGAGTTCGCTGCCCCTCATAATTACCCAGCATCTAAGGGTCCGATCATGGGGTTAAAGTCTGCCGTTACTGGTAACGTACGTAATAAAAGCTATTAATGACGATTGGACTAACGTCTGCCCGTTGGGCTCTTGATGGTGACTCCTGGTCTTCTGCCGCCGAGTGAGAACGAGGTCTTTCGAGTGACACGCGACTGCCGAGTGGAGGAAGGAGTCTCCGAGTGGATAACCTATCGAGTGACTTGAACGTCTCTGGGAATCCAGCCGAAAGTTTATGATTGATCTTCGAGTCCTCCAATGTAGTGTCCTTAGGTAGGGTATGTAGGCCTTGCCTAGATAGGACCCTACCCTAGGTACATGTCCTCGTCATCAGGCCTCCCAACATTGCCATGATAAGCCTCTAACCCTTCACCTTCCCAGCAAACCATTGTTTGTCTATGTTACCGCTTGCTCAGCCCTTCGTATAGCGTTTCTACCTGCAGGTGCAACTGTTTACATGTGTCAACATGGACATTATTTTGTTATCGCAATATATTACTATTTAATTTAATGCACATATATACTTGGTAAAGGGTGGATTGCTTGGCCTTTTGCTCGGTGTTTTGTTCCACTTTTGCCGCCCTAGTTACTTGTGAAATGGTGTTATGTTCCATAATTAAGCACTCCTAACATGCTCGGGTTTGTTATGGGACCCTCCTTGATTTTTGTTTTAGGATAAAACTTGTCTGGCAAGGCCCAACTTTGGTACTACATTTGCCCAACATAATAATTCTGATCACTTTATTAAAGCATAGAGGATCGCCCCCTCATGGATTAATTTAACATAATACAAGGGGGTCAGTGCTGGTCCAAAACTGAGTTGTGTGCGGGGCCAATCCGGGGCAACTCGGGAGATATCTATCAGGCCACTGTATGCTGTGCTTATCCGCCGTGTCCTGAGAATGAGATACGTGGCTCCTATCGGGTTCGTCGACACGTCGGGCGGCCTTGCTGGACTTGTTTTACCTTCCTTGAACGTCTTGCGCGTGAGATTTTGACGACACTTCGGACTATCTCAAAGTTGAGATTTTCGATCAGGATTACACAAATACTACGGGTGATTCCGTGATTGAGGAATTCTAACGCGGCGTGTGGTTAATTTGTGATGGATGAGTTGGAGTATCCCTGCAGGGTTAAATCTTTTGGAAAGCTGTGCCCGCGGTTATGTGGCAACTTGGACATTTTTTTTAACACCTGGTCATAGTAAACTTGAATTAAACTCAAATAAAATACACCAACTATGTGCGTAACCGTGATTTCTCTTCTCGTGAGTCCTTATCCGAGAGAGAACACGATGGGGTTATGTTTGACGTAAATAGGTGTTCAGGATCACTTAGTGATCATTACTAGTTCACATTCGTTATGCATAGACCACCCACTTCACTTTTTGTATAAGTAAGTTAGCCACTCAAATATATGCTTAGTCGCTTGCTGCAACCTCACCACTTAACCAACCTCACCCATTAAGCTTTAATAGACTTGATACCCTGGGAAATGAGATTGCTGAGTCCCTGTGGCTCACAGATTACTACAATAGTTGCAGGTAAAGGTAATGCGATGATTTGACATGAGTGTGATGCTTGTTTGATTTAGAGTTCTTCTTCTTCATCATCAATCTAGGACGGGTTCCAAGCGGCAGCCTGGGATAGCAAGGATTGATGTCATTTCATCGTTTGATTTCGTTCATAGTCGAACCCTGCTCTTCTGTATGATGTTTGAATATGTTATTGTATTGATGTGGTATTGATGTAGCTTGTGACGAGTGTAAGCCAATTTCATATACTCATCTTTTCTATACATTTACTTGTAATGATATCCATTCTTGCAAAACAACGAGATGCGCTCATATCCCTGTCGAGGCCCTTGAGCTAAAATAAGGATAGGATGGCATTTTGGGCGTTACAAGTTGGTATCAGAGCCTGTACCAACCTAGGATCCCCCTTGATTGATCGATCCTTGGCCGAGTCGAGTCTAGTGAAAAAATTATTTTGAGTCTTGTTATATATCGGAGAGTAGGTTTCTTTTACTCCTCTTCTATACTCTGGTGAGGTATTCGACTTAGGAATTTTTAATTCTACTCCTCTTCTTTTTTCCACTCATTTTTTAGGATCACGCGGGTATTGTTGGGATCGTTCCGATATCTTTGTGACGAGAACATTGTTCTTGGTGCTTCCTGGCATTTAGGGGTTGTGGCAGTGTCCCGGGGAGTTAAGCTTCGAGGTGTTGTCATCACATTTGTATCATTACAGTTCCGGAATACCAGAGGTCGCCGTCATCGAAAACACTTCTATACTCTTTGTGGCGAGAGTAGCTGGTGCCACCCAGTACCAGGGAGAGCGATCAGTTGTACTGCCACAGCTAGTATATCGGATGTTCTTCGAAGGTCTGAGGTATACGATTTCTGAGGTTTTCTTGGTCATGTGTTGACAGATGCATACAGTTGGAGTGTAGGGCTTGTTAGTTGTGTGCATTTGAGATGGGTATGAGGGGTCTGTCTGGGTCACTTTTTCACTGACCGGTCACGAAAAAGTGACCCAAACGGACCCTTCATATCCATCTCAAACGCCCGGACTGACTGGCACCCCTCATATTCATCTCAAATATGAGGACAATATAAGGCGTCGCGGACGCGCCCGGACACGTCCGGTCAGTCTGCCATGTAGGACGCGACCCCACTTGGACCACATTTTCTCTTTCT
The DNA here is from genome assembly GCA_022496015.1 of Hordeum marinum. Taxonomy (NCBI): domain Eukaryota; kingdom Viridiplantae; phylum Streptophyta; class Magnoliopsida; order Poales; family Poaceae; genus Hordeum; species Hordeum marinum. The sequence goes on from CM039678.1 coordinate 525,500,033, forward strand.
TTATTCATTCTTTTCTTTCTCTCTCTTCTTCTCCTTCAATCACGTGCAAGTGACCGACATATGAGGAAAAATATGAGAGATGCGGCTGCACGAACAAAAAAGTAGGAATTCAAAACGAACACGTCCAGTCACTGATCAGGCGTGTCCGCAGACGTTTGAAGGTCCGAATTTGCAAGTCGTGGCTGAAGATGCTCTAACGCCACTTCCTAAGATGTAGCTAACTACTTATTTTAGCCACGGCTGATTCTCTAGCTAGTGCATGCGAAGGTGCATCAGTGGGAGAAAAACGTCAGCTGTGCGGTGAAGGAGGACGACAACTTTCTTTTTTTGATATTCAAACATTTATTAATAACTATTTCTGCCCTAAGGCATCAGTACAAGCTTGAATTGATGGAGAAATAAATAAGAATACAAATGCAACGACTACTGAATTATGTAGGGAGCACACAAGCTCCTCGCAGCTACAAAGAATGAAACTGAAAGGAATTAACGGAGGCCCACACAAGCGGTGGAGCATGTGGTTTAATTCGGTGCAAAGCGAAGAACCTTACCAGGACTTGACATGCCGCGAATCCTCTTGAAAGAGAGGGGTGTCCTCGGGAACGCGGACATAGATGGTGCATGGCTGTCATCAGCTCGTGCCGTAAGGTGTTGGGTTAAGTCTCGCAACGAGCGCAACCCTCGTGTTTAGTTGTCACTATGAGTTTGGAACCCTGAACAGACCGCCGGTGTTAAGCCGGAGGAAGGAGAGGAGCCGACAAATGAGACTACATATGCCATGAATGATTACACGGGCTCTAGATTTTACTACTGATGACACCATGCATCTTATTCTTCAACCATTAACTAGGACTTGAAGTGAATCACAGCAGGCGAAGCCATCGGCAACTCCTTAGTAATCTCCTCCGTCAACATATCCTTCTCCTCACTAGTCCGTGGATACCAAGAAGGACAGACCTTGATATTGGGATCCAAGTCCGCGCAGTCCTCGCACACCTGCCAGTCGTGCAAATATATCTCCTTCATGTTCACCGCAATTTCCATGACCTGCCTTATGTATTGCACAAAGTTCTCCACAGGTTGGAAGCCATAGATGGTGAGCTTAACCAGATTCTTGTGCTTAAAATGAACAACGGATGGTTGCCACTCCAGGTTTGCTTTCTCACAGTAGCCCTTTTTCCTCCGAACATCCTTGTTTGTCTCCATCTCACACCAATGATCCCACAACGTGATGCATAGCTCCTTTAGGGAGCTTGCAGCTTCAAGAATGAACAAGGTCCAATCGATATCGCATCCTTGAGGAAGATTAACCAGATTCGCAGTCTGTAGCTTGCCAAGCACAGGTGCAAGCAGTTTGGGGCACTCGGGTAGAACCCAAATCTTTTCACTTTGAAAATCCAGAGGCAGGTTGCTTATCCAGGGTACATTAGCAAGGAGCTGACTTAACTTGATAATACTAGTCGAACTAACACCAACTTTTACAAGCATTAGCTTTGAAAGCTGCGGGACAGAAGCAAAAATCAGGGGATCTTGTTGGTAAGACCAACCAGTATAGTTGACACGTTGGAGTTTTGGTACAGAGTTGAGCTGGACTGCTTGAAATTTTCCATATTCGATGTGGAGCATAACAAGTTGAGCATGTTCTACTTGAAGCACGGAACGGACCCAGAGTCTTAATATGAGAGACCCAGGAATTGCAAGCGCTTGCAGGTGGTGAGGATGTTGTGGATGTCGTCCGGTTCACCAAACCTCAAATTGCGCAGCCACAGGCGGGTGAGACCAGCAAACGCAGCTGGACAATGAACAAACCAAGTATTGAACCGCTTGGCAAAGGAGAGGAGATGGTCTTGAGTGCATTTCAAAGAAGACTTCTCCGTGAGGACCACAAACTCAGCGACGTCGAGCTTGTGGGTTGCCATGGTGCGGGCAACAGCTTGGCTGATGGAGAGACATTCATCATGGCTCAAACAGAACCTGACCCTGAGCTCGCGGATGGGGATCTCGGGATTCCTCGCACTCAGGATCTTGACCGTGATAGCAGCCACGTCAATGTTGTACTGAAAGATATGATGAACGATGTCGACATTGGGCTTGAGGTAACGCACAAGGGAACCAATATTGATGTCAAGCAGCGACAGCATGGGGGGAAGCTCGAGCATTCTCTTGGAGAGGATGCAGGCTCTCAAGGCATCCAGCGTTTCAACCCTCTCCAAGATGTTGAGTAGAATGTGATCGGGCAGCTTGCTAAGCCTATCAACTTCGGCTTCGGCTTCGTCAGAAGCTGCTTTATTATTGTTTTCCATCTCCTCAAAGTCTCCCATTGGCTCCTTACTACTGTATATGGATATGGATGGATCATCAAAGAAGTTGAAACCTCCTTTCATATGGATGGATGGTCTCGGGACACAAACTTTGCCAATACTAAATATATAAAAATAGCTTCTCTTTCGATTACACAAGGCCGCCTTTTATCTATGGGTGGATGAATTTCCGGTTCCGATCCTGGTGAGAGTTGAATAAAAAAGAGTTTCTTTTTCGAGTCGGGATCTGAATCCCAACAGAAATCGGTCCAAAACGCACAAGGACATAAACTGGACGGAGGAGTTAACCCTCAAAAATAAAAATAAAAATAGCTTCTCTTTCGATTACACAAGGCCGCCTTTTATCTATGGATGGATGGATTTCCGATTCCGATCCTAATGAGGATTGAATAAAAAAAAATATATTCAGGTGGGGATCCTCTCCCCCTCCTCCTCCCTGGTGATTGTTTAAAAAAGAAGGATTGAATAAAAAGGGTTTCCGTTTCGAGCCCTAATCTAAATCCCAACGGAAATCGGCCCAATACGCACAAGGACATAAACCTGGACGGAGGAGTTAACCCTTAAAAATAAAATAAAATAACCTAGAAGGAGGAGGGCAGGAGGCAAGGGCCGGCGGCGGGCGGCGGCGGCGGCCGAGGAGAGCTCAGCTGGCGGCGGCCTGTCCAAAGGGGACGACAGCTATGCTGTGAAGGGAGAATATGATGCTAGCTAGTGCGGGGGTGTAGCAAAGGAAGACAGAGGCTATGTGGCAAACAGAGATGACTGACGGCGGCTGTGCGTCACGGATCAGGTAGGCCTTGTGAAGATGTAGGACACTTTTTATTTTGCATGAGGTAGCCTATGTAAGACCCAACGGACCTCATGGAGGTATTGGGCATGATTTTATTTTCGTGTGAGCAGATACACTAATGCATCAGATATATTTCTTATAATTTTAAAAGGTCCGCAAAATTAAAGTTTTTTTTTGCAGGGACACAAAATTAAAGGTTGGTATTTTCTAATGGACCTCCTGGAGGTATATGACAGTTTTTTTCCGTGAGGAGGTACGTTACATAGATCCAACGGATATGATTTCTTAATTTTAAAAGGTCCACAAAATCAAATGTTGGTATTTTCTAATTAATGTGGGATTTTCTAGCATTTGGTCGTTACTAGTTCCGTATTTTCCTTTTAATAGATAATAGATTATTCACGTGAAGGCCCTCACGTCGCTCCCTCCCCAGGGACGACTCCGACGGCAATAAAATCGCCCCGGCCACCCCTCCCCCTCCCCCCTCTCGCCATCGCCGGCGACTCGTGGAGCAGGCGGCGGCAGGGCTCCTTTTTTTTCTGCGGCGAACGCCCTCATTGGTGATTATCATTTTTTTCATGTCTGGTTCTATGATCTTGAGATCCTAAAGTATGCCTACCTAGCTGTTTAACAACTTTAACAGCTTCAATTTTCAAAACAAGAATTCTACATCACAAATTGTTGACATTAGATATTGTTGACAAATAATGTTTAATGCAAACCTGCTAACTACAGTTGTGCAGTCACATTATGACCTCGATTTGAAGGTGAACAAATAGTCTAGGGGCACATGTTTTTTTTTTCAATGCAAGGCACATGCATATTTGCTAGTACTTATACGGACCAATCTTTTCTTTGTGCACTCAGCTCTTAATAAGTTCTATGTTCTGTTTTAGCTGCAAGCGTCTTCTATTTTTAGGGATTATTCTTTCAGTATCTCCAGTTAAGAAAAATATTTATTTTGAATAACCACCAACACACATCTAACTAAGAAGAGATCAAAGGGAAGGGGCTGGCCCCTAGGTTGGCAAGACAGATTTCTAATGATAGCACAAGAAGGTATACATACTGGTTATGCTGTGAAAGATACGTCACACCATGTACATTATCTAATAACAAGGGATCAAACCACGGTGGATGAGGGAATAATTTTACACACGGAGACGTTCCACATTGATCACACCACAATAAGCACGAAAACCGTAGATGAACCATAAAATAATTTAACAACAAAACAGACATGCTTCGTCGAAACTGCTACGGCTGATGCTGCTTGAGGCTCCACAAGGTTTTGAAGATACCCACAAGCACGCTAGCAATAGAAAGTACGGTGACGATAGTCTTCAAGTTGTTGTAGACGAACCTATGCACCGCGATTCTCAGGGGTCTTTCACGCTTGAACTTCTCAATCTTGTCTGTAATGATGTGGCAGCGGTGGTCGAGGCGCAGGTGGCGAGTGAGGCCCTCGAAGAAAACCAGCAGCTCACAGTTACTAAGGAAGCTGCGAACGAGGTGCTTTGCTCGCAGCTCCTGTCACTACTACCAGTAAAAGCCCTAGTAGTAGCCCGAAATATACATAATAGTAGCGTTGGGTCCAGCGTTATTGATATCGCGCTACAGGTAAGTTTTAGCAGTAGCGTTGGCCTGGCAAGCGTTACTATTATGTCCTGTTAACAGTAGCGCTTGCCAGGCCAGCGCTACTGCTAACTCTCTGTGGCGTTTGGACGAACGAAGCGCTGCTGCTAATCCAGCGCTGCTATTAGATGATTTCCAACGCTACTGCTAGTATTTCTGTTTTCGCAGATTTACACCCTCTACGTATTTGTGATGTATTTATATAGGATCTATACAATAGTTTCATCAGATCATACTAAACATATACTATTATCATCATATAATAGACATACAATACTCTCGTCATACCATCATCATCATTCAACACAAATATCATCACATTTCGAAAATAGCGATACACAAGAATGATCATGTCATGTCTCGAATAAGTGCAAATGCATGGTCATGACACAAACACAAGTTTTCATCATCTCTATCTAAACCATGATGTAGAGGAGAAGAGCGATCAGCATGAGCAAGAGCGCGACTATGTAGTACTTGAGGTAGCGGCGGTCCCGTCCCCGCTCATGCCGGAGTGTCCACCTCAACTAACTACTTTCCGCTCCGGATCTGCTGTCGAACCCTCTGTGGCTAGCACCCGGGTACCTGTACACCTGGGCCTGAGCGTGTGGCCAGTGGTCGTAGACTCCTGGAACCCTCCCAACGAACACGACGTGCCAGTCCTTCGCCATCTCTGATCTATGTACCTGCATCGACAGTTGATCAATTGAACGATAATATGCAACATAATGTACTTAAGAAAATAAAGAGGCATAATTAGCAAAATACAAGAAACTTATAGTAAACATAAGTGACGAAGTTCCTCATATATATCCAAACTAATTAACTAGCTAGAGCGAACAGTCCTCCATGTCGGCGGTCCAATCTTCATAGTTAGGTATGAAGCACCCGAGCTTCGTGAAAGGCTTAAGGTCTAGACACTGAGCGAGTAGCAGTGCTCGAACATCATCCTGCGTCATTGTTGGCCCATGATAGAACATCCCTGTTGGTTCGACGACCTGCTTCATTATCACTTGGGCAAGTTCACACTGTACGTGATAAAACTCAGCTCGGAGTCGATGATCCGGTGTCTGTCCTATGCTTGTGGCCCAGCTGACAATCTCGTCATCTTCGGTACTAGGTGACATGCGAAGACGTTGATTATTCCTTCTGTACTCGAGCAGGTGACGCATGAGGTAGAATCCATCAGCCTGACTGGTGTGCGGTCGCTGGATGCAGCCGAAGTCGGTCTTATGACGGAAAACCAGCCCGTCCTTCCTGTTCCTTTTCATCTTTATATATCCACCAGAGATGCTGAAGGTAAACATGGCACTATTGAGAACTCTCTTTACGTGCGTGTTCTTGATGTTCTTCGATAAAAAAAAGGGCAGCCCGGTGCATGTAGCTCCCGCTTGCGCAGGGTCCGGGGAAGGGTCCGACCACTTTGGGTCTATAGTACGCAGCCTTTTCCTACATTTCTGTAAGAGGCTGTTTCCAGGATCTTGATGTTCTTCGATGAGTCCAAGTATATAGCATGAGAGTATTCCGGGTACAGAACAATGAGCACGACGTCGCCCCCGCTACGCAAATGAAGTACACACCTCTAATTAGCCTCCATTCTTGCAAATGAATGATTAACACTTATGAAAGGATATGCGCAGATGACTTATGTGGGATGATAAGGCAGGAGAATCGCTTCCTTGTCCTTATTAGCGATCATGAATCCGCCGAGGTACTTGTTCGCATAGTCACGGTGCTCTTTGCAAACTACCAAGTAGCTCTCGTGCATATAGAACGGGTCCGCGATGCAGATCTATCGCATGTTCTCGATCCTGATGAAGTAGTTGACATACATCGCATACATGCGGATGAACAGGAAATCCACCTTGGTCATGTGGAACATGTTGTAGATGTAGTCAAATCGCAGGATGAGCTGATTCACGGGCCAGGTGTCGACATACAACTTCCCACCCGGCACCTGAGCCGCGTAAAGCAGGTATCCTAGTTTTTCCGCGATCAGAAGGCTTTTCTCTCTGGCCAGCACATATTCATGGAGTCTCCTTAGATCATTGTTCAGTATGTTATCTAGCGCTTTGGGGGTTAGGATCGGCTCGCCGGCGCCATGGAAACGATTCTTACCTTCGACATGTATTCTATCTACCACCCGGGGCTTCAGTGGCGGCTGGCTGCTTGAAGCAGCTCTGGCGCCTTTAGGGCCTTTCTTTTCCGGTCTCCTCCTTGGCTTCTTGGTGGGTGGTAGCGGTAGTGAGACCAACATACCTTCCCTAACCCCCCCAAGTGTCGTCGGGCTAAACATTGGACGGGCCTCGAGGGGTTGCTGGGTAGAGGCGGCATCTGGAGGCATCTCCTGCGAGTATTGCTTGAAGAGAGACTTTTTGCATTCCGCCTTAGGATGTTCCGGCTCCGGCAAATCGGGCAGCATCAAGTCATCATCTCCACGCTCATAGCCTGAGTCTTCATCGTCCTGAGCCATCAACCTTCCATCATCATAGGCGGTATTGAAATACTTGTCTGGGTCATCGTCCTCCTCCTCCATGTCATCAACATTTGCTTCTTCGATAGCTGGGGCGACATGATCTGGCACTAATGGAGGCTCTCCCTCGCGTCGTCCGCTACCACCCGCCACGATAGGTGTTGGTAATGTGGTAGGTGGGGTGGTGTTCATACCTTCTTGAGAAGGTGGCGTTGGCGTGATACTGGGCGCCTCGAGACGAAGAAGAGACTTTGGCCAAGGCAAGAACCAGCTCTTGCATGCGCCAATCCTCGGGGGGGGGGGGGGGGTCTTGTCGTCATCGGCTGGTAATGAAGGAGGTAAATCCTTGAAGCCCGCTAAGACACTGGCCACGTTAACCTTGAAGACGCCATCGGGCATCTCTCGGTCGTGGAACATGCGGTCCTTCGGCTTCACGATCGTTGCCTTTCCCACGTCCACCTTCTGGCCCTTGATGTCGTACAGTAGGGTGCACGGGGTATCGTCGTCCTACGAAGAAGACATGTCTACAACGTCAAACATCCGAAAAGAAACTAAAACGGAAGACTATAGACATGCTGGTGAGAAGGGTATGACGCGTAATTACCGTGAGGGCGTCGAGCTCAGCCAGCGATGAAGGCCCGCCGAGCATGCAAGAGACGGAGGTCGGGCTGCTATGAACAGGAGCGGGACCTTTTGCGGTTGCTTGAGCAGGTGTCGGTGCTGCGGTGTTCACCGAATTGCTCCCTACAAAGCTGGGAAGGGGAAAGTCCTCCGGCCGTGCATTTGGATAGTTCTTCGTGAAATCGGAAAGTGCCAGAATCAAGCTGACCACCGCGTCAGTGACCGCTGCATTGACGACCCCGCACAACTCTTCTTTGGTCTCAGCTTTGGTTTATTGACCGCAATCGCGATCTTCTCGTCGATGGTCTGCTGAGTGATGACCGCCCGCCTCTTCCTTCTTTCCTCTAGCTCCTCACGGTAGCACATCTTCCACGAGGCACCATCTCCGATGCTGTGCACACGTCCATAGGATGGTGGCTTGTCCACCGGGACCTTTTTCAGTATGTTCAGGGCCCGGTTGAATGGGGTGTCCCACTTGGGCCTCGCCGACAACTGTGATGACTCGTTGCTTTCGGTTGCCTTTTGGTGCTGCTCTTTCTACAAAAGGGACATGGATGATTTACTAATGTGACAAAACTTGTAGTCAAACTGATTGGAAGCTAATATGATAATGTGTTAATATAACAATTACTAGAAGTCTCATGAACTCCCTTGTGTTCGGGTCCGTGTAAAAGATCTTGTTGACTTTGTCCCACTTGTACCGGGCCCTGATCCAGTCATGCTCCAGCGGGTCGGTGAACTCCACCAAGGGGTCTGGGATTCCGTGACTTTCACATTCGGCGTCTTCCTTGGCCCATACGTGCCTCTTCCCCTCGTAACCATGGCTTCCGAGGTGGTGGGAAGGCATGTTCCTAGCCTGAGCGCCTTCATTTTCTCCGACCTTGCCTTGACTTCTTCTTTACCGCAATTCTCCTTGAATTTTTCAAAGTCCTCTTCCGTTATTGATGGATTAAAAGCATGAATCTTGGACCATGGTTCATTCTTCGCAATCGCTTTTTTCACCCAAACTTTCCAGGAGGACAAGTCGTTGGTGAACGTCACGATCGCCTTGGTGTTTATCTTTGTCATAGCGACGTCGTCCCACGGGTCCTTTAATGTGCTTTCATCCCGGCCGGGGAACATGAACCTATTGTGCAACTTCTTTAGGAGCATGTGCTCCATATGTGGTATCTTCTTCAACAGAACGCCATTGATGTTTGCGGTTTCCCTAAGGATGCATCCTAGTTGATTGCCCCAGCACGAGCGCGCTTCCTCCGGTGCCGTTGGCTCTAAGTTCTTGGGGTGCATTTCCATGAACACAATTTGTCTGATGCCGAGCTCGTTTGGTTTTTGTGACCTCTTCTTCTTCGGTGCTTTACCGGCTATGACAGCATCGTTGCCGGTCTCGGGGGTGGTGTCGGTGCCGGTGCCAGTGCCGGTGCCGGTGTCGGTGTCGGTGTCAGGGTTGGTGCCACTGCCGCCACCATGCAACCCCATCTGGTGTTCGTCCAGGTAATTGAAATAGTGATTTGCTGCCTCGTGGGGTTCTACTACGAGGCGAGCAGAACCCCCAGCTTCGGCGTCGGTAGTCATGTTTCCTATCCAAAAATTGTAAATAAAAGATATAATGAAGAGAAAAAAGGGGCATATATATATTTGGTCGGAATGTTGATTCATTCCCCTTCCGACAAATCCCGGGTACTCCATATGTCCTAGTTTCTAGCACAAGTTGCGCCGGAAATTTTTGGCATGACCTTTGCTAAAAAGTGGACATATGAAGCGCCTGAAATTTGCCGGAACGGAAATGAATCAACATTCCGGCAAAACATAGGCCACTCAGATATTTCGCCAAAACATGGCTGCCTCATTAGTACAGTGATTTACATGCTTGAACTTACAAGATAAAAACAAGATACCATGGCTTCATTGATAGTGAGTTTCTGTTCACCCCATTTTTTATGGGAAAACTCCTAAAAGGGGCAATACCAATCTAGGAGAAAAGCCTAATCTATAGAAACAAGTTTGATTCCAAGAAAAAAATATCATAAAAAGGTGAAAGCGCATAAGAGCATACACATGCTTGTTATCGTAAGCCCATTGCTGCACCTATCTTCATGTGTTTGTTTATGAACGGAAAACTAGAGAATGCAAATTTTGACCTCCTAATTCATGTGAATTGCTGGGTTGGTCTCACCCCCATCTGCTTAAGTTATCCTTCACTTACTAGTACAATAAAAACCATTGTGCGTTGCTCTAGTTAACAACTAATGCATCTAAATAAATAAAGTGTAGCCCCGTACTGAGCAAGGGAATATATATCTAAGTCAACTAACAAATTAAGTTCCCTGAGCGCGAGCATTGATTAAGAAATTCTCACTTCTAAGTTAGAAGTAAGAATCGGATCTTTTGATATCGCATAGCTTGATCAAAGGGGCTCGGGCTACTTAGCCCTCGTTTTTGTTGTTGCTTTGCTTTCAAATGGCAGAGCTAGAAAACACAACCATGCCCACCTAAGCAGAAGGTCACGAGTAATCAAACAGATGAGCAGACGGGTGCCCTAGCCCTGGCCCTAGAAATCAACCAATTCGTGTCACTAGCAGCAAGCAGATATACAACGGTGACACCTAGTCAAAGAAATTTTGGCACCACAGCCCAAACAAAACCCTATAACTGAACTCTTGATGACCAGACATTTGGCATCACACAACATCTATCATCACCAAAGCCCAAACAGAGCAAAATCTAGAAACTGAAATGGCTCGATGGGCATGGGCATGAGAGGAAGCAGAGGATAGGGGGGGATGGGATGGGGTTTTACCTTGGATGGAGTGGAAGAAGAAGCGACCACCTTTGGCGCGGGAGCAGCACGCCGGGAAGAAAAGGAGCGAGCTCAGGGTCGCGGGAGAGGAGACGAGCGGGTGCAGGTCAGCTGGCGACGCCGTCGCCCTAGATCCAGTCGGGATCCTTCGCCGTCGCAGGCTGGGGGAGGTGGATAGGCAGAGGAGGGAGGACGAGGGCGGGCAGGGGCTCGGGCCGACATCGAGGTCCAGGACGAGGAGGAGGCCGGAGGAGGCCGACGTCGAGGCCGACGGCGGCGCGGGCGACGACAGCACAGGAAGAGAAGAGGTGGGAGTGGGGGGGGTGGAGAATGGGAACTGGCGAAATTTTGAGCCCGCATGGGGGTTAAGCCCAAATAGCAGTAGCGCTGGTTTAGGAACCAGCACTATTGCTAAGGTAGCTATAGCGCTGGTTCCTAAACCAACGCTACTGCTAAATATTCCATTTTTTTCCTTTTCTAGTTTTTAGTTTTCTTTTCTTTTATTATTTTTCTTTTCTTTTCTGTTTACTTTTATTTTCTTTTGTATTGCTTTCTCCCTTTTGTTTTTGTTTTTTTGTTTTTCTGTTTTTCTCCCGACGACGGCGTCTCCCTCGCACACAGCGCGAATATTATCACCGGAACCATTCATGTGGTGGTAACATATCAGTTGACCGATAACGGTTACTTAAGTGCGTACACAAAATAGATACATATATATAAATGATGGTTTTTGATCAGCTGCGTCGACGATGTTTCACATTGAGCTTCTTCCCTTTCTTGTTCATTGCCGAGTAATTGAGCCCCTCCTTGTGACATTTCCGGAGCCATGAAGTACGATCTTTCTTAGGTAATATAGTATTTATTCTTCCTTTCACGTATGCTTCATCTTCATCATCATCTTCCCTCATTGGGTTGCCGTATTGGTCGCAGTCTTCCTCGTTGGCGACTCCATCCATTCCTATGATGCTCCTTTTGGATCTCCTCATGACAACACGGCTGGGATTGGCCGGGTCGGTTATGAAGAAGCATTGTGTCACGTGCTTAGCGTGTACCCATGGCTCATTTTTGGCAATGACGTTAACGTTCATGGGAATGCTGTTTGCGTCGGGTATAGACATAGGGGTGAAATACTTGTTTTCTCTTACGACGTCCTTGGCCCATCTGACATGGAACATCGTCGCATCGTGCATTCCAGCATAGTCAAGCTCCCAGATCTCTTTGACCCTTCCGTAGAATCTTTTAGTTGTGCCGTTAGCATCGGTCACGCATTGAATTGTCACCCCGGAGTTCTGGTAATCACTATCCATGTCTTTGGCCTCCGTGTAGAACGTGTACCCATTGATATCGTAGGACTGATAGGTCGCGAGCTTGGGCGCGGGGCCATGTGCTAAGGCGTGTATTAGCAATCCGTTTGAACCGCCCTCTTCTGGGGGATTTTTCAAGAACTTGCTCTTTGAACCAACACAAGAAAGTGGCGTTGTGCTCTACAGTAACTTCTCGTCCGTCTTGAGCATCCCCTTATCATGGTACTTCTTTGTGATGCTTTCTTTGTGCCGTGCCACATAATCATCTACCACATCTAGGTGTTGTAGCACTACTAAGTTAGCCATGTCAAAGTCGTTCCATCGATTCGAGTAGTCCACGTGCAATTCCCTTCGGCTGTTGTTATGACCATCTCCTTTGAGCTTCCCATCGTACTTCTTGATGGGAAAACCAACAACAGGATCTCCGACGCCTATATAATTCTCGCAAAAGGAGACACACTCATGCGTCAGATACCCCTGGACGATGCTCCCTTCGGGACGGGACATGTTACGAACGAATCCTTTGATGACCCCATTCATCCTCTCGAACGACATCATGCTATGAAGTAATGTCGTCCCGAGGTCGATGATGTCGTCCACAATGTGGACACACAGATGCACCATGACGTCAAAGAACACGGGTGGGAAGTACATCTCAAGCTCACATAGTATGACAACGATCTCTTCCTGTAGCCTTCGGAGCTGCTTCACAATTATGGACTTTCGGGAGATTACGTCGAAGAAGTTGCAGAGACCAGTAAGCGTGTCACGGACGTGCTTCTCCATTATTCCTCTAATGGAAACCGGGAGTATCTGCGTCATCATCACGTGATAGTCATGAGACTTCATCCCGCTGAACCTTTTCTTCTTGGGGTCTAGAAATCTGCTTATCTTCCCATAGTAACCGGAACTGACTTTGATTCCCATAAGGCACTTGATGAATTGATCGATCTCCTTCGCACTTAAGGTGAAGCAAGAAGGGGGGCAATAATTCTCCTCCTTCTTGTTGACTTTTCTGCCCCTTTCCCCCTCCTTCGTCTCTGTCTCCGCACCTCCGTTGACTTTTTACGGTGGAGATCTTTCCTGATCTTCAAATCTTCCAAGTCTTTCCTTGCCTTCGGGCCATCCTTGGTCTTCTCTGGCATGTTCATCAGTGTGCCAAGCAAGCTCTCGAGGACATTCTTCGTGATATGCATTTGATCAAGGCAATGAGGCATGTCGTGATTGGGCCAGTACTCCAAGTCCCAGAAAACAGACCTCGTTTTCCATACCTTCAGCAGCGGCTCCGACGCCTTTTTGATCTTTCCCGGCACGGGGCATCGTTCCCAGTTTCTCAACAACTTGTCGATTTCTGCGCTGCTCCTCTTACGTGGAGGTACTCAAAGCTCATCCAACCCATTGAATAGATCTCCACGGGTCATCCTTCTCGAGCCATCTACGATGCCCCATGTAAACGATTTTCCCTGACCCGCCATCTTTCGTTGACGTAAGCTGCTGAGACGTTGTATCATCCATGCACCTCGTGCATCCGCAGTATCTGTGGCACACCTAGCCTGAGGTGTACCCGTAACCGAGATAGTCATGCACTGTCGTCATCAGCACAGCTCTCATATGGAAATACTCTCCTTTGCTGGCGTCCCATGTCCATGCCGGTGTTTTCCATAACGTGTCTAGGTACTCTTGCAGAAGCCCCATATACAGGTTAATACTATTTCCCGGTTTTTTTGGCCCTTGAATCAGCATGCTCATGTGTATGTACTTTGTCTTCATGCACTTCCATGGGGGGAGGTTGTACATCCATACAAACACGGGCCATGTGTTGTGGTTGGTGTTCTGGTTTCCAAATGGATTCATGCCATCGGTACTCGCACCAAGCACAATGTTCCTTGGATCTTCTGCAGCAAATCCATATACGACGTTGAATACTCTTCACTGGCTACCATTTACGAGGTGTCTCAGCTTCGGATCATCTCCATCATCGGGCTTCTTCCTCTCCGCGTGCCAGTGCATGAGCTTTGCTTCCTTAGGATCTACGAAATACCGCTGTAGACGAAGAGTGATCGGAAAGTATCATACAACTTTCTGAGGAGCTTTCTTTCCTGCCTTCTTGTATCGAGAAGCATTGCATAACAAACAACTGGTTTTTTTTCGCGTGCTCCCCCGATAAATGATGCAATCGTTGATGCCTGCGTGGTACCTAATGTGCGGCAAATCAAAAGGGAAAACGATTTTCTTGGCCTCCTCGACACTAGTAGGACACAGGTTCCCCGCGGGACGAACTTTATTAAGATACTTCAAATGCTCATCGAGGCTTTTGTTTGTCCATTTGTTTTTGGCCTTCGTCTTCAGAAGTTCGAGCGTGAAACTCAAGCGGGTCACCTCGGGATCGCAACCGTCATACAATGGAGTCTTTGAGTCTACTTCAAGTTGCGCCAGCTTGGCTCCTCTCTAGAAGCAACTCTCTCGCTAGTCGTACTCTTGCGAAGGAGGTATCGAACATGAGGGTCCTGCACAACTGCACTTAGTAGCGTCGAAGACTGCGGTGTGACCTCTTCTCCGCCATGTCCAGACTCATCTTCGTCGTGTCTGGAATCTTCTCCGATGCTGTCATTTGCAGACTCTTCCCCGGCGCCATCGTCGTGTCGATCGGTCATCTCTTTGTCGAGCCCCATGTCGTTATTCCCTGCCATGTGGACGTCCTCCTCCTCATCAGCTTCTTCACTTATCCACTGAGTATAGCCATCCATGAAACCATTCTTCAGCAGGCGCGCCTTCAAAGTGCCACGATCAAAAGGGTCCAAAAGGACTCCTTGCTTGCATCTTGCACACAGACATCTAATCCTAGTTCGATTATTCGCGTACATGTCCATCACTGCGGATTGCATGTATCGCTCCACCTTCCATCCACTCACCTTCATGACTGACTGCACGATATAACAAGCAAAAGGGTTATAAAATAAATAATGCATGCATGCTTTAAAGTCATATACAATTTTGGCATGACCTTGCCTAAAAATAGGACATATTGAGTTTGCTCGAAATTCACCGAAACGGAAATAAATCGACATCTCGGCGAAACATAAGCAACTCGAGGGCTTGTCACTCACACAAATCTCTCCATATATCCCAAACACACATATTCGCATTCATACACATATTCCCATTCTTGAAATGAACAACTTTTTACTCACCTATATATTTCCCGAGAGCGATACTGATTGAGAGAGCACGTCATTAATTAGATGATGAGAGAGACCGATCGAGACGTGTGGATGGCTAAATAGCTAGCTAGATCTAGTTCTTGGGGAGGAGAGGTGAATCTAGCTAGCTAACTAATGGAGAGGGAGTTATGTTGGAGGGGGACATTAATGGGGGGTGAGGAAGAGAGGTAGGAGAAAGAGAGATAATGTGAGAGAGGCCATTTATGGAGGAGAGTTATGGTGGGGACATTAATGAGGAGAGAATTAGAGAGGTAGGAGGAAGAGAGAAGAAGAGCAACAATGGTGGAGAGTGGAGAGGGGAAAGAAGGGGAGAGAGGACAAAGTGGGGGAGAGGGAGGGGGTGAAAAGGTGGCAGCAACCGCAACTAGCAGTAGCGCTGCTTATAAAAAAGCACTGCTACTATGTGTGGCACATTAGCAGTAGCGCTTGCATGTCAAAAAGCGCTACTGGCAGTGGCCTT
Organism: Hordeum marinum; assembly: GCA_022496015.1. Lineage (NCBI taxonomy): Eukaryota > Viridiplantae > Streptophyta > Magnoliopsida > Poales > Poaceae > Hordeum > Hordeum marinum. The sequence continues at coordinate 525,515,655 of CM039678.1, forward strand.
AGGAGTAACGTTTCCTCCCACCTAGCCCTATTACTATAAATAGTGTCGGCGGGGTCGGCGGGGCCATCTTATCAGTAGCGCTTTCTTAACGCCCATCACTACTGCTAAGCCCTTAGTTGTAGCACTGTAGGAATACAACACTACTGGTAATTAGCAGCAGCGGTTTTATTTTTCCAACGCTACTATTAGGCTCCTGTCTATAAGGTTTCTCCTACTAGTGTGCACATCCTCTTCCCTGTCCATGAGCATTGCAAGGAGGGAGACGTAGGAGCTGATGAAGAAACCATCTGATGGAAATTTGTCGGAAACACATGCCTCGTAGGCTGCCATGTTGACGAGCCAGCAAGCGGTGACATCATTTATGAACAATGGCGTTAGGGATAGCTGGCCGAAGAGGCCACTGTCTTTTTTGGATGCTCATGTCTGCGAACCATGGCTTGTTGCTGGCAGTCATCTTGATGCCGATTTCCACAATGTCAATGGCACTACTAGCTAATGAGGAACATGTGAGATTGTCGGTATGAACTTCATCAACCATGCCACCGATCTGATAGTACCGGAGGAGAGCAAGGAGATGTGGAGGCCTGTACCTCTTGAGTTCATCTATAGAAACTCTCCTCTTGTTTAAATATAGAGTTGATGAATGTCGAATGATATTGAAATCTTCCGCAACCTCAACAATATAATTGTATACATCATTGGATGTTAGTATCCAAAATCCCATAAGAGCCTCGAGGACCAACCAAGGGAGTTGATTCTCGAGCAGAAAGATATCCCTTAGCATGCAAGGCCCCATGGACAAGCCCATCCGATTTAATAATATAAAGCACATCCCCGACCTTCTCACAAAGATAGAGCAGCAGATAGCAACCATCGAGGAACATCATTACCGCGAATTCCCCGTCGGTGAACTTGGCCACCGCATCATCAGCGTAGCAGCTGCGTGCTTCGCCGACGACGGAGAAGATCTTGTTGTAGACTTCCTCAATTGAGTGGCCCGACTTCTCGCAGAAGTAGTGGGCCGCCACGTGCTTCACCTCCTCAGTCTCCCGCAGGGGCACCAAGTCATGATGGTATGGTCCGAGAGACACGAAGCTGGGGATGATGTAGCGTTCTTCGACCCCCGTCCTTAAGCGTCACGGGAACCTGTGGATCTTGGCTTCAAGCTTGCAGAAATCAGCCTCCAGTCTTTTCCTCGTGTTCCTCACCGTCTCTTGGATATGGATAGTACTAGTCCCTTGAATTTGGATATTAGTAGTGCTCATGGCGCCGGAGGTATGGTTTTTGGGGATTTAGCTAGTTGATTTAACATTCCCTGCATGCATGCATGCCCAACTATATATACAACATACATACAGTTAAACACAGGGTTTAGGGTTTTGCGTGGGTAGTTGACATCCAGCCTCACGTCTCAATATATAGATGATCACAATATAGTTACATACGTATACAAATACGTGTACAAGTACAATATACTAGACCCTATATTTTACATGCCTCCTCAATCTGAACTACATACAAGATTCAGATTGGTTTTGAAGCGGTCTAGCATCTGTCTAGTAGCGGATTTAGTAAATACATCTGCTAATTGATCATCTGTAAAAATAAACCTGACTTCCAGTTCACAAGCAGCTACTCGTTCTCTCACAAAATGGAAATAAATCTCAATGTGTTTAGTCCGAGCATGAAACACTGGATTCGTCGTCAGGTAGGTTGCCCCTAAGTTATCACACCACAATATAGGTGTACGCTGCCATGGGACTCCAAGTTCTGTGAGAACTGAGTCTATCCAAATGGCTTCAGCCGCGCCATTGGCTAATGCATTATACTCTGCCTCGGTGCTTGACCTCGAGACTGTGGGTTGCTTCTTTCAGCTGCAAGATACAAGATTGGGTCCAACAAGGATAGCAAATCCACCAGTGGAGCGCCTATCATCAACACAGCCTGTCCAGTCTGCATCGGTGAATATATTCACTCCAATAAATCTGGACTTAGGAATCCGTAGTCCCATGTCTAGTGTACCTTTGACATTCTCAGAATACGCTTAACCGCCTCCCAATGATCCTCCGTAGGCTGAGACAAGAACTAACACACTTTGTTCACCGCAAAGGAGATATCAGGACGAGTGAGGGTCAAATACTGAAGTGCTCCAACCACACTGTGATACCAGAAGGAGTCATCAGTACCCAGTAGTGCACCACTATGACGCGAGAGACTCTCGGATGTAGCAAGCGGAGTGGAAGTGGCCTTGCAGTTCTCCATGTTGACGTGATGAAGAAGATCCAATGCATACTTTTTCTGCGTCAAGGTCATGCCCCCTGAATGAAGGACGCTTCCAAACCAAGGAAGTACTCCAGGCGACCCAAATCTTTGATGGTAAAGCTAGCAGACAATGACTGCACAAGACGATCCACCACGGTGGGGGTAGAGCCAGCAATCACAATATCATCGACATACACCAGCATGTATATCTCAATAGTACCCTGGGAGAAGATGAACAGAGACGCATCTGATCTGGAGGCAACAAAACCGAGCTGCGAAAGGCGCTAACTCAAACGAGCATACCAAGCACGAGGCGACTGTTTGAGACCATAGATAGACCTCTAAAGTTTGCAGACATGAGAGGGATAAGTGGCATCCTCAAACCCGGGTGGCTGCTGCATGTACACATCTTCGGCTAAGAACCCATGTAAAAAGGCATTGCTCACATCAATTTGTCGAAGGCTCTAACCACGAGACACAGCAAGAGACAGAACCAAGCAAACCTTGGCAGGCTTCACCACCGGACTGAAAGTATGTCCATAGTCAATCCCGTGCTGTTAAGTGAAACCGCAAGCAACAAGACGAGCTTTGTGCTTATCAACAGACCCATCTGGATGCTGCTTGGTTTTGAAAATCCACTTGCAGCCCACAATATTGACACCAGGCGGCCGAGGCACCAACACCCAGGTATTAGTGTGACGGAGAGCAGCAAATTCCTCAGTCATAGCGGCGCACCAGTCAGGTTCACCCAAGGCATCACGGTGAGAAACCGCTGCGGCGAAGAAGGCACGGCGACGAGAATCATACCGAATCGTGCCATCAGTGTAGGACTTCTCCTTGCGCATATGATCACGTTGCCGTGTAACCATAGCATGCCCTGGAACTGCATTGCCAGTAGAAGGAGACGGCGGCGACGAGGGCTCGGCCAGAGGTGTCGTGGTTGAGGGGGCCTCAGCGACAGGCGACACGGGCCGAGGGATGACCGTGGGCTAGGCCGGCCCAGGCGAAGGTGGCAACCTGGGTGACGTATCGGGCGAGCGTGGCGACCCCAACTCAATAGGCGAGGGCAGCGGCCTAGGTGACGCACCGGGCGAGGGTGGCGACCTAGTCGGGACCGCGGGCTCGCCAGCTGGTGTAGGCGCTGCGCCTACATCGGGCGGCGGGACATGCACGTCTGGAGCATGCACGCCGAGCACGTCAGGAGGCGGCGAAGTAGCACCCGGTACCTGAGGAGAATAGAAAGCAACATCGCCTGCAGAGGACAAGTTAGGTGACAAATACGACAAGTCATATTTACGCACATGGACATCCGGAACCAGTTCATCGGACGGAAAAGTGAGGACATGTTCAAGGGAAGGAGGAACAACCAAGACACCGGTGTTGGAGTAAGGAAACACAGTCTCGTCGAAAACAACGTCACGAGAGATGTATATCCGACCTGTGGTACGATCAAGACACTTATAGCCCTTATGCAGATGACTATAGCCAAGGAAAACACACATCTTCGAACGGAACTCAAGCTTGTGAGCACTGTACTTGCGAAGGCTAGCCCAGCAAGCACACCCGAAAATCCGAAGGGAGGAGTAGTTGGGCTGAACATGGAACAGACAGAACAAAGGGGTGTCCTTGTTGAGAACCGGAGTGGGCATACGGTTGATGAGGTAACATGCCGTAAGGAAAGCCTCATCCCAAAACCGAAGTGGGAGAGAAGAGTGCGCAAGCAAGGCTAGATCAGTCTCTACCAAATGACAGTGTTTGGGCTCGGCAATACCGTTCTGTTGAGGGGTATGTGGACAGGACACACAGTGAGAGATGCCCATGCGCTGAAAGTATCGATGGAGTTTGTGGTATTCACCATCCCAGTCGGACTGAACGGCCTTGATTTTACAATCCAAAAAACGTTCGACATGAGCCTGAAAGTTGTAGAAAACGTGTTCAACATCAGACTTGTGTTTGAGCAAATAAATCTAGGTAAAACACGTGTAATCATCAATAAAGCTAACATAATACTTGTACCCTCCCGATGAAGCAATAGCGGGACCCAAACATCTGAATGTATTAATGCGAGAGGTACATGAGTGACATGAGACGGAGTAGAATAAGGTAGTTGATGACTCTTAGCACGCTGATAGACATCCCAAACTAAGGATGAATTATTTGAACTAGAACACGGAAGTTCATGACTCCGAACAATGGAAGGGACCACATTATTTGTAGGATGACCAAGACATTGATGCCATTGCGACGATAAAACTCTAACACCGGAGGAGGCACGGCAAGACGATGAAGATGACGCACGAGCGAAGGGGATCAGATAGACCCCCCCCCTAACTTCTACCGTGAAGGATGACGCGCCTGGTTGCTTTGTCCTTAACAAAGAAAAAACGACGGTGCAATTCAACGAACACGTCATTATCACAAAGAAGATGATAAACGGAGAGAAGATGCTGGCTGATGTGTGGAACATGAAGAATGTTACGTAGTTTAAGAGATGAACCGGGTAAGCGCGAATGACCAATGTGTGAAATAGACAAACCTGCACCATTGGCCACCTGAACCCGATCCTTGCCGTCATAGCGCTCATGAACCTGAAGGCGCTCAAGATCATTAGTCAAGTGATTCGTAGCCCCGGTATCTAGCACCCATGGAAAATCGACGGTGTTGGTGGAGGCCGAGTTGGCGGAGCGGGAGTTGTGATCCTGATCATAGCGCTTGCGGCAGTCGTCGGCTTCATGGCCCCAGTTGTTGCAAATTTGGCACCGGGGACGCCAGCAAATGCGACGAACACCTCCTCCGCCGTTGTTGCCGGCGTTGCCCCCTCCACCTTGCCGGCCATTGGCGGCATTACCAGCTTTGCGGTCATAGCCACAGGTGTTGCCGCCATTGCCTCCCTGGCAGCCCTGCCCTGGCTGGCCGTGTTCATTAGTCGGGCGCCCCCCCTTTGGGAGGGATATGGATCGGAGTAGGGCACGCGTCCGCTTGCGTCGTATGAGCCTGAACGGGTCACGGCGTTCGCAGAGGGAGACCACCCCTCCACCTCACTCTGATGTGCCTGCAGCGCCTCGAAGGACAAAACCAGCGAGTAAAAGATGGAGTAGGGCATGGGTGCGTTAGTCATGCCCAAGGAGGCGGCGATGGAGTTGTAGGCGGAGCTAGTCCGGTGAGGATGTGGTCAATAAGCTCATCATCGCGGATCAGGGAGCCGACGGCGGCCATAGTGTCGGCCAGTGCCTTCATCTCGTGCATGTATTCCGCTGTGGACAACTCGTCCTTCTGTAGCAACTGAAGTTGGCGGCAGATATGGCGAACATTGCCGCGGCTCTGAGCGCCGAACATGATGGCGACGGTGGTCCACACCGCATGCGCCGACTCGCAGCCGATGAGTTGGCACGCAATGTCCTCATCCATGGAGGTGAGGAGAAGCCCCTTGACCCGCTAATCTTGAACCCACCATTGGTGGTACTTCGGGTTGGCGACGGTGGTAGCGGCGTCGCCGGTACCGACCGCAAGTGTACGGTCCGGTGCCGCCGAGGTGCCATCGAGGTGTCCATGGAGGTTGGCCCCGGTGAGAACGGTGCTGGTGATGCCCCCCGTAGCATGAAGTTGTGGCGGCCGAGATGGACAGAGACCGTCGGGACTGTGATCGCGGCGGGGATCGTGGCGACAGGGGACGAGACGAGTGCACCTGCAGTTTGGGTGACGGACATGGCGAAAGACGACATCGCAGCGGCAGCACGGAGTGGAACGTCACACGACGGCGGCTGAGGAACTCGCGGTGGTGGCGCGTAAGAAGCAGCGGGCGGCGGCGGCGGACGGAGGCTCGGCGGTGGTGCGTAGGTGAGCAGCATGCGGCGGCGGCGAGAGGATCGGGCGGCGGCGCGAGGGGCGTGGCGCAGCGGCCCAAACCTGGCTGATACCAAGTTAAACACATGGTTTAGGGTTTTGTGTGGATGGTTGACATCCAGCCTCACGTCTCAATATATAGATGATCACAATACAGTTACATACGTACACAAATATCGTGTACAAATACAATATACTAGACCCTATATTTTACACATACATCCTGTACATAGAGCACTATTGCATGCCGTATTGATATTCTTTCCTCTACTTGTGCACAACTAAAATCTAGCTTATCAAGGAGCTTCCTTGTGTTAAGCATAGTAAAATATTCTTGCACCTCCTCTCCATGAATTGCTATTCAAAACTACGTATATTTGAAAAACCCTTCCAGATGTTTGATCGGTAGCAAACTTCAATTAATGCACGTAAACCCTTGCTTACTTTTCAACTCTTTTCATTTTGGGTGGACTAAGACTACTCACAACGGGGAGTAACATAAAATAGTAACATGCATATGTTACTAGTCTAAGTTATTACCTCTACAATGGATAGTAACATATGAATAACATTAAGCCTTTCATTTATTAGTTTATAGACTCATTTTGTCTTGGTATGTGTTATGTTACTCGTAGGGGTAGTAACATGCTAAGTTACTCAATTTCTCTCTCTTCTCATTAATTAGATGTCACATCATACTTTTTACTTAGGTGGTATCTATGTTACTATCTATGTTATTCCCATTGTGAGTAGTCTAACTAAACGTGTGCCAAGACCAGCTGTACATTAGTTCGAACATCTGTTTCGAATGCATGAGCCATTTAAAGAAAAATCCTGATGAAAGCCAAAAAAAAAAGGAGAAACGAAAATTTCACAACAAAGGTCATGGGTGGGTAGTTAAGCATATGCGCTCTTGCATTGCATTGCATTGCATTGTACAAGAAGTAGTGTGGCCCTCTTATTTGCATGGCAACACGCATATATTCTTTACTTACACTTCCTACAAGATCAAGCCCTTTACTTACGGAGTCCGCATCTTTCCTAGGGGTCCCGTCTCTACATGTGCTAGCTTGCTGTATCCGGAAGCATGTGCTTGATGCTACATTCTTTGCTCTCAAAGTCTTATTTAATGGCTGGAGATTCCTTATCTCAAAATACTAATAATTCCATAGAATCACAGAAAAGGAAATTAAAGATCGGGTTCCACTGTCAATAGATAACAGAATAAAATCATAAGAGTAAGGGTCCTCATGCAACAATACGAGAAACTACCTTCCAAATGTTCGCAAAAAAAGACCAAATCAAATCATTACTCTATTTATTTACGCGGATAGATGAAAATAACTTTCAAAAGCTTTCTAGCGGTTAACGAAGCACATCCATTTTTAGTTTTTATACATGTTAGTTGCTTAGATCCAAGCGACATCTTGTAAAAGATCTTAAGAATCCAGTTGCTCTAAAACTGCTAGTACAAAACCTGGACAATTCAATTTACAACAGCAGATTTAATTTGTTTGGTCCTTTCCATTTTTAGCGAATACGCAAAGTTTCTGTATCTTTTCATTGATAGAAAAGGAGAATTACAGAATGGGATTACAAGAGCTCATGGGGTCATGTACACGAAGAGGCATGGTATCGAGCGTTGGAGCATAAAGCTAGGGGTTGCTCATCCCCATTCGGAACTAACTTTCTGGGATGAATTTTTTTCAAAACTAGTACGGAATTTATATCAAATTTGAAAACAGTTTGTGCAGTTGATTTTTTTTTTTCAAAAATAGCACCCCATTGGCCTTAGTTGGGCCGACCAGGCGCCTGTCGGCTTAGTCCAGGCCTAAAAGGGCCCATCGGCCTACGCCAGGCCGAAGAGCGGGCCGTTGGCCCACGCCAGGCCGAAGAGGACCCATCGGCCGCCAGGAGGCCAAAGAGCCCCTGGATAAGGCCGACGCGGCCAGCTCCCTCTTCTTCCTCCAACTCCCTCTTCTTTCTCTGTGTTCTTAGTTCTTGGCCGAAATCCTCCCCCTCCCTTGATCTCCCTTTACATCCACCCATTTTCCGTTTCAATCCACTGAACCAATAGATCGTCTTCGTCTCCCCCACCCTACGGTTTCATTTTTTGCAATGTGGTAGTGTGTTGTTCGTTTGGAGGAGACATGGTATGATGGTGGTGGTGTGAATGGTGAGAAGGTGGAGTGGTGGAGAGGAAGAAAAAGGTGGAGAGGAAGAAGAAGGACACTCACGCGTCGAAGATATACATTTTTTCTATTAGTTTAGGTTAGTTTTCTGTTAGTTTTTTTAATGTACGTAAAATTAGTTTAGATTATTTTTATTAGTGTAGTGATTTTAGTGTATGTTTTCCGAGTGTAGGTTTAGTTAGTGAAGTCATATTAGTGTCGGTTTATTTAGTGTACGTGAGTATATTTTAGTGTAGGTTTATTTAGTGTACGTGAGCATATTTTAGTGTAGGTTTATTTAGTGTACGTGAGCATATTTTAGTATAGGTTTATTTTAATGAAGTTCATTTTAGTGTAGGTTTATTTAGAATACGTAGGTATATTTTAGTGTACGTTTATTTTAAATATAGATTTATTCGTTGTGAATAATGAGAAGCTGGCAATGTCTCACAGGTGAAAATGTCTGAATCCGTAAATTTCACTGTGTATTACGGCCCTGGTAATGTTCAATACAATGAGTTGGGGGTTGATCTTAGCGAGTTTAAAAAAGGCGAGATGACACTTTCAGACCCGGACAGACTAGACATTAGGCAGTTGAAGCACTGGTTGACTATTAGTTTTGGCCTGGATCCTGAAGTTTGTTTCATCAGTATTCATGCATTGTGGACCAAATCCTGTAAAAATGTCAAGTACGATTTGATTCCGATAGATAGGAGCCAGCATTGGTTGTCTCTGTTAAGTCGTTGCAGAGACCGAAGAATCCATCCATATGCCCTAGTGCAACCAGTGTCGAAGGAGGAGAATATCGTACCACCCACCGTGGGGTATGAACCAGGCCAGAGTATTCAAGTGGCTAACAAGATTTATGTATCCGGGTCACAGCCATCGGATGTGAATGCTAGCCAAGCCGAGAAAGAGTCAGATTATGTTAGTGGTTATGCTGCTGGTCAGAGTATTCAGTCGATAATATTAGCTGCCTCTGGTGTTGCTGATGGGGATGAGGAAGGCGATGAAATGCAGAGGGTGATGGAGGAAGAGGACGAGGATTTGATTGCAGAGGAACTTGATTCTGAAAATTTCGAGGATGAGGAGGAGGTACCAATTCCTGCTGCATGGGAGCAGGACATATCCGCCGGCTTTATTGTCAACGATGGCCATGAGACTCCATGTCAATATAATCTGAACCAAGTCCAGATCGAGGCTATGTTTGACACAAAGAAGAAAATGAAGTATGCGGTGATAAAGTGGGCTATGTCTACGCAGAGGGTTGTTCGGACACACATATCTAGTCCAACGAAATATACCGTGAAGTGTGTTGAATCAGGTTGTCCTGCGAAAGTGCATGGCCATGTGCCAAAGTATAACATCCACTAGGTTATGACAAATATTGTCCCACATAATTGTGTTAGGAAAAACATGTTGGTTTGTCATCCAAACCTTACTTCAACTCTTATAGCGCAACTCATGTATACTGAGATACTGACGAAGAAAGATATGGAAGCAAAACACATCCAAACAGCAATGAAGGTCAGATGGAAGTGTGACATTCCATATGAGAAGACTTGGAGGGCTAAGTAGAAGGCTATGGAGGAGAGTTTGGGACGTTCTCCGACTCCTATGATAATGTTGTCTGTCTCCTTGACATACTGAAGGAGAGGAATCCCGACACTTATATTAACATTCAGCACACGAGGTTGGATAGTATACCAGATTACAAGGAGTTGAAACGAGTATTTTTCTCTTTCGGTATGTGCATCGAAGCTTTCAGACATTGTCCACCTGTGATGTTTGTGGATGGTACATTCCTAACTGGTCAGTACAAAGGGCAAATCCTGACTGCTATTGGTGTGGACGGGAACAACCAAATCATCCCACTAGCCATGACATTTGTGGAGGGTGAGAACTTTCCGAGATGGGTATGGTTCTTCCGGCAAGTTAAAATTGCGATTGTGAAGGACCGATCAAATGTGTGTCTCATTCATGAAAGACATCCCGATATATCGAAGTCCGTGAAGACACTGAGTAATCCAACTACTGAGAGCCAACACCTTGGAAGGACTTACAAAGCCGGTGGTGCATGTGCCATCTGGGTGCTAATTTTTTCTCGCAGTTCAAGAACAAACGGTTGATGAACTTGTTCAAAAAGTTATGCAAGCAGAACCAGCAGCACAAATACGATTTTATTTGGTCAAAACTAGATGAGTTCACTAAGAAGCAGGTCCTTGCTAGGAAGAAAATGGAAAAAGACCAGGTTAAATTAATAGAACTCATTGCGGAGCTTGAGGAGCCAGTTGGTGTTTGTGACTTGCCAGCAATTGACCCTCCTAATACGAAGAGAAAGAAGGACAGAGCAATAAAGAATTTTTCTAAGTGGATAGAGAAAGAGCCTCCAGTGAATTGGTCTTTGCTGCATGACATCCATGGAGCTAGGTATGGCCACATGACAACCAATCTTGCAGAGATCTATAACTTTGTACTCAGAGGGAATAGAGCATTGCCACTGACAGCTATTGTGGAGGGTGTATTCCATGACACTGTGAGATATTTCAGAGAAAGGCACGAGTTAGTAAAGAAACATATTGCAGATAATCAGAACACTCCTTATTGTAGCCGTGTCATGGAGTACATGGCTGAGAAGATAAAGAAAGCAAAAAACACACCGTCACACTCATAGGTAATTAGGAAAGGAGGTATGAGATCCAGCTTCCTACTGATGGTTTTGGTTTTGCAAATAAGGTGAAGACGCATGAGGTTAAAATTGGAGTAAAATTTTATCCAACTTGTGAGTGTACATGCAACAAACCATAGTTATTGCACCTGCCTTGCTCACATGTGTTGGCTGCCTGTGGCCAGATTCAGTTGGACGCTATCTCCTTCGTGTCTCCGTACTATTCAAAGGAGGCAGTACTCAATGTATGGACATGAGAGATGACAGGGTTTAGAGTCGTCAGCAACTTCAACAAGGTAAACGATGGTGATAGAGTATACATCGCGGATCTTGGACTACGACGATCTAGCAGGGGCAGGCGTAAGGTAAAGCGCATCCGAAACAATATGGACCAATCTGAAGCTGGTGGAGCAACCAGACAATGTTTGCTCTGCGCGGCTTATGGCATAGGATGAAATATTGCCCCGACCTGAAGAAAGACGGTGCTTCCACATCGACGGGTGCTTCCACATCGACGACTGCAACAGCAGTTGCAAGAGGAGGTCCTGACAGTCGTGGTGGACGTGGCTCTTGAGGCCGAAGGGGCGGACGAGGAATGAATAACTCAGAAGCTACATAATCTATGGGAATATGTTTTAATTTGTAATATGGCGGACTATATTTTTATTTGTAATATGTGTGCACTATGTTTTAATGTGTAATATGTGAGACTATGTTTTAATGTGTAATATGTGAGACTAAGTTTTTATTTGTTATATGTGAGACTATGTTTTTGTTTGTAATATGCAAACATCTATGTTTTATTTTGTAATATGTGTGGACTATGTTCTAATTGCAGATATGGCTTCATATCCGTTGCTTAATGGTAATATCGATAGAGAGCACCGAGGCGCACTTACGGAATCGGGCACGAACTTAGACGTGTTGATCACTCGCACCCCAAAGTCTAACTGGATGATACACCCTTCATGGGTTGATAGGTATGTGTCGGTATAATCACTTACTATGTTCGACATCGTTATGATAGAAGCTAATTGTAAGCTACATTCTATTCATTTTGTAGGTTGAATTGGGCTGGACTTCTACCCTTGACACGACTGGTTGAGGGTACATTGGATGAGTGAGTTGATCACCCGGACTTGGATGACGCGGGTGAACCAATGGAGTTGCACAAGAGGCAAGTATCACGCTTCTCTTACGACAGGTCACTCCTTACCTTCTTAGTAGATAAATGGAGACCAGAGACACATACGTTTCACTTTCCCTGGGGAGAGATGGCTCCTACTTTACAGGATATGTCTTACTTGTTGGGATTACCTCTTGCCGGTGCTGCCATAGGACCTTTAAAGGTAGAAACTGGTTGGCTAGCATCTATGCATGCCCGTTTTCTGGCTGTGGTGCCAACTACCAAGACGCTAGACAACGATCGGCGCGGGCCTCTTTTCAGGTGGTTGAGCCAGTTTCAGATTGTCGCCTTGGATATCCCACTGTTCAGTTGTCAAAGGCACAAATTGACTGGTCCCTAGAGGCATATATTATGTGGTTGTTTGGCAAGACGATGTTCACAGAGAACCACGTGACCACTGATGCACGTCTGATCGGTGTTGCACGAGAGCTAGCTGACACACGTTCCCTGGAGAACATTGTGCAAAGGAGTTTTGGTCCTGCTGTTTTAGCAGCTACTTATAGAGGCCTGTGCAAAGCTTGCCAGTTGAGGTTAAGAAAATCTGGTCTTCTCGGATGTCCACTATTTTTGCAGATTTGGTCGTATGAGAGATTCCCTATTGATCGTCCTTACGTCAGCGTTGACAAACCTTTTGGTAATGAGGACATGGCTGGACATTACGTGCCTTCTATTGGCGACTTGCCTACTATGGGATCTGTTTAGGCACAGAGAGAGGTATTTTCATTATTAACAATATGAATTAGTAATGTTTATTTCTCGCTATTCAATATTATATACTAATGTTTGTTGTCATGCACAGAGACAGTTTGCGCCTAGCCAGGTAAGGGGCTGCTACCCCTACTTCACGACGCAATTTGATAGTCTGCACAAGGATCAAGTTATATGGAAACCATACACCCATAATGCTATTTCAGAGAGGTACCCAGGTGGGATTTCTGGATTCTGCACTAGAGATCAGCATTATTGGATGAACAAGGCCAAGTTGGTGTTCGACGTGATGGTTGAGGAGATGGCTATTAATAGGGTGATGAGACAGTTCGGTCTGTGCCAAGAGCCTGACATTGCGGTTATTTCAAAATTACCAGATCACGTGCACAAGTAAGTAATACTACTTTGGTTCTCAGCTCTGCATTAATAGGGTGATGAGACAGTTTGGTCTACTTATAGCTAATCATGTAACGGGCATTTCAATCTCAGGTACAGTCGCGTAGGAGGAAACAAGTCCCAGGCTTCTTGGTTTCGCGACATCAGACCTTACCCTGAGGAATGGACTACTGCCCTGACAAGGAAGGCAGTTACAATGCCTCCTTTTATAGGCAGACGACAACAACAATGGCGAAATCGGGCGGGAAAATTTGGCGGCAAAAAGTAACGGGAAAACATGGCCGGGAAAATTTGGCAGGAACACTTGACGGGAGAAAATGGCGGGAGAGAATGGCGGGAAGGAAAGTGGCGCCAGAGAATGGTGGGAAAAAGGTGGTGGTAGAGTATGGCGGAAAATAAAAACAGGAATAGTAGGGCTTGCTTAAATTAATATACAGTTTGCTGAAATTAAGATACAACTTGCTGAAATTAAGATACAACTTGCTGAAATTGAGTTACAAGAATATAAATCTACTGAGTCCAACGTGGATATTTTCATTTTCCATCTCCATCTTCTTCTGCTGCCTGGGTTTCACGAGCCCTTTCTTACTTTCTCACTGTGACAGATAGCTGAAAACAACAGCTAGCTCCTGTTCACGCTCTTTGAATGTTATGAGCACCAAATTGTTGACTTCAATAGACGATGCCAGAAGAAAATTACCGAAACCTTCCTTGTTCAATACCATTCGATCATCCAAGCCAATGAAGTAGGAACAAAGAATGCTCACAAATATATCATCATCTTCTGAATTCAAAGTAATTTCAAGAGTTAAAGAACCAGTCCTAGGAATAGATACAAATTCCATCAAACTCCTCACAACCATGGTAGGAATAACCTGACAAAAACAAGCAAGTTATATGATCCATCCTATGAACCAGCAAAGAACAAACAAATAAAAAAATCTGAAACCAAAGCTTACCATATGTTGAGAAATAACATTCATGCGATCCATCCTATGAACAAAAGGAGTACACAATATGTAGCTGTCATCAAAGAGCTGCCGCGACATGACATACATTTGATGATAATTCAGAGTGACACCACGACTATAAAAACAACTGTCAACAAGTTCCCTCTGAGTTTCACTCAGATCCTCAAGAGGTACAAAAAAATGATTTCACTAACTGAGATGAACAACAAAACGTATAAGCTGAAACAAAACTGAAAATCAGTCAAAAAAATAACTTACCAACATGGGGTAAAGGAAACAACATAACACCATCCCGATGAAATTCGACACTAATATAAGTTCCATAGTGCTCGAGCATAACAGTCATCATGTCAGTATGGCGGAGACCATAATCATTCACAAGTTCCTCCCACGAAGGACAAGGACATGGAATTTACTGCTCATCCTACCATGTCTAAATATAACATGATATACGTTACCCTCACTGTTGTGCAGAGCAAGATCAATATCTGTGTCACCTCTCTGAATAGCTAAAGCTCTACACTCCTCAATGTACCAAGCAAGATGTGATCTAACACTGCACGGAACATACTACAACAAGAATGGAAGCAAACATCATAATCATATAAACAAAGGCATTCGAATATGCCACAGTCAGATAAACAAGACATAGAATCTTACAACACGTCTTGAACATCGACGATCCAGCACCACAGTAAATACAGAAGCACCAGTATCAACGGCAGCACAAGGGCCACCTGGAGCTCGGCAAAATGGGCAAGCCATTTACCTGCAGACGGAAGGTGACCAATAAGAACTAAACCCACTACCGACTTGAGAGTTCTCATTCTATTGAGTTGGAAGCCAAAAAAATACCGCCGGTGGAGAGCGTCCTGATCTATTGTTTATGCGGGTAGAACAACAAAATGGGTGGTCGAGCGAAGAGATCGACGAGGCGGTGGAAGCACCAGAGAGCAACGGGAGTGAGAGATGGAGAGGATCAGGCTACTGGACGGGGGAGGGTGAAACGAGTGGTCAGAGGAGGAAGAAAGAAGCCTTGTGCCTTATCCAGGGGCCCATCGGCCTAGCACAGGCCGACAGGTGGCACTTCGGTCGCCCTTTGGCCGATCAGCCTGTCCCCGGCTTCTGATTGGACGACAAGGGGCTCTTCGGCCTGGTGCTGACCGACGGGCCCCTCTTCGGCCTGGTGCCGACCGACGGGCCCCTCTTCGGCCTGGTGTTGGCCGACGGGCCCCTGTTCGGCCTGATGCTGGCCGACGGGTCCTATTTTTGAAAAACTTTCAACTATACATATTGTTTTCAAATTTGGTATAATTTCTGTACTAATTTTGAAAAAAATTCCTCTCAGATGATGTCTTTGATCCCGGTTGCGTCGGCCTTAGCCCAAACGCATGCCTTGTCTTTGATGGTGGTGGAGAGACGAGAAATCGAAGGCACATCGTCATCTAAGATGAATGCATTCCGGTGCTTCGAAAGCCACCAAGCGGTCCTTTTCCATCCTCATCTTTTTCGTTCTTTCAGGACTTCAGGTCCCAACTCCCAACATGAAGAGAAAAACCTCCACTGCCGCCTCCGCGCGTCTCTCTCGAGTGTCCCTCCTACCACAGTCCGATCTTCCCCCACGTAAATCGGTGCAGCCATCCCTCATTTCTTCTTCCCCAGTCAAGCTGTGCTAACCTTTTATAACATCATCACAATGTTACACAACTACGACGACGTACGTTATCAATCACAGCACAATAAGCACGGAAACTGTAGATGGATCATAAAATGATTTAGCAACACACATGCTTCACCCGAACTGCTATGGTTGATGCTGTTTGAGACTCATTAAGGTTCTGAAGATGCCCACGAGCACACCAGCAACAGAGGGCACATCGAGAATCATCTTGAGTTTTTGTATATGAACCTGTGCACGACGATCCTCACTGGCCTTTCACACTCGAACTTGTCAATCTTGTCCGTGATGATGAAGTACCGTTCGCCGAGGCGCAGGTTACGAGCGAGAATCTTGAAGAAAACAAGAAGCTCATGGTTGGTCAGGAAGCTGCGAACGAGGTGCTTAGCTCGCAGCTCGTGTAGACATGTGTTGACACATTTTAAAGGAAACAAACAAATCTAAAAGGACTAAACCGATGAAAACCGTAAGGAAATCACGCAGAAAAACAAAGTAAAGAAACTAACCATTGAAAACCAAAGAAAACTGTAAGGAAAAGCAAAAAAAGAAAGAAAAAAATAAACAACAATTATGAAAGCTAGCAAAACACACAAAAAAACAGTGGGGACGATGAAGAAAATTGAAGAAAGAAAAAAATAAAACCAAGGCAACAAAGAAAAGAAAAGGAAAACCGTAAAAATCCAATGTGGAAAGGAAGAAAAAAGAATGAGAAAGCACAACGAAAACATACTGGAAAAGAAAGAAAAAGAGAAAACCAATGAAAACCGTAAAGAAATACAAAAAAGGAAAGAAAAAAAAAAGGTGGACCACTCTGGCCATTTTATCTTGGAAAATCATTCCAGTTCATGTGTGATTCCAAGCGAACTTCAGTGCACGTAGACCCTCACTCTTGGATGGGGGAGGGTGAAACGAATGGTCAGAGGAGGAAGAAAAAAGCCTTGTGCCTTATCAGAGGCCCATCGGCCTAGCACAGGCCAACAGGTGGCACTTCGGCCGCCCTCTGGCCGACCAGCCTGTCTCCGGCTTCTGATTGGCCGACAGGGGGCTCTTCGGCCTGGTGCTGGCTGACGGGCCCCTCTTCGGCCTGGTGCTGGCCGACGGGGTCCTATTTTTGAAAAAATTTGAGCTGCACATACTCTTTTCAAATTTGGTATAATTTTCGTACTAGTTTTGAATAAAATTCCTCTGGGATGATGTCTGTGATCCCGGTCGCGTCGGCCTTAGCCCAAATGCATGCCTTGTCTTTGATGGTGGTGGAGAGACGAGAAATCAAAGGCAGATCGTCATCTAAGATGAATGCATTCCGGTGCTTCGAAAGCCACCAAGCGGTCCTTTCCCATCCTCATCTTTTTCGTTCTTTTCGGACTTCAGGTCCCAACTCCCAACATGAAGAGAAAAACCTCCACTGCCGCCTCCGTGCGTCTCTCTCGAGTGTCGCTCCGACCACAGTCCGATCTCCCCCCGCGTAAATTGGTGCAGCCATCCCTCATTTCTTCTTCCCCAGTCAAGCTGTGCTAACCTTTTAAAACATCATCACAATGTTACACAACTAAAATGTGAGGAACTCAACTGGCCATGTTATTTTCAGCATTTGGATCGGTAACTATAGGAGTACCAGAACAAAACCGAGGAGCATGTCCATGTTAAACCAGCAAGGGAAGGCGAAGAATTAAGCTCCAAGACCTTCCGGAGGTATGCAGTTTTTTATGGTCATATTTCTTTCTAATCAACTTCAGGGACAAATAGATTTCTGAATAACAAGGATGTCAGTCTTCGTTCTTAATATAAAAAGAGAGGCTTTGAATAATAGTGGTGTAAGTTTAGGCCCTCTGCTTGGGTAATAACCCCTCTTGTGTTCTTGTATATGTGAGACCGAATCAACGATCCAAGAGAAGAGACTTCGGGACGCTAGGGTTTTGATCTGGCCACCTGCTCGAGATCAATTGACATGGCTATGAGGCCTGTATCTCTCGACTGCTCCCGGCTTCTAAACCTGCGCACAGTTGGAAACCAGCCAAAGCCAGTAGCCTTCTGGCCTTGGAAGCTAGGGGCTGGTTCACAGAAATTCCAAATGAAGCTTTGGAGGAAACTTGCCACAGAAATTTCCACTTTTGCCGGTGTTTGGACAAGTAAAACATAGAAAAGTTACAGATCTCATCGGATTTTAAACATCCACTCAGAGTCTCTGACACAATGTAAAATCTAGAAATTATACTGTACTTGTTACTGCATTGGACAAACCTTTCCTTCGTCACATTACTACTCTGCTCTTAATATACTCTCGTCGGTTTTCTTGTTCCTCCATATCATAGCTGCAGTCGTCTTCTATTCTTATGAATACTTTCGATCCTATGTCTTCGACTTGGATACATCCATTTCCAACAGTGCCTACATTCCTAAGCAAAAAGGGAAGGAGTTTGCCTTGGAAGTTACCCCCTCCGTTCCAAGAACTAAAACCACAACAAGTATTTTGGAACAGTGGAAGTAGATAATTTAGAAAAGGGAAGGAGCTGGACTTGGAAGCTTGACAAGCTTAAGGCACAATATGAAATTATTTTTTAATAACACAACAATATATATTTTGAATAACCACTGACGATACAAACTTGAGGTACTTTTGACACACACCTAACTGAGAAGAGATCGAAGGGAAGGAGCAAGCAAATTTTAAACACACAACGACGTACGGTATCAATCACAGCACAATAAGCACAGAAACTGTAGATGGATCATAAAGTGATTTAGCAACACACATGCTTCACCCGAACTGCTATGGTTGATGCTGTTTGAGACTCATTAAGGTTCTGAAGATGCCCACGAGCACACCAGCAATAGAGGGCACATCGACAATCGTCTTGAAGCTTTTGTATATGAACCTGTGCACGACGATCCTCACTGGCCTTTCACACTCGAACTTGTCAATCTTGTCCGTGATGATGAAGTACCGTTCGCCGAGGCGCAGGTTACGAGCGAGAATCTTGAAGAAAACAAGAAGCTCATGGTTGGTCAGGAAGCTGCGAACGAGGTGCTTAGCTCGCAGCTCGTGTAGACATGTGTTGACACATTTTAAAGGAAACAAACAAATCTAAAAGGACTAAACCGATGAAAACCGTAAGGAAATCACGCAGAAAAACAAAGTAAAGAAACTAACCATTGAAAACCAAAGAAAACTGTAACGAAAAGCAAAAAAAGAAAGAAAAAAATAAACAACAATAATGAAAGCTAGCAAAACACACAAAAAACAGTGGGGACGATGAAGAAAATTGAAGAAAGAAAAAAATAAAACCAAGGCAAGAAAGAAAAAAAAAGGGAAAACCGTAAAAATCCAATGTGGAAAGGAAGAAAAAAGAATGAGAAAGCACAACGAAAACATACTGGAAAAGAAAGAAAAAGAGAAAACCAATGAAAACCGTAAAGAAATACAAAAAAGGAAAGAAAAAAAACAATAAAAGGTGGACCACTCTGGCCATTTTATCTTGGAAAATCATTCCAGTGCACGTAGACCCTCACTCTTTCTTCACGTCTAGTCATTTTGTGTGGATTAACTAGACAGACGGCACACATGGTCCGGGTAAGTGTGCCTAGACCAACTGTGTAGTTCGAAGCACGAACCCTTTGGCCAATGCGCGAGCTATTTTTAAAATATTAATCCTGATGGAAAACAAAGAAATGAAATTTCACAATAAAGATCATGGCTAGTTGACGCATACACACTCTTGCATTGCATTGCATTGCATTGTACAAGAAACAGCTTGCCCAACATACATAGAATACACGCATATAATCTTTAGTTAGACTTCCTATTCCTACTAGGGCCGGGTCCCTTTCTTGCGGAGTCTGCATTTTTCGTAGGGCCGGGTCTTCAGACAAGTTTGTTGTATCCGTAAGTATGTGCTTTATGGTACATTCTTTGTTCTCAAAGTCTTTCTTAATGGCTGGAGGTCCCTTGCTTCAATCTGTTACACCATCCCTTGCTCATCGTATTGGGATTCACTATATATGAAATTCATTTTGCTATTCTATTTCAAAGATTCTCTAAACATCGTTGGAACCCGTATTGGACCACATTATATATATTTTAGTTATTGTACATCTAATACCAATGATCGACAAACTGAATGTCTGAATGTTAGGGTTGATTGATCGACCCCGCAATTCACCCATACGTCTCTTTTAGCGCTGATGGTTCCACTCCTCATCACCTAGGCGAGTAGGCAACAGCGGCACCTGGCCGACTCAGCGCAGCCAACGCCCTAATTCTATCAATGTACAGAAATTATTCTCCCAAGATGCTGGCATTGTTACAATTTTTCTCGTTGCATGTACAAAAATTATTCTCCCAAGATACTAGCAATGATGTAGTTGTATTTACAATGACATTTTTGTGAAGTGGAGAATCCAGTTTATTTAAATAGTCATTGCAAATACTTCCTCCGTCACAGTTTAGAAGGCATGCACGTGCATCTAGGTCGTCAATTTGACCAACTTAATAACACAAATATATTATAAAAAATATATCATTAGAAACTTTAGATGTTTTATTTTATAATGATATAATTTTTATGTTAAACAATATATTTTATATAAGTTAAATTGACGATTTAGGTATACGTGCATGCCTTCTAAACTGTGACGGAGGTAGTACAACTACATCATTGCTAGTATATGGACATTTTTTTTTGCGAGGTGGACATATATCTTCTTAAAAGAAAAGGCAACTGCATAAAAGTAATGTCCCAATGATATTAACAGGGAAGATAAGATTCAGTAGACCAAAGGAAAAGAGAAACGAATAGAAGATTATCATCCTAATCTCAAGGCCATGGTAAGAAGAAAGTGCCTGATTTATATGCCTTGCCACCCTGCTCGCACTTATAAATTTCCATAGACACTGTTGCGGATAGAAATAGGAGGTTTAATCCTGTGTTTCCGTGTACAATACAGACTGTCCTCGCGTGTACAATAACTGCACATTACTTCAAAGTCTGGAGCATTGAATGCACGGGCTATTTTTTAAAAATTAATACTATTGGAAAGCAAAGAAATGCAGCTTCAAAATAAATAGCGAGCCAAGCATAGTGTAGGTGACTAAATTCCTCATGATGAAATCTGTCCACTTTGGTTAGTATCAGATTTGACATGGATTGTCGCATTTTTCAAAATTTATTCCAGGCTTTTCGACCATGGCTAAGTCTCAAGGATAGCTAGGATGTGCGTGCATAGTTATGAACTGTGTTCAAAATAAATAAATTCATATACACTCTTGCATTGCATGGTACAAGAAATAGCGTGCCCAAGCATACATAGAATACACAGAGATATTCTTTACTTAGACTTGGTACTAGATCGAGCCCTTTCCTTGTTGAGTCTGAATTTTTCATAAGGGTCCCCAGACATGTTCTGTAGCTTACTGTATCCGGAAGCATGTACTTTATGCTACATTCTTTGCTCTCAAGGTCTTTCTTAATGGCTGGAGGTCCCTTGCTTCAGCTTTTACACCATCCCTTGCTCATCGTATTGTGATTCACTACATATGAAATTCATTTTGCTATTCTATTTCAAAGATCCTCTAAACATCATCTGGCCCCATATTGGACCACATTATATATATTTTAGTTATTGTACATCTAATACCATGATCGACAAACTGAATGTCTGGATGTTCACAACCTCACATAAACTTATACATAGGCTAACTCGCATAAGGGAACATATTGTAATCAATGTGATATTTTTGTATATGTGATATTCTGGTTAGCTTTCACTCTTTATTTTTGGTTTCTTATCTATTGCCTCAGGATGGTAACATGGCCGCGAGGAGTAAGTTCTCAGTTTTGTTTGGTAGTTTCACTCAGAAACTGGATTTGTTTCGTACATTTATCTGTACAAAAAAAAAATCTAACGATCGGAGTACATTCTTTGCTCTCGGAGTCTTTCTTAATGGCTGGAGGATCCTTGCTTCAATCTGTCAGCAAACATGTCACGCCATCCCTTGCTCGTCGTATTGGGATGTGTTGTCCCATGCAAAAGGCTGGCTGCTTCTTGCCTGTTAATTCCAACCATCCTTCTATATATATGCATGGATGACGGATGGCCAGAGCAAAGCAACATCCATGATCCATCCCAGCCCAGATAGCTAGGCTACCATCCGACCCTTGCCAAGCATTGGCCAGCCAAAGAAATTTGCATCCTTGAATCCTTGTGGATGACACATCTATTCCATTCAAAGGCCCATTACTCTTTCTATATATCGTAGGCTGATTTGCATTTGCATCCATCCATACATCCATCAGCACCGGGCCGAGAAGAGAGAGGGAGAGGGAGATGGCTGACCTGACCCAAGTTGCGGTGGACTCACTGGTGGGCGTGCTGTTGTCAGCGGTCAGAGCGGAGGCGAAGCTGCTGGGCGGACTGCATGGTGATATGCAGTTCATCAAGGACGAGATGGAGAGCATCAACGGCTTCCTCATCCACCTCATCAAGACGGAGGGCATGCACGACGACCAGCTCCGAGCCTGGATGAAGCAGGTCCGCGACATCTCCTACATCGCCCAGGACTGCATCGAGCTCTACATGCGCGACTTCAAGGGTCCATCTAGCAGCGGCCTCTTTGCCCGCATCTGGTACCGCATGGTGCTCCTCGTGACGTGTCGATCTTGTAAGGAGCACGACCTCGCCAGCAGGATCCGCGACCTCAAGGCCCGCGTCAAGGACGTCGGTGAGAGGCGGGAGCGCTACCAAGTCAGCATCCCCAAGCTCAAGCTCAAGGAAGAGGAAGGGACGACGCCGGCCGAGGCCCAGGCTAGCCAGGACAAGATCGACGACGCCAGAGAAGAATTTGTACGTGCGTTGGCACGTGACAAACAGAAGCAGCACAAGAAGAACGAGGCCATCGGTCTCGTTACTCAATTGGTAGTACGTGCCTTGGCACGTGACAAGGAGCAGAAGAAGGAGCTCGTCCCATGTTTTGACGAGGCCATCCGTCTCCTCCTTGTTAAGGATCTTCAATCGGCAGCCACCAAAGTACGTGATTGCCTCCGTAAGAATTTGCCGCACGAGGAGAGTGCGGCCGTTTGCATGGAGATGCTCCTCCGTGCTCTTCGGGATCACAGCCATGTCCGCCTGGCTGTCCAGAAGACCAGAAAAGAACTGATGAAATTAGTGGATGAAGCGGACACGGACATCCAAGATTTCCCGACTCAAGTCATGATTTTCTGCTACAGCAAGCTATCAAGGAGCTACAAGAGCTGCTTGCAGTATCTCTATGCCTTCCGCGACGAAGCCGCTATCAGCAGGACGAGCTTGGTCAGGCGATGGCTCGCCGAAGGCCGTGTGGAGAAGCAAGCTGGTTTTGATGGTTCCCTCGAGGAGGCAGCGGAGCTCTGCTTCAAAGATCTCCTCTTCCGGGGGTTCCTTCGTCCTGTCGACGACCCAGCTACTGCCGCCAGCAAGGTCAAGAGTTGCACAATTGAAGACACCGTCTGGCAGTTCGTCTACCGTATGTCCACAACGGAGAACTTTGTGGACAACCTGCCCACTCACCTCGATAACCAGCTTCGCATCCGAGGCTTTGTGAAACGTCTAGAAAAGCATCATCCGCGACCACAACACCGGTGGAGCATCTGCGGCCGCCGGACCACGGCGCCGGATGACATCACGGCGGCGGATCCTCATCCCATGGATGACTTGGTAAACTTCCTCAATTCTCTCGGCCAAGCCTACCGGCTAAATGTGCTTGATCTTGGGGGTTGCAAGGGTCTAAACAAGAGACACCTCAAGAGCATCTGCAATGTGGTCTCGCTCAAGTACCTCAGCCTCCGGAACACGGACGTCTCCCACCTGCCCGAGGAGATAAACCATCTCATACTCCTGGAGACGCTCGACATCCGACAAACTAAGGTATGGGGCCCGGATATGAAGCACATTTACCTCCGAAAGCTAAAGCACCTGCTCACCAGCCCCAAGACAATGACGACGGAGGAGGAGACACTCCACTGGGCGTGGATGCCTCGCAAGATCGGCGAAATGGAAGACGTGGAGATACTATCCAGGGTCCAGGTTCGGCACGGCAAGAAAGAACTGAAAGAAATTGGCCGCTTGCTGCATCTTAGGAAGCTGGGCGTGGTTCTAGCTGGCAGCCAAAGCCAAGCTCAAGTCAGCATGAACAATCTTCTCCAAGCAATCGCCAAGCTGAGAGAGTGTTTACGCTCTCTGTCAATATGGGTCACTCCACCACCCACAAATGGGGACCCTAGTGTCACTGTGAATATGGTGATGATACAAGACTACGCACCCCAGTTACTTGAGAGCCTGGATATTAGGGGTTTGCGCTTTTTCAACACCGGGTTGCCTCATTGGATCTGGGCGCTGCAAAATCTCTCCGAGATTACCCTGCGTGACACTTTTCTCTCTAAAGTTTCTCTGCAGGACCTCGGCAACAAGCTCCATTGCTTGCGCCGCCTTCGGCTCCGTCACAATTCATACAGCGAGCCAAACCTCACCTTCAACAAGGATGGGTTCCAAGACCTCAGGTTCCTCATCATCGAGGGCAACACCATCACCACCGTCACCATTGAAAAAGGTGGTGCAATCCCTTTGCTCAAGAAGATCGTTTGGCACAACATGGCCATTAATCAAATGGGCAAACTTTCTGGAATTCACCACCTTAAGAGGCTACAAGAGGTGGTTCTCAAGGGCAACTTCACCGACCCAAGGTCCATTCCACTTCCACACAACGATGGGTGCAACCTGAGGCATGACCCATGAGCTATGTGTTGCATGACTGATTCTCTCTCACTCTATTTGTGTGTCGTGCCTGAATATGTATGCGTGTTTAAAATGTATGTGTGCAAACTTGTGTGTACGTAATTGGTTGTGATTTACTTTGATATGTGCTTGTGGTCCGATGTATTTGTACGTGCAAACTCTTAATTTGTGTGTGTTTATTATTCAATTGTTATTGATTTGACATAATCCCTACCTTCCGTTCGTTTGTATAAAATGTTTGTGCCAATATTAGTCGTAGTACCCTAAAATAATATAACTTATACTAATATAACTATCGTCTTCTCTGTCTTGATGAACAGAAAGTTGAAGGGTGAACTGATCAATTTTGGTTACAGATCTGAAACGTATTAGATGATGTCGATCTCAGATAATGCGGCGCACATGATCCTAGCGGTTTGACTTCGCGTTATATACGAGCGTGTGTGGGGCTGAGCTCAGGGCGGCAATCGCACTTCTATTGGTACACAGCGTGGCCAGATATCCTATGTATGACAAGTGGGCTCCATTGTTCATATGGCCCATTCTTCAGCGATTTACTCTCTCATGCAACAGTTCAACCTCACCCCCCATTAACTCTGTAGGGCATCTTCTCCTTGGACAAATCGCATTCAACTTAGAGGCAAGCTGTTCGATTTTCGGAACCACACTCCTCCCAGTTATATCCCCATTCCTCTCCTCTCTCCCCATCGGCGATCGGCTGGTGATTGCCTAGTGGTCCCAGATTCGTGGTAGACTACACGTCGGATCATCAGAGCTGAGCTGTATTTCTTGATGGCCCCGCATGCTTCCTCTGTTGTGTGCCACTTTTCGCCGTTTGCTATCTGTCGCGGCCATACATTGGTCGATCCTCTTGCGGCATCCTCGCTAGGCTGCAAGAGGTGATGATCAATGGAAACTTCATCGATCCTACCTCCATTCCACTTCCACACAACGATGGGTGCAAAATGAGGCATGGGCCATGAACTATGTTATGTGTGTCTGATGATGGCCTGTAAGTGCACAATGCTATTGTACCACTTCCGTGACAAGTAAAGTGTCGAACCCATGTGGAGTTAATAGGAAGGCACCACAAACCTTGCAACCACGATGTCACTTAACGCAGTTACGTATGCACCCAAACCGGAATTTGAAAATAGCATATTCTTTAAATTGCTAGGAAACTAGATAAAAATATTTTACTACACTAAGAATAAGAGGGTAAAAACAGGAACACAAATATACTATTTTGTGGAGACGGTGATTGAGTATTAAACATTTTGTAAGATTCCGAGGGCATCACCACTAACTTGACATGCCCATCAAGTGCGGAGCAAATGTTCTCTATCATATATCTATCCATCCTTCGTATGCATAAGTGGACGGTTCTCGGTAAAAAAAAATGTTCTACTCTAACTTAGACTTCATGCGACATACGCCACCAACCGTAGCTTACCCAAACAGGTTTTCACATTCGTTAAATTAAGGGTTTCACGTGGACGCGGCCTGATATGGGTTTACCTGTTACTCCCCTATGAATCGCAAAGACTCGGAATTGAGGCCTTTACTCACACCTTGAATTACCTCAATATCCTAGCCCATACAACAACCATAGTTCCGTCATGACCAATCACGACAACAATGCGAGAGAGACCTCTTCTCAACATTTTTGAGAATACTAACTTGGACATGAACAAGAGCATATTTCATTGCTTGGGAATAATCATTCCAATCATAAAATTGTTCATCTATATCACCGAGAACAAATATAACTACTCAAACATAAATGAGAGGGTCAAGTTACAAGACGGAATCGAGTCGGCGAAGGGAAAAAGCACGGTGGAGAGTGTGATGGCGGTGGTGGCATGATGACGATGATGGTGGTGGTGCCGGCATGTTCACGGTGGTGGAGCCTCATCTTCTTCCTCTTGTGTTGTCCCTTCCTCTATGGTGGTGGATGGAGCAACAATGGAGATGTATATGGATGTGTTTTTGATGAATGAGGATGATGTAGGAGATATGCCCGAGAGACAATAGTAACGGTTGTTATTTATGTCCAAGTTTATAACTAATGTTTATGTTCTATGCTATAACTGCAATGGTTCTTGAGCCCATATATCCATAAAGGATGAGAGTTAAACCCATGTGCATGTGTGGATTAATAAACGGTAAAATATATTTCTAGTCATGCCTCCAAGACTAGCTCAAGTCATGCATGATGGTCACATTTTCCTGATCAGGGGCATGACTATGACAACAAGTTTGAGGACACACATGTTAGAAGAACACTTGTGTTGTATTAACTTGATTCATGTTATGCGATGAAATACTTACGTCTCGAGTTAATGTCTATAACACAGAGAAAGTTGGTGTTTACATATTTCCTTATACCATGATAGTATCGAGTTCCTTCGTGCTTGCTTCATGAACTTTGGGGTTAGCTAAACATCATCCGTAACAGGGTGGCTATTACGACGGCTTTCAGGTTCATGGAAAAGTATGACAAGGGACTTGATAGCTCAATATTAGTATTTTCTCCTCCGACGATGGTGATATATTCTTAGGGCCCTCTCGCGTTATGGTATCCATCATCGTCTTATAGATAGTGTGATTTCATCACAAGGATACCTGAACGCAGTAACAAAAAAAGAGAACAAAACCGGTAACGAGATGCCATTAAATCTCACCACGGGTATTTGTAACATATCGTGAAGCAACAGGAACAACATTCATAAACTACAGGTTTTCTTGAATATTTATTCGTGTGTGTATAGGGATCAATATGGAGGTCCTCGGTTTCGCTGTTCATCATTGATTGGAAAATGTTTCGGTGATGTCTATACTTCACAGAACCTACAAGGTCACACATTTATGGGTCATCTATATGATTAGTAATAAACAAAAAGTCCAGGAAATTGCTGCCGGAAAAGTTTTAGAGACGACAAAAGAGTTTCAGAGAGAAAACCGGAAATGTTTCTGAGACAAACTTCATATCGAGAATGTTCCAGAACACATCCAGAATTATTTTAGAGGGTGCTGGAACTGTGCCGAACCTTTTGGAATATTTCGGATTAAACAGATGATGAAAATATTTATTGAAAAGTTGTCATGAAGAGTTGATGAATAGCGGTAACACTATTACAACTCCTTTTGGTGGATTTTGTTAAAGCCAAATTTTGGGGTTTTGTACCAAAGTCAAGGGGGGTGCCATGGGGTGGTGGGACCCCCTTGGTGGTCGGCCAAGGGAGAAGCTCCTCCATGGAGCTCCACTCCTGCCACTTTCGTGGCTTTACGGTGAAAATATCCCAAGTTTTTGTAGGTATTTTCTCATGGCCTCTACCCCTGTCTCCCACTATAAATAGAGGTTGAGAGAGCTCTCCATTTCATACAAGCTCTCTCATATACATGCCATGCAATGATTTGGTTTTCTATCTCCCTCTCCACAAAATAGTTTCTTAGCCGAAAGGTTGTCTAGTCTTTGGTAGGCCATAGTTCTAGACAGTGAATCCCTACTAGATAGGTGACACCGGATGTATGCAACCTGGTAGAAAGGTCGTAATTTCGATCTTAGTTCGTTAGATAAGCGAAAGTTCTGTTTGAGGAACTGTTGAGTTTCTGTCCGAGAGCCTCCCAAATGGTTGTGTGAAGGACTGTTTGCGTTTCTGTCCGAGAGCCTGCCGAAGTGGTGTCCGAAGGACTGTTTGAGTTTCTGTCCGAGAGCCTGCCGAAGCGCTATCCGAGGGAGAAAATCCCCGCGGTTATAAAATCCTAGCAGCGGGGATCTGCATCGATGATCTCCACCGACTCTTCTGTCGCTTCGCTATGAGTCGGTAACGATCCAACGCTATGCTACTACTCTGCACCATGAATCTCTATGACGTCCAGCCCCATGCAAATACAAACACACGTAGGTAGACAAGGACTTTAGGACAACGGACGTCCGTCGGTTTCGTTGGCCGGTCGGCTTACGAAGATGGCAACAAGGGGCGGGAGGCGGCGACCTGGACTCATCTGCCAGTGAGGGGCGCGGGAGCGGCCGGGTCGGATGCGGGAGCGAGCTGCTGTTGGAGGGGTTAGGGTGCTTAGGATCAATCTGAAATAATGAGGAAGGAGAAATAAAAAGATCAAATCAATTTGCCTATGTGGCATTTTTCTGCCAACTCAACCTGATGAGTGGGCTCGGCTGTTTAGTGATGTCATCCAAACGTTTAGCTTCTAACATAAGTATTTTTCCACTGTCAACGATAGTGTTCGGTGGGTTCTGCCACGAATTGTAAAGTGATGTTTTTTCGCAAATCATGACACGAATGTGGTAATTATGTGCATTACTAGTGTTATTATTTGGTTTCCATTAGGTTTTTCAAGAAACAAGAAAAATATTTTTTTTAAAGGGTGAATATTTCTTGGAAACACATTTTTTTGAATTTTTTTTGGAACACAAACATTTTTCAAAAGTTTATTTTTTTGAAAAGGAAGATCACTTTTAAGGATTCCAAGTTTTTCCCCCAAAACTCAAACATATTTGAAAATTCCAAACATTATTATTAAAACGAAAATTTTAAAATTTGAACATATCTTTAGAACATTAACATTGTTTTGATTTATTTTTTAAATGAAAGTTTCTTTTCAGAAAAA
The DNA here is from genome assembly GCA_022496015.1 of Hordeum marinum. NCBI lineage: Eukaryota > Viridiplantae > Streptophyta > Magnoliopsida > Poales > Poaceae > Hordeum > Hordeum marinum. The sequence goes on from CM039678.1 coordinate 525,544,936, forward strand.
AAACGATTAGGAAAAACATGAAAATATTGAACTATAATGTTACCAAAGGTTTCATAACTCGTCAAAAGCCTTTCCATGGCACGGGCCTTGTCTGTATCCAGGCCTTGTTTGGCTAATTGTTGGAGGAGTTGCTAGGGGTTGATTGGCCGACCCCGCAAAGTCTCCCATACGTCTCGTTTTAGGTTGACCTTTCCGCTCCTCAGGACCTCGGAGATTTGGCGAAGGCGGCACGTGCCGACCCAGCGACGCGGAGGCCTGCGCACTAGACCCCATCGGTCAAGCATCAGTGCACCGCCGACCTGATCAGCCACCGCCGCGCACTACCAGAATAACAGCTAAGACCGACGGCCTAATCTACGTCGACGGCTCCGTCGGAATAGATGGAGGTATGCCGACAGCCTGGTTCTGGCCGTTGGCGTATCCAGGCCGTCGGGCTATCCCGATCTAAGCCGCCGGCTGCCGTCGGCACAGAAAGGTTGTCGGCCTAGATTCAAGCACGCCGACAGCGGCCGTCGGCATACAATCGCCGTTGGCATACTCGCGGACCCGCCGACCCCACGCGTGTCGGGCGGCCAACGTCGTCAGAGCTATGCGGACGGTGAAGACGTGCGGCGTCGGCATAGGTCCGCATGCCATGTCACCGATCCCGTGGCGCACAGTCCAGCGTATATGCCGACGACTGCCGTCGGCATACCTGCCACGACAACGATCCGCGGGACGCAGCACGCCCCTGGCCGTAGCTATGCCGACGGCAAATGCCGTCGGCATAGTTAGATTTTTTTTACATTTTTTATGCTTTTTTATGTATTATTATATTAACTGACATGTAGCATGTGTGAATATAAACATACATATGAATATATATGCAGTTTGTATTTTTTTTCCATAGATTATGAATATATATAGTTTGTATTTTTTTTCAAGCACGTTAATATATAATGTGCCGTCATGTTCTTTTGAATAGAGGTCCTTATATTTTATTAAAATAAAAAACAGCTATCCGACAGTAGTTTTGTGGCGGTTGCAAACGCGCGACACCCATCTCCGGAGTGTGACCCCCCTCACGTCCGCGGTGCGCCCGCCTCACGAACGGCGCCCCCGCCAAGACCTGACGGGCGGAAACAGCCGCATCGGGTCTATACGGAGGGGACATTCCTCCCAAGTATTTCTATGGGATGACCTACCACAACCGGGTGGTGTTGTGGCATGTTCGAAGAGGAGGCACGCGTCTCCGGGGTGTGGCCCCCCTCACGGACGGCGCCGCGACCGACACCTGGAGGGGGGAAATGGACGCGTCGGGTCTACACGGAGGGGATGTAGCTGTGGGTTTTCCCGGATGTTGCTCCCAGGTGTCCCTCTAGGCTGACCTGACACAACCGGGTGGAGAGGTCCACTCGTCAAAGCCCGTCCGTGGAAAGTCAAAGCGCTAGATCTCATGGTCAACCGCTCCAGGGTTAGGCGGGACGGGGGCCCTAGGGGGTAGCAATGCCACCGGAGCATCGCACCGGCCCCTCATACATGCGGGGTGGTGTTGTGGCATGTCCAAAGAGGCGGCACGCGTCTCCGGGATGTGGCCCCCCTCACGGACGGCGCCGCCGCCGGCACGTGGAGGGGGGAAACGGACGCGTCGGGTCTACACGGAGGGGATGTAGCTGTGGGTTTGGCCCAGATGTTGCTCCCAGGTGTCCCTCTAGGCTGACCTGACACAACCGGATGGAGAGGTCCACTGGGTAAAGCCCGTCCGTGGAAAGTCAAAGCGCTAGATCTAGTGGTCAACCGCTCCAGGGTTAGGCGGGACAGGGGCCCTGCGGGGTAGCAATGCCACCGGAGCGTCGGGCAAACCTATGTCGACGGCATAGCTTAGTTTTATCTGTTTTTTTACTTATTTTTGTATTTTAGTTTTTTTCTAAATTAAAATTTGATTAACTTAAATGTGCCATATCTAAATTAAATTTTAGTTTTATTTTTAGACGGGACGGTGTACATGGGGGGTAGCTACGCCACAGGTCTTGCGTTGGGCCCTCTTACAGGTCTGGAAGCATGGTGGCACGTGCAAGCACCCGTCACGCGGCTCCGTAGTGTGACCCTCCCTCACGGACGTCGCTGCTGCCGTCGCACGGAGGGCGGAAACGGCCATGCCAGGGCCTATCACAGCCAGGTGAAATTGTCCCTCGGTCAAACCCCATCCGATGAAAGTCAAAGGGATAGATCGGTTCGGTCAACAGTGTCAGGGTTAGATGAGACAAGGGACCTAGGGGTGGCAATGCCGCCAGGTTTTGCCTTGGGCCCTCTTACGTTTGGAAACTGTCGCATCGGGTCGATACCGAGGGGATCTTGCGGTTTGTTGGGCCCGGACCTTGTGCTAAGAAGTTGCTATGGGTTGGCCTATCACAGCCAAGTGAAAATGTCCCTCGGTCAAACCCCGTCCGATGAAAGTTAAAGGGGTAGCCCCGTTCGGTTAACAGTGTCAGGGGTTAGAAGGGACGGGGGACCTAGGGGTGGCAATGCCGCCAGGTCTTTCCCTACACCCTCTTACGTTCGGACACTGTCGCATCGTGTCGACACCGAAGGAATCTTGTGGTGGGTTGGGCCCCACCTTGTGCTAAGATGTTGCTATGGGCTGGCCTATCATAGCCAGGTGAAAATGTCCCTCGTTCAAACCCCGTCCTATGAAAGTCGAAGGGGTAGATCCGTTCGGTCAACAATGTTAGGGTTAGACGGGACGGGGGACCTGGTGGGTGTTAATGCCGCCAAGTCTTGCCCTGGGCTCTCTTACGTTGGGAAACTTTCGCATCGAGTCGGCACCGAGGGAATCTTGCGGTTGCTTGGGCCCGAACCTTGTGCTAAGATGTTGCTATGGGCTGGCCTATCACAGCAAGGTGAAATTGTCCCGCGGTCAAACCCCGTCCGGTGAAAGTCAAAGGGTTAGATCCGTTCGGTCAACAGTGTCAGGGTTAGACGAGACGGGAGACCTATGGGCGGCAATGCCGCTAGGTTTTGCCCTAGGCCCTCTTACATTGGGAAAATGTGGCATCGGGTCGATACCGAGGAGATCTTGTGGTTTGTTGGGCCCGGACCTTGTGCTAAGATGTTGCTATGGGCTGTCCCATCACAGCCAGGTGAAAATGTCCCTCGGTGAAACCCCGTCCGGTGAAAGTCAAAGGGGTCGATCCGTTCGGTTAACAGTGCCAGGGGTTAGAGGGGACGGGGGACCTAGGGGTGGCAATGCCGCCAGGTCTTTCCCTGCACCCTCTTACGTTCGGAAACTATCACATCGGGTCGACACCAAAGGAATCTTGTGGTGGATTGGGCCCGACGTTGTGCTAAGATCTTGCTATGGGCTGGCCTATCACAGACAGGTGAAAATGTCCCTCGCTCAAACCCCGTCCGGCGAAAGTCGAAGGGGTAGATCTGTTCGGTCAACAGTGTCAGGGTTAGACGTGACAGGGGACCTAGGGGTGGCAATGCCGCCAGGTCTTTCCCTGCACCCTCTTACGTTTGGAAACTATCGCATCGGGTCGGCACCGAAGGAATCTTCTTGAGGGTTGGGCCCGACCTTGTGCTAAGATGTTGCTATGGGCTGGCCTATCATAGCCAGGTGAAAATGTCCCTCGTTCAAACCCCATCCAGTGAAAGTCAAAGGGGTAGATCCGTTCGGTCAACAGTGTCAGGGTTAGACGGGACGGGGGACCTGGTGGGTGTCAATGCCGCCAGGTCTTGCCATGGGCTCTCTCACGTAGGGAAACTTTCGCATCGAGTCGGTACCGAGGGAATCTTGCGGTGGCTTGGGCCCGGACCTTGTGCTAAGATGTTGCTATGGGCTGGCCTATCAAAGCCAGGTGGAAATTTCCCCGGTCAAACCCCGTCCGGTGAAAGTCAAAGGGGTAGATCCGTTCGGTCAATAGTGTCAGGGTTAGACGGGACAGGGGACCTGGTGGGTGTCAATGCCGCCAGGTCTTGCCCTAGGCTCTCTTATGTTGGGAAACTTTCACATCGAGTCGGTACCGAGGGAATCTTGCGGTGGCTTGGGCCCGGACCTTGTGCTAAGATGTTGCTATGGGCTGGCCTATCACAGCCAAGTGAAAATTTCCACGGACAGCCCGAGGATGTGTAGATTGGGTACGCTCCATGCCCTACCCTGTTCCGAGACAAGATTTCGGTGGCGCCTCCTCGTTGTTCTCCGGAGCACATTCTCTTGGCAATTTGCTGAGACATGTCTCTGGAGAACAGCGGGGAGGTGCTGCCGAAATTTTGTCTCGGAACGGGGTAGAATGGAGAACGTACTCAATCTACACATCTTCGGGTGGGATTAGGACCCATCTTTACCTATTAGAGATGTAGGTGGATTCAACGCGGTAGAAACTGAAATTTTGATTTGATTAATTTAAGTGAATCCTTAATTATGTTGTGTGGCTTGCAAAAAAACAGAGGATGGCAGATAATCAGTGGATGTACAGTGGTTTTATCCGTCGAAATCGAGTAACATGAGAGTGGATCGCGAAAACCAATGTGTATTTGAAGGAGATATTCCTCGTCCAATGAGAATTATCCCACCATGCCCCCATGCGAGATGTGAAAGACGTCACCGTAGATATCAGAAGGACATGAGTGAGCACCTTCGCACGCATGGATATATGCCAAACTTTGACATGCCGCCGATAAACATAGTCGAGCAGGACCATGGGAGAGAGGAGGTGATGTGATAATGCATCGATGGATATGAGGACGACGGGGTCAGGGACATGCTAGATGATGTCATTGTTGCCGAAACGACAAATGCGACACCTTCAGAGAATGAACCAGAGGAGCCGGAGGCAACCGCAAAGGCCTTCTTGGAGGTCTTGGCCTCGTCAAAGAAACCTCTTTATGCGGGTGCGAAAATATCTCAGCTGGATGCCATCTCGCAACTGATTGCAGTCAAGGCTGAGTATGGTTGTAGCCAGAAATGCTTCGAAGCATTCCTGGGAGTATGGGCTAACAGCCTCCCTAAGGGTCATGAACTATCGAAAAGCATGTACGCTACAAAGAAAATCATGAAGGCACTCTCTATGGATTATGAGAAAATAAATGTTTGTCCGAAGAATTGCCTTTTGTTTAGGCACGAGTATGCGGATGACAAGTACTGTAGGGAGTGTGGTTCGTCTCGGTACCTTGAGGTGGTTGGTGAGGATGGTGAGAAGAGGCAGCTAGACATCCCCGCAACGGTGCTTCGGTATCTCCATTTCATTGAAAGACTGCAACGTCTATTCCTCATGGAGGAGACTGCCAAAATGATGAAGTGGCACAAGCAAGGTATAAGGTACCATCCGCATAAAATCGTACATCCATCGAAAGCATAAGCATGGAAGTCGTTCGATGAAGAATACCCTGAGGAAGCAACCGAGGCTGGGAATGTCAGAATTGGCATGTCAGGTGATGGGTTAAATCCCTATGGTATGTCGTCCAACCCATACAGCTGCTGGCCCGTGTTTGCAATTCCGCTCAATCTCCCTCCCGGTGCCCTAATGCAACGGAAGACCATGTTCTTGTCGCTCATCATTCCGGGGCCTGAATACCCGGGGAAGCAATTGTGTGTATTTATGCAGCCGTGGGTGGATGATTTGCCTCATTCTTGGTACTTTCCGAGGTTGACATACAGCCGGGATCTGCAGAGAAATTTCTTGATGAAAGTTTGGTTGCACTATTGCATGCATGACTTTCCCAGCTATGCTCTATTCTGCGGATGGTGTACCAGTGGGAAGATGCCATGCCCAGTGTGCATGCAGGCTCTTCGAATGATTTGGCTGAGTAAGGGTGGCAAGTATGTAGCCTTTGGCCTGCATCGACAGTTCCTCCCTCCACACCATCCAGACAGGGAAGACAAGAAGAACTTCATGAAAGGCCGGGTTGTCCATGAAGTAACCGAGATTCCAACGTTTTTAGGGGCAGATGTTATTGCTCAACTAAAAGCTCTCGAGCCTAAAGGCAAAGGCAAAGCCAAAGGCTTCGAGGGATATGGTGAGACGCACAACTGGACTCACATTACCCCCTTCTCGCAGCTTCCCTATTTCAAGGACCTCAAACTTCCTTACAACATCAATGTGATGCACACAGAAAAGAATGTCGCAGAGTCTCTTTTCCACATGATCCTCAACAATCCTGATAAGACGAAGGATAGCGTTAAAGCTAGAGCCGATCAACAGAAAAATTGTGATAGACCACGATTAAACATGAAGCCTCCCACAGGCGGTCGAATAAACTGGTTCAAGCCAGATGCTGACTTCATTCTTAAAAAGCCTGAAAAGACAGAGGTACTTAAGTGGCTCAAACACATAGTGAAGTTCACTGATGGTTATGCATCAAATATAAGTAAGGGAGTCAATCTTTCAACAGGCAAAGTGACCGGGCTCAAGAGTCATGACTATCATGTATGGATTGAGCGGATAATGCCGGTGATGGTTCGAGGCTATGTCCCCGAGCATGTCTGGCGAGTGCTTGCCGAGCTAAGCCATTTCTTTTGCATGCTCTGTGCTAAATAAGTAAGTAAAGATGTGATTGAACAATTGCATAACAAGGCACCGGAGTTGATAGTCAAGCTAGAGAAGATCTTTCCGCCAGGCTTCTTCACTCCGATGACACATCTCACTCTGAACCTCGCGAAAGAGGTATTGTTGGGGGGGCCTGTGCAAAATCGTTGGCAATATGTCCCTGAGAGACAGAACAAGCATCTCCGACAGAAATGTGGAAACAAAGCTAAGATTGAAGCTTCCATAGCTGAGGCAGTTATCCTAGAGGAGGTGTCAGACCTCAGGGCATCATACTATCCAGACTACATTCCCCATCTGCATAACAAGGTGCCTCGAGACAATATAGAAGAGCCCAAGTATCAACCCAAGCTCCATCTATTCAACGTGCAAGGTGGCAGGGCTGGGGCCTCGAAATCTTATAACATGCCACGACAAGAGTGGGAGGACCTCATGTTCTATATCTTGCACAACATCAAGGAAGTTGAAGAAGTGTGGTTGAGGTAATTGTTGGAAATATGCCCTAGAGGCAATAATAAATTGGTTATTATCATATTTCCTTGTTCATGATCATCGTTTATTGTCCATGCTATAATCGTATTGATCGGAGACTTAAATGCATGTGTGGATACATAGACAAAACCATGTCCCTAGTATGCCTCTAATGGACTAGCTCGTTGATCAAAGGATGGTTAAGATTTCCTAGCCATGGACATGAGATGTCATTTGATCACGAGATCACATCATTAGGACAAGACCCAAACTACAAACGTAGCATATGATCGTGTCAGTTTATTGCTACTGTTTTCTGCATATCAAGTATATGTTCCTATGACCATGAGATCATGCAACTCACGGATATCGGAGGTGTGCCTTGTGTGTATCAAACATCACAACATAACTGGGTGACTATAAAGGTGCTCTACAGGTATCTCCGATGGTTTCTGTTGAGTTGGCATGGATCGAGACTGGGATTTGTTACTCCATGTGACGAAGAGGTATCTCAGGGCCTACTCGGTAATACAACATCACAATGAGCCTTGCAAGCAATGTGACTAATTGTTAGTTGCGGGATCTTGTATTACGGAACGAGTAAAGAGACTTGCCAGTAACGAGGTTGAACTAGGTATGGACATACCGACGATCGAATCTCGGACAAGTAACATACCGAAGAACAAAGGGAACGTTATACGGGATTAACTGAATCCTTGACATAGAGGTTCGACCGATAAAGATCTCCGTAGAATATGTAGGAACCAATGTGGACGTCCAGGTCCCGCCATTGGTTATTGACCGTAGAGGTGTCTCGGTCATGTCTACATAGTTCTCGAACCCGCAGGGTCTGCACACTTAAGGTTTGGTGACGTTTTGGTAGTGTAGAGTTATGTATGGTGGTGACCGAAGGTTGTTTGGAGTCTCGGATGAGATCCCGGACATCACGAGGAGCTCCGGAATGGTCCGGAGGTAAAGATTCATATATAGGAAGTCCCAGTTTGGTCGCCGGAAAAGTTTCGGGCTCATCGGTAGTGTACGAGGAGTGCCGGTAGTGTACCGGGAGACCTCCGGGAGCGGTATTTCGACCCCAGAGGGTCCATGGGCTGTGGAGAGTGATATCCAGCCCTTAGTGGGCTGGAGAAACAGCCACAACAAGGCCCATGGCGCCAGGAGGAAAACTGCCTAAAGAAAAAGATGGAAAAAAGGCAAAAGGAAGAGTCCTACTCCTACTAGGAGTGGAGGAAGGAGTAGGACTCCTCCTCTTGTGGCTCGGCCGAACCAACAAGGCTTGGAGGCCAAGGCTGAGCCCTCCTACTCCCTCCCTCCTATATATACTAGTGGAATAGAGGGTTTTTGCACAGATTTTACGGCCACGTGCTTGCCGTTTCACCAGTGCTCCTCTAGATCGGATTTCTGCAGCGCTTAGGCGAAGCCCTGCCGAAATTGCTCCACCACCATCACCAGCGCGCCGTCACGCTGCCAGTGAACTTTCTCTCCTCTCCACCTCCTCTTGCTGGATTAATATGGTGGAGATCGTCATCAAGCTGCACGTGTGCTGAACGCGGAGGTGCCGTCCGTTCAGCGCGAGATCGGAAGGACCGTGATCGAGATCGCGATACAGTTCATGATGAGATCGCGGAATAGATCATGATGAGTTCGTGGGACAGATCATGATCAAGATCGTGAGACGGATCATGATGAGATCGCGGGACGGATCGTGATGAGATCGCGGGATGCTCGGCGATTTGGATCGCGAAGATGTTCGACTACACCAACCGCGTTTCTTAACGCTTCCCGCTTAGCGATCTACAAGGGTATGTAGATCCACTCTCCCTCTCATAGATGCTCATCACGATGGATAGGTTTGAGTGTGCGTAGGAAATTTTTTGTTTCCATGCGACGTTCCCCAACAGTGGCATCATGAGCTAGGTTGATGGTTTGATGAGATCTCGAGTAGAACACAAAAGGTTTGTGGGCGTTGATGCTTAGATTGCTTCCTACCTTGGTCGTATTTTGCTTCAGCATGATTGTGAGATAAAGCGGCCCGGACCAACTTTACTCGTACACTTACGAGAGACCGGTTCCCTCGACGCAACTTGTTTCTTAGATGCCTTGCGGGTGACAGTTTCTCTCACTTTAGTTGGATCGGATCCGACAAAGGCGGTCCTTGAGAAGGTTGAAAAGCAAACTATGTATCACCGTTGTGGTTTATGCGTAGGTGAGAATCGTTCTTGCTAGATACCCATAGCAGCCACGTAAAACTTGCAACAACAATTAGAGGACGTCTAACTTGTTTTTGCAGGGTATGTTGTGATATGATATGGCCTATTACATGATGTGATATATGTGATGTATGAGATGATCATGTGATGTATAGATTATCACGACTTGCATGACGATGAGTACGGCAACCGGCAGGAGCCATAGGGTTGTCTTTAATTATTGTATGACCTGCGTGTCAATCATTAAGCGCTATGTAATGCTTTACTTTATCGCTAAGCGGTAGCAATAGTAGTAGAAGCATGCAGGGCATGACAACCCCGATGGTGACACATTGATGGAGATCAATATGATGGAGATCATGGTGTCATGCCGGTGACGATGGAGATCATGCCGGTGTTTTCATGATGGAGATCAAAAGCACAAGTTCATGGCCATATCATGTCACTTATGATTTGCATGTGATGCTAATCATTTTTATGCACCTTGTTTTGCTTAGCACGACGGTAGCATTATATGGTGATCCCTCGCTTAATTTCAAGATAAATTGTGTTCTCCCCGAGTGTGCACCGTTGCGAAAGTTTGTCGTGTTGAGACACCACGTGATGATCGGGTGTGATAGACTCTACGTTCATATACAATGGGTGCAAGCCAGAATTGCACGTGCAGAACACTCGGGTTAAACTTGACGAGCCTAGCATGTACAAACATGGCCTCGGAACACAAGAGACCGAAAGGTCAAACATGAGTCATATAGTAGATATGATCAACATGATGATGTTCACCATTGTAGCCACCTCAACTCACGTGATGATCGGACTTGAGTTGGTGAATTTGGATCATGTATCACTCGAATGATCGGAGGGATGTCAACTTGAGTGGGAGTTCTTAAGTAATATGATTAATTGAACTCATTATCATGAACATAGTCAGTAGTGTGTTTGCAAATTATGTTGTAGATTACTAGCTCGCGCTGTAGCTCCCTTGAATTTTTATATGTTCCTAGAGAAATAGAGTTGAAAGATGATGGTAGCAATATTGCGGACTGGGTGCGTGATCTGAGGATTGTCCTCATTGCTGCGCAGAAGGCTTATGTCCTTAATGCACCGCTCGGTGCGCCAACCCCTCTAGTGTCGTCTGTAGATGTTGTGAACATCTGACAGGCACGTTCTAATGACTACTTGATAGTTTGGTGCGTCATGCATTACGGCTTAGAATTGAGGCTCCAAAACGTTTTGAACGTCACAGAACATATGAGATGTTTCTAAGAGCTGAAATTAGGATCTTAGGCTCGTGCCCGTGTTGCGAGATATGAGATCTCCAACAAGATTCTTTGCCTGCAAGATGAAGGAGAAAAGCTCAATAGTTGAGCATGTGCTCAGATTGTCTGGGTGCTACAATCGCTTGAATCGAGTGGGAGTTGATCTTCCAGATAAGATAGTGATTGATATAGTTCTCCAAGTCACTGTCACTAAGCTACTAAGAACTTGGTGATGAACTATATAACGCCAGGGATAGAAATATGATCCCTGAGCTGTTCGCGATGTTTGACATCGCAAAGGTAGAAATCAAGAACGAGCGTCAAGTGTCGATGGTTAATCAAACCACTGGTTTCGAGAAGGGCAAGAGCAAGGAGGGAAACTTCATGGATAGCAAGTCAGTTACTTCTCCAGTGAAGCAACCCAAAGTTGAACTCAAACCGAGACTAAGTGCTTCTGTTATGAGGAGAGCGGTTGCTGAAGCGGAACAACCCTAGATACTTGGTAGATAAGAAGGCTGGCAACATCGATAGAAGTATATTTGATATACGAGTTATTGATGTGTACCTTGCTAGTACTCCTAGTAGCATCTGGGTATTGGATACCGGTTCGGTTGCTAAATGTTAGTAACTCGAAATAAAAGCTACGGAATAAACGGAGAACTAGCTAAGGGTGAGGTGACGATATGTGTTGGAAATGTTTCCAAAGTTGATGTGATTAAACATCGCACGCTCTCTCTACTTTCAGGATTAGTGACGAACCTAAATAAATATTATTTGGTGTTTTGCGTTGAGCATGAACATGATTAGGTCATGGTTATTGCAATACGGTTATTCATTTAAGTTAGAGAATAATGGTTATTCTGTTTACATGAATAATACCTTCAATGGTCATACACCCAATGAGAATGGTTCGTTGAAATCTTGATCGTAGTAATACACATGTTCGTAACACTGATGTCAAAAGATACAAAGTTAATAATGATAGTACCACATACTTGTGGCACTGCCGCTAAATGTCATATTGGTATAAAGCGCATGAAGAAACTCCATGCTGATGGATCTTTGGACTTATTCGATTTTGAATCGGTTGAGACATGTGAACCATGCCTCCTGGGCAAGATGACTAAAGGACCCCGTTGGATGGAGCGGGCAAGTGATTCATTGGAAATAATACAGGTTGATGTATGCAATCCAGTGAGTCTTGTAGCATGTAGTGGATATCATTATTTTCTTACCTTCACTGATGATTTAAGTAGATATAGTGTATATTTACTTAATGAAACACAAGTCTGAATCGTTTGAAAGGTTCAAGCAAATTCAGAGTGAAGTTTAAGATCATCGTGACAAGAAGATAAAAATGACTGCGATATGATCGTGGAGGTGAATATCTGAGTTACGAGTTTGGCATGCAACTTAAGACAATGTGAAATTTGTTTGACAACTAACGCCACCTGGAACACCATAGTGTGATGGTGTGTCTGATCATCATAGTCATGCTCTACTGGATATGGTGCGTGCTATGATGTCTCTTATCATTTTACTACTATAATTTTTTGGGTTATGCATTAGAGACAACTACATTCACTTTCAATAGGGCACCATCTAAATCCGTTGAGATGACACAGTGTGAATTGTGGTTTGATAGAAACCTAAGACGTCATTTCTTAATGTTTGGGGCTACGGCACTTGTGTGGAAAATGTTTTCACCTAATGAGGTCGAACCCAAGGCGGACAAATCCATCTTCATAGAATACCCTAAGATCAGTCGGGTGAACCTTCTATCTCAGATCCAAGTGCAAAGTGTTTGTTGCTTAAACGGATGCTTTCTCGAGGAAATGTTTCTCTCGAAAGAATTGAGTGGGAGGAAGATAGAACTTGATGAGGTTGTTAATCATTTGTTCAACCAAAGAGTAGTGCAGCGCAGAAAGATGTTTCTCTGAAGCCTACGTTAGTTGAAGAGGAGGTTAATGATGATGATCATGAAGCTTCAGGATCAAGTTACTATCGAACTTCGTGGGTCAACAAGGATGTGTACTGCTCCTGAGCGGTACGACAACCCTGTCTTGGAGATCATGTTGTTGGACAACAATGAACCTACGAGCTATGGAGAAGCGAGGATGGGCCCGGATTCCGACAAATGGTTGGAGGCCATGAAATCCGAGATAGGATCCATGTATGAAAACCAAGTATAGACTTTGGTAGACTTGCTCGTTGGACGGCAGGTCGTTGAGTACAAATGGATCTTTAAAATGAAGACAGACCCTGATGGTAATTGTCACCATTTGTAAAGCTCGACTTGTTGCAAAGATGTTTGTGACAAGTTCAAGGAGTTGACTGCGATGAGACTTTCTCACTCGTAGCGATGCTAAAGTCTGTTGGAATTATGTTAGCAGTTGCTGCATTTTCAATTATGAAATTGGCAGATGGATGTCAAAACATCGTTTCCTTAACTGTTTACTTGAGGAAAGGTTGTATGTGATACAACCGGATGGTTTTGTTAGTCCTAAGGATGCTAAAAGGTGCGCAAGCTTTAGTGATCCTTCTATGGACTGAAGCAAGCATCTCGGAGTTGGAATATACGCTTTGATGTGGTGATCAAAGTTTAATGTTTATACAAGGTTTACGAGAAACTTGTATTTACAATAAAGTGAGTGGGAGCACTATAGAATTTCTGATAGGTATATATGGATGACATATTGTTGATCGAAATAATGTAGGATTTCTGGGAAGCATAAATGGTTGTTTGAAAAGTGATTTTCAAAGGAAGACCTGGATAAAGCTACCTGATTGTTGAGCGTCAACATCTACAGAGATAGATCAAGATGCTTGATGAGACTTTCAATGAGTACATACCTTGACGAGATTTTGAAAGAGTTCAAAATGGATCAGTCAGAGAAATAGTTCTCGTCTGATTTGTAAGGTGTGAAGTTGAGTGAGATTCAAAGCTCGACAACGGCAGAAGAAAGAGAAAGGACGAACATCGTCCCCTATGCCTTAGCCATAGGCTCTATATAGTATGCCATGATGTGTACCGCACTTGTGTGTGCCTTTCCATGAGTCCGTCAAGGGGTACAAGAGTGATCCAGGAGTGGATCACTAGACAGCGGTCAACATTATCCTTAGTGACTAAAAGACTAAAGGAATTGTTTCTCGATTATGGAGGTGATAAAGGGTTCGTCATAAGGAGTTACGTCGATGCAAGCTTTAACACTAATCCGGATGACTCATAATAGCAATCTGGATACGTATAGTGGAGCAGCCATTTGGAATAGTACCAAGTGGAGTGTGGTAGCGGTGTTTACAGTTTGACATAGAGATTTGCAAAGTACATACGTATCTGATTGTCACAGACCCGTTGACTAGAAGACCTCGCTCACATGCAAAGCATGATCGAGCCCCAGAACTCATTGGGTGTTAGATTCATAACAATGCGAATCACATGGTGATGTGAACTAGATTATTGACTCTAGTGCAAGTGGGAGACTGTTGGAAATATGCCCTAGAGGCAATAATAAATTTCTTATTATCATATTTCCTTGTTCATGATAATCGTTTATTATCCATGCTATAATTGTATTGATCGGAGACTTAAATGCATGTGTGGATACATAGACAAAACCATGTCCCTAGTATGCCTCTAATGGACTAGCTCGTTGATCAAAGGATGGTTAAGGTTTCCTAGCCATGGACATGAGATGTCATTTGATAACGAGATCACATCATTAGGAGAATGATGTGATGGAGAAGACCCAAACTACAAACGTAGCATATGATCGTGTCAGTTTATTGCTACTGTTTTCTGCATGTCAAGTATATGTTTCTATGACCATGAGATCATGCAACTCACGGATATCGGAGGAGTTCCTTGTGTGTATCAAACGTGCCAACATAACTGGGTGACTATAAAGGTGCTCTACAGGTATCTCCGATGGTTTCTGTTGAGTTGGCATGGATCAAGACTGGGATGTTTTACTCCGTGTGACGGAGAGGTATCTCAGGGCCCACTCGGTAATATAACATCACAATGAGCCTTGCAAGCAATGTGACTAATTGTTAGTTGCGGGATCTTGTATTACGGAACGAGTAAAGAGACTTGCCAGTAACGAGGTTGAACTAGGTATGGAGATACCGACGATCGAATCTCGGGCAAGTAACATACCGAAGAACAAAGGGAACGTTATACGGGATTAACTGAATCCTTGACAAATGAGGTTCGACCGATAAAGATCTTCGTAGAATATGTAGGAACCAATGTGGACGTCCAGGTCCCGCCATTGGTTATTGACCGTAGAGGTGTCTCGGTCATGTCTACATAGTTCTCGAACCCACAGGGTCTGCACACTTAAGGTTTGGTGACGTTTCGGTAGTGTAGAGTTATGTATGGTGGTGACCGAAGGTTGTTCGGAGTCCTGGATGAGATCTCGGACGTCACGAGGAGCTCCAGAATGGTCCGAAGGTAAAGATTCATATATAGGAAGTCCCGGTTTGGTCGCCGAAAAAGTTTCGGGCTCATCGGTAGTGTACCGGGAGTGCCGGTAGTGTACCAGGAGACCTCCGGGTGGGGTATTTCGACCCCAGAGGGTCCATGGGCTGTGGAGAGTGATAACCAGACCTTAGTGGGCTGGATAAACAGCCACAACAAGGCCCATGGCGCCAGGAGGAAAACTGCCTAAAGAAAAAGGTGGAAAAAAGGCAAAAGGAAGAGTCCTACTCCTACTAGGAGTGGAGGAAGGAGTAGGACTCCTCCTCTTGTGGCTCGGCTGAACCAACAAGGCTTGGAGGCCAAGGCTGCACCCTTCTTTTGCCTCCCTCCTATATATACTAGTGGAATAGAGGGTTTTTGCATAGATTTTACAGCCACGTGCTACCCGTTTCACCGGTGCTCCTCTATATTGGATTTCTGCCGCGCTTAGGTGAAGCCCTGCCGGAATTGCTCCACCACCATCACCGGAGCGCCGTCACGCTGCCGGTGAACTTTCTCTCCTCTCCACCTCCTCTTGCTGGATCAAGATGGTGGAGATCGTCATCAAGCTGCACGTGTGCTGAACACGGAGGTGCCGTCCGTTCGGCGCTAGATCGGAAGGACCGTGATCGAGATCGTGAGACAGTTCGTGATGAGATCGTGGAACAGATCGTGATGAGTTCGCGGGACAGATCGTGATCAAGATCGTGAGATGGATCGTGATGAGATCGCGGGACGGATCGTGATGAGATCGCGGGACGCTCGATGATTTGGATCGCGAAGATGTTCGACTACACCAACCGCGTTTCTTAACGCTTCCCGCTTAGCGATCTACAAGGGTATGTAGATCCATTCTCCCTCTCGTAGATGCTCATCACCATGGATAGGTTTGCGTGTGCGTAGGAAATTTTTTGTTTCCCATGCGACGTTCCCCAACAGTAATACCACTACACAATTCCTTTATGTCTTCCACATCATCATGTTCTATGTTCACTTATTCCCAGTCTAACACCTCTTTTCTTCTTTCAGTGATTTCCTTCAAGGGGAATGGATGGGAATTAATCCTCCTATTGAGGCGGAGGCACTTACTCTTCTCCGTCATGGAAACCCTCGACGTAAAAATTTTGTTGCTTGGTTCATGGAGAAAGTAATTTTCTACATTCCCCTATTAAATACCTAGTTCAACATTTATTAGTTAACCGAACTAATGCACCCAACACTTTCAATTATAATTGTAGGGAAATAATCCGAACATATCTATGGATGACGAATTGAGATGGGTTTCCATGGGTTTTGACCCTGCTGTCATGACATGTAAAAAGTATGATGTGAATGGGTATCGCTTCCATACAGAGGAGCACCAGAACAGCCGTCCTGATCCCAAAACTATAAATACCAGAGTGTACACCCCCGATCAAAATTCAGTAGACTACTACGGAAGGGTACAAAATATATACGAGATTAAATTCTGCAAAGGGCACGAAACCCTAAGTCTGCCTGTGTTCAAATGCCGATGGTTCGATCCGTGGGAGGGGCAGAGACATACGCCTTCTATTGGTTTGGTCGAAGTTAAACCATCAACCGTCTATGTAGGAGCCGATCTCTTCATTGCGGCTACCCAAGCTACACAAGTTTATTATCTGCCTTACCCATGCCAGAAAGAGTACCTAAAGCGTTGGGAAGTTGTGTTCAAGGTGTCGCCACATAGTAAGCTACCGGACCCGAATGAAGACGATTACTACAACATTAACCCCGTGACATACGAGGGAGTGTTCTATCAAGAGCAACCTGATAATGATGTGGTTAGAAACGATGACTCTAGACCATTAGCTGCTGATGATGTGGATGCAAACGAGGACGATGCACGGAATGATGGTGAGACCATTGTCAATGAAAGTGACATACTTATGCTACAAAAGTTAAACGAAGACGCTGACGACGAGGAAGAGCCTCCACCTCTGTCAGACAACGAAGATGGTGGTGGCAGGCGAGGAGGATGGTGGTGGCGGGGATGATGGTGCTGGCGAGGAGGGGGTGGTAACAACAAGGGGTGGCTGCATGGTAACGCAAAGCTACCAAAGCAGGTTCCTGCTACTGAGGAGCAGAAGTGGCTCATTGAGCCCACGGGGAAAGAGTAAGTGTCACTTTATAATAATTTCATTATTTTGTTTGTCACATGCTCATTCCGGTTGTTATTTATTTTGCTTGTCACATGCTAATAGTTCATTCTTTTGCAGCAACTGGATATATTCTAAAGGGGTCCGTATTCCTAACGACCTCATCACCGTCTTGCTGAAGTTATACTGGCCGGGGTTGTACTGTCCGGATCCAGTCAGGCACCCGGACAGTCGGGTTTTGGCCACGAGCTGGGACCACTAGAAAGTGCCCCTTCACACGGAGCATGAGACCCATGCCAAGGCCGTGATCACTACTTTCTGGGTGAGTTCTCTTCAGAAGCACAAGTCCATTCTAGTTTCATGAATGACTTAACTCATGGCTTCTTCCATTCTTGTTTCATGCATGATTGTAGAAATTCTATCAAGTTCTTCCGGAGCACAAGGCCAGAGCCTTCCAGATCGTGCTGCGCCAATGCAAGAAGAAGGCCCGCCAGATGCAGTACGAGGTGCGCTATGTGGCCATCTCGACATACTATCACGACGCTCTTGGTGTGAAGATGACCAAGGAAGATCCTCGGAGGATGGGCATTACCTTGGAGAGGGACCAGTACTTGGCGGTAAGTAAACAAGATTTTTCATTCTGATGTTTGTGGTACATTTTATCGTTTCGTGTTGACATGCCATTATGCTTTCATTATGTAGGTGTGTCCAAATTGGTGTTATGGAAAAGCCGAGTCTTGGGCGGCATTGGTGGATGTTTGGTGTGATAAGGATGGAGCCTGGGCGGCTACGAGCATCAAAAACAAGGCTAATCAAGGGACGGAGGGAGTACATGCTCAGGGAAACCGAAACCACTTTCTCTACAAGGCACTTAATGTATGACTAACCTCATTAAACATTCTTCTTCTTCTATTTACCGCCACTTTCTTATGTATGACTAACCTCTGTTTGGTGGTGCAGGAGGAGAAACTGAAGCGGCCGCTCTCACACATGGAGGCGTGGGAGATCGCCCATACGCGGAGGAGCGCCAAGCCTGGCGAGCCCAAGTACTACGGCAACACTGCGGAGAAGAAGCAGGCCTACTCTCAGGAGTACCTCAGGTTACATCCTGGCACATCTGACCCCATGAGTGCGGATCTGGACGAGAGGGTGGTGGTGGGCATGGGGCCCAAGAAGCACGGTCGGCAGGTAGTTCTCGATGCTGTTATCACTCCTACTATCTCCTACACGCAGCTCCGAGCTACCGACCCTAGACCGAGCCACCGCACGAGCACACCCATGACCAGTGCGCAGTCACAGTCCCTCTTTCAGGAGCGGTAATCTGTAAGTATTTTCCCTCTTATCTACATTGCTCACTTTATTTTCTAGCATTGAGATGTTTATGAGTTCCATCATGTCATACCGTAGGCCTACATGGAGTACACACGCTAGGAGACCATGACGTGGCACACGAGCCTTTATGCATACCATGAGCAGAACAATGCCAGGATGCAGCGCGCTCTTGAGGAGATGGCGGCCGGACGGGTTCCTCAATTTGCAATAGCACCACCTCCTCTAGCACAACCAACGTTGCTTACATTTGAGGAGTTTGTGGCACAACAGCACGATGGCCCCTCGCCGGTATGTACATCCACCAACTATTCACCCAAAGCATATCATGTCTTTCAACACAGTCATATATCCCGTTAATATGTCTTTTCAACATCCAGGGAACCATTGGATCAACCTTTGGCGATGGTCTTCGCAGCACTCCCGAGTCACGGAGCCCGACCACTCCGATCCACGGAAGCGGAGGTGGAGGCGATCTTGGCGGTAGCGCTGCCGCTAGCAGTGACGACCTGGGCTTCGGCGGTCTTCGCGATGACGACCTCCGCGGTGCTCGACGTCCTGGCGCTTAAGACTTGTGGTTACTTGTGTGCTTATACTTATGTTTCTTTAGATGACTTGTGTGTGGTGATGATGATGATAAACTTGTGGTATTTGATGGTCCTTTAGATGACTTGTGCGCTTCTTTATATGCTTATGCTTATGTTTATGTTGATTCCGATGATGCTTATGCATATATTGTTGTGACGGTGTCGTGTGATACTTAGATGTGTTCTATATGTCTATTTCCATCATATATATCTGCTGTATATTTGAATTGAATTGATCTGAAAACAAACAGAAAAAGAAAAATCGCGTGAGCACCCAGTTGCTGACACGTGGCAGCTATGCCGACGGCTTAGCCATCCGCATAGTTTGAAACTAAGCCGACGGCTAGGCCGTCGGCATAACTGTCACGTGGCGGCAACTGGGCACACCTGGGGTAGGGCTATGCCGACGGCCCCCGGGCTACGTCGACGTATATGTTGCCGACGGCCCTATGCCGACGGAGGCCATCGGCATAGGCCTGTCCCGATGGGAATCAAGGCTATGCCGACGGCCATGGCCATCGGCATAGGGTGTGTTTCTGGTAGTGACGAGCCACAATCCTTGCCCAAGGTATCATGAAGAAACTCCCTAATTCTATCAATGATTGTGCATAAATTATTCTCCCAAGATGCTGGTATTCTTACAATTTTTTCTCCTTCCATGTACAAGCTTTTTATGAAGTGGAGAATCCAGTTTATTTAATTAGTCCCAATGATATTAAGAGGGGAGATGAGATTCAGTAGATCCATGGAAAAGATAAACGAATAGAAGATTATCATCCTAATCTCAAGGCCATGGCAGGAAGAAAGTGACTGATTTATATCCCTTGCCACCCTGCTCACACTTATAAATTTCTGTAGATACTGTTGGAGATATAAATAGGAGGTTTAATCCTGAGTTTCCATGTACGCTAATTATATTTTTCGTTTTGTAATTTTCAGTTCATAATTTGATGTCACATTAGATTGATTTAGCGTTTCCGTGGCAAACACTAGGAATCATCTAGTACTGTTGAGCATTAGGCTTTATCTACATAAATAATTTGGCTGGTTGGGTGTGTATGTGTATGTGGGGCTTGGGGTGGGGGTGGGGGGCCCACTTGGGCCCCACTTGGGGTGGGGGTGGGGGCCCCACTTGGGCCATCCGCATAGTTTGAAACTAAGCCGACGGCTAGGCCGTCGGCATAACTGTCACGTGGCGGCAACTGGGCACACCTGGGGTAGGGCTATGCCGACGGCCCCCGGGCTACGTCGACGTATATGTTGCCGACGGCCCTATGCCGACGGAGGCCATCGGCATAGGCCTGTCCCGATGGGAATCAAGGCTATGCCGACGGCCATGGCCATCGGCATAGGGTGTGATTCTGGTAGTGACGAGCCACAATCCTTGCCCAAGGTATCATGAAGAAACTCCCTAATTCTATCAATGATTGTGCATAAATTATTCTCCCAAGATGCTGGTATTCTTACAATTTTTTCTCCTTCCATGTACAAGCTTTTTATGAAGTGGAGAATCCAGTTTATTTAATTAGTCCCAATGATATTAAGAGGGAAGATGAGATTCAGTAGATCCATGGAAAAGATAAACGAATAGAAGATTATCATCCTAATCTCAAGGCCATGGCAGGAAGAAAGTGACTGATTTATATCCCTTGCTACCCTGCTCACACTTATAAATTTCTGTAGATACTGTTGGAGATATAAATAGGAGGTTTAATCCTGAGTTTCCATGTACGCTAATTATATTTTTCGTTTTGTAATTTTCAGTTCATAATTTGATGTCACATTAGATTGATTTAGCGTTTCCGTGGCAAACACTAGGAATCATCTAGTACTGTTGAGCATTAGGCTTTATCTACATAAATAATTTGGCTGGTTGGGTGTGTATGTGTATGTGGGGCTTGGGGTGGGGGTGGGGGCCCCACTTGGGCTCTTACTAAGCTCCAACCCTTATATCACCAGTGCTGAACCGGCCTATAGTCGCGGTTCGTAAGGGCCTTTAGTGCCGGTTTGACACTAAAGGGTGGGGACTAAAGCCTACCCCCTTTAGTGCCGATTCAACACGGCCCGACATCAAAGGCCCTCCACGTGGCGTTCGACGGCGCCGTGGGCTGGGGAGACCTTTAGTCCCGATTGGTAACACCAACCGAGACTAAAAGTATTGAGTTTTTTTAGTTTAGTTTTATTTTCCTTTTAATTCTTTAAGGGTTTATGAATTAATTATGGTTATATGCCATTATACAAATTTTGATACAGTACCAATTAAGAGGTTGTTATATCATTATGTTCATGATGAATTATTATATCATTTTGAGGAAGAAGCATGGGTTTTATTCATCCAAATGAATAAAAAGTGATCAAAAGTTGAATTAGTAGGACGACGATCCTACTAATTCAATTTTTGATCACTTTTGATCCATCCACATGAATCTAATCTGCTTTCCTTCCCCAATGATATAACAAATCATCATGATAATCACGATCAACATCATCATCATCATATTAATATAAAAGCTCTTGCATCATATCATCACCAACGACACTATAGCTAATAATCATCATAGTCATTACCACCAACTCCTCCTCCTCATCATCATCAACTCTAACACATTGTAGCACATAATAACACATTGGACCTATGACCTACTCCTCTCTCATAAGACCTACTCTACCCTTTCGTAGGTACAATATCATAAAACAAGATAGGCCCTGACTCTCCATTATGAAGAATGGAGATCATCCTATCTCCAATTCTTGGCCCTGACTCTCCATTATGGAGAATTTACGCAGAAGTTGCACGGATGTCGTAATAGTAGAAAAACTTACCATGCAATCTTCATGGATGTTACCGTAGTTCACCACGTACACCAGTGGCACGTATTGACCATAATGTGAAGGAGTTTGATAATAGCTATTGTAATTCTCAATATGATTAAGAAATGTGGTAAGATAATCTTTCTCCTTATAAGTTAATTCTGTTTCATCATTGTAGTAGTAGGTTCTGTCTACCATCTTCCGTATATTTTTTGAAGAATGAAAATAAGCTGTCAATGGAAATAAGTTGTCAACTATTTTAAAATAAACAATATAAATTACTTAATAAATATGGTTGAGAAACACACATAATGCTACAACTGGAGGCGTTTGCACATCGACCCAGATGTCGATATTACCTTCAATTTCATCTTCCAGACGAATATCAAAGGCGATAAGCATATTAGGCTCAAATGCATAAGCCTTGCATAATGCTCTCCAAGTTTTGCATTCAAAATGGCAGTAGGCTTCTGCATTGTAAAATTTTACGGCAAAAGTATAACCATACTCGGTCCTCAAGTGAACTATCTTTATCTCCATACTTTTTTCAGTACTGAAACCAATCTTATCCAAGACATAATTTCTTGCATGGCAGGGATACGCAAGTAGAATAGTAAAAAAATAAAATTATAAGTTGAAGTAAAAGAAGCAGAAGTCATGCTTAATTACGAAAAAAGACTTTTCGCTGTGACTTACCGTATCCACTTCGAAGGTCTCATCTAGCATGATGCTGAAACGTCTACCATCAACTAGGAAAGGCTTGTCACACAGGCCGCGCTCGTCTTCGCAGTATTCGCACATAGCGAATTTCTTTCGTCGTCAGACATTTTCTATGTTCATAGTTGAAACATTTAAAATCGATCGAAGGAAAGTATGAGAAAACTGATCAACACACAGATCACTATTACTCAATATGCAATAGGTTGACTTTAAGTCTATCGAGTCTTTCCTTCCTAAACTCTCATCTCACGTATATAGTGCGCACTCCTTCTGATATTTCGACCGTCGGTGATGGTAGCTCCTCCATTCGTCCAAGGGTGCATTACACCAAAATGTCTAGCACATTGGAATGAAAGAAAAGCCACCCCCACGACAACAGTTGGGATTTTTCCTCTCTTATATATATATAGTGGACACTCTCCCTCACTGAAAGACACACAAGGAGCCGAAACAGACGTAAAGCCAACCCGTCCATATATCGAGCAATGACATAGAAAAAATGCAACATTAAAATATGCAACTTTTGCAAATACTAATTGCTATACATTGGATCAAATGTCAAAATTCATCAACTTTTTTCTATACATATATTGGATCAAAATATAAAAATTCCTAGGTTATAACTACCCTAATAATATTCCATTCTCAATAAAAAAATCTAATTAAGCAATATTATATACTTCTAAGCAACATTGTAATAGGTTAGGGACATTATATACTTCCAATTAAGCAAAAAAAATCTAATTAAGCATATATACTAATTAAACATATATATTAATTAAACACTAATTATAGAAAAACAACATTATATAAAAAAATCAAAATTCATCTAATTAACATTTATATATCTAAAATTCATCTAACATTTCTATAATTAAAAGTATAAAAAAACTAAAAAAAACATTCATCTAAAATTTATATAGCTAATTCATCTAACGTTTGTATAACTAAAAGTATAAAAAAACTAAAAAACTAAAAATCATAAAATAAGCAAATGTGTGTGTGTGTGGGTATGTGTTCATGCATATGTGTGTGTGTGCGGGCTCGGTCGATGGGAGGGCAGCCATGGCGGCAGGGGCTCACAACGGGGCGACGGGCGGCAAGGCGAGGCGACGGCGACGGAGCGTGAGCTCGAGGAGGGGGTGGCGTGCGACGATGGCGGCGACGAGGGGCGGCGTGTCTGGGGCGGGCGACGGCATGGGCGGCGCGTTGGTGGCGGCGACGGCATCGGGGCGGCAACAACGTGGGCGGCGACGGCGTTAGGGGCACGCGGGCGGCGATCTCCTGTGGTCGAAGAGACTAAGAAAGCAGAGGGAAACTGAAAAAATTTCAACTCCTTATATAGGAGGACCTTTAGTCGCGGTTGGTGGCTCCAACCGCGACTAAAGGGGGTCTTTAGTCGTCGTTGAAGCCACCAACCGCGACTAAAGGGTGTTGCCTGGCGAGTGGTGGGGAAGAAGTTTAGTCCCACCTCGCTTGTCGAGAGGAGGTCGCACCGGTTTATAAGCCCTGTCACGGCTACCGTGTCGAGCTCTTGTCTTAAGCAGGCCTTCTGGGCCTACCGCACCTCTGCGCCCTATGGGGCCTACTGGGCCGTACGGGCCTGCGTCCTCACCCAACAAGAGGTTGAGTTTCTAGTCGTATGCAGGCCGTGGCGGCCCAGTAGGCGGGCTTTTTTTAATATTTTTTTTGTTTTTTGTTTTCTGCTTTATTTATTTTCTTTTTTTTGAGTTGTTTTTTGCTTTATTTAGAGTTTATTTGTGAATCTTTTTTCTTTAGGTAAAAAAATTTATAAACTTTCTCTTAGTGCTAGTACTTTTCAAATTTGAATAGTTTAAATTTGAATTATTTGAAATTTGTGTGAATCACTAGTTTGTGAATAACTTTAATTCAAAAATAGATTTTCGAGTGATTATTTTTTTACTGTTTAATATTATCGTGTTTTATCATTATATCCAATTTGGTAATTCTTAGGTTGTTTAAAAAATGAAATGCCTTTGTAACAGGCGAGTTTTCGTCTGAAACTCTGATACTTCGAAAGAGATTGTCCGTTTTGTACACGAAGTGCATCCAGTTTTTGCTGTAACCCTCTCAACTTTTTAGCACATGCTATGTGGGTGAAATGATGATACCATGCCAACTTTCAA
The DNA here is from genome assembly GCA_022496015.1 of Hordeum marinum. Taxonomy (NCBI): domain Eukaryota; kingdom Viridiplantae; phylum Streptophyta; class Magnoliopsida; order Poales; family Poaceae; genus Hordeum; species Hordeum marinum. The sequence goes on from CM039678.1 coordinate 525,569,588, forward strand.
CCTTTTCAGAGTTCATTTGTAGTGCTTTTCAATTTCAGGGTCATTTTGCTCAAAACAAATCAGTAAATGCATGGAAAATAGCAAATGAAATCGGAAAGGGTTGAAAATTGATGGCCTCCTTTCGAATAGTGCATATTGAATGCACAAAAAGTCTAGAGTTTAAATAAGTTAAAAAAAATGAAATGCCTTTGTAACAGGCGAGATTTCGTCTAAAACCCTCATACTTACAAAGAGATTGTCCATTTTGTACAGGAAGTGCATCCAGTTTTTGCCGTAACCCCTTTCAACTTTTTAGCACATGCTATGTGGGTGAAATTATGATACCATGCCAACTTTCAACCTTGTCAGAGTTCATTTGTAGTGCTTACCAATTTCAGGGTCATTTAGCTCAAAAAAATCAGTAAATGCACGGAAAATAGCAAATGAAGTCGGAAAGGATTGAAAATTGATGGCCTCCCTTCAAATGGTGCATACTGAACACACAAAAAGTCTAGAGTTGAAATAAGTTAAAAAAATGAAATGCTTTTGTAACAGGCGAGTTTTCGTCTGAAACCCTGATACTTCGAAAGAGATTGTCCGTAACCCTCTCAACCTTTTTAGCACATGCTATGTGGGTGAAATAATGATACCATGCCAACTTTCAACCTTTTCAGAGTTCATTTGTAGTGCTTATCAATTTCAGGGTCATTTAGCTAAAAAAATCAGTAAATGCATGGAAAATAGCAAATGATGTCGGAAAGGGCTGAAAATTGATGGCCTGCATTCAAATGGTCCATACTGAACGCACAAAAAGTCTAGGGTTTAAATAAGTTAAAAAATGAAATGACTTTGTAACAGGCGAGTTTTCGTTTGAAACCCTGATATTTCGAAAGAGATTGTCCATTTTGTACACGAAGTGCATCCAGTTTTTGTCGTAACCCATTTAACTTTTTAGCACATGCTATGTGGATGAAATGATGATACCATGCCAACTTTCAACCTTTCTAGAGTTCATTTGTAGTGCTTATCAAATTCAGGGTCATTTAGCTCAAAAAAATCAGTAAATGCATGGAAAATAGCAAATGAAGTCGGAAAGGGATGAAAATTGATGGCCTCCATTCGAATGCTCCATACTGAACGCACAAAAAGCCGAGCACGATTATGAACATATTTATTTAAGACTCCCATGAACCTCTCAAAGGGGAACATATTGTGTAGAAATACAGGACCCGGAATGGCAATCTCCTCGACTAGGTGAACTAGGACATGTGTCATGATATTGAAGAAGGATGGTGGGAACACCAACTCGAAACTGACAAGACATTGCCCCAAATCATTCTCTAACCTTGGTAGGAATTCTAGATCGACTACCTTCTGAGAGATTGCATTCAGGAATGCACATAGCTTCACAATGGCTAATCAAACGTTTTCTGGTAGAAGCCCCCTCAATACAACCGGAAGCAGTTGCGTCATAATCACGTGGCAGTCATGAGACTTTATGTTGTGAAACTTTTTCTCTGCCATATTTATTATTCCCTTTATATTCGACGAGAAGCTAGACGGAACTTTCATACTGAGAAGGCATTCGACGAAGATTTCCTTATCTTCTTTGGTAAGAGCATAGCTGGCATGACCCTGAAACTGCTTTGGATCCCTGCCTTCTTTTCCATGCATACGTTGCTGGTCCTCCTGTGCCTCCGGCGTATATTTTGTCTTTCCATACACGCCCAAGAAGCCTAGCAGGTTCATGCAAAGATTCTTCGTCACGTGCATCACATCGATTGGAGAGCGGACCTCGAGGTCTTTCCAATACGGTAGGTCCCAAAATATAGATTTCTTCTTCCACATGGGTGCGCGTTTGTCAGCGTCATTCGGAGCAGATTGTGCACCAGGACCCTTGCCAAAGATTACTTTTAAATCCTTGACCATATCAAGTATTTCATCACCCGTATGGCGGCGAGGCTTCTTCCGGTGATCTACCTCACCTTTGAAATGCTTGCCTTTCTTTCTTACGTGATGCCTGCTCTGAAGAAATCGATGATGCCCCAGATACACATTCTTCTTACATTTATCCAAATATATACTGACAGTATCATCTAAATAGTGCGTGCATGCGTGGTATCCCTTGTTTGTCTGTCCTGAAAGGTTACTGAGAGCAGGCCAATCATTGATGGTTACAAACAGCAACGCATGTAGGTAAAATTCCTCCCAATCTTTCACATCCCACGTAGGTACACCTTTTCCATTCCACAGTTGTAAAAGTTCTTCAACCAATGGCCTTAGGTACACATCAATGTCGTTGCCGGGTTGCTTGGGGCCTTGTATGAGCATTGGCATCATAATGAACTTCCGCTTCATGCACAACCAAGGAGGAATGTTATAGATACATAGAGTCACATGACATGTGCTATGATTGCTGTTCTGCTCCCCAAAAGGATTAATTTCATCTGCATTTAAACCAAACCATAGGTTCCTTGCATCCTTTGCAAAGTCCTTCCACTTTCTCTCGATTTTTCTCCACTGCGACCCGTCAGCGGGCACTCTCAACTTCCGGTCTTTCTTACGGTCTTCGTTGTGTGATCACATCAACTTGGCATGCTCTTTGTTTTGGAACAAACATTTCAACCGTGGTATTATAGGAGCATACCACATCACCTTGGCAAGAATCTTCTTCTTGGGGTGCTCGCCCTCAACATCACTAGGGTCATCATGGCCGATCTTATAGCGCAATGCACAGCATACCGAGCATGCATTCAAATCCTCATAATCACCACGGTAGAGGATGCAGTCATTAGGGCATGTATGTATCTTCTCGACCTCTAATCCTAGAGGACAGACAACCTTCTTTGCTTCGTACGTACTCTCTGGCAATTCGTTGTCCTTTGGTAGCTTCTTCTTTAACATTATCAACAACTATTGAAATGCCTTGTCAGATACACCATTCTCTGCCTTCCATTACAGCAATTCTAGTCTGGTACCCACCTTTTTATTGTCATCTTCGCCATTTGGGTAGAACCCTTTTTTGTGATCCTCTAACATGCGCTGCAACTCCAGCTTCTCCTTTTCACTTGCGTAGTTTCTCTTTGCATCGGCAATGGCCCGACCAAGATCATAAGTGGGCTCATCTGATGCCTCGTCTTCAGCTCCTTCCCGCATTGTCGGCTCAGCTTCTTCCCCCATTGTTGTACCATCGTATTCATGAAACCCATGGCCAGGATAGCTGTCGTCATCCTCTTCTTCTTCATTCTCTTCCATTAGGACCCCTATTTCTCTGTGCTTGGTACAACAGTTATAGCCGGACATGAAACCAGACTCAAACATGTGGACGTGAATGGTTCTTGAGTTTGAGTAATTTCGATCATTCTTACAGCCAGCACATGGACAATACATAAAACCATCCGGCTGCTTGTTTGCCTCAGCCGCAACCAGAAAAGTATGCACGCCATTAATGAACTCGGGAGAGCATCGGTCCTTATACATCCATTGCCGACTCATCTTCATTACACAACACCGAAAAGACCAAATTAATACAAGTTCGTACATAAAGTTCATACACACTTGTTCTCATAAAACAACATACAAACTCTCTAGCTAAAACATTTAAATGCAACAACAAATGCAATCAACATCGCAACTAAGATAACAATTGATCCAACAGCATAGTAATATCAAGCCTCACTATCAATGGCATACCTTTTAAATTTTCTAACCTTCAAGCGCATTGCACCCATCTTGATCCTGTGATCATCGACGACATCGGCAACATACAACTCCAGTTTCATCTTCTCTTCTTCAACTCTTTTCAATTTTTCTTTCAGATACTCGTTTTCTTTTTCAACTAAATTTAACTTCTTGGCAAGAATATCTATGTCGGTTGGAATCTCCGGTTCACATACCTCCTAGATAAAAATATCTATGTCAACTTAATTGGCATAATTGTCATAAACACGAAATGCAACAAAGATTTATAAAAGAGAGTATATACCACATCCGCATCATAAACCGGACGAGGGCCGACGGGGACGGATTTCAAAACCATGCCACTATGTATAACAAACAACCATATAGGTAAGAAAACTATACAAGTAACTAACTAAATCTTACAAACATGTTTTTTTTATAAAAAGGATAAGAACAAGAAGCTCACCAAGGTGGTGCCGACAACGGGACGGTGCGGGCGATCGACGGTGGTTAGGACGGGGACGGGTAGGCACTAAGTAAACCACACCTACAAATGCAAAGTAAGAAGTTAATTTGAGCTCAAATTGCATAATTCAAATAAACTACCACATACAAACTAAAACCCACAAATTACTATACTTATAGAGCATTGCAAGAGCTAATCTAGCAATGAGAGATGAAAGGACAAAGTTGCTAACCTTTGTGAACACTTGCAAGGATGGGATGCCTCTAAATCTTGACAAATTTTGGCAAAAATGGAGGATGAGCTCGAGGAAGAGAGGAAGAACAGAGAGGAGGGGAATGGGGGGGAAGAACAGAGGACTCTGCTCGGGCTGGCGCCGAAGGGTTTCAATATAGGGGACCTTTAGTCCCGGTTGGTGGATCCAACCGCGACTAAAGGTCAGCCTATATATAGTTGCGGTTGGAGCCACCAACCGAGACTAAAGGTTCCCGTAAGGCCCCAAGTTGACGCCGGCCTGCCGCCACGTCTTTAGTGCCAGTTCGTGGCACGAACCGGGACTAAAGGTCCGGAACGAACCGACACTAATGATGCCCGTCACGAACCGGCACTAATGATCACATTAGTGTCGGTTCAAAAACCAACCGCGACTAATGAGGCGGACGAAAAGTCTGTTTTTCACTAGTGTATTAAGCTGCGCTGCACATTACTAATGTCATTTCCTGTTGTTTGAAACCTAGTTTTTTTTGCGGGAATGTTTGAAACCTAGCTAAAAAACTAGCTTACCAATACCAAAGCTTCCTTGTGTTGCACATACTAAATTATTCTTGATATTTCTGTATAAACCAGATACTTCCTCTCCCCTTTGTGAATTCTCATCCGAAATCAATTTTGTTTTTGAAACATCATTCCGGTTCATCTTTGATTCCTAGCAAACTTCAATGTACACAAACCCTCGGTCATTTTCCACATATACTCATTTTGTGTGTATTAGCTAGCTACACAGACAATACAAATGGAGATGGCCCTCGCAAGTATGCCAAGACCAACTGCACATTAGTTTGAAGTGTCGAATGCGCGGGTTATTTTTTAAATATTAATCCTAGTGGAGAGCAAAGAAATTTAAGTTCACAATAAATAGTGAACCGAGCCCATAGTGTAGATGATTAAATTTCCCATGGTGAAACTTCTCCACTTAGGTTTAAGTACTAGATTTGGCATGGATAGTCACACTTGAATTCATTTCGGTCTTTTTGAAAATGCTCAGTCCTTCGTAGGTGCTAATCGAGATAGGATGCGCATTCATGTTTATGAGCATTTGTGTTTGCAGTGTCTATATAATAAATAAATTCATATTCACTCTTGCATTGCATCGTACAAGAAATAGCGTGGCCAAGCGTACATAGAATAAATGGAGATATTCTTTACTTAGACTTGGTACTTGATCGATGAGTGGATTTCCTGAACACGGGTACATATGAATCCATTTTTCAAAAATATACTTTAAACACGTTTTGTAATGTCAAAAAAATCAAAACAAAATTTTGTGCATGCATGTTCGCACAAATATATCCGCGACACAAAGTTTTGTGAAAAAAAGTCTTCTTGTTTTGT